>OY757016.1:42331303-42932612 GCA_963580285.1 Lucinisca nassula
GACAGACAGACCAAAAACTATAAAATTATAGTACCAATAGAAAGGGCTTGTGACAAGGAATGCACATGTGAAATATGAAAGCTCTATCAGTTACCAATCAAAAGTTATAGCCAATGTTAAAGTTTTTAAAAAGGAGGTCAAAAGTAGGTCAAATCTCAAGGTCACGAGGTCAAAAATTATAGTACCAATAGAAAGGTCTTGCGACAAGGAATGCACATGTGAAATATTAAAGCTCTATCAGTTACTAATCAAAAGTTATAGCCAATGTTGAAGTTTTTAAAAAGGAGGTCAAAAGTACATTTGTAGGTCAAATCTCAAGGTGAAGGTCACGAGGTCAAAATTTATGGTACCTCTTGAAAGGTCTTGTGACAAGGAATGCACATGTGAAGTATGAAAGCTGTACCACTTACCATTCAAAAGTTATGCCCAATGTTAAAGTTTTTGCAGACGGACAAACGGACAAACGGACAAACAGACAAACGGACAAACAGACGGACAGACCAAAAACTATATGCCCCCCAGAATCTTAGATTCCGGGGGCATAAAAACAGAAAAAAAACATGTGATACAGTCAGCTATATTGGTGGAATTCCTTTGAACAAGGGTGAAAGATAGGGAGAATCTGGAGGAATCAGTAGCATTTCCATTGACTCTTAGTGTGTCAAAATCAAAATATATCAGCTCTAGTGCCGCTGTTTATTGAGTGATAGATCACTGCAGGTCTGTTGAAAGTAGACATCACGCCAACTACATGCTAGCAATTTGGTTTACTTTTGCAACTCTCCTCTAGACAGTAATTTATCACTCAATAAATCACTGTTAGAGCTGATCTTCTTCTCAAATAAAGATATACTCCTGATCTGATATTATAATTAACTGTCAGTGGCTTGAACAACTCAAATCTCCTGTTTATAAATGTTACCAGATGCAATACCAGTTTAATATATGAATTCCCAGTAAGCATTCTACATAAATCTACAGCGGGCCGTTAGCGGCCCGTCAGGGTAGCTGACGGGCCGCTAACGGCCCGCTGTAGATTTATGTAGAATGCTAGCCGGGTTACTGCCTTTTAAGTTTTGTGATATACAATGAAATTCCGCTGTCAAGACCACCTAAAATTAAGACTAATTCCGCTTTGTTTGTTTGTATTGCCGGTCCGTTTACTTATCCACACTTTTCCTGGGCAGGCTTATACGTAAGCGGTAAACCAGTACAGTGCACACCCTTTCGCAAGAAAATGACAACTACCCTTCTTGTATCAGCAAAAGGGAGACTGTAGAAAACATTTCATGATCAATCTCCACAAAAGAATGGTGCCGAGCCCTCCTGATCATTAGTCAGACGTGCATCCGACTGCGCTACTGAGGCTGGCTAATTCTGTTTTAAATAGCTTATTTGGAAGGTGCAGTTATTCTTTCTTCTTGTTTGTTTTTCTGCACACAATGTCCTTTGGTCAGGAATCACCTTCGGCACTGTTCAGAAGTGGTCTTTTAGACCACTTTTGAACAGTCCCAAAAAGACCACTTTTGAACAGTCCCAAAAGTGGTCTTAATATAGGAATTTTACTGTATTTGTTTGACAATAAATTGACTGTGATGTTGATAAATATATGATTTGATATATCTTACTGGTTGTTGACTCTTGTATACATTATACATGTACATGTCGGTCATCCTTATTAACACCAGGTCAACCAATATTAACTCCGGTCTAATGAGGTCAAAAAAATCAACAGTCATGATTTTTTAATTGTGTCAGTTAATAAAATTGTCATTGATCAAGTAATTTCGCATTGACCTAGTTACAGGTCCTCGGTCAGCTGCATTAGCCTTCGGCCTCGGGCCAATGCAGTAGACCTAGGACCTGTACCTGGGCCAATACGAAATTACTTGATTCATAACATTATAATATTGTTGAGGTACAAAGCAGAAATTGTTACTTAATCATCCATGTTATATCCAAACAAAAATGTGTAGATTATGCAGAAAAAAAATGACCATTAATGGTCATTTTTCTATAAAATCTATACATTTTTGGGATCCATCTCTAAAGCCTGTTACCGTAATGATCCTAAGTACCGGTATTGGGACAGATAGGCCTAAGCAGACAGTGCAGACCCAGATCAATCTGATCAGGGTTTACACTGTTTGCCACTCCTTCTGCACCTTTTGGACTCCTTGCTGGATTGTGAAACAAATTTGTTAAAATAGGAAGTCCTTAAGGTGTCTGAATTGTTAGGATTTTTGGGGTATATCCAAAATCATGTTATAATGAAGTGTTTTAAAGAGGTTGTCTTGTATCACCTATGACACCTAATGGTATCATTTTAAAGAGACTGTACTAACACAAAAATCGTAAAAATTTGGACACCTTGAGGACTTGCTGTAATTCTCCTAAAATTTTAGCAAATTTGTTGCATGACTCAGCAAGGAGTCCAAAAAGTGGCAATGGAATAGCAAACATTGTAGACCCTGATCAGACTGCAGTGTTAGCTTAGGCCTGCCTGTCCGAATTCTAAGGATCATTGCAGGTATGACCTTTACTATTGTCATGTTTCATGCTTGGTGTCTTCATTTTATATTGCTAATACTGCTGCTGTTTGATTAAGGGGAATGGCAACATCTTCAGGGGAGGCAACTCCTGCAAAAGTATTTTTGTCTTCTGTGTCAATAGGGGTCAACTCTTAAAGGAAAGAATTTGCTCCTGAGGAGCAAATTCTTTCGTTTAAGAGTAGACCCCCTTTTTCAGTGGGATTGAGACTATAGAAAAGCGAACAGGATGTCCAAAAAGTTGTCTCCCTTTGAAAAATGGTGAAAAAATCTGCCAGGTGTTCCCATTTCCCTTATATAAAAGCGTCTGTGGGCAGTGGTTAAGATGCTCGCCTCATAGTCATAGACTCAGCGCTTTTTTTCCCCAAAGTCATGTGATACAAAACCAGCAATGGATTGGGTAGGCAGAGCTTTTCCTGTTTGCATACATGAATGTGATAAGCATCATTTACTTGTAACACCTCTAATTTTATTATACAAAGCAACAGATTGGTGCGTATTTTGTGATAATTGAAGGATAATTTTCCTTATTTCTGTATATAAATCTATGTTGTGGGTATTCATTAGAACCGCCTCATCGCCCACAACATAGATTTTTATGGTGAATTGACAAAAACTATACTTCAGTTATCACAAAATACCAACCTTATCTGTCGCTATTGATCATATGGTTGATGATGTAAAGTCTTTTATCATGACGTCGCGTCTGAGAGTGTAATAAAGCCATGTAATATTTTCTATAATCCACTAGTGGATTAAATATGCAAATTAGCTAGATACTTCCAGTAACGTTACATGTAGGACGTCCTTAACGACGTCGTGTTTACTAATGGCAGAATATTGACATTTTTGTAAACAAAGGTGAATTAAATGCGCTTTAAATGTCATATGATAAATAGAATCTTGCATTCGTGCTCATGTATTATTGAATTTATTAAAGGGATAAAATGTGAGGCTTTATTGAATTTATTAAACTTGTTGAGGAAAAGGGATAAAATGCTCGGCAAAGCCTCAGATTTTATCCCTTTTCCTCAACTCATTTAATAAATTCAATAATACATGAACACTCATGTAAGATCCTCTTTATCATGTCATTACATGACATAGCATGATACATATCACTTCTTAATTCACTAGCCTTGGTAGCTCAGTCTGATGCACATTTGACTTGTGATGGGGAGGTCACAGGTTCAAAACAGGCTGGTTGGATCATTCTCCTGTAGAGATTGATCATGAAATCTTTTTGACGGTCATTGCCTCCCGTACACTGATCCAAAAAGGGCAGTTGCGAGTTTATGGTTTTAGAATGTGCACTGTATTGGTTAACCACTTTTCCATGAAATATAGAGATGTCGCAGTGAAATCTAAATTGATATCGTCACTGCAAACAGTGAAGATACAATTTGTTTCATCGAAAAATAACACATATGCTGTGTTTATTCCATGTCAATTAACTTTACGTAGTGTGTGTCAGAAATTATGTCACGCACATTCGCACGCCATTAAGACAATGATGATGTCATTTTTAGCGCCTGCGTAACATAATTAATGCACGCAATGCCAGAAAAGCTCAGCAACTGTGGACATTATTTGAGTGGAACTTACAAGTGAAGCATTTGATAAAAAAAAAAAACATTCCAAGCTATTTTCCAGGTGAAAACTTTTAGTTTACACCCAATATTATTACCTGTAAACCCGCTGAACACCTCTAAATCGATGTAAAATGGTCATGGAAAAAGTTTGTTCACTGTGGTGACAGCTGAATCTTTGAAATTGCATTAAAAAATACAGTTTAAAGCATGAGATTAGATTTTTTTATTGTAAATCAATTATTTCATTTTTGAACATCAAAAGACGAATTTTCACTCTCGGATTCGCCACTTGTGCAAATATGTCTTTTTGGTGTTCATTCCTTGAAATAAAAATCAATCTTACACTGAAAAATCAAATATCCTCTATAAGTTTGCCCTGGAAATTCGCAAGGTTAACTGACTGGCTCAGTATTAGGGTTGCAGAGATACAGTTACTTCATGATATGATATGTATCGTGATATATTTGTGTCATGATACGATACGATACGAATCAGGATACACTTCCTGGCATGAAGAAATTTTAAGTTAAAAAATTCCTTAAAATCAGCAGTAAGCCAATACTCAGATAGATGTATTAGTATTTGGTAGTAATAAACTGTAATACATGTATACATGAACAATGGAAATAGAAGTGAAAAAACATATTTTTAATGTTACATAGAGATTATCATACGACATTTTTCATATCATACCCCATATCAGCCCGAGACTCCCATATCAGCCCGACGCATTTTTCATATCATACCCCATATCAGCCCGAGACTCCCATATCAGCTTCGGCCCTCAGGCTGATATGGGAGTCTCGGGCTGATATGGGGTATGATATGAAAAATGCCATATCATAATCTATTTAATCATACATTTCACTTGCAAATGGCGTCCTGAACAACAAATGCGAAATGCCGCAAAAGGGAGAACGCCGCGTGTTCCGAATAGGGTGACGTCAGAGGTATGATAAAGGTTTAGGGGTGCGATAAAGGGTTGTGATATGGATTTTTGGGGTATGATAAAGCCCATGCGATATGGCAGCACGTGCAAGTGTGATAAGTGCATTGGTGTCACGTTCGTATTGCATATTCAAAAACTAAGTATTTTATACTATATGTATGATAAAAAGTTATACAAAACCAGCAAAAGTTTACATCTCATTTCTATTTAATACAATATTCATATTGTCAAACTTCTTTACCTAACGATATGGGTATTAGCAGCAGAAGTATTGTGATTACTATAGGATTCAGTGAATTTTCGCACCTCTGCTCAATATGACCTAAATAGTGTTTACCGGGCTTTTAAACTTGTGTTAGATCCTTATGCTTCTGTTGCTATCACTATAATTAATACCATAAATGTTCTTTGTTGATTTTGTAATTTGAGCCGGGGCACAGCATTTCCTACAATTTACATGTGCGCCCAGCGAAGACTCAGATCAGCCTGCACATCCGCGAGTATGATCAGAGTCTTCATTGTGCACTCTAAGGATAGCTGAGGGTCCAATGTTTCTTCATGCAGCAAGAGAAAGCTCTGGTCAGACTGTATGGATGCGCAGGTTGATATAACTCTTTGCTGGGCACAAATGTAAATTGTTGCCCCCGCCCATCAGGGCTTGGAGAAATGGATAGGCTGCATGGTGCGCTTCCACCCATAGCTGAAACTGACCACATGAGTACTGGTAAACCACATAGAAGGACTAAGCCTGCCCGGGCAAAGTGGTGTGAGTCGGACCATCCAATGCATATACCGTAAGCCTTTTGGTTCCATTGGGTGGCAGGTCTAGAGATGTCGTTTCATCTCAGTGTCGGGTAAAAGCCCCATAAAATTGGAGGCAATGTCTCCAAAATGACCTATTCAGTGCTGATGGGGACGTTAAACCTCAGTTCAAACAAACAAACAGACAGACAAATGTAAATTGTAGGAAATGCTGGGCCCCGGCTCAAATTTAGGAGAAATACAGTAAAGCTTCAATGCTTCTAACACCTTTGGCATTATGAAAATTAGTTTGAGATAGGGGTACCTTTAAAATCCTAAAAATTCCGACACCTTGAGGACATGCTGTAATTCTATTGAAATGTTAACAAATTTGTTTCTTGATCCAGCAAGGAGTCCAAAAGATACAGACGGAATGGCAAACAGTGTAGACCCTGATCAGACTGCTCCTTCAGGAGCAGTCTGATCTGGGTCTGCACTGTTTGCTTATGCCTGTCTGTCCCAATACTTCGGATCATTACAATAGTTGGAGCTGCCAAGGGTTGATCACAATGCCCTGTCGGGAGGCATAATTGGCATGACATTTGGAAATGAATTGTAAGTTGTGTTTACTCATCAGAATCGCCTCAGTAAAGTGATTCCAATGAGTTTCTAACAATGAAACACAAAATGACATAAATGAAACTGATTCTCTTTTTCAGCCTTTGTCTCACCATTAAACACGGTTGTTAAAAATTCATCCATGTGTGTATGTGTATTCATCCCTGCTCACGATGCTCTTGTACAAATAGTGCTATTTTAATAAGTGCAGTTTTAATAAGTGCATTAGCCCTTATCCTCTTGAACAAAGAAATGCCTACCTTTGCAAGCTGTGTGGATTTTTATACCACAACCAGGCATTCTAGTAACCTAATAAAGGGGGTTGAATAACTGCACGCTATAATCGGTAGTGACCTATAATACCTTCTACTGACCTATAATACGTCTAGGGACCGTTTATAGATCGGACCTACTTTTCAGGTCACTAATTTTCAAGTGTAAACAATAACATGCAACCTTTTATACATGCAGGGCGTCAAGTTACCTATATTTTCCTATATTTCAGGCCATTACCTATAATAACCTATAAAATCCTATATTTTACCAAAATACCTATAATTACCTATAATTTGGAATTTTCTGTAAGCAAGGAATACAAAGTTCCTAAAAAATCTTTGACACTAGATGTTTTCTAAAATATTTGAGCTTAATAAGCTGTTGCCGTTTAGGAATTTGTATTATATTCCTTTTTGGTGTAGCAACCCATTCCAGCCCAGCTTTTGGAAAACTTAAGCTAGTGGAAGTTCTGCTATTTTTTTAATTTGAAATGTTCCATTTTGATTTTGTTTTTACCATTGTTTCTTTATGAATATTAAAATTGTTTTGCCTTTTTTTTAGCAGGCGAGCTAAAATGAATGATCAGTCACCATCTGCCGTCGTCCCCCCATCTGTGCATCCGTCTGCCCCTCACAATTCCTTTAAATGACATCTACTAAACCCCCTGAATAGATTTCGAATGACCAAACTTGGCAGAAATCATCTTTGGGTGATCCTCTCTCAAAGTTGTTCAATGAATTTCAGTCCATGCTGAATTCTCACAGGCCTGTATGGAATTATTTTGCAGTATTTATGCAGATACATTGTGACAGGATTCTGACATGAAACCTGTAAGAAAAATTTTCAAATAGAATTTCCACAAAGAATTTCCACTTAAATTTTGTCTTTGAGACGGGATTCAGGTGGGAATCAGTGTGGAAAAGCTTGTGAAATATTTAAATTAAATAAGCAGGAAAATTGATGCAGGAATCCTGTAGATAAAAACAGACAGGATTCCTGTATAAATTACTGACAGGATTCCTTCAAAGGTCCTGCATGAATTATTGGCAGGATTCCTGAATGAATTATTGACAGGATTCTGCCTGAACTTGTGACAGTATTACTGTCTGTTTATTCCTGCAGGATTCCTGTTAATTTAACTATTTGGTCCAGTTTCATTAACATAACACAATCGTCTTAACCTACACTGTAACAATTTTTTAGTTTTTATCTATACACAGTAAGGAAGCAATACACTTGTGCTGGAAAAGAACATACAAAAACCCTTGCATTCTACTTACATATAAACTTTCAAGGAACTCTTGAATTTGAATCCTTGGCTTTCCAAAGATCCATTGTGATCTAATAACTTCAGTCTCCAAACACATACATAAATATGTGGGTGGGGTGCAATCGTTGCAGTTTGCAAACATAAAACTTTTGACACCCCACTAGTAAGGCATTTAATCAATTTAAAACACTGTTAATCTAAAATACTAAAAGTAACTCACAGTGTCTTCCAAAATATAGTTGGGAATCCTTAGAACAGCTTTATACTTGTAAAGTTGTACAGCAACACACACAGCTAACCATCACCCTGATGCCTATGACTGTATTATAGGAGTGCTCCCGCCAAAATATTATGTTTCAGGGAGTGATTATGCTCTGTTTTTATGCCAGACTTTTAAACAGAAATTTGGTTAACATTTTCATGCAGAATTTCTGTTACGATCTGGCCATTTTCCTTGTGGAATCTGTAACCAAATTCCGTGTACTGCTATAGTCAGACAGGAAAAAAGTGTTCAACCATGATTTCTGTTACTGTCCACAAAGACTCCATGTGGACTCGTGTCTGAATATATTTAGGGTGGTTGCCACGGCAAACAAAAATAGGGGAAAATACTAAAAAGAAAAAACCTTTAAAAATCTTCTTGTCGGAAACCAGAAGGCCCAGGTCTTTGATATTTGGTATGAAGCTTCATCTAGTGGGTCTCTACCAAGATTGTTCAAATTATAGCCCTAGGTCCAAAACTGGCTCTGCCCCAGGGTCCACTGGTTTTACATAAGCTTATATAGGGAAATCCTTAAAAAATCTTCTTATCTGAAACCAGAAGGCTCAAGCTAGCTAGTCTGGCCCAGAAAAAATGTACACTCCATATTTTCCAGTTATGTGATGTATTCCTTGCTTCCAAAGGATAACCCTTTTTGAACATATTTGACGTCACTACAGCTGTTGTCTGGGAATGTGTGGCGGCCATAAAAAGTCTCCCTGCCCAACAGCATAGTGTAGTTTATATGTTCTTGTCCTTTGAGATCATTGATTCCATTGTGGGATTTTGAAAATATTTGAGGGTCACTGATGAGGCCTAAATGGCCGAAACTAGCTAGTCTGGCCCAGAAAACATGTACACTCCATATTTTCCAGTTCCGTATTCCTTGCTTCCAAAGGATAACTACAAATCTGGCTTGTTTTCTTCAGTGTAGGCAACCTATAATATCCTATATTTCTGGCCGCTAGATACCTATATTTCTGGACCTAACCTATATTTTAGACTCTTAATATAACTTGACGCCCTGTACATGGGAAAACAACGAAACTGCAAGTTAAAATCTTTGCAATATTTATTTGAACAAATTTTGAGAAATTTCAGCTAAATTCTTACCTTCTCGGCCTTTCCTGGTTTTAATGGCCCGTTGGAATAACTGCGCACTGCTACTGCAGTTGCGTCTCAACCTCGAAAATGATTTCTAAAGCTAAAATAAACTATTTATTTACAGATTTTCATACAGAATGTAAAGCGCTGAGAAACTTTTATTCGAGCGTCCATGTTGTTTCCTACGTCTTTGTGATGCGGTGACGTCAGAAACTTTGCACTCGTTGACGTCACGTTATACTACGTGTGCGCACCATGGCACTGAATGTCATTTAACATGCCACAGTCTGCTGTATGCTTTGCTTAAATTTGCTAAATTATTGCAAAAACCCTTGATTGTTTTGAATTGCGGTATAAACTAAATACATGATTAGTGTCTGTAATAATAAAATATAATCGGTTCGCCACAACAATTTTATAGGGGCTCGCTATAAAATTGTCTAAAGCTCACTGATTATATTTTATTATTAAAGACACTAACCATGTATTTACAATAGATCAGATGGCCGTCTGATCAGGATCTACACTGTTGTGTCATTCTGTTTGTGAATTGAATGAATATATTAAGTTATTTGATTGGTTGATAGTCAGAAATGGGTGTGGCTAATTCAGTTTATTCAGCAGGATAAGGGTTAGAATGGGGATGACTGCATTAAAAAGTGTTAATTGGTGACGCGAATTGTCGGATTTTGCAGTTGCAATAGCAATATATACTTCCATTGGGTTAAATGTAAAGTGAAATTTGTATCCATAAAATCACAGGTTATGGCCTACCATAATGTCAGGTTTTGAAGAATTCTCTAAATAATGGGTAGAATTTTGTGGGGTTCACACTACACCACAACCTCTTTATAACACTATTAATGGGTTCCAAAGCAGAAACCATATTAGTTAAACAACTGTGTTATTTCCAAACAAAAATGTATAGATTATATAGAAAAATGTCAATTTATGGTCATTTTTCTACATTATCTACCGGTATATATTTTTGGGATCCATCTTGAAACCGTGTTATATCCAAAACTGTGTTGTAATGAGCCATGTTATAATGAGGTTGTGGTGTATATTATTATTCCTTTTATCATACATTTAGTATAAAATACTTAGTTTTTGAATATGCGATACGAACGTGACACCAATGCACATATCACGCTTGCACGTGCTGCCATATCGCATGGGCTTTATCATACCCCAAAAATCCATATCACAACCCTTTATCGCACCCCTAAGCCTTTATCATACCTCTGACGTCACCCTATTCGGAACACGCGGCGTTCTTACTTTTTTGGCATTTCGCATTTGTTGTACAGGACACCATTTACAATTTGCAATATTTTCGTCTGTTCGAACTGTTTGGCAAAAAAAAAAAAAAAAAAAACATGGCACGGCGCAGCGAATACGAGAGGAAAATGGGCGAAAGAATGATGCAGGGGATTGCTGACAGACTTTTTCATCTGTCGAATCTCAAGAATCTCTTAAATTACATAGCTAGACTGAAGATAATGAGATTCTCATTGTAACTTTGGTATTAGGCAGATGCAATTGATACAATTTATTTTGAACAATTTTTTTTAAAAGTGAAGTGTATGATAAATAGATTATGATATGGCATTTTTCACATCATACCCCATATCAGCCCTCGACTCATATCAGCCCTCGGGCCTTCGGCCCTCGGGCTGATATGGGAGTCTCGGGCTGATATGGGGTATGATATGAAAAGTGCCATATGATAATCTCTATATATCAATACATGTATACATAATTGTCACCATATGATGTTGTAAACAGATCTGTACTCATATATTCATGTACCTCAGTATCAGAATGACATTTTCTACATCTGTGATATATTTCCAGCTTATGTATAGTCCAATTTCTTCATGTAGATTTGGTAGGGCAAAAGTGACATTGCCAATCACTGGCAAAACGATTTGTTCTATTTGTTTAACCCATTGTATACTAGAAGACTCTTCAATTGCTATTTTTTGGACAAGGCCATTTGTTACATTAGGGGTGTCAGGCCTATTTTCTCGTTTTTATTCCATTTTTGACGGAAAATTCTGTTAGCAAATAGTGCAGGTCCTGATCAGATGCTGCATTCTGCTGCGCCTGATCTGGGCCTGCACTGTTTACCAAGGTACCCCTTTAGGGGTTTCCCACATGCAAAGGGTTAATTGGGTATGACAGGATGATTGCATGTTCTTGCCTCATGATGCCGGACAGTGACCTTCGGGACGGATTTTTCCATCCACCCCTCACAACCATATAAGATTATTATATTCTGTGAGTTGGCTTAAAACTGGCCACAGTGAGTTATGATATATCAAATGAGCAGTCAACCAATTCTAACCTGAATGCCAGATTGGATAAAGAAGTTATTGTAATTAATATATGTATAAGCCCTATTAGTGTACATGAAAAAAAATCTGACTTAATTTTTTGCTTTAATATATTTTAATACATTATACATTATGTGTATTTCTGTTTTCATTTTTTTTTTAAAAAGTTGTATTTTTAAATGGTTGGTTCCCATGTATAGTTGTGATGTATATTCTGTCCCCATAATTATAGACATTATTAAGGTGATTCTCAAGGAAAAACAGGTAGGGTCTGGGGCCAGTTGTTCAAAGCATCGTTAGCTTTACGAGCTTGTTAGTGGTCATATTGTCAACTGTTCTAGTAAGATTAATATTCAAATTATTGGTACTTTTGCTGAAAAAATGTGAGCAGCTTTTGCGAATGCAAAAGCTGCTCACATTTTTTCAGCAAAAATATTAGCATATTTGCCATAATAAATGATCAGATTTTGCATATTTGATATAATAAATGATCAGATTTTAATGATACGTTAACTAACGACATTGTTAGTTTTGAACAACTGGCCCCTGGTTTCTTTCCATGCCCCATCAGTAGTCTATGCATAACCATCTGCTAGAATTCATGTTCTGCAATTACTGTATTTGCCATAATAAGGGTGCTTAGTCCTAGAAAGTCTTTCTGTAATAAACTCACATGCCAACTTTCTACCAAACATGTCCAAAAGTGATTTGAGAAGTATCTGTATTAAAACAATAAATTTTGAGATGGACTCCTGCTATATAAGTTGGTACAGAATAATTAAAGTCAGCTGCATGGTGCTTCCACACACAGCCGAAACTGATGCACAAGTACTACTAGTAAACCGGCTGGTAGGACTGAAGATGTCGATTCATCTCAATGTTGGGTGAAAGTCTCACAAAATTGGAAGCAACATCTCCAAAATGACCTACATAGTGTTGAAGAGGACATAAAGCATAAAACCTTGGTTCAAACAAACAAAGTGAGTAGTAAGTCCCAATGTTATAAAAGTACAGTAAAATTCCTATATTAAGACCACTTTGGATCTGTTCAAAAGTGGTCTTTTAAGACCACTTTTGAACTGTCCCATAGGTGGTCAATAACCAGAACACACTGCTGTAAGAAAACACAAAGAAAAAAATAACTGCATCCTTCTGAATAAGCTTTTTAAACCAGAATTAGTCTTAATTTTAAGTGGTCTTAATAGTGGAATTCCACTGTATAGTAATCGCTGTATGTTAAATTGATATTTTAGCACTGCTACAACTTCAGCAGAATGCAAAATCTTGCACTGACACTAAATTAGTGTCAGATATGTCCTGATAAAGTAGCTGTGCACTTATTAGAGTGTGTGAATTATTATATGGTGAATACAATATGAGTCTACAGGATGCCAAATATTTTTGGACAGTTATTCTACAGTATACTGTCAGTAAAATGTCATGTAATTAGGGGATAACTATTTAAAATTGTCATTTTGGGAGGTAAATTGTCAGTTTTACGGTCACACATTCCGTTTTACAGTGTGTGACCGTAAAACTGACAATTTACCTCCCCGAATGACAATTTTCAATACAGTTATTCCCATTCTAATGCACTCACTTGGGTTGTTTTGTGGAACAGTGAACTATTTTGCACAAAGCGGCAAGCGCTGTGAGCTGCATAAAACCAAATGTCAGCCAATGAAAAGCAACGTTACATGATGTTGATTTTCCGCCAGAATTTTGCAGAATATACTGTCACAAATTTTTGACTTTATCCAATCAGAAGTTGTGTTACATACATAAATGCATTAGAATGTCGCTTTTGATTGGTTATGCCACTGAAAGCTCAAGAGTATCAATTTTCTCTTTAGGGGAATGGATACACCTTCAGGGGAGGCGACGCCTGCAAAAGTATTTTTGTTTCCCATGCCAATAGTGGTCATCTCTTAAAGGAAAGAATTTGCTCCTCAGGAGCAATTCTTTCCTTTAACTGTAGACCTTTTTCAGGGGACAGGGCTTACAGAAAAGTGAATGGGAAGTCCCAAAAGTTATCTCCCTTTGAAAAATTGATGGAAAAATCTGCCAGGTGTTCTGATTCCCCTTAAGACCAAGACCAAGTATTTCTCATTCCTGTCATATATTCTATTTGATGGCAATTTTGCTTTATTTTTACAATTTTATTTATGCCATTCATTTGTGTAAACCTTATTTGTGCTATAAAACCACTTACCTTTTGATATTTCTGTATATATGTATATTTTGAATACAGTTGTTTAATATTTTGTAACTTCAAATGATATTGAAAATGTAATAAAAAATGGTATACCTAAAAATATGGTGTTCTTGTGTTTTCATTTCAGTAACACATCCCAGCGGCTTAGTGCATTCTTTCATATCTCAAAAATGATTAATAATTACGATAACACATCCGTGCCCGTGCGTCATAGCGCATTTTTTACATCCCTAAAACGGTCAATTTTCTGAAGAAAATTTGTGATATTATTCTTATTTGTACTCAAAAAATAGGTTGTGGGTACTCGCTAGAACTTCCTTATTGAAGCAGTTCTAACGAGTACCCACAACCCATGTCTAGGAGCAGAAATAAGGGAAATAATGTATACCACCGTAAACCCCAGTTTTCTCTATATAAAGTGGGGTGTAAGGGTGTGTTTATTTCACGGACTTGTTAGCGTGATGTTTACAATGAAAATTTGTGATATTCTTATTTCTTATCATTATTCAACAAAACAAAGCTGGTAGGGGATCGTTAGATCCGCCTCATTGAGGCAGTCCTAAGGAGTACCCACAACCTATGGAAACATGGTAAGAACAATATCATTGAGGCGGTGCTAATGAGTACCCACAATCTTTGTCTTGGAGCAAGAAGAAAAAAAAGGGTATCGCATGTGGGTGCCAATGCTTGGCTGCACCCCCTTTTCATAATGAACAACTAGTCCGAGTTTCAAGTAAATATATTCAGTAATGACAGAGATATTACAAAATGTCCAAGTTTTTGCACAACGATGCAGACAACACCAGAGCGATGACAATACCTCGTTTTCTTGGAAAACAGCCGAGCTAATAATGAACACCCCTGTAAACCCTAGTTTTCTCTATATAAAGTCGGGTTTAGAGGGTGTTCATTACATGGACTTGACATAATGTGTCTATGCAGTAATTTGAGAAATATCAGAACTGGTTTGTTGTCTGTCAAAATAAAGATTGAACTTGGTTGGTTGAAACTCATTAGGGACTAGAAAATTTGTTCTTCCACACTAGATATGGAAATCTGGATAGAAATAACCTTCTTGCACACCAGACAAGGAAATCCATGATTTTACCCCGGGATAGAAATTTATGTTCTGACCCTGGTGTTCCGACCCAGGCAACTAACATAAATGCGCTTCAATTCTATTCAACTGCCGGAACTACTTCCGCACTACTATTATTTTGTAAACCATATACATGTGCGAGCTGTCAAAACTAACCGGTGTTGTGCAAGAAAAAGAATCCAATATGGTGTTCTGTTGTAGATGGGCGTTTCCAACCCTCGGGATGACCGTGCAGAGCGGAACCTCGGCATAGCCTCGGTTCCACTCAGCACAGTCATCCCTCGGGTTGGAAACGCACATCTACAACAGAACCCCATATCAGATTCTTATATTCTTCCACACTAGATAAGGAAATCTGGATAGCAATAACCCCCCTACCCATGAACAAGATAAAATCTGATATCTCTCAGTCATTTTAAATATTTCTTTTCACTTAACCCTTATCTTGCTGACTATTCATTTAGGCCACACCCATTGCTGTCTATCAACCAATCAAATTATTTGATGTAATTTATTGCTACAAATTCATAAACTGAATGCCAAACAGTGTAGATCCTGATCAGATGGCTTCTTCAGAAGCCATCTGATCTGGATCTGCACTGTTTGCAAAGATAGGGGTTGTCTTGAATAGCAAGATAAAGGTTAATCACATGGCCTAAATAGTGTTTATGGGGACATTAAACCTCAATTCAAACAGACAAGACATTATTTCAAATGATATCAAAATGTAAATTTTAAGTGAAATAGGAATTATTCCTAATTCCCATACATGTATTTACTTCTGATTCTGGCAGTTAACTCTAGCTGATTAACCCTTTTTGTACTGAATGGAATCTTCCTTATATATAGCAGGAGGCCATTTCAAAATTTAGGGGTGTCAGGTTGTATTTTCTATAAAATTTATTTGAACTAGAGCCAGTGTTTATGAAACACAATGCCCCCAACTGCTTGACCCTAACACTGCTTGTCCCTAACAGTAATTGAGATATCTTTTTTAGCTCACCGTCACGTAGTGACGAGGTGAGCTTTTGGGATCACTTTTTGTCCGTCGTCCGTCGTGCGTCCGTGCGTAAACTTTTTCTTCAAACGACATCTACTCCTAAACTACTGAGCGGATTTTGACCAAACTTCACAGGAATGATCCTTAGGTGGTCCCCTTTAAAAGTTGTTCAAATGGTTCCGGTCCCTTGCATATATAGGTCACAGGAGCCAAAAATAGATTTTTTTCACCGAAAACTTAAAAAATCGTCTTCTCTGAAACTGCAAGGCCCAGGTCTTTGATATTTGGTATGAAGCTTCATCTAGTGGACCCCTACCAAGATTGTTCAAATTATAGTGCTGGGGCCAAAAATGCCCCCGCCCTGGGGCCCTTTGGTTTTACATGGGCTTATATAGGGAAAATCTTTAAAAATCTTCTTCTCTGAAACTGCAAGGCCCAGGTCTTTGATATTTGGTATGAATCTTTATCTGGTGGACCCCTATTAAGATTGTTCAAATTATAGTGCTGGGGCCAAAGATGCCCCCGCCCCGGGGCCCTTTGGTTTTACAAAGCTTATACATGTATAGGGAAAATCTTTAAAAATCTTCTTCTCTGAAACCGCAAGGCCCAGGTCTTTGATATTTGGTATGAAGCTTCATCTAGTGGACCACTACCAAGATTATTCAAATTATAGTGCTGGGGCCAAAAATGCCCCCGCCCCGGAGCCCTTTGGATTTACATGGGCTTATATAGGGAAAATCTTTAAAAATCTTCTTCTCTGAAACTGCAAGGCCCAGGTCTTTGATATTTGGTATGAATCTTCATCTTATGGACCCCTACCAAGATTGTTCAAATTATAGTGCTGGGGCCAAAAATGCCCCCGCCCCGGGGCCCTTTGGTTTTACATGGGCTGATATGGGGAAAACCTTTAAAAATCTTCTCCTATGAAACCGCAAGCCCCAGGTCTTTGATATTTGGTATGAAGCTTCATCTAGTGGACCCCTACCAAGATTGTTCAAATTATAGTGCTGGGGCCAAAAATGCCCCCGCCCCGGGGCCCTTTGGTTTTACATAGGCTTATATTGGGAAAATCTTTAAAAAATCTTCTTCTCTGAAACTGCAGGGCCCAGGTCTTTGCTATTTGGTATGAATCTTCATCTTATGGACCCCTACCAAGATTGTTCAAATTATAGTGCTGGGGCCAAAAATGCCCCCGCCCCGGGGCCCTTTGGTTTTACATGGGCTGATATGGGGAAAACCTTTAAAAATCTTCTTCTATGAAACCGCAAGGCCCAGGTCTTTGGTATGAAGCTTCATCTAGTGGACCCCTACCAAGATTGTTCAAATTATAGTGCTGAGGCCAAAAATGCCCCCGCCCCAGGGCCTTTTGGTTTTACATTGGCTTATATTGGGAAAATCTTTAAAAAATCTTCTTCTCTGAAACTGCAGGGCCCAGGTCTTTGCTATTTGGTATGAAGCTTCATCTAGTGGACCCCTACCAAGACTGTTCAAATTATAGTGCTGGGACCAAAAATGCCCCCGCCCCGGGGCCCTTTGGTTTTACATAGGCTTATATAGGGAAAATCTTTAAAAATCTTCTTTTCTGAAACTGCAAGGCCCAGGTCTTTGATATTTGGTATGAAGTTTCATCTTGTGGACCTCTATCAAGATTGTTCAAATTATAGCCCTGAGGCCAAAAGGCCCCCACTCCTGGGCCCTTTGGTTTTTCATAGACTTATATAGGGAAAATCTTGAAAAATCTTCTACTCTGAAATCACAAGGCCTAGGTCTTTGACATTTGGTATGAAGCTTCAGCTAGTGGACCTCTACCAAGATTGTTCAAATTATAGCCCTGGGGCCACAATGCCCCGCCCCAGGGCCCTTTGGTTTTACATAGACTTATAATAGAGATAATCTTTGAAAATCTTCTTCTCTGAAACAACAAGGCCCAGGTCTTTGATATTTGGTGTGAAGCTTCATCTAGTGGACCTCTATCAAGATTGTTTAAATTATAGCCCTGAGGCCAAAAATGCCCCTGCCCCGGGGCCATTTGGTTTTACATAGGCTTATGTAAGGAATATCTTTAAAAAAATCTTCTTCTCTGAAACCACAAGGCCCAGGTCTTTGATATTTGTTGTGTAGCTTCATCTAGTGGACCTTTGCCAAGATTGTTCAAATTATAGCCTTTTGTTGATATTTGGTATGAAGCTTCACCTTTTTAGACCTCCCTCAACATTATGCACATTATAACCCTGGGGTCAATAATGGCCCTCCCCGGGGCCCACTTGTTACTCTATGGATCAGGTGAGCCATCCAGGGCCATCATGGTCCTCTTGTGTTTTATATTAGGATCACTTTTTGTCTGTCATCCGTGCGTAAACTATTTCTTCAAATGAGATCTCCTCCTAAACCACAGATTGGATTTTGACCAAACTTCACAGGAATGATCCTTAGGTGGTCCCCTTTCAAAGTTGTTCAAATGGTTCCGGTCCATTGCACATCTAGGTCACAGGAGCCAAAAATAGATTTTTTTCACAGAAAACTTAAAAAATCTTCTTCTCTGAAACCACAAGGCCAAGGTCTTTGATATTTGGTATGTAGCTTCATCTAGTGGACCCCTACCAAGATTGTTCAAATTATAGTGATGAGGCCAAAAATGCCCCCGCACCGAGACCCTTTGGTTTTACATAGGATTATATAGGGGAAATCTTTAAAAATCTTCTTCTCTGAAACTGCAAGGCTTAGGTCTTTGATATTTGGTATGAGGCTTCATCTAGTGGACCCCTACCAAGATTGTTCAAATTATAGTGCTGGGGCCAAAACTGCCCCCGCCCAGGGGCCCTTTGGTTTTACATGGGATAATACAGGGAAAATCTTTAAAATCTTCTTCTCTAAACACACAAGGCCCAGGTCTTTGCTATTTTGTATGAAGCTTCATCTAGTGGACCCCTACCAAGGTTATTCAAATTATAGTGCTCGGGCCAAAAATGCCCCCACCCAAGGGCCCTTTGGTTTTACATGGACCTATATAGAGAAATGCTTTAAAAATCTTCCTTCTCTGAAACCGCAAGGCCCAGGTCTTTGCTATTTGGTATGAAGCTTCATCTAGTGGACCTCTACCAAGATTGTTCAAATTAAAGTGCTGGGGGCCAAAAATGCCCCCACCCCCAGGCCCTTTGGTTTTACATGGGCTTATATAGGGAAAATCTGTAAAAATCTTCATCGCTGAAACCGCAAGGCCCAGGTCTTTGCTATTTTGTATGAAGCTTCACCTAGTGGACCCCTACCAAGATTGTTCAACTTAAAGTGCTCGGGCCAAAAATGCCCCCGCCCCGGGGGCCTTTTGGTTTTACATAAACTTGTATAGAGAAAATCTTTAAAAATTTTCATCTCTGAAACTGCAAGGCCCAGGTCTTTGATATCTGGTATGAAACTTTATCTTGTGGACCTCTACCAAGATTGTTCAAATTATAGCCCTGGGGCCAAAAATGCCCCAACCCCGAGGCCCTTTGGTTTTACATGGGCTTATATAGGGAAAATCTGTAAAAATCTTCATCGCTGAAACAGCAAGGCCCAGGTCTTTGCTATTTTGTATGAAGCTTCACCTAGTGGACCCCTACCAAGATTGTTCAAATTATAGTGCTCGGGCCAAAAATGCCCCCGCCCCGGGGGCCTTTTGGTTTTACATAAACTTGTATAGAGAAAATCTTTAAAAATTTTCTTCTCTGAAACTGCAAGGCCCAGGTCTTTGATATCTGGTATGAAGCTTTATCTTGTGGACCCCTACCAAGATTGTTCAAATTATAGCCCTGGGCCCCCTTGTTACTCTATGGATCAGGTGAGCGATCCAGGGCCATCATGGCCCTCTTGTGTTTTATATTAGGATCACTTTTTGTCTGTCATGCGTGCGTAAACAATTTCTTCAAACGACATCTCCTCCTAAACCACTGATCGGATTTTGACCAAACTTCACAGGAATGATTCTTAGGTGGTCCCCTTTCAAAGTTGTTCAAATGGTTCCAGTCCTTTGCACATCTAGGTCACAGGAGCCAAAAATAGATTTTTTTCACCGAAAACTTAAACAAGAGGGCCCAGAGGGCCCTGGTTCGCTCACCTGATCCAATGTATAACAAGTGGGCCCCGGGCAGGGTCAATTTTGGCCCCAGGGCTATAATTTGAACAATCTTGGTAGAGGTCCACAAGATGAAGCTTCATATCGAATATGAAAGACCTGGGCTTTCTGGTTTCAGAGAAGAAGATTTTAAAGGTTTACCCTGCATATAGACGTCTATGTAAAACAAGATTTTCCCTATATAAGTCTATGTTAAACCAAAGGGCCCCGGAGCAGGGGCTTTTTTGGCCCCAGGGCTATAATTTGAACAATCTTGGTAGAGGTCCACTAGCTGAAGCTTCATAACAAATATCAAAGACCTAAGCCTTGTGTTTCAGAGAAGATGATTTTTAAAGATTTTCCCTATATAAGTCTATGTATCTCTAAAACTGTATGAGCTATTGCCCTGTAACTTAAAACACTGGTATGGGGTGATAAATAGGCAATAATTTGAACAATCTTGGCAAAGGTCCACTAGCTGAAGCTACACACCAAATATCAAAGATCTTGGCCTTGTGGTTTCAGAGAAAAAGATTTTTAAAGATTTTCCCTACATAAGCCATGTAAAACCAAAGGGCCCCCAGCGGGGGCATTTCTGGCCCCAGCATTATAATTTAAACAATCTTGGTAGGGGTCCACTAGGTGAAGCTTCATACCAAGTATTAAAGATCTAGGCCTTCTGGTTTCAGAGAAGAAGATTTTTCAAGATTTTCCCTATATAAGTCTATGTAAAACCAAAGGGCCCCGGAGCGGGGGCATTTTTAGCTCCAGCACTATAATTTGAACAATCTTGGTAGGGGTCCACTAGATGAAGCTTCATACCAAATATCAAAGACCTGGGCCTTGCGGTTTCAGAGAAGAAGATTTTTAAAGATTTTCTCTATATAAGCCTATGTAAAACAAAAGGGCCCTGGTGCGGAGGCATTTTTGGCCCAAGCACTATTATTTGAACAATCTTGGTAGGGGTCCACTAGATGGAGCTTCATACCAAATATCAAAGACCTGGGCCTTGCGGTTTCAGAGAAGAAGGTTTTTCAAGATTTTCCCTATATAAGCCCATGTAAAACCAAAGGGCCCCCGTGCGGGGGCATTTTTAGATCCAGCACTATAATTTGAACAATCTTGGTAGGGGTCCACTAGATAAAGCTTCATACCAAATATCAAAGACCTGGGCCTTGCGGTTTCAGAGAAGAAGGTTTTTAAAGATTTTCCCTATATAAGCCCATGTAAAACCAAAGGGCCCCCGTGCGGGGGCATTTTAGGCCCCAGCACTATAATTTGAACAATCTTGGTAGGGTTCCACTAGATGAAGCTTCATACCAAATATCAAAGACCTGGGCCTTGCGGTTTCAGAGAAGAAGATTTTTCAAGATTTTCCCTATATAAGCCTATGTAAAACCAAAGGGCCCCCGTGCGGGGGGCATTTTTAGATCCAGCACTATAATTTGAACAATCTTGGTAGGGGTCCACTAGATGAAGCTTCATACCAAATATCAAAGACCTGGGCCTTGCGGTTTCAGAGAAGAAGATTTTTAAAGATTTTCCCTATATAAGCCCATGTAAAACCAAAGGGCCCCCGTGTGGGGGCATTTTTGGCCCCAGCACTATAATTTGAACAATCTTGGTAGGGGTCCACTAGATGAAGCTTCATACCAAATATCAAAGACCTGGGCCTTGCGGTTTCAGAGAAAAAGATTTTTTTAAGTTTGCAGTGAAAAAAATCTATTTTTGGCTACTGTGACCTATATGTGCAACGGACCGGAACCATTTGAACAACTTTGAAAGGGGACCACCTAAGGATCATTCCTGTGAAGTTTGGTCAAAATACGATCAGTGGTTTAGGAGGAGATGTCGTTTGAAAAAAAGTTTACGGACGCACGCACGCACGGACGCACGACGGACAAAAAGTGATCCCAAAAGCTCACCTTGTCACTACGCGACAGGTGAGCTAAAAATCTTCTTCTCTGAAACCACAAGGTCCAGGTCTATGATATTTGGTTTGAAGCATCATCTAGTGGACCCCTACCAAGATTGTTCAAATTATAGTGCTGGGGCGAAAAATGCCCCCGCCCCGGGGCCCTTTGGTTTTACATGGGCTTATATAGCGAAAATCTTTAAAAATCTTCTTCTCTGAAACCGCAAGGCCCAGGTCTTTGATATTTGGTATGAAGCTTCATCTAGTGGACCCCTACCAGAATTGTTCAAATTATAGTGCTGGGGCCAAAAATGTCCCTGCCCCGGGGCCCTTTGGTTTTACATGGGCTTATATAGGGAAAATCTTTAAAAATCTTCTCTGAAACCGCAAGGCCCAGGTCAGTGACATTTGGTATGAAGCTTCATCTAGTGGACCCCTACCAAGATTGTTCAAATTATAGTGCTGGGCCAAAAAATGCCCCCACACCGGGGCCCTTTGGTTTTACATAGGCTTATATAGGAAAAATCATTAAAAATCTTCTCCTCTGAAACCGCAATGCCCAGGTCTTTGATATTTGGTATGAAGCTTCATCTTGTGGACCTCTACCAATAATGTTCAAATTATAGCCCTGGTGCCAAAAATGCCCCCGCTCCGGGGCCCTTTGGTTTTACATAGACTTATATAGGGAAAATCTTGAAAAATCTTCTTCTCTGAAACCAGGCCTAGATCTTTAATACTTGGTATGAAGCTTCACCTAGTGGACCCCTACCAAGATTGTTCAAATTATAATGCTGGGGCCAGAAATGCCCCCGCTCTGGGGCCCTTTGGTTTTACATGGCTTATGTAGGGAAAATCTTTAAAAATCTTTTTCTCTGAAACCACAAGGCCAAGATCTTTGATATTTGGTGCGTAGCGTCAGCTAGTGGACCTTTGCCAAGATTGTTCAAATTATTGCCTATTTATCACCCCATACCAGTGTTTTAAGTTACAGGGCAATAGCTCATACAGTTTTAGAGATACAGTCAAACCTGTCTTGTGTCCACCTCTATTAAGTGAGCAACCTGTCTTAAGCAAGCATGCATTAAAGGTGCATTATTGAGCTATCTGGAAAAAATGCTTCCAAAAATAAAATACATATAGCCGGTATTTTTCTTTAAAAGAATACAAATGAATGCATTTTACGCAAAAATGCGAACAATTATGATGACAGGTAAACGAGTTTGAGAGGGATTCCCTAACTAGGTTTCGAACACTAGTTAGATCTATTTTTAGTTCGTGACAAAAATAGAATCTCCATATATGACGTTATGCAGCGTTCATTTTTGGCCTTGTTTGCTTAGGCCATGCCTGAATCGGAAAAAAATATGACGCTGAATACCATGCCATAAGTAACGACATTCAGAGACGATACTGTCGCCATGTATGTGTAAAGTGACAGATTTATTTTTAGAACAGAAATTCCGAACACATGTTCAGATCGAAGGGTAACGACGAATGAAAACAACCATTTTCACAAAGTTCTGAAGCTGTATTTGGCTCCAAAAGTGTACACATGACAAAGGAGTATGCATTGAAGATAAAAACAAGAAAAAAAATTTTGAGACCCGGTAGCTCAATAATGCACCTTTAAGTTCCAAAAACTGCAAATGCATTAAAATTCACCTAATCTGTTCATCTACTCATCATCCTGAACCAGCCTGTAAAGTTTCAGGGCAATAGCTCAAACAGTTTTTTGAGATACCTTGCTTACAAGCTTAAAACGCGCAAAATTTCAAGGGGCATAACTAAAAAAAACAAGAGCTGTTGCCAGACAGCATAGCTCGCCTGTTTCGCGCCTTCAACATAGAAGGTTAAATTACTGAACCATGAAATATAGGTGACACACACCTAGATACATTTTGAGGTCAGTGACCAGGTGGCATGGAACATATATGCCAAATATTACATTTCAGAATCACAATGTGTATGACTTGCAAGGCAAAATCAATGAACCATGAAAATAGGTCACACTGACCTAGATATATTACTATGTCAATTATCTCGTCACATGGAACTTATAATTCAGGACTGAAGTTTCAAAAAAAAAAAAAAAATAGTATTCAATTTGGCAGAGTCACTGAATCCTGAAATTTAGGTCACACTGACCAAGATATAAAGATAATAGGCAAATCACTGAACCATGAAATATAGGTCACAGTGACCTAGATATATTTTGAGGTAAATCATGGGGTCACATGGAACTAATAACCCAGGTATGACATTTCTCCATCAAATAGTAATAAAGATAATAGGGAAAATCACTGAACCATGAAATATAGGTCACAATGACCTGGATTTATTTTGTGGTCAATAATCAGGTAACATGGAATAAATAATCCAGGTGTAATATTTCTTCATCAAATAGTATTCAATAGACAAAAATAAATGAACCATGAAATATAGGTCACAGTGACCTAGACATATTTTGAGGTCAAGCATGGGGTCACATGGGACTAAAAACCCAGGTATGACATTTCCTCATCAAATAATATTCAAGATAATAGGCAAAATCACTGAACCATGAAATATAGGTCACACTGACCTAGCTATATTTTGAGGTCAATCATGGGGTCACATGGAACTAATAATCAAGGTATGACATCTCTCCATCAAAAAGTATTCGAGATAAAAGACAAAATCAATGAACCATGAAATATAGGTCACACTGACCTAGTTATATTTTGGGGTCAATTATCCGGTCACATGGAACTTATAATCCAGGTATGACATTTCTGCATCAAATAGTATTCCGAGATAATAGGCAAAATCACTGAGCCATGAAATATAGGTCACACTGACCTAGATATATTTTGTGGTCAATTATCAGGTCACATGGAACTAATAATCCAGGTATGACATTTCCCCATCAAATAGTATTCGAGATAAAAGTCAAAATCACTGAACCATGAAATATAGGTCACAGTGACCTAGATATATTTTGAGGTCAATCATGGGGTCACATGGAACTAATATCCCAGGTATGACATTTCTCCAACAAATATTCTTCAAGATAAAAGGCAAAATCACTGGACCGTGAAATATAGGTCACCATGACCTTCACCCTTTTACACTTGAACCAATGTCACTTGGTTGGCTGCTGTAAAACCAATTCTGTCTATAACTTGTTAGCATAAGGGAAAGGTATACAACAAATTACAAAGTTGTCCTAGATTTTGACCCCAAGCCCCACCCCATCCCCACTCCCAGGCATGAACCCAGGGGGGTGTTGTCTTGGAATCTCAGAAGACACTCCCAGGTATCCAAGTTGTAAATATGAATGCTTTGTGATGAGTGACTGCTAAGATATAAGCATTTCAAAAACTTTAACACAGTATTACATAGGTGTTCTAGATTTTGACCCCAAGCCCCACACCGGGGCATGACCCCAGGGGTCTGTTATCTTTGAACATCGGAAGACCCCCCCCAGGTACTAAAGTTCCAAATATGAGTGCTCTGTGATGAGTGACTGTTGAGATATAAGCATTTGAAAAACTTTAACGCAGTGTGACGCGCACGCGCACGAGCACGCGCACGCCATTCGGGGTGACAACAATAGCTCTCCATGTACTTCGTACAGGCGAGCTAATAAAAATGGATTTTTTGTCAAAAGTTAATCAGTTCATCTTCTCATCATCCGCAACCATTCTGTAAAGTTTCAGGGCAAAAAGCTCGAACAGTTTTTGAGATATCTTGCTTACCAGAGATTTCAAAGTATTTTGCAAAGGGGCATAACTCAAGACAGGGGCATAATCCTTCGGATTTTTTTCAAAAGTTAATCAGTTCATCTACTCATCATCCTGAACCAGCCTGTAAAGTTTCAGGGCAAGCTCAAACAGTTTTTGAGATATCTTGCTTACAAGCTTAAAACGCGCAAAATTTCAAAGGGGTATAACACAAGAAAAAAAATTGGATTTTTGTCAAAAGTTAATCAGTTCATCTTCGCATCATCCCCAACCATTCTGTAAAGTTTCAGGGCAATAGCTCAAACAGTTTTTTAGTTATCTTGCATACAAGCTTAAAATGCAAAAAAAATCAAAGGGCCATAACTCAAAAAAAAATTTCAGATTTTTTTTCAAAAGTTAATCAGTTAATCTACTCACCATCCCAAACCGTCTGTAAAGTTTCAGGGCAAAAGCTCAAACAGTTTTTGAGATATCTTGCTTACAAGATTTCAAAGTATTTTTTTTGCAAAGGGGCATAACTCAAGAAAGGGGCATAATCCTGACGTGAAAAAAACGTGGGTCAATTATTTTTTTGTAAGGAATCCATATATGAAATTTCAAAAACCTAGCACCCATGGTTCTTAAGTTATGCTATGCAGTAAAAAAGCAGGAAGGACGGAAGGATGGCCGGACGAACAGGGCAAAACCAATATGCCCCCACAACTTCTTCGAAGTTGGGGGCATAAAAATGGCTGACGTTTTTGCAAACAGCATAGGCCCTGATCAGACTCAGGGTTCTACGGCGTCTGATCTGGGCCTTTACTGTTTGACCAATACCTGTTTTAGGGTTTCTGGTACGAAATGGGTTAATATAGAGTGAATTAAGATTTAGTGTGTGGCTGCTGGCTGGAGAAGAGAGGTGGCTGCTGATTAGAGCTACATGTAGCAAAATGCTTTGGGAGGAATTGCTGTGGCTGCTGAAGAGGTGGCTGCTAAACAAAGGTGACAGTTACTGGAGGTTTTACTGTATATGGATAAGGACATAAATACCCGGCTTTTGGATGAGTCTTAAAACCGACGTCCCGTCTCCATATGACCTTAGCTGTTGGGATGTAAAAATCACACACACACACACACACACACACACACGCATGCACGCACGCACGCAAGCATGCACGCACACACATTCATGATATATGCTCCCAGCATAATACTGATGGCAGACCTATTAGAAAACTTGGAATATGAGTTTTGCAGTTTGGAAAGAAAGAATGAAGACACAATTATATTGACAACTTCATCTTTATTTTACTAACAAATACAATATAGCACTGAACAATTTAAATTAACACTTGGCAGTTAAATGGGTTAACAGCTGTAGAAGTGTCAGGACTACAAGGCTTGTAGCCTCAGGATTTCTACAGACGTCTAATGACTTTGTTATTGAACCAGATTCCTGTCTTGATTTTGCAACAAAAATCTAAAAGATTTGATCCTCACTGTAAGATACAGACGTGACTATGACATAAACCCTAACCATACTGCACCCAGATATATCCTTTTTGAAAACTACAGATCCAGATCAGTTGGCTTCTGGGACTAAAAGACTTCGGAGCCACATGATTTCTACAGATGTCCTATGAAAATGTCTTGATTTTGCAACAACAATCTACAAGATTTGATCCTCGCTGTAAAATAGTGACGAGACTATGACATTAACCTTCCCAACCATACTGAACCCAGATATCCTTTTTTTTTTTTGAAAACAGTATAGATCCAGATCAGCTGGCTTCTGGGAAGCCAGCTGATCTCGATCTATGCTGTTTTCCATTCTGCTTCTGAATCCATGGAAAAAATTGAAATTATGCAACACAAATGGCTAAAAATCAGGGAGGAGTGTAGTGAAATATTCAACATGGTGAGGGCCCCCCACCAATTGGGGCTTGGAGAAATAGATTTGGCTGTATAATGCTTCCATGCAGAGCTGAAACCGACCGCACATGAGTACTGGTTTTGTTTTGTTTGATTTGAGGTTTAATGTCCCCTTCAACACTGTAAAGGTCATTTTGGAGACGTTACAATTTTGTGGGACTTTTACCCGACATTGAGATGAAATGACATCTCAAGCCCTATCGCCCAATGAAACCAATAGGGTTTATAAGCATGGACGGTCCGCCTCACACCGCGGTTCCTGGACAGGCTTAGATCCTCTAAGCGGTTTACCAGTACTAGTGTGCGGGCCAGATTCAGCTCTGCGTGGAAGCATCATGCAGCCCATATATTTCTTCAAGCCCCTTTGGGCGAGGGCTTACATGAGTACTGGTAAACAGATTACAGGGTCTAAGCCTTCCCAGGCAAAGA
This sequence comes from Lucinisca nassula, assembly GCA_963580285.1. NCBI lineage: Eukaryota > Metazoa > Mollusca > Bivalvia > Lucinida > Lucinidae > Lucinisca > Lucinisca nassula. The sequence goes on from OY757016.1 coordinate 42,359,382, forward strand.
GGTGGGAGACTGTCCCTTTTGGTTAGTTTGGGCAGCAGGGCTTGAAATGTTCATCTCAATGTTTGGTAAAAGGCCCATAAAACTGGAAGCAACAGCTCCAAAGTGACCTAAATAGTGTTGATGGGGATGTATATCTCAATTCAAACAAACTTAGCATGGTGAGTGTTAAGGATAAAGGGTACACCTTTAGGCTAATAACGCTTTCAAAAATATTGTTCCTCTATCATTAGGGGTTCATGCTTAAAGAAAAGGAATTCTTGCCCAACTTAACCCTTGTCCTGCTGAGCCCGGATATGCCTTATCTTTCAAACAATGAAGGTCCAGATCAGATGGCTTCTGAAGAAGCCATCTGATCAGGATCTTAATTGTTTGTCATTCAGCTCATGAATTTGTTGCAATAATTTGCATCAAGTAATCTGATTGATCGATAATCAGTAGTGGGTGTGGCATATATAAATATTCAGCAGGTCAAGGGTTAAGGAAATCACAGTTGTCTACCTTGTAAAGATATTACATGTACCCACTGACCTCAACATTTGTCCAGGTGAACCACTGTAACCACTACCTTTGCAAACAGCGTAGATCCAGATCAGATGGCTTCTGAAGAAGCCATCTGATCTGGATCTACACTGTCATTCATTTTGTTTCATTCAGCTGGTTGATAGTCAGAAATGGGTGTGGCCAAATTTAATTTATTCAGCAGGACAAAGGTTAAGTGTTGTTTCCTTGAGCAAGAGACTTTATCCACATTGCTAAGTACTGGTTCCTGCCCAGGAAAAGAGGGCCACATGGAAGATTAGTATTAGTACTAAATGTGTTACCCTCTATAAATAAGGTTGATTATTATTATTATTATTGTTTTATTTTAAAAATTCTTAAGGTGTTTACTTCCAACAGGAGACGACTTTCATACAAGTTAATGCTTATTTCAAAACCCAGAAAATATTGTGTAGTTGTACATTATGCTGTACTTGAAGCAACCAAAATAAAGTTTAAAGGTGCATTATTGAGCTATCTGGAAAAAATGCTTCCAAAAATAAAATACATATAGCCGGTATTTTTCTTTAAAACAATACAAATGAATGCATTTAATGCAAAAATGCGAACAATTATGATGACAGGTAAACGAGTTTGAGAGGGATTCCCTAACTAGGTTTCGAACACTAGTTAGATCTATTTTTAGTTCGTAACAAAAATAGAATCCCCATATATGACGTTATGCGATGTTCATTTTTGGCCTTGTTTGCTTAGGCCATGCCTGAATGGGAAAAAAATATGACACTGAATACCATGCCATAAGTAACGACACTCAGAGACGATACTGTCGCCATGTAAGTGTAAAGTGACAGATTTACTTTTAGAATAGAAATTCCGAACACTTGTTCAGAGCGAAGGGTAAACACGAATGAAAACGACCATTTTCACAAAGTTCTGAAGCTGTATTTGGCTCCAAAAGTGTACACATGACAAAGGAGTATGCATTGAAGATAAAAACCAGAAAAAAATTTTGAGACCCGGTAGCTCAATAATGCACCTTTAAACAGACAAATATTTTGAAAGCTACCACTCAGCAAAGGAGAGTAACAAGGACACCCACTTTATACAGAATGGAATCTCCCATCTTATATATAGCAGGGGTCTATGTCAAATTTAGAGATGCCAGGTCGAGTTATTTTTAACAAGAGCTCCACAAGCGGGGCATTATATGCCCATAGCAAGTTAATATTTGTTGGACTGAAACCTTGAAACAATAAGAAATGCTCCATTCATGGTCTAACTACATATCCTGAAACTTGATCGGACCTAAATTGTAGGAGGAATTAGCCGGAAATGAAAATGTCTACAGATATTTTCGAAGTGTTATATAAATATTTGGTGGACCATCCTCTCTAAACCATAAACACTGCTCCACATCATAATCAAACTTAATATCAAGATTTTGCTAGATCAAATGTTACCTGCAGGAGAAGTTAGCCACAAACAAAAAGTGTACAGAAATCTTCAAAGGGGCTTAACTCGATTAATTTTTGGTGGACCATAACCTCAAAACAATAAGCACTGCGCCACACAATGGTCTAACTATATGAAGTTACAGCTTCATCGGATATTAATTGTAGGAGAAGTTAGCCACAAACAAGACACAGAAATATGCAAAGGGGCATAACTTTATATCTGGTAAGCCATAACCTTGAAACAATATGCGCTGCTCCACATTGTGGTCAAACTATATATCAATTTTCAGTTTGATTAAATGTTCACTGTAGGAAGAGTTAGCCATAAACAAAATGTTCACAGGAATTTTCAAAGGGGCATAACTCTATAAATATTTGGTGGATTGTAACCTTGAAATAATATGCGCTGCTCCACATTTTGGTCTAACTATATATCAAGTTTCAGCTTGATAGATTCTAAATTGCAGGCAAAATTGCTTACAGAAACTTTCAAAGGGGCATAACTTTGTTTTTATTTGTTGGACCATAACCTCAAAACCAGATCACTGACTATGTCAGAAAGGGCCCCACATAGAGCTATCAAAGAGGTGTGGAAGATGCCAGCCTCTGTGCTCTGTTGGATGTGAGTCTGACTGGTGATCAGGAGCTTGAGGACCCGAGTTCAATAAGTGCTGGGGTCGGCAACATTCTTTCGTGGAGATTGATCATGAAATCTGATTCAAGAAAGGTAGTTGTCAGTTTCTGGCGGAAGAATGTGCACTGTACTGGTTAACGGCTTACATATAAAGTGTGAAGAGGGAAAAGTGTGGATAGGTAAACTGACCGGCTCAAAAATTACCTAAATAGTGTTGACTGGGCCATTAAACTCCAAAACAAACGAAGAAACAAAACATCCCTGTAAACTCAAGTTTAAATATCAAAGTGTGAGGTTTAAGGTGGTCAAAATTACATTGGCCTGTTTTCCTGATGTTCGTTTTTTTGTTTTGTAAAATCGCCTCGTGCCCAGAACTCAATATTTACAACCGCGCTCCCAGCAAGTTAGCAGTACGTCATATCCCGTCGGTTCATCAAAGACCAGATACGTCAAAAAACACTGACACACTACACCAGAATTGGTGTTACAAGTGACAAGTATGTCAAAGTAACCGCAATCAATACTTAACATCACCATCCAATACCGGTTAACCCACAGGAGAGGACGAGCTAAGTGATTGTCAAAAATCTACTGCATTTAATATGTTCTGGACGCCACAGGTCATATAAAAAATCAATCACCAATTAGCGTATATGATTTCAGTAGAGAATGTTCGCTGTGAGGGGCTTGGCAAGCAATGGAGACCCAGATCAGGCACCACAGTGTGCGGCATCTGATCGGGGTCTACACTGTTTACATAAAAAGTGGAATTTAGGGCTTGAACAAAAGTTTGGATCTCTGTCCGGGACTATTTTCCCAGCCTACACTCGATGGCAGTCAGGGACGCTTCCCCTTTTCCGCTGGTCGCCTTTTGTCGTCCACTCGCGACTGCCGACGACTGTCCGGTCTGATTACATACATGTGCATACCTTTATCTATAATGGTTGAGTTTAGTCCTTTGCATCTCGCCTTGATTTAGTGTTGCTACGTCCTAGCGCTTATCATACAACAGCTTGTTGAGAACTGATAATTACTATTGCCTAATATTTTAAACCTCCATGAAATCCACAAAACAACTTCTTTATACACAATGTATTTTTGACACGAATCCTTGTAATTCATCCTCCTTGTGCAATTCCAATGCATACAGAAATGGTCGGCACCCGCCCATCGGGGCTTGAAGAAATAGATGGGCTGCATGAGGCTTCCATGCAGACTACACGAGAACTGATAAAGCGCTTAGAGGATCTAAGCCTGCCCATGCAAAGCGATGCGAGGCAGCCCGCCCATACATATAAACCCTATTGGGTTCATTGGGTGAAAGGGCTTGAGAAGTCATTTCATCTCAATGACGGGTAAAAATCCCACAAAATTGGAAGCAAAGTCTCCAAAATGACCTATACAGTGTTGAGGGGGACGTTAAACCTCAAATCAAACAGAAATGGGCACAACAGGAGGCTCAGTTATAAAGTGGCTTTAGTGTATATTTAACCCATAACAACCCCTACTTTTGCAAACAGAGATGAGGTCCTACACTATTTGTCATGCAGCTTGTGAATAATGTTTAGAAATTTTAATGTTTGGCAGTCAGCAATGGCTGTGGCTAAATTTATTTATTCAGCAGGATAAGGGTTGACTTATTGGTTTTTCTGGGTTTCTTCTCTTTTTTCCCGCCCATTTTTTGTTCAGTTGTGAGGAAGGTTTCAAAATTTAAAAGGGTGGGCCCATAAAATCACGAAATAGCATGCAAAAATCCGCCCAAATATTTTACTAACCGTCGAGTCTAGCAATTAAGTGACAAATATTTTTTTTCAGACTTTAAGTGGAATGCATACACCTTCAGGGGAGGCAACTCTTTCAAGCGTATTTTAGTCTCCCATGTCAATAAGGGTCAACTCTTAAAGAAAAGAATTTGCTCCTGAGGAGCAAATTCTTTCCTTTAAGAGTAGACCCCTTTTTCTTGGGATAAAGCTTATAGAAAAGCAAACAGGAAGTTCCGAAAGTTGTCCCCTTTTGAAAAATGTGGAAAATCTGCCAAGCCATTCCCCTCAGATTTCATGTGACCAATAACAGACTTTAATTGACCAATATTTCTGCTTTTCTGTTAGATTGTTTGTTTTCTTGATTTGAGGTTTAACATCCCCATTAACATTATTTAGGTCATTTTGGAGACATTACTTCCAGTTTTGTGTAAAATTTTACCCGACATTTAGATAAAATGACATTTCAATCCCTGCTGCCCAGTGAAACCGATATGGTTTATATGCTCGGATGGTAAGAATTGCCATGGCAGGCTTTGGGAGTTTATGGCTGAAGTTAACAGACATCTGAAGTGTTGCATGCTGTGCCAGTATTATAGGCTGTTGTGTTAGGCAGCACCATGAACATGTGTCTCGTAAGGATTCGAAAGACTTTGGGGCTTGAACCATATGTAATTTGGGTCATTTCTCCGGTCAGTCGCAATGGCGAACTTCCACATATAAATTGTTTATTTTCAAATCAATTTTTAAAATTTAAACTTATACATCTGATAGAATAAACTTCAGTTATGATTAGTTTGGTTATTCTATTTTTAAAGTTTAATAGCCAAAAAATTGATTTTATTTGCCAGTTTAACGCATTTTGTTATTTGTTGATGGTATGGATAACAGTGTTAGATAGGGAATCGCAATATCGACGATTCTGTTCTTTTATCATAATATAGGTAATGATCGCTTTCTTTAATTATGCCGCAACATTTTGTTAACAATCAAATTACCGATAATCCAAATCCGGGAAGCAAAACATTCAATAAGTATTAATCAGCCACATGCTTGATTTGTCACAGCAAACCCGAGTGTCGCAAGATGGACCTGTCAATTTTTTCAGCAGTCGCGATTGGCGATACATACCAGCCTACAGACTAGGCTGGCCACCCATCCGTTCGGTGTAGATTTCTTTATTTTTCTATTTTCCTGTTCGGGGTAAAATCTACACCTGAAGAGCCTGAAGAGAAATCGGAATATCTCGAAGACACCGTCACAGATACAGGGGTTACCTACAGACCTGAGACTATTAAATCCTTTGATCAATTGAGCACACACTGTCATTTACAAAGACGAACGCGACAGGAGAAAAAATACTGGCGTAATAAACAATCCACAGCTGGAAACTTTACGCGTATAAAAGCAAAATCTGGCGTAAAAAATACGCCGGATTCGGCATTTCCCATCATTGATGCTCAATAAAGTTCTGTTCCCAACACTGTGCTTATAAGTTAGAAATTGGACCACCCTGCACATCTTCATAGTCTCGTCGTTGATACGAACCATAAAAACACACCTATTTAATTTTGACCCCTACCACTCAACGTTGGAACTTCCTACTGTTTCTGTGAGTAGCCCCGCCCATCATGGCTTGCAGAAATAGACTGGGCTGCATGATGTTTCCACGCAGAGCTGACCGAACACGAGTACTAGTAAACAGCTGAGAGGTTCTGAGCCTAAACAGGAAATGTGTTGCGAGTCAGACCGTCAATGTATATAAACCTATAGGTTTCATTGGGCGACAGGGCTTGAGATGTCATTTAATCTCAATGTCTGGTAAAAGTCGCACGAAACTGGAAGCGACATCTCCAAAATGACCTATACAGTGTTGCGGCTCCCACCCATCGGGGCTTGAAGAAATGTATGATGCTTTGATAGTCAGCAATGGGTGTGGCTAAATTAATTTATTCAGCAGGATAAGGGTTAAGTCTCCAAAAAGAGACTTGTTAGTTTTTCTGGGCTTCTTCTCTTTTTTCCGCCCAATTTTTGTCCAGATAAGTTCTCAGTAACCACTAGACAGATATGAAAATGAAGTTGTGCAGGAAGGTTTCAAAATTTAAAAGTGTGGACCAAACAGGTCTCCAGGGGGGCACGCAAAAATCCGCCCAAATCTTTTACGGATGAGTTTTCAGTAACCGTCGAGTTGAGCAATTTAGTGACAAATATTTTTTTTATTTATTTATTTCCTGTCAACAGGGGCCAACTCTTAAAGGAAAGAATTTGCTCCTCTTCAATTCATTCTTTCTACTATTTCTATCTATTATCGGTGGAATCAACATTGGAGTGTTTTCAATTCTAGTGTGATCGGTCATTGCCGATCCAGGTTTGCAGGATGAAAACATACACAGTAATCATGTAATAACGATAGAGATCTTAACCCTGCACAGAATGGGCCGCCCTGCACGTGCAGGGGGTCCCCAGTTAACGTCCCGATGCGGAGGACGATGCATGACATTCACCCGGAGCATGTTCGGACACCGCAGTTTTATTACCGCTGCCGAGAATCAAACCAGGGGCCTCTAGCATCATAGGCAGGTGCACTATACCATTGAGCTACCACGCTTGATTCAATGTCGAGTGCCTGCTCGGCCACTTAAATACATGTATATACAGGGGTCCATACATTGTTCTTTCTTGTTTCTGCACCAAAACTGTGACTACAGCCTCGAGGTTTTAACAAGTATCCACAGTCTGTTTTGAGCAGAATATATATTCGCTTGTGGGTACTGCTGGTTAGATCCGCCTCGAGGTTTTGTTTGATTTGACGTTTAACGTCCCCATCAACACTGTATAGGTAATTTTGGAGACGTTGCTTCCAATTTTGTGGGATTTTTACCCAACTTGAGATGAAATGACGTCTCAAGCCCTGTCGCCACCTAGAGGTTTTAACGAGTATCCACAATCTCTGTTTTGAGCAGACTATAGATTGTGGGTACTGCTGGTTAGAACCGTTTCAAGGTTTTAACGAGTATCCACAATCTTCTTTTGAGCAGTATTAAAATTGATTGTAACATAAACTGACAGCGCTATTGTCCCACCCACGCTTAAAATGTTCAAAGACGGTTGTCAATCATCTCAAATACCAGTTCAGAAGCATGTGATGGAAAGTAAAAACGGTGCTACAAAGCTTTCGGCACGTATTTGATATTCGTCTCAAACAACATCAAAAGACCGATTGCTAACTTGCCGGTTGCGCTGTTGTATGATGAAATAAGACAAACTATCCATTAATTATCCTCATTATTCAACAAAGTTGTACCACAAAGAAGATACATTACCTAGGGCTGGCTAATCGGAGCTGAAAAGATAATCAATTATCAGTCATGTCATTTGGATCGATAATCGATTAGTAATCGCTAAGATTTTTTGTCGTTATTTTACCTGACTGGCTTTGTGTCTGAGCATGACTCTTACCATATGTTTCACTTTACCATATGTATATTTGAACAGACAGGCCTGAGCAAACAGTGTAGACCCAGATGAGACGCCGCATAATGCGGCGTCTCATCAGGGTCTGCACTGTTTGTCACTCATCCAGCTATTTTAGGCATAACTTTGGGTAGTAAATTGTACCTAAGTACAAGTAAGCAAGTAATCGATTACAAGCAAATCAGCAATGATAATCATTTCTGTGGAATTTATCTATTGATTAACTGATTATACGATTAATCGTGGCAGCCTTATACATTACCACATAAATCTCTGAAGACTGTCACTATTTTCCCATTTAAAAGGCTTATTCAGAAACAAATAGACTGTTGCTGCATTTACCAGAACATATAACAATATCTCATGGAGTAAGCCGACAACAGTTCCATATTTGCAATTTATCCTAAAAATAAGGTATGGCAGTATGAAATAACGGAATTCCAACAGTTTCTGTGGAACTGTGCTCATGATTAAGCATATAAAGAAAATAATTTTAAAGAAGATGTCATGGTGTTTCAGTTCAGAGGTAAAGCTCCAGAAACAGTAGAGGTAGGCTGGGATAAGAAAAATTTTTATATGCTCATGTCTTTTGTAAATTTTTGACCAAACATAGAATGGATAATGACGGTTGTCAGCTAGTAAATACTCGTGCTCGTATGTAAAATTATGAATTAAAATTACAGAAATTCCAATGAATATTCCAATAAATAGGTACTGTCTTACAGAAAATTTTAAAAATTCAAATATCTTCCATGGCGAAATGAGATGAGAGAATGCAAAAAAGTTTGTCATACATAAAAAGTAGAATACTTGTGGAAAATTCATACAAGCAACATGATAACCTCTAGCTCCGACTACTATACCATTGTTTACAATTAAAAACACAGCAAATCCTATTGCAACAAATATATAGCTCCACGTACTTTTCAGAATATTCGAAATTAGCTTTAAGAGTACTTGTCGTTGTGATTTTAGACTAGTCAATATATGTTCTAGAGTAACTTTAATGAGCTCAAATTCTGTCATTTCTTCTTTCAATTTCCCAGAATCCTTCCCAGTTTCTCTCAACCACAGTAACAGTTTCGTTCTAACTGTCAAACCAGCAACAAAAATAACCCAAATAATATTAGTCTGTCTAAACAAAATGGCCGGCACTGACATCATGGCGGCCATCACGTTGCTGTTGTGGAGGTGTAACAAGTACATCAGGAGAACGAAGAATGTCGAGCCAGGATCTGTGTAGTACAGGAACGTAAAAAAGTAAAGCACGGGAAAAATGCTCAGAGCAAGAGTTGTCATGTACAGTCGTACTCCCTCAGGATCCTGAAAAAAAGAACAGAACAAAACTGAAGAGGTATACTTTAACCCTTTTTGTACCAAATGAAAACTTCCTCCTTGTATTTAGCAGGAGTCCACTTGGAAATTTAGGGGTGTCAGGTTGTGTTTGCTTCAAAATTTATTTGGAAAATGACTTAACTTTTTGCAAGCAGTGTAGGCCCTGATCAGACGCCGTATTCTACGGCGTCTGATCTGGGCCTGCACTGTTTGCCAATTACCCGTTTTGGGGTTTCCGGTACAAATGGGATAACCCTTTCACCCCCGAGGTTTTGGATTGGACTCTTTCATATCTGACTTTGGACATATCCACTGCAATACATATCATCACAAAAACAAGAGCACCGCAAGCGGGTGCCAACGCTCGTCTGCAGTTTCTTTTAGAAAACAAAAGTTCTAAATCAAATCAAATTGCAAGATGGAGTTATAAAACTTGTAGGGAATGTAGCTCTTGTGATGGTGAGTACGTGTATGAAGTTTCATGAAGGTAGGCCAAATACTTTTGGAAATATGGTCAAGGTTAAGTTTTTTGGTTAATTTTTCGAAAAATAGGTCAAAGTTCAAAGGTCAAGGTCACAGGTCAAAAAGCGTGGTATGACTGAAAAGGTCTTGTCCCAAGGAACATTCATGTGAAGTTGGAAGGCTCTGTTGTGAATAGTATTGAAATAAGAGACAAAAACAATTTAAAAAAAACAGAGAGAAAAGGGGAGATAATTCAATCAAATTGCAAGATGGAGTTATAAAACTTGTAGGGAATGTAGCTCTTGTGATGGTGAGTATGTGTATGAAGTTTCATGAAGGTAGGCCAAATACTTTTGGAAATATGGTCAAGGTTAAGTTTTTTGGTTAATTTTTCGAAAAATAGGTCAAAGTTCAAAGGTCAAGGTCACAGGTCAAAAAGCGTGGTATGACTGAAAAGGTCTTGTCCCAAGGAACATTCATGTGAAGTTGGAAGGCTCTGTTGTGAATAGTATTGAAATAAGAGACAAAAACAATTTAAAAAAAACGGAGAGAAAAGGGGAGATAATTCAATCAAATTGCAAGATGGAGTTATAAAACTTGTAGGGAATGTAGCTCTTGTGATGGTGAGTATGTGTATGAAGTTTCATGAAGGTAGGCCAAATACTTTTGGAAATATGGTCAAGGTTAAGGTTTTCGGTTAAATTTTCGAAAAATAGGTCAAAGTTCAAAGGTCAAGGTCACAGATCAAAAAGTGTGGTATCACTGAAAAGGTCTTGTCCCAAGGAACATTCATGTGAAGTTTGAAGGCTCTGTTGTGAATAGTATTAAAATGAGAGCAAAAAATAGGTTTCAGAAAAAAATTGGAAAAGGGGAGATAATTCAGCCAAAATCAACAATGTTGTTATGGTCCTTGGTCAAAATGTAGCTCTTGTGATATTGAGTGTGTGTATGAAGTTTCATGAGGCTAGGTCTAATACTTTTTAAGTTATAGCCAAGGTTAAGTTTTTTTGGAACGACGACGCAGGACGACGCAAGACGACAACGCAGACGCCGGAGTGATGACAATAGCTCGAAAGTTTTTTTTTCAAAAAACAGACGAGCTAACAAGTGGTGTCTTTTCTATCTTTTTTTTTTTTTTTTTGGTTTTACGGCCCTTTCGAAATTATTTCACTCATATCGAGCCAATCGTTAATCAGATGTGGGCGAAAACCGGAGTACCTGGAGAAAAACCACCTGAACCTCCGTTGCAGAACTTGGCGTCTCTTATGTGATCGAGCCAGGCTCAAACCACAGCGAGAGAGACCTAATGATTAAGAGTCAGCGCTCTTATCCACTAGGCCACGGAGGCCCGTTTTTCTATCTTTATATCTATCATTCTGCAGACAAAATTTTTTATATTTTTCTTATTTCTGGCCCAAAATATAGTTTGTGGGTACTCGTTAGAACCGCCTCAAGGAGGCGGTTCTAAAGAGTACCCACAATCTATGTATTGGAGCAAAAATGAGGAAAATATTGAATACCCCCATAATCCCTTTTTATCTCTATATAAATATGGATTTAGAGGGGTGTTCATTACATGGACTTTTTATTAACCTGATGTAGAGGGGTTTAGTCAAAATCATAAACCCTTAAGGAGAATGGGAGCAGATTTTTCCGTCATTTTTCAAAGGGAGACAACTTTTGGGACTTCCTGTTCGCTTTTCAATAAGCCTTGTCCCACCGAAGAATAGGTCTACTCTTAAAGGAAAAAATTTGCTCCTCAGGAACAAATTCCTTTAAGATTTGACCCCTATTGACATTGGTGGCAAAAATACCTTTGCAGGAGTTGCCTCCCCTGAAGGTGTATCCATTCCCCTTAAGATGCCCAGAAAAACAACCTCTGAAAATGTTGTCTGCTTATGTTGTCTGTAAACTTTTTACAGTAATTAAATTTTGCATATAGGCAAACAGTGTCATTTCATCTCAATGTCAGCTAAAAGTCCCACAAAATTGGAAGCAACGTCTCCCAAATTACCTAAATAGTGTTGATGGGGACATTAAACCTCAAATCAAACAAAAAACCTCTAGGAGCAGTCTGATCTGGGTCCACACTGTTTGCGAAAATGATTTCAAAGTAACCAGCACATGAAAAAGCAGACATCAATTGTCATGATTGGCATTTTATAGGTTAACAGGATGGCCAAAATGCTGATCCTGACAAGATGGCTTTGTTAAGAGCCCTCTCATCTGAAACTACAGTAGAATTTCAATGACTGGAACCCCGATGGCTCGTTTCCATGGGTAAGTCAAACCCGTTCTAGAGTCTGCAGGGAATTCCTCCAAATACGATATAGGGATAATGTAGGCAGATTTTCTTCTTTTAGCTTGCAAATTTATGCATGCTGTGAGTACCCATTAGAATCCCCTCTATGAGGCGATTCTAATGTGTACACAAACATACATTTATCATATAGAAGACCGAAAAGATATACAATTATCTCCATTATGCCTTCTGGTATGGCAATAATAGTAACCTCCATGGCTCGAACTACCTCTGTCTCGAACAAATTTACATAGTCCCAACGGGGTTTGAGCGATCAAGGTTAAAGTGTACACTGTTTTGCAGATTAGGGGAGTCTGGTTGAGTTAGTTTATTTAGAAAATGACTGTATTTTTTGCAAACAGTGAAAACCTCGATTAGAATCTGTATTTTGTGCCTGGGTCCTCACTGTTTGACAGTGGCCAATTTTACAGTTTACCATATACAGTCGAACTTCGATGCCTCGAACCCCTTTGGGACCACGAAAATCTGTTCGAGACAAGGGTACTTCGAGCTAGAGATGGATACTTCCAGTAGGCATAAGGGGGTTAATTTTGGACTTCTTTTTGGTGTTCTGTAATATAAATGTATGTTGTGTGTACTCATTAGAATCGCCTCATTGAGGCAATTCTAATGAGTACACACAACATACATCTACAAGATTAAAGACGAAAATATCCTCACTTTTCCCCCATTATTTCATATATAGAGACATTCCCTAGGGACTCAAGAACGGGTTCGACTCAGACATGGTAAACGAGCCATCGGTGTTCGAGCCATCGAAGTTCTACTGTATAAAATAGGTAAAAGTTATCAAGCTTCTTTCTTTTTGTCTTTCTTTCTAAGTTATTTCTTTCTTTCTTTGCTTCCCTTGTTTACTGCTAGTGGTCATTGACACTATATTAGGCCATTACTTGCAGGTATTCATTAATCCATTTTGAATGGAATGGAATCTTCCCCCTTACATACAGCAGGGGTCCATTTCAAAGTGCAGTCAGGTTCAGCTATTTTTAGAACTTTATTTAGAAACTTGTAGAAATTTCTGCAAACAGTGAAGGCTGCGGCATCTTATCTGAGCCAGCACTTTTTGCGTTGTACCCGTTCTGGGGCTTCCCTTATACAACTGGTTAAGTCCAATCCTGCTTTGTAGGATGAAAGCCTGCACAGAAATCACATGGGGGCCTCAAGCTCATGCCCTAATCCAATGGATAGCACATTTTTGCCTTAATAAATGATGCTTATGGAATGTGATCATAACTTCAAAAACTGAAATTTTATCACAGCTGTCTGGGATCAAACCAGGGGCCAGTAGCATCAAAGACACAGCCACCAACCACAAAATCACCAAGCTACACGATTTCACATACCAGTATGAAGCCTTTCTTTGTATTGGAGTTCTAATTTTGATAGATTTTTTGATGGATTTTGGAGTTCAATGGTCAATTCAACATAAATAACTCATTCTGTACCAAATGGAATCTTCCACCTTATACATCACACAAGTCCATTTCAAAATTTAGGGTTGTCAGGTTGTGTTTTCTTAAAAATGTATTTACAAAATGGTTGAACGGGTAATTGGCAAACAGTGCAGGCCCTGATCAGACGCCACGTTCTGTGGCGTCTGATCTGGGCCTGCACTGTTTGCCAAATACCCGTTTTGGGCTTTCTGGTACAATTACAAAATGGGTTACACTTATCATTATCAAGCTGGTCAGATAACTAACACAGCAGTGCAGCACACATTCTTTTGCCAGTAGCTGACAACTGTCCTTCTTGAGTCAGTGAAAGGTAGATGTAGAGAGTGACTGTTTGAGTTTTACATCCCTGCAACAACTAAGGTCATACGGAGATGGGACCTCGGTTTAAAGACTCATCTGAAAGTCTGGAGAAGCCGTGATTGATCCTGCGACCCCTGGTTTACAAGGCGAGTAGCATAACCACTACACCACGGAGGCTTCTAGGTAGATGTAGAGAATGACCACAGAAAATATTTTGTCATCAATTTTCATGAAAGAATGTGTTTCTCGGCCTGGTGTGGCTTTACCTGCCACCAGTCAAACCAGGAATCTTGGGTTCAATCCCTATTACACCACATCCTCTTTACAGCACTATTAATGGGGTCCGAAGCAGAAACCGTGTTAGGTAAACAACCGTGTTATATCCAAGCAAAAATATAGAAAAATTACCATTTATGGTCATTTGTCTATATAATCTATACATTTTTGGGATCATCTGGAAACCATGTTATATCCAAACCGTGCTATAACAAACCATCTTATAACGAGGCTGTGGTGTATTCTTTTATGGAGATTGATCCTGCTAAGCTTACCAGTGCTGGATTGTGTATTTTCTTCACCAGAGCATAAATCAGGTAGAAATTTCCCAGAGCAAATAAAATATTTATGGACCTCAGCCAATAGGCAGAACAGGCTCTTAGCATGCTCCCTTCCATCACCACTGTAATGGGTTTGATCACTCCCACTGAGAAAAGGTAAAGGCCTGGAAGCGTTGTTATCATAGGATCCCACTGAAAAAAAAACAACAACTTTTTTTCAATCGTATATCAAGTATGCATAAGAAAAAATCATCTATGCATTGTATCGAAATACCATAATGATCCTAAGTATTGGGACAGACAGGTCTAAGCAAACAGTGCAGAGCCAGATCAGACTGCTCTGGACGGGTGCAGTCCGATCAGGGTCTACACTGTTTGCCATTCTGTCTGCACCTTTTGGACTCCTTGATGGATCATGAAACAAATGTGTTAAAATTTTAAGAGAATTACAGCAAGTCCTCAAGGTGTCGGAATTTTTAGGATTTTTACGGTAAATAGAATCCATCATTATTGTTCTGTGGGTATAGTGAAATCCCATCCCAAGGGTCCTGTGATCATGTCAGAAACCAGGCTTTGCAGTCACAAGTATGTCTGGGTCTCATAGACATTGATATGTGAGTAAAAGCAAACCTCTCAAAAGCAATTTTTTTTATGGTTCTATGAACAGTAACACGTTTTCTTGCACAACGGGGTCCAGTTGTTCAAAACTAATGACGCTGTTAGTTGAATCATCATTAAATGGCAAATATTAAACGTCAGCCTCGATAGCGCAGTGGTTAAGGCGTTCGACTCATGATCGAGAAGTTGTGCGTTCGAATCCGGCACCCAGTATCGAGGTGTGTCCTTGGGCAAGACATGTAATGACACTGCCTCACTCCACCAAGGTGTAAATGGGTAGCAGTGGTGTAACAGTAGCTGCCTCTCTCTCGCGCGAGTGAAAACATCCGGAACGAGTGTTCGAGAGTGATTAAATAAGCTTGAAGCTTCATTCGCAATTGAACTAAAATAAATTAGTATAAACTAAATGGCAAATATTCTACTATTTTTGCTGAAAAATGTGAACAAATGCAATAGCTGCTCACATTTTCCAGCAAAAATACCAAAATTTTAGATATTGTATTTGCTAGAACAGTTAACAATATGACCACTAACAAGCTCATTAAGCTTATGTTGCTTTGAACAACTGGCCCTACAAATCCTGGATTTAACCCTGGGATAGAAATTCTTATCCTACCCAGGTTATCCTACCATTGGATAAGATAACAAGAGCACCGCATGCGGGTGCCAACGCTCGTCTGCAGTTTCTTTTAGAAAACCAAAGTTCTAAGTCAAGCAAGAGCAATCAAATTGCAAGATGGAGTTATAAAACTTGTAGGGAATGTAGCTCTTGTGATGGTGAGTATGTGTATGAAGTTTCATGAATGTAGGCCAAATACTTTTGGAAATATGGTCAAGGTTAAGGTTTTCGGTTAAGGACGAAGCAGGACGACGCAGGACGACAACGAAGACGCCGGAGTGATGACAATAGCTCGAAAGTTTTTTTTTCAAAAAAACAAACGAGCTAAAAATCGAGAACTTTCAAGTGTTTGATTTGCCATGGTTGAATAGGATATCATATACGCTGTCGTTTAGTTTGTCGTCACTGCACATTACTGTCATCAAAATATGGCTGACGTCGACAATCAAAGTGACTATTATAAAAAATAACTTTTCAGAAATGAAAGATATGCAAGAAAAAGAATCTAACATGAGTGTGTGGAGTAGAAAGAAAAATTTGTCCCTCAAGAACACTGTCCAGTATCACTCGGCAAGCCTTGTGATGCCAGACACTGACACTTGGGACTCTACTATCCACCCCTCAAACCCATGTAAGGTTCTTATATTCTTTTTTTGCTCTAAACATGGAAGATTGTTTTTTCTTACTGTTAGAACTGATACCATGTCCAATTCATTTTTCAATTCGGTATTCCGATTATGATTGCTTGACTGCACATCTACAATAATTCCAATTCTACATCATTATGACCATTTCGAGCAATTTGATTGGTTGAAATAAATGTTTTATACTTCAATAAATTCCATGAGAAAGAATATCATAACAGTTCACACAGACACAGGTAGTAATATAATGTGACGTCTAAGAGACTGTCTTTAAGGTATATACAAATGTCAACCTGACAGGAAAGCTAAAATTTACAGTTGTTCAGAATGTCGGCAATTTTCTAGAAAAGTATTGAACCCATAATCAGTGTTATTGATAAAGCTTTTGCCCGAAGAGTACTGTTACTCCTTCAACCATAGACTCTAGGCGTATCCTGTGATTCTTTGAGAGTATCGGTACTCCTAAAATCAAAACTAGTGTCGTATCTTCATCGGTCATCACAGGATGGCTGCTTAAAGTACACTTATATAAATGTCAGACGTGGAAAGGCCATATGTAAGAGATGTTAAACACATTCTATCATGGTAACATACCGGTATACATTTACTTATGAATAAGCTGGCGGACAGCAAAACGAAAAATTAATTTTTCTTCTAAGAAAGTGTCAGATCAGCTTGTAAATCTAGCCATTGTGTTCGTATTCTTCACATGTGTTCTTGGAATATCCCAGACGCCATTGAAGGCTTGTTTTGATCAGACTGTGCAGGCTGGTCGAAGACTTCAGCCATTACATGTCGTATTGTCATCAAAACATTTTCAAACCCATGTTTTCTAATTCAATTTGCATGCAGCGACCTTATGTGCAACGTGTTAAAAGGCGGAAAATTTCAACTGATTGTAGCAACTGCATGCGATTGGTAAAAGGCGGGAAATTCAGCGCTCGGCAAAAATACAATAAAACATGCAACTAGTGAAGACTCAGATCAGCCAGCGCATCTGTGAAAGCTAATTAGTCTGTCCAGGTTGCTGTGTTTGCGTTCTCTTATGATGCCCTGCCAGTCATTCTGCTTAATGTTCAAAGATGCCAACAAGACCTCTTGGGGTGTTAATTTAACCCTTTACCACTCAGGGATTTTGGGAATTTCGCTGATTTTCACAGCGTTGCACCTGACAGCAACATCAACTAGCCATTGTTTTATAATGGATGGTCTGTTTTACACCAAACTCGGTATGTATGTTCATTGGGCAGTAGTCTTTCAAATGCAACCTTTCATGACTTGATCATTGTTGTCATGGTAAAGAGGGGGCAATTCAAAGTTGGCAAAAAGTGTGTTTTCGCATGAATTTTTGACCACATTTTAATCTTCACACGGCTGTCAAGGCAACAATTAAGGTGTTTGGCACTGGCCATTTTCACTGTTTGCAGCATGTTTTATCAGCATCAATTTTCAGGTATTTTTGACCCCAGACACCCTCAGATATAAATTTTAGTGGCCGGTTGGGCCATACACCCAAAATTTTTCGGGATGTGAGGGGGGTGTAGCCCCCCTTCAATCCCCCCCCCTGAATATTTTTAATAGGGGGGGGGGGGGGGGTGCGCGAAAAAACAGGTCAGGTTTTTGCCAAACAAATCCTAAAGCAAACAACTATCCAGGGGTAGAAATGCAGATTTTAGGTGCTTCTGGGGCTTAAAATGGGGGGGGTGGGGTGCAGACACGTAAAAACACGTATCTGAGTGGTAAAGGGTTAATCGTCAACTTGATAGACAGTAGTAAATAAGCATGCACTGGGTGCTGGCCACCTGTGATTCACAATTAGATATACAAGTACTGACCGAAGTATTACAGGTTAATCCTGCTAATTGGGACTCAACTAGAACTGTCAGAGGATCTGACTATAGCCCCGCTATAGCCCTGTCAGAGGAGAAAGACTCATGAATTAAAGGTAAAGACTTGTGAGAGGGTTAAATCCCTAACAAGGTACCTACGCCTTATAGACTTTTCGCGTTATTAGATCTGAAAAACAGTCTAAGTTAAAAAATAAGTTTTGGATAATGAAAACAGCACATGTACATCTTCAGACCTATATGAAAACACCTTTTAAGTTTCAAAAGGATTGACCTAGAACTGTAAGAGGAGTTGCGATCACAAGGTAGCTACTCCCTATACATTTTAACATTAGTAGATCTCAAAAATTGTCTAAGTTAAAAAAGGTAAAATAAGTGAAAAAAAATTATTTAAGGATAATGAAAAAAGAATATGCACATCTTCAGACCTATATGAAAAAACCTGTAAAGTTTCAAAAGGATTGACCTAGAACTGTAGGAGGAGTTGTGGTCACAAGGTAGCTACTCCCTATACATTTTAACATTAGTAGATCTCAAAAATTGTCAAAGTTAAAAAAGGTGAAATAAGTGAAAAAAATTATTTAAGGATAATGAAAAAAGAATATGCACATCTTCAGACCTATATGAAAACACCTGTAAAGTTTCAAAATGATTGACCTAGAACTGTAAGAGTAGTTGCGGTAACAAGGTAGCTACTCCCTATACATTTTAACATTAGTAGATCTCAAAAATTGTCTAAGTTAAAAAAGGTGAAATAAGTGAAAAAAATTATTTACGGATAATGAAAAAAGAATATGCACATCTTCAAACCTATATGAAAACACCTGTAAAGTTTCAAAAGGATTGACCTAGAACTGTAAGAGGAGTTGCGGTCACAAGGTAGCTACTCCCTATACATTTTAACATTAGTAGATCTCAAAAATTGTCTAAGTTAAAAAAGGTGAAATAAGTGAAAAAAATTATTTAAGGATAATGAAAAAAGAATATGCACATCTTCAGACCTATATGAAAACACCTGTAAAGTTTTAAAAGGATTGACCTAGAAGTGTAAGAGGAGTTGCGGTCACAAGGTAGCTACTCCCTATACATTTTAACATTAGTAGATCTCAAAAATTGTCTAAGTTAAAAAAGGTGAAATAAGTGTAAAAAATTATTTAAGGATAATGAAAAAAGAATATGCACATCTTCAGACCTATATGAAAACACCTGTAAAGTTTCAAAAGGATTGACCTAGAACTGTAAGAGGAGTTGCGGTAACAAGGTACCCACTATCAAATATTACAGACAGACAGAAAGACAGACAGACGGAATTCCGGACAAGCCAAATCCAATATAGCCCCCACTTTTTCAAAAGCGGGGCTATAATAAATATAATTTTGGTAAAATGTATAATGAACATGGCGGACAAAGAGATCAGTCTGTGCAGCAGTGGTTCTATCTCAGACGTGCATTAACAACAATGTTGCGAGAAAAAAAATACGTCGGGATGATAAACGTATGAACACTGTTTTATTTGTTTCGTTTATTTTTATACAAAGTTTAAACCAATTTTAACTGTTTCAATTATAACAATTATAACACAATTGCTGGTGATATATTCGCTGCATCAAACTATGAATAAATACTGGTAATTCCGAGAAAACCAGACACAAAAACTGAGATGTGTGATCGTAGCATGCCGCGACAAACTTTATTAATACCCAATTCGCCGGACGTTTTCCAGTGCATCAGGTGCGACAGAAATAAAGTTTTTGTTTAATATATACTTGAAGCGTGTCAAAAGTAAATAACCACCATGGTGCAATAATCAAAGGCGCTGACATACAAGTGTCGGACAAGATTTTTAAGCCTCCAGTTAAGAGTTTTCGCCAATGGCCCAACGACGCAAAATAATGAGTCACGGACGCAAATTTTCCTGTGGACGCTAAGCAGAAATAGCGAGTGCTAACGCTGCCTGGTCGGATATATATTTGCTGTTACATTAATTATAACTTTCCTGTTAGCACAGTTGTTGTTGCTTCTGTTTTGGTTTTGTTCTTCTACAAAATACAGGTTAATCCATTTCAGAAGAAAGAAATATTCATTGGGAGAAACAGTCGCCAGAAATTTCTCATGCACTTGATTTTTTTTCTTCTGTTTTTCTGGAGAAAATTGTCAATTTCACGTTATGCAGGTTCTCCACAAAAACAAAAAGTGGGCTTTAGATTTTTATCGTTTATGCGTCTGTTTTGATATTTAATTCCTAATTGCATGACAATGTGACTCTGTAGGTCTTGTCGAACCCATTTTTTTCTCTATGATGACAATTTTCCGTTGGAGTCAAGGTGGCTGCCTAACAATTTTCAGAATCGTATTTTTATGCACGCATGTCATAAAGTTACTGTTCAAGCTTCAGGAGTTGTCATCTAATCAAGTTAATAAAGTTAATAAATAATCAAGTAAATAAATGCGGGTGGCTTTCCCTTTGATAATAAACCCTGTTATGTAATCATGCATCATCAGTTTCCTAATCATATTGAGCGTTGTCATAACTTGATGCTGATTAAAGGTAAGCGGATCGGTATTCAATAAATGAGCGTCAAAAGGTAAGGTTGAAGTGTATTAGCGTAATTAAAACAAATGCCATCATCCATGAATGGATTAATTTCCAAGTGTTCTTGAACATTGGAACAGTTTTTTGTTTAAGACTATGATGCGCCGAAAATTACCGCAATTTCGGGCAGCAGTTTTTCTTCATTGCCGATACAACTGCAATGGAACAACCTTGGCATATCGCCAATTTGATGGTCATATTTGATACAACCTCTTCTTCATTTCTAGGCATATTTGCTCGATTTAAGAGTCGTATTTACGACGATACGATGTTTATCAAGTACTCTGCCATAATGTTCCAACTTATATGAATAATAAAAAATATGCTTATTAAAAAGTGTATTTTTGTTGTTCGAAGAAATAAACAATAATTTAAACTACTTTATTAGAAAATTTTTATTTTCGCTACAGTTTAAATTAATCCGTGCGCAATACTGTGTACATGGATGACAATGTATAGTGAACTCTACATGTTGAGAGGGGTTTTTGCGGCTTGGATATAATGTTATAATGCCAGTTTTGGAAAATCACGTCTCGTCGTTGCTGGTACACACACTAAAGTATATTTTGATGTAAAAATGGTATGTTTCTAAGGAAGGACAATTGAGAAACAGACGTTCAAAAATGAACCATTTTGAAAGGTAATTTTCTTACAAAGTGAATTTTTATTTTTTTCTTCCAACAGCAAAAATATATTTTTTAATGTGCATGTTTTACATTTAATTTGGAACATAATGGGTTGTTTTTCTAAAAATATGTCAACATGCTAAACACCCATGAATTTTAGCCCACGTACCCGGCAGCAGTGTGAAAATTTCTGTGTCAGAACACGCTCCATTGGCATCATTTGCAGGGATGAATGTCATAAAGTGCACCGTCCTTTGGATCGGGACGTTAACTTGAGGCCCCTGTGCAGGGAGAACCATCCCCTGTGCAGGTTCATCATCATCATCAACAGATTTTTTATTAACATGCAGGTACAGTGGCAACGTCCACATAAGTGGGCCCCCTTCCAGGTAGCTGGCTTGCTGCACACATGGCACATCTTACACCAGATCTCCAGGCTTGTCTATCATGAGGATCCATAGCAGAGAGCTTCCATTCTCTGCAATCTCTTTCTGTTAACTGCTTCCAGGTCATCTTGGGCCTTCCTGGCCCCAGCTTTCCACCTACCTGTATGTCACAGGCAGTCTTGACTACACCGTTGGAGCGTTCCACATGTACATACCAGCGAAGCCTTCTCTTTTTCAGGATGAAATCCAGGTCCTCAATGCCAAGACGCTCAAGTAACTCACTGGACCTGATGGTGACAGTGTCCTGTACCTTGACATTGCAGATCTGTCTGATCAGTGCCCTGTCATTTCGCTGTAGACGTTGGAGGTTTGGCTTTGTCAATGGCCATGTCTCACTGGCATGGAGCATTGCGCTCTGCACACAAGAGCTATACACACGGCCACGTGTCTTGAACGAGAGGTGGCGGGAAGAGAGAACTGGTAGCAACTCCTTGAATTTCTTCCAGGCTGTTTTCACACGTGATGTAGTTGAAAGATCGCAACCACCCGCTGCAGACAGCATATCATCTAGGTAGCAAAAGGAAGCTACAACCTCCAGCTTGGAGGATCCGACTTGGGCTTCCATCTGTGGTCTGCCATCTAAGGGGCATGCAGTTCCTTGGCACCGTGTACACCTGTAATCAGGGTCCTCTATCAAGCGTTTGAGCCCACTGCATTTCTTGAGCACCCAGAACTTGCAGCCATTACAAAAGATACTGTTGCTGCCCACTCCAGTGCGACATACAGCGCATGGGAACTGGCCTGTACTCTGCAAGAGGTCCAGACCTGTACCACCGATCATGATCTTTGTCTTTCCTGCATTCACTCTCAGCCCTTTCGCCTCCATTGCGTCTTTCCAAGTTAAGAGCCTCCTGACACATTCCTCAAGGGATTCAGCTATGATTACAAGGTCATCAGCATACAGGTCCTCCCAGGGGACTCCAGAGCGGAACTCGCATGACAAGGCTTCAAGCACAATGATGAAAAGCAGTGGGCTGAGAACAGAGCCTTGATGAACACCCACCTTCACCTCGAATTCTTCACTGTAACCATCACCAACACGGACACGGCTCCGAGCATTAGCATACATCCCTTGGACCAGTTTCACTATCCACTTGTCCACTCCAAGTTTTCTTAGTGCCCACCAGATGACTTTCCGAGGTATTCGGTCAAATGCCTTCTCCAGGTCTACAAAAGCCATGTAGAGTCTCCTGTTGGCCGCCAGATACTTCTCTTGCAGTTGCTGTACAACAAAAATTGCGTCTGTTGTGCCTCTTCCTGGGGACGAAGCCAAACTGGGAATCGTCAATGGACACCAATTGCCTAATGAGGCCATCCACAATCCTCTCCAGGACTTTCATGACCTGTTCTGTCAGCTTGAGACCACGGTAGTTGCTCCGTTCCAATGCATCGCCCTTGCCCTTGTAAAGACAGACAATGAAACTCTGTTCCCAGTCAGAGGGTACCTTCCCATCATGGATGATTGCAGCTGCCAGGTCGCGGATCATCGAGGCATCCGCATGACCTGAGGCACCCGCATCACCTGGTTAAAGAACCCTACCGTAATTACATGATACTGCGCAGGCTTTCATCCTGCAAAACTGGAGTGTATGTAATATACACCGTCTGTGTCCCCTCATGGGGTTAAGGCGAAACTGGAAGAAAGACATTTTCATAGCACTTAAACAAAACAACTTGGACCTGTTTTTGTAAAGGAAGTGGCTAGACGACCGGATCCGGTCTTCTAGCCTCTGATTCTAGAACGCCGGACCCGGCATTCTAGACCTAGCGGCTAGAAGACCGGATCCGGTCGTCTAGCCATCCTCCCGTTGCCAGGCTAGAATGCCGGCAATAGAATATTTGATAACTATAATCCACAAGGTAGCCTAAACTAAATTAGAAAGGAACATTTACTTGTCATAAATTATCCGCCATTTTGAAGCTACGATAGATTACTGTTAGATTTGAATTGTCTCCCGCCTTGAATACAATGGAAACGGATCTCATAATATTTCAGCCTAGGGTTCAGCGTCTTTTTCGATAGCTTTTTCTGAGCTGCAGAAATTGTTCTACTGTCGCGCTTCCAGAACTGAACAAATTCTGCATTCTGATAGCGCTGAATGGCGCTTTCAAAGACAGAATAGTCTTCGAACGTTTGACCTATGTGCAGTCTATGAGCCATCATGACGAACTTTCCAGGGACAGCATTAAGTAAGTTGAGATAATTGCTTTGTTTGTTTGGAGTAGAAAATTACTACGATATTTAAAGTGTGATGTGTTGGCAGTGATAGTTTAAGACAACAGGATCTTTAAACTTTTAGATGGGAAAGTATAAAACCCGGGAGTAACGGCGGGGAGCCGGGAGTAAAATCCGGGAGTAAATTTTGACAATCGAATAAAGGTACTAAACATTCACATATCTGGATGAAATTTGAATCAAAAGTAGAATATAGAAGTTTCTTCAAAATGCATATAAGTGTTTACATTATTACCGTGTACTTTTCAAGATATGAACCGAAATATACGACCACGTCGCAAAATTTTCGCCCGGGAGTAACTTTTGCGGTATTAACGATGTCAAGCATTTTGCAAAATATGTTCAGTCTGGGGGTTCTACAAGAATTACTTTATGTGTTATTAATTAAAAACATGTCAGAGATTAGAAAAAATGCAAAATTAAAGTTATTTTATCGCTCCGCCTGGTAAATAATTGACCCGGGAGTGGGCCGGGAGTAATTTCTTGGTTGAAATCGGCGTTTATTTGCCTTATTCTCGGCCTTATTGCTTCTATCACATACATTGTATTTCTTAAACGTTTGTCAGAAGAAAAGCTAAGATTCAGCCTGGAGTACATGAACTTATTTGTACTTGTCATATCGGGACTCGACACACATCCAAACCCCCAACCCAACTCACGCCCTGCTCCTGCGCCTATGATTTTATGTGACCGGGACATTTATATTTGGCGCTATTTGTTTTATGGCCGTATAATGTAGAAACGATGGCACAATTACCTCCGCAGTCTGATCAGTGTCTTTGCTATTAGCTGTCAGGGTAGTAAGACTACGTTTAATAAATACAATGTATGTGACATAGGCAATAACGCCAATAAACGCCGATTTCAACCCAGAAATTACTCCCGGCCTACTCCCGGGTCAATTACTTACTTCACGGAGCGATGAAATAACTTTATTTTTGTATTTTTCTAATCTTTGATATGTGTTTAATTGATAATACACAAACTTATTCTTGTAGCAATCCCAGACTGAACATATTTTGCAAAATGCTTGACATCGTCAATTCCGCAAAAAGCTACTCCCGGGCGAATTTTTTGCGACATGGTCATATATTTCGGTTCATATCTTGAAAAGTACTCAATTATTAATATAAAACTTAAATGCATTGTAAAGAGGAGTCTATATTCTACTTTTGATACAAATTTCATCTAGATATGTTAATGTTTAATATCTTTATTCGATTGCCAAAATTTACTCCCGGATTTTACTCCCGGCTTCCGGCTGTTACTCCCGGGTTTTATACTTTCCCCTTTTAGATGTCTTTGCGGTCGTTTGACCGCTCAATCAAATTACTAATTGTTTGTAGCACTCTGTACAGTAAAACAATAGGATCTTTAAGCGTTATGAATTCTTCGAGGTCGTTTGATCGTTTCATCAGGTTAATGGTTGTTTGCAACACACCGTAATTATATTTACAACCGCGACAAACGCTGATTTATCACATTCAATTTCCATCATATAATAATAATTATTATTTTAATAATAAAAACCAATACATAAGTCATAAGTGTCCGTCCCGCATTAATAGTCATTACATCTGGCTGTTACATCTAGAAAATTGCAGTTGCCGATATACATAAAACGAAAGTATTCTCCCCCTTCCAAAATGGTGGAAAAGGTTTGTCCGGTTCTTCATATGTAGTTGTTTTCTGTTTTCGGTCGATTATAACTGCCAAATATTATATTACCGGCATTCTAGCCGTCCGTAATGGACTTGTCTAGAATACCCGACCCGGTCTTTGAGTCTCAGAGTCTAGAATCCCGGGTCCGGCGTTCTAGACTCAGAGACTAAAAGACCGGGTCCGGTCGTCTAGCCACTGTTCTGTTCTGTTCTGTTAATCTTCTCCGCCAACAATGACGAACCCTGAATCTTCTCAGGTAAAATATCCAGCACCACAATATTTTAAAACTACTGTGTATAATACAGTCCCAGTGATATATACACGATACGTAAGTCAATGTTCATGTGATAAAACGTTTCGTAAAATGTTCGTATCCTTTTGTAAATGCTAATACTTGTTGAAAACCTACTTCAGTGAAATTTCCTGCGCAATATGCTTGGGCTTGTGGTATATGAAATATTTCATCCATATAAGGGTTGTGTTGTGTAAGACTTATTCTCATGAACGTATACAATGTAGTAAATACAAAGGCCGACAAGAATACAAAAAGCATCTGCATGTTTAGGCTGGGAACTTTTTTACTTCCGCACCGGTTTTTTCCCCCTTGGGGACCTTGCATTTAATTATGAGCAAAATGGAAAAAAATATATAAAGAAATGAAATAATAATAATTTATTTACAAATATGTTGAAGCTCAGACATTTTGAATATACTAAGGTCAAACATACGCTACTACTTTCTAAAATTTACCTAAAAAATAAAATAATTTTACAAATTTTGAATACGACAAGATCCCTTTAAAACGATGCTCTTCACAAAGGAGAATTCATGAGTTGCCGAAAAAGTAAACGAAAATGAGCGCAAGAGAATAATACTGATTTTTCAGACTATTCTGTTGTGTCTAGAAGAAGCAACAATGAACAAGGGTTGGCTGGAACTCGAGAGTGACCCTGGTAATCAAACTGAACTCTTGCTAAACCTGACATATTTGAAAATGCATGCTAAATTTTGAAAGATTATGAAATCTTCACTCTGTTGACTGTTGTTTTTGTTTGTTTGGATGGTTGCGGGACGTTTTGGTCCCCGACCATGCGTCATTTTGGTCGGGTTGTTTTGGCCCAATTTTGGGGGTGGGTCGTTTCCGCCCAGTTTTGCAGTTAGGTCATTTCGGCCTGAAGCGTCGCCCTCGCCCATTGGGGCTTGAAGAAATAGATGGGCTGCTTGATCCTTCCACGCAGAGTTGAAACCGTCCGCACATTAGTACTGGTAAACTGCTTAGAGGATCTAAGCCTGTCCAGGAACCGCGGTGCGAGTCGGCCCGTCGGGACAACTCGGCACATAGCAAACTCGGCACATAGCCAACTCGGCACATAACCAACTCGGCCCCTACAAACTCGGCACATAGCAAACTCGGCCCACAGTAGTTATAATGGTTATTAAGCTGTACATTAATACTTTATTTGCCTGTTTTATTATTATTGTTTTATAATAATTAAATGTATGCTTATTAAATAAAAAAAAGTTTCTAGTTTTTTGTTTTTTTTTTTGTTTTTTGTTTTTTTTTTGGTTTGCATTAAAAAAAAAAAAATATTTAAATCGATCAATAAGCTCTGGATATGACTTAATGCTACACTAATTATCTGATTAATCAGGCGATGACTAAAGCTGTGAATATGATATTTGGGACTCATTGCCACCCATGATTGCCCAGCCGAGTTGATGGGCGTATTGTCAAACAAGAAATTGCCCAGCCGAGTTGATGGGCGTCTTGTCAAACGATATTTTTTCCTTGTTTTCAGTAAAAATAGGTTGTGGGTGCTTCTTAGAACCACCTCATTGAGGCGGTTCTAACGAGTACCCACAACCTATGTCTTGTTTTTTTTTTTTTTTTTTTTTTAAGATTTATTCGCTGGTAAATTTAAGAAACAACTTAAATATTTGAAACTTAAATAGTTGAAATTTTATTGTAAAAAAAATCTTCATATTTTGTTTTTTAATAAAGATCTACTCCATTAAATATTGATGTTTGGTCCCTATTTAGTTGGTCCCTATTTCACAGGTAACTTTCATTTGATTATTTGTTTGGTTATGCAATTGTCATTACCAAGTGAACGGGTTGTTTTGGCCCAATTTTGGGGGTGGGTCGTTTCCGCCCAGTTTTGCAGTTAGGTCATTTCGGCCTGAAGCGTCGCCCTCGCCCATTGGGGCTTGAAGAAATAGATGGGCTGCTTGATCCTTCCACGCAGAGTTGAAACCGTCCGCACATTAGTACTGGTAAACTGCTTATTGGTTTCATTGGGTGACAGGGCTTGAGATGTCATTTCATCTCATTGTCTGGTAAAAGTCCCACAAAATTGGAAGCAACATCTCCAAAATGACCTTTACAGTGTTGACGGGGATGTTAAACCTCAAATGAAACAAAACAAAAAATCAATCATCCTGAAGCATTGCATTGTAATATTGCATATCAGATATCAGCCTGCGCTATTGCTATCTTCGCTCATTCCATTATAAATAGCAGAGAAGCAATAGATGAGCCATCTTTGAACAGCGAATACTCTGATCATAACGACAGGTGCATGCTGATCATATAAAATTTTTGGAGCAGATCTGCCTTTTTTAGCAAATTAGAAATGTTCTGAAAAAAAAAGGATAATCAGTTAGCGCATATTCAACACATTGCATGATTAATCATTTGATAAGTAAACAGATGTTGTGAATCGATCAACAGCTGACAAGGCTAACCAGAGAAAGTTTCGCACTCAGCATGCCATTGTGATACTAGTGAACGCTTATCAGTGCAGTATGATCAGTATTTGCAGATCACATCAGCATGGCTGTCAAGAAAAAAACTTACAGAATGGATGCATATCATGATCTTAAATTGTGCATGTCTGTATGCAGCACGTGAAGAAGTAGACCATCATGTGCTTGCATGCAGTCTGGTCATAACGTTTGAGGATTGCATGAATCTTCAAAATCTTTGAGACTTGCACAAACTTTGTACTGTCACAGTGACATACAAAGAGATAAAAGTGATAACTTTACCGCAATGAATGGGTGCTTATGTTGATCCAAGTATGCATGTCGTTTTTCGATCAGAAAAGACTCAGATCATTCTGTGCATGCATGCAGTCTAATCAGAGTCTTGATAGATATGAACCTTCTGCAGTCACAATACCATCCTTAGTTGTGTTCCCCCCAGCTCCTAAAAAGGGCATGGTGCTGGTCAGGAAAAAGGGCACTTTCAGCGCGTGAAACTATGTAAAATGGGCACTTTAAACATAAGCAACCATGTAAAAAGGGCACATTCACATGCAGCACCTTGATAAAAAGGGCACATCTCTCAACTTGAAATAAAAAGATACTTCTCTTACCATTTGTCTTCAATGCTAAATTATACTGCCTGTTTTTTTATGCTAAGTGAAGACTTATGTTATATTTACCATTGGTGACAAGAAGTTTAAGTTTTGCAAGGAAGCTGATCACTGATACAAACAAGAAAAGTTTGGTACATGTTTGGGCCACAGCCCCCGTTCTCTAATACACACAAACACTGACATGACACTGGTCAGGCACACTTTCACACTTCATTTGTTTAATTGGTGTCACTCACACTTGTTATCAAAACACAGTTATAATTAAGTACAATAAAAAGGGTGACTAGCAGTCAACCATACCTGGACAAAATAAAGGGGAAAGCTGAGGGCGCAGACTAAATTTACTCGCATTGTACCGAGAGACACACCCCTTACGAGGTTACACACAAACATGCCTGAAACCAAAACCGTTAGAGACCCGATTTCAGAGCAGAATCACATCCCGAACACCTGTCTGACAGGAGTGCCCGCGGTCTTTGAGGAATCTCAGCACCACAAACACATCACACATGCAAGAAAACTAATGGAAAAACACCCATAAAGCACTCATACACGACTACAAAGTCCGGCTCCCAAGCATTTCCAAATGTCACCAAAACACTAGAGTGTCTTCTCCGGGGGCAGATGCCAGAATGATAACCTCTATCGCGGAGGATGCGGAAAGGTCAATACACCTTAAGTGACTCAGTGTTTTTTCAAAGCACAAAACCAGAAAATCAGAAATAAATAGGGAAAAGTAAAGACACAAACATCTAGGCGCTCACAAAAACTACATTTCACCATTTCACCTTTTACCGGATCAAATTTCGACACTTACCGGGTATTAACGGAGATATGCAGCATCGAAGACCGATGAGCTTAGACCAAAGCACCTATTAACCTAGTTTCTGGCAGGGATCCAAAAATACCGCAAGGGATACGTGTCAGACAGCGAATGACAGCACACACACTGCATGCAAGCGACCAAAATAGACCAAAGCAATACCAAAATAGAAACAATAAATGATTTAACCGCACCTGAGACGCTACCAACCAAAAAGGGGCGTAGTGATCAAAGGGCGGCCGTCTCACGACGAAAAGGGGAACAAAGTCAAAGGTAGGCACTGTGGTTTGCGGCCTCGGCTTTGCACTTAGGAGTGCCTAACGATGACAGCGATCCCTGGATCACTGTGAGAAGACCATAACAGAACGGAGCATGGACAACCACAAGGAAAATCCATAGCCCCGACCCACCCTCCAAGTGGGGTGTGGCAAGCGAGAGGTGCGTTGTGGTTGTGGCCCACTGGCTTTGCACTTATGAGCGCTGCACCAAAATCCTAGCTGATCGGGAGCCATACTGCCCAAAAGAGGACCACACGAGAACACGCCGGGACTGGGCATGGATCCCCCAAAAGGAAAATCCATCGCCCGGCCTCTCCTGAGGGGGTGAGGCAAACGGGAAATCAGGACGAGATGTAACGCTAGGGTTTGCAGTCTTTGGACTTTTGCACTTAGCAGCGTTGCGTCAAAATCCTGGCTGATCGAGAACCACACATCCCAAAGGAGAACGGCACACCAACACACTAGCAAACAAAAGCCACTCCTTCAGGAATGCATATAGATAAGTGGGACAGAAATAAGAAACAATCTTTTTATTTTAATTATTCGCAACTTTCGCTTTCGAATAAAGGATGTACATTATAAGGTTACCCAAACGGAATGATCTGGGGGCCCACAAAAGGACCCTTTTATAAACACCTGACTAGCAGAAAAATTGCTGGAAGGCCCTCTCTAAGCACACATGGTATCGCTTCTGTCCTCCCCTTGACAAATGAATACGGTCCCTATCATAGTGCCTGTGGAGGCGGCCATCGCTGCCCCATATTTGCACTCGGAAAAATATGAAATGCTGTCCGAGACGCCGGCGCAGATTCTGATTAATCTGACGCCGGAACGTTTCAAACCCAGAAGGATCAATATTACCTCGGAACGACCCCCGAGGCAACACCTCACCAACAAGGCCAACAATGCCCGCCGCCTCCAGAGACCCAATAAGGGACATGATCATCTGCCCGATATGCCCCTGCTGATCGTAACTGATATCGTTCCCACCTATGTGGAGAAGCACCATGTCAGGTTTCCAAGCCATCATTCTGTCCCACAAGTCAACACCATAGCTCGCCACGCGCATACCACCACGGCAGAAAAACCGAACCTCGCCAGGGTTCGACATTAACCCAAGACCGATGGACATTTTCTAGTAAAAAACTGGTCAGGTCTAGTAAGGTCAGCGGCTGGCTGGTCCGAATGGTCCAGTTGAAAATATACTACCTCTGCTCAGTTATCAAAATCCATGCTTTAAAAATGGGTTTCTGTTTTCAGTTTGTTGCAGTAGTTTTACTACCTGTGAAATAAAACAGTACAGACCCAGATCAGACTGCTCCTGAAGGATGGTCTACACTGTTTACTATTCTGTCTGCATCTTTTGGACTTCTTGCTGGATCATGAAATAAATTTTAGTATGATTTACATCATTTCTTCAGTCCAGTTGAACTTAGATCAGGCCCAGTGCATCCAAAGACTTACTGGGCCACCGTGTCCAGTTATTTGAAAAGTTAATGTTGAACCCTGCTCGCCTGGTACATCAAACAGCCCTCGTACTGCCCTTGTCGTTTAACATAAGAATCACCAAAACAGCAAATCGCGCCATGACCGTAATTAAAACGGACGGTCAAGACGGCCACATATTTATACAGATAAGGGCAATTAACTAACTAATTAGGGCATGACTTAGTGCGACCCTGAAGGAGGGCATCAACACACAACCCTCCAAGCAAAACTAAAACAACATACAAAGTTACAACCACCCACGGAATGCTCATTTAGGTAGATATAGCGATTGTCGTAGAATAGTTGTAGAGTAGGAATCCCATAGACAGGAGGGTATAGGAAAAGAGAGATAAAAAACCTGGAGATAGAAGAAAAAGAAGAGTTTTCTCCCAAAAAGCGATTTCAAACATTGTTAACTGCAAATATGACACATACAAAACAAGATCGCATAGGAGCGCTCGACTGGTCACATGCGCAGGCGGGAGCAGGAGGACGCTTCTATGCGACCTACATGATTATAGTAATTTGTACTAACTACATTGCTAACGAGATCGGCACACGTTATCTCGGGCCCTCAAACAACTAGGTAACCTGAGTAGGTAGGAATACAATTCCTCCTATGGTGCCTTCCTTCACTTAGGATGAGATAATGATATGCAAACATGGCGACTCAGAATGACCCACTTACGGTCCCACAGAATATGGCATCCTACATGGAGGAGGGCACCACTTTTTCCTAACTTAAAAAACAAATGCAGAAAAAGGGATTGACCTACTTCCGCATCCTCTACGATGGAAGTCACCCACTGCCTAAAATAAATACGAATCTGGTCCCGAGACGGCGGAGGCCGGCACACTATATTATATGTTGTATGTACAGAATAAACAAAAATCACAAAATATAATCTACAAGCACAATCTGGCAGGTACAAAAACTATCCTACCCAGCAACAGTGAGCGGGTGGGCTTGCCCCAAAACGGACAACACCACCTTTTAAAGCATTTGTACTAACTACATTGCTAACGAGATTGGCACACATTGTCTCGGGCCCTCAGATGGCTAGGTAGGAATACAATTCCTCCTATGGTGTCTTCCTTCACGTAGGATGTGATAATGATATGCGTACATGGCGACTCAAAATGACCCACCTACGGTCGCGCAGACTATGGCATCCTACGTCGAGGAGAGCACCACATTTTCCTAACTTTAACAAAAAATGCAGAAAAGGGGATTGACCTACTTCCACATCGTCCGCGATAGAGGTCACCCACAAACTAAAATAAATACGAATCTGGTCCCGAGACGGCGGAGGACGACACTCTATATTGTATGTTGTATGTACAGAATAAACAAAAGTCACAAAATCTAATCCACAAGCACAATCTTGCAGTACAAAAACTGTCCTACCCAGCAACAGTGAGCAGGTGGGCTTGCCCCAAAATGGACAACACCACCTTTAAAGCACTAGAAAAACAAACATGACAGGTCCATGGTGGGGTAAGCACATCCGCCCGCATATATACCTAAAAGGTAGACCACCCAATAAGCTGGGGATACAGACCAAATATTGTAAAAATGTACATACATTACAAAAAATATACAAAAATCAAATAAAAAGTAAAAAACAAATACCAATATCAAAATCATTACAAAAAGCATAGACAACATCCATAGACAGGCTACTGGTGTGACTGTGTAGGTGCTGCTGACCTGATTACACAGCAGCTACAAGCCAGAAGAAAGAAGAAACAAATGGATGGACTCTACAAACCCAAACCCCTTCTCTCTTCCTTTCTTTTTTTTTTTTTCTGTCTAATCCGGCAGGCACATGGCAAGATTATGATGTCATATCAACGTCGGTACGGCACCGTGATGTCTGATGCAGCATCATATTGACGTCGGTGCAGCGCTGTAGCACCGCGCTGGTGGTGGTTTGTTGATGCCGTGGCGACATGTGCCTACCGGGCAGAAAAAATTACACTTACATCCCCTCAAGCTCTACACCCCTCACCCTCCTACACCCTCTACCTTTTTTTCTCACTCTCGCAGCACTACCCCCCACCCCTCCTAATCGCACTCCCCCTCTCTCCCACCTCCCCCTCACTCACTGCACCCCCAATGCATGTTTATGAAAGAGCAGTGTGTCCACATACATGCATGCAAAAATTGCATGCATGTATGTGCATACACGAATCCCCAGGTGGAGGTGTATGTGTGTATGGAATCGGATGCCTAGATGTAAGAGATGTATGTACTACTAAACAAACACCCAACAACCCAACCCCCGCACAACAAAAGTGCAAAGTGAGCGGTCAGCGGCATGTGACATAAAACACCCGCAACCACTTAGCAGCACAACAATAAACAACAGAAGAAATACTAACCACAAAATGGCTAAAAAACTTATATAAAACGTATATAGCAATCATTAGAAACGTCTTCCAAATTGCAATGAAACTTTCAAACAAAACAACTACTAAACGATCCCCCTAATGATAAGTTTCAAACTCAGGAGCCTACCCCATTACAAAAAACAAGCCACACCCCTTTGCAACCACAACCTCAAGGCACAGCACTGATGAAACTTACATGCAGTGCAAGCACGGAGCCAAAAACCTTTAGAATGGAGTTCTAAAATTACTACTACTAACCTACGTTGCACCGAAGCATGGGCTCACATTGGAACTGTGCAACACATCCACAGCCCTTGAAAAAGAAAGAATGCATAGCCCCGAAACTCCAACAATTAAAGGTGCCCTATAGAGACAGGACACATGCACTTCTGAAGCAAAAAGGGAAGACAAAATATAAGCCCCACAGAGACCTGGAAAGGTCAGGGCACTGTTTCACAAACCCCTCAGGACGGAGCGCGGCGAATGGCAACAGGGTAGGAGGATGCCTGTTGGCTCGAGGACACCTGGCACGTGAGGCGACAAACTCCACCCACAGGACCCTTTCATGCTCTGACACGGTTCGGCATGTTGACAAGCAAAAAATTATAACGTCGAGTAGAAGACAATATGGACCGACTGGGGCGGACTTACGTTAGACACGGACGGACGGAAGGGGCTGGAGCCGAGCCATGGTCTCCATATTCACCGGCAACGTGGAATAGGGATACCACTGTATGGCTAATGTGTAGTGCCAGCATGGATTAGTTCCCTGGGACCCAGGCAGCCGACAACCCGCGACACGGGGAAACTGGTAAACAACAACAGTCAACCATAAAGGTGGACTGTCAAATAGGCAACAATTTATTGCTAAAAAGGGTCTGAAATATGCTTATTTGAAATGGCATAACTTTGTTATTTTTATCAATTTCAGTGATTTTTGTACCAAAATGTAGGGCAACATTTACTCTATCTGAAAAAGGGCATGTCGCTAGAGAAAAGGGGCATGGTACAGCGCCATGCTAAATAGGGCTTGGGGAAACACTACATCCAAGGTGTTATTTATTTATTTATTTATTTATTTTTTTCACACTATTATAATTTATTGGCTTTTTAAGAAGTAAATTAAATCATCACACGTTAATGATCCGTTAATCGATCACCTGTTAATCAATTTTGCTGAAGTTATATAATCCATTCTTTTTGTCTATCAGTGATTAACCGAGTACCTGTGCATGACCTTAATCAGGTTTGAAAACACTCGTTAAATGCGGGCATCTTTAATTATTGAGGTGAGATAATTTTTAAGCCCATTCTTTTAATGTACCAAATATCCAAATGTGTTGTAATTGATATATTTCGTTTCAAGGAAACAAATGTCAACAACCAATGTATATCAGGTGTTCAGAGACTCCATCCCATCACTTATCCTTACAATGGCTCATGACGATTTCAAAGGATCTTTTGAAAAAAAAATCTTCTTTTTTATTTTGTATTGCATGTGACAAAGAAGTCGCACCAACGTCGGCGCAGTTTCATGAGGTTTATGCAACGTCACATCTACATCGATGCAACGTCATAATGTTGTATCATTGATTTGACGTCGTAGCACCGTGTGCCTGATGTGTGATTGTTATCCGATATACAATTTTTATATAATTGTAGTAAAGTTGTTTTCAGACAATTATCGAATCCTAGTCACACCACCTTGTTGGTGTTAACTGGAAACATGGCTATGAAATTCTTTGATTGGGCTATCGTAAACATGGCTAACACGAAAGGCCATGTAAAAATATTCCAAAATTCAAGAGGTACTCTGCTGAAAAAAAAATCTGTCTAATAAAATCTGGCCGAAACGACCCACCGAAATAGGCCGAATAGACCGAAATGACTCGAGTCCAAATTTAGGCCGAAACGATTCGACCAAAACGTCCTGGATTTGTTTGAATTGGAGTTATACAGCCCAGTCAACACATTGTAGGTCATTTTTGAGCCGGTCAGTTTAACCTATCCACACTTTTCCAGGGCAGGCTTATATGTAAGCAGTTACCCAGTATAATAGCACATGGTTACTGTGGCGCAGTCATGACGCCATTCGTGACAACCCTGTGTTTTCTATTGAAATTCTTTTTTTATGCCCCCGCATCATATGATGCCGGGGGCATATAGTTTTTAGGTTTTCCGTACGTGCGTACATGTGTACGTCCGTCTGTACGTGTGTGTGTACGTACGTACGTACGTACGTGATCCTGTAACCTCAGGTTAAAGTTTTTGTAACAGGTAGAGCCTGAACTTTTAGAAGTCATATTTTCCTAACCATCTGATGGAACTGGTTCATCTTTGGTATGCTGATAGATATAGGTCCAAAGTTTTATTAAGCAATACCCCCACCCATGCCTGTGACCTCAAGGTCAAGGTCACAGACTTAGAAATTTTCAATGTTAAAGACTCAGGTTAAGGTTTTTGTAACAGGTAGACTTGAACATTTTAGAACTCATATTTTCCAAACCATTTGATGGAATTGGTTCATATTTGGTATGATTATAGATATAGGTCCAAAGTTTTATTCAGGGATACCCCCACCCATGCCAATGGCCTCAAGGTCAAGGTCACAGACTTAGACAATTTTAATGTGAAAGATTTTAAAGAGCTCAAATTTTCCAAACTATATTATGGATTTGGCTTATGTATGCTATGATGATAGATACAGGTCCAAATGTTTATTTGGCAATACCCCCACTCATGCCTATGGCTTCAAGGTCAAGGTCACATACTTAGAAATTTTTAATTACATATTTTAAGAGTTAATATTTTCCAAATCGTGCAATGGATTGAGTTGATATTTGG
Source organism: Lucinisca nassula (assembly GCA_963580285.1). Classification (NCBI taxonomy): domain Eukaryota; kingdom Metazoa; phylum Mollusca; class Bivalvia; order Lucinida; family Lucinidae; genus Lucinisca; species Lucinisca nassula. The sequence continues at coordinate 42,396,131 of OY757016.1, forward strand.
TTTGATGTTAGATACCTGTCCATTTTATTCAGCGATACCCCCACCCATGCCCATGAGGTCAAGGTCACAGACTTAAAATTTTTTAATTATCCCCTCGCACAACATAGCTCTAGCGTCTATATTTCTTCACTGATTTCAATATAACTTCACACAAATGTTCTTTATGACAATATCTCGAGCGAGTTCGTCTTTCAAGGTCATGACCTCAAGGTCAAGGTCACTGTGGCTATTTTTAGAAAAACTTTGTCATCGCTCTAGTGCCTACATTTCTTCACCAATTTCAATATAACTTCACACAAATTTCCTTATAAAAATAGCTCTAGCAATTTTAACTTTCAAGGTCATGGTCTCAAGGTCAAGGTCACTGTGGCTATTTTTAGAAAAACTTTGTCATCGCTCTAGCGCTTACATTTCTTCACCGATTTCAATATAACTTCACACAAATGTTCCTTATGACAATATCTGTAGCGATTTCGACTTTCAAGGTCAAGGTCACTGTGGCTATTTTTAGAAAAACTTTGTCATCGCTCTAGCGCCTGCATTTCTTCACTGGTTTCAAAATAACTTCACACAAATGTTCCTTATGACAATACCTCGAACGAGTTTGACTTTCAAGGTCAAGGTCACTGTGGCTATTTTTAGAAAAACTTTGTCATTGCTCTAGCGCTTACATTTTTACACCAATTTCAATATTACTTCACACAAATGTCCCTTATGACAATATCTCTAGCAAGTTCCACTTTCAAGGTCAAGGACACTGTGGCCATTTTTAGAAAAATTTTGTCATCGCTCTAGCACTTACATTTCTTCACCGATTTCAATATAACTTCACACAAATGTTCCTTATGACAATATCTCGAGCGATTTCAACTTTCAAGGTCAAGGTCACTGTGGCTATTTTTAGAAAAACTTTGTTATCGCTCTAGCGACTACATTTCTTCTCTGATTTCAATATAACTTCACACAAATGTTCCTTATGACAATACCTTGAGCGAGTTCAACTTTCAAGGTCAAGGTCACTGTGGTTATTTTTAGAAAAACTTTGTCATTGCTCTAGCACTTACATTTTTTCACCAATTTCAATATTACTTCTCACAAATGTTCCTGATGACAAGGTTACACACTTAGAAAATTTTTTTGCAACATGGATTTTCGGGGTGAGGCGGGGCCCTTGGCGGGGGCATCTGTGTCGTCTGGACACATTTCTAGTTCTTATTTCTACTTTACCCATAGGATGCCAAACACAACAATTGTCATCTGCCTTTTGTCTGCCATTTACTACAAAACTCATTTTTGCAAACAGTGTGGACCCAGGTGAGACTGCTCCTCTGATCTGAGTCCACACTGTTTGCCTGTATGCAAAAATATTTTTAAAGTTTGCAAGAAGATTCGGCAGATGACATAAGCAGACAACATTTTCAGATGCAGTTTTTCATGGCATTTTAAGGTAATTGTTATATGATAATGATAAATACAATCTTACACTCATGGTCATTGCATATGACATTTATGAAACTTGCCAGAGGTTTGTTTTTTAATTTCACGTGAAACAACCACTGGTTTATGTTCTCTATGTACATAACTCATCAATTTCTTCTTTTTTCAGGACTGTTCACATTGTTGCTGCAGGATTTTGGTAAGTTTTAATAATAAGTTGAGTTTCTATTTGTATCTAAGGTTGCCTTATATGGTTTCAGGATTTTTTTTTCTGCTCCTATGGCCCAAACATGGAACACACTCCCACCCAATCCCCATATAATGTAATATCGGAGTGGGCATATTATAAAACATCTATAGCACCCATGGCATAGCAACTTATAAGTATTTTGTGGTTTCCTTATCACGTTTAAACCTATGTTGTGGGTACTTATTAGAAACACCTCAGCGAGGCGTTCTAATGAATACCCAAAACAAAGGTTTTTATGGAGAATCAACAAAAACTATCCTTCAATTATCACAAAATACTTACCTTATCTGTTGCTATAAGGATTCCATGGCCCAGTTTTTCAAAACTAACGATATTAGCTAACATACATGTATATTGTTAAAACTTGTTAGAACTTGGATAGCTTATCAAGGTAAATATGCCAGTATTTTTGTTGAAAAAATGTGAATAGCTTTTGCAAAGATGGCCCCAACAATGGAAAGTTTATATAGAAAAATGCCCATAAATGGCCAATTTTCTTTACAATCTACAGTAGAACTTCGATGGCTCGAACACCGATGGCTCGTTTCCCATGGCTGGGTCGAACTCATACTTGAGCCCCTAGGGAAATCCTCAAGATAAGAAATGGTGGGGGATGATTAAGGAGATTTTAGTCCTTTATCTTACAAATGTATGCCTCGGTGAGGCGATTCTAATGAGTACACACAGCAAACATTTTCATTATATAACATCGAAAGATGTTCAAAAGTATCTCGTTATGCCTCTTGGCAGTAAACTTCAGTGGCTCGAACTACCGCTGTCTCGAAAAAATTTTGATGGTCCCAAAGGGGTTCGAGCCATGGAAGTTCGACTGTATATAGATACATAATGGTTTTGATATAACATGTTCGTTTAACTATACAGTTTCTGCTTTGGACCTCAGTGAGGTTGTGGCATGTTTTGATTCATTTGGGAGGACACTTTTTACTGCAAGTTTTATAATTATTTTGTAGGGGTAAAAGGAGTACAAGTGGAAGAAATATATGACCTACAGAAACCCATTGAAGGGTGAGTAGCAAACAAATTAAGGGGAATCAATGTACTTTCAGGGGTGACAACTCTTCCAGAAACTTTTTTTTGACTCCCTTGTCAATAGGGGTCTACCAGGGCTGAAAAATTCCACTCGACCGCTGGCCATGACAAGTAAAGATTTTTGGGAGTACAAGAAAAATTTTGTCTAGTCCCTTTGAGATTTATCAAAATCTACATATACTTGGTCATGCAGGACAAGAGAAATTTTGATGGACTTTCCAGCCCTAGCTTGTCTGCCCTTGAAAGAAGAATTTGGAATGGTCCTGAGCAAATTCATTGCTTTAAGAATATCCCGTTTTTAGAGGGATTTAGTGCCTTAGCTCTAGATAAGGTTTTTTTTTTGTCATCTGAATAGTACTGATATTTTTCTTATTTCTGCACGAAAACATGTTGTGTGTACTCATTAGAAGTGCCTCATCAATGCGCTTCTAATGAGTACCTGTAGCATACTTTTTTATGCAGAGGTAAAAAAACAATGTGAGGATACCCTCTCTAATCTGGGGCTATGAGTTTAAAGGACAGTGTACAGGAAGTCCCAGAAGTTTCATATATAGAGGATCTTACACGAGTGGTCATTTTATATGATATTTATGAAACGAGCCTTCGGCGAGTTTCATAAATATCATATGAAATGACCATGAGTGTAAAATTCTCTTTATCATATGACTACTTTAAATTGGATTTTAATCGCCTTTTGATTTGACAATTTTTTTTCGAAAATTGCATTGTTGACATGGACGTCGTTATGACGTTACTTAATCCCGCCAAAGTGTTATTACACCTGTGGTCATACGATTTTTATTACACGACGTTATCTACTGCTTATCAACGACATTTATATGATAAATATATTTCATATGAAACGACCACTTGTGTAAAATCCTCCTTTACAACAGCAAACTCTGGTTATTAAAATGATGTACATCAGCGTGGGATGAGCGGTCGGTCGGACAGGTGGGTGTCAACAATTCGTTTCCAGAGTATAACTCTGCAACTCTTTGAAATATTTTAATGATACTTGGTAGAACATTAGAACAGGCCAGTTCATGTCTTCCTTTTCAAATTATCTCCCCTGATCCCTATTTTTACTTCATTTCCACAACTGTTTGAAATACTTTAATGATACTTGGTAGGATTACAGAACAGGTCAGTGCGGAGTGTCATGTGCAGGGGTCGAAATTTTCTTTTAGACAAACTTGTCCTGCAGGGCAAGTGCTCCAAAATGTTCACTCATCCTTATGAAAAATTAACTTGCCCTGCTTCTCTGGAGTGAAAATAAAAAAAAAATAAAAAAAAAATAGATAAACCATTGTTTTAATTGATGGGTGCGAAAGTGAGAAAAAATAAGAATTTGGTCAGTTTTTGTAAATAACAACGGAACGCTCGGTCGCCTTCAAAAGGTGGGAAAAATGCAAGTGCGTGCGAGTATCACCAGAAAGCATGTATTTTACATTAAAATGTTGAAAAAAAAAACTTTACCTGTTCACCCTTGTTATTTATTTATTTACCAATATTTGCCCAGCAGCTCTTTTTTGTGGAGACATCGGCCCAGATCAGACGCCGCAAAAAGACCCCGCATACGTCTGATTTGGATTTAGACTGTTTGATGATTTATAACGGTTCAATTATGACACTATAATTAATCACTGTCATATAATTGCCCATTAAACATGAATGCCCTGCAATGCATGTCTTTCATTTCAGGCATAGTGTGAACCTCTGACGCTATTGTTTCGCGTGACAAGGTGTGAAAATACGGTCAAGTTATGTCTCTAATTATGCCCCCAACTTTTGAAAAAGTTGGAGGGGCATATTGGTTCTGGTTCGTTTGTCCGTTCGTCCGTTCATACGTTCGTCCGTTCGTCCGTCCGTTACGCTTTTGAAGCATAGCATAACTAAAGAACCGTGTATGCTAGGGTTTTGAAATTTCATATATGGATTCCTCAAATATTTCCTCCGAAATATACTTTGTGAGTTATGGCCCTTTGTCATTTTGGTAATTTGTGCCCATTGTAATGTATGCTAAAAGTGATGCATAGCATAACTTTAGAACCGTGTATGCTAGGGTTTTGAAATTTTATATATGGATTCCTCATGGAAAATAAGCTGACACGTATTTTTTTCTCATCCAGATTATGCCCCCTTCAAGAGTTATTGCCCTTTGAAATTTTTTAATAAAATCTTGTCAGCAAGATATCTCAAAAATTATTGGAGCTAGAGCCTTGAAAGTTGGTGAATAGATTGGTGGTGATGAGTAAATGAACTGATTAACTTATGACAAAAATCCGAAAAATACTTTGTGAGTTATGGCCCTTTGTCATTTTGGTAATTTGTGCCAATTGTAATGCATGCTAAAAGTGATGCATAGCATAACTTTAGAACCGTGTATGCTATAGTTTGAAAATTTCATATATGCATTTCTGATGGAAAATAAGCTGACACGTATTGTTTTTCTTGTCAGGATTATGCCCCTTTCAAGAGTTATTGTCCTTTGAAATTTTTTTAATAAAATCTTGTCAGCAAGATATCTCAAAAAGTATTGGAGCTAGAGCCTTGAAAGTTGGTGAATATATTGGTGGTGATGAGTAGATGAACTGATTAACTTTTGACACAATTCTGAAAAATACTTTTTGAGTTATGGCCCTTTGTCATTTTGGTAATTTGAGCCCATTGTAATGTATGCTAAAAGTTATGCATAGCATAACTTTAGAACCGTGTATGCTAGGGTTTTGAAATTTCATATATGGATTCCTCATGGAAAATTAGCTGACACGTATTTTTTCTCGTCCAGATTATGCCCCTTTCAAGAGTTATTGCCCTTTGAAATTTTTTTAATAAAATCTTGTCAGCAAAATATCTCAAACACTATTGGAGCTAGAGCCTTGAAAGTTGTTGAGTATATTGGTGGTGATGAGTATATGAACTTATTAACTTTTGACAAAATTCCGAAAAATACTTTGTGAGTTATGGCACTTTGTCATTTTGGTAATTTGTGCCCATTGTAATGAATGCTAAAAGTGATGCATAGCATAACTTTAAAACTGTGTATGCTATGGTTTTGAAATTTCATATATGCATTCCTAATGGAAAATAAGCTGACACGTATTTTTTTTTCTAATCTGGATTATGCCCCTTTCAACAGTTATTGCCCTTTGAATTTTTTTTATATATCCCCTCGCACAACATAGTTGTGAGGGGGGATATAGCATTTGTCCCATACGTACGTACGGACTTTTGTCATCACTCTAGCGCCTACAATTCTTGACCGATTTTAATATAACTTCACACAAATGTTCCCTATAAAAAAATCTCGAGGGATTTCGACTTTCAAGGTCATGATCTCAAGGTCAAGGTCACTGTGGCTATTTTTAGAAAAACTTTGTCATCGCTCTAGCGCCTACATTTCTTCACCAATTTCAATATAACTTCACCAAATGTTCCGTATAAAAAAATCTCGAACGAGTTCGACTTTCAAGGTCATGACCTCAAGGTCAAGGTCACTGTGGCTATTTTTAGAAAAACTTTGTCATCGCTCTAGCGCCTACATTTCTTCACTGATTTCAATATAACTTCACACAAATGTTCCTTATGACAATATCTTGAGCGAGTTCGACTTTCAAGGTCATGACCTCAAGGTCAAGGTCACTGTGGCTATTTTTAGAAAAACTTTGTCATTGTTCTAGCGCCTACATTTCTTCACTGATTTCAATATAACTTCACACAAATGTTCCTTATGACAATATCTCGAGCGAGTTCGACTTTCAGGGTCATGACCTCAAGGTCAAGGTCACTGTAGCTATTTATAGAAATATTTTGTCATCGCTCTAGCGCCTCCATTTCGTTACAGATTTCAATATAACTTCACACAAATGTTCCTGATGACAATATGTATCTCTAGCGAGTTCCACTTTCAAGGTCAAGGTCACTGTGGCTGTTTTTAGAAAAACTTTGTCATCGCTCTAGCGCTTACATTTCTTCACCAATTTCAATATAACTTCACACAAATGTTCCTTATGACAATATCTCAAGCCATTTCGACTTTCAAGGTCAGGTCACAATGGCTATTTTTAGAAAAACTTTGTCATCGCTCCAGCGCCAACATTTCTTCACCGATTTTAATATAACTTCACACAAATGATCCTTATGACAATACCTCGAAAGAGTTCGACTTTCACGGTCAAGGTCACTGTGGCTATTTTTAGAAAAACTTTGTCATTTCTCTAGCGCTTTGCACCAATTTCAAAATCGATTCACACAAATGTTCCTTATGACAATATCTGTAGCGAGTTCCACTTTTTAGGTCAAGGTCACTGTGGCTATTTTTAGAAAAACTTTGTCATGGCTCAAGCGCTTACATTTCTTCACCAATTTCAATATAACTTCACACAAATGTTCCTTATGACAATATCTCGAGCGATTTCGACTTTCAAGGTCAAGTCACTGTGGCTATTTTTAGAAAAACTTTGTCATTGCCCTGGCGACTACATTTCTTAACTGATTTCAATATAACTTCACACAAATGTTCCTTGTGACAATACCTCGAGTGAGTTTGACTTTCAAGGTCAAGGTCACTGTGGCTATTTTTAGAAAATCTTTGACATGGCTCTAGCGCTTACATTTCTTCACCGATTTCAGTATAACGTCACACAAATGTTCCTTATGACAATAACTCGAGCTATTTCGACTTTCAAGATCAAGGTCACTGTGACTATTTTTAGAAAAACTTTGTCATCGCTCTAGTGCCTACATTTATTGATGGATGTTAATAGAACTTCACACAAATGTTTCTTATGGTAATATCTCGAGTTGCTTTGACTTTCAAGGTCATGACCTTAAGGTCAAGGTCACTGTGCTGTTTTTAGAAAAACTTTGTCATTGCTCTAGCACCTACATTTCTTCACCAATTTCAATATAACTTCACACAAATGTTCCTTATAGAAAAATCTCGAGCGAGTTCGACTTTCAAGGTCATGACCTCAAGGTCAAGGTCACTGTGGCTATTTTTAGAAAAACTTTGTCATCGCTCTAGCGCCTACATTTCTTCACCAATTTCGATATAACTTCACACAAATGTTCCTTATAAAAAAATCTCAAGCGAGTTTGACTTTCAAGGTCATGACCTCCAGGTCAAGGTCACTGTGGCTATTTTAAGAAAAACTTTGTCATTGCTCTAGCGCCTCCATTTCTTCACCAATTTTAATATAACTTCACACAAATGTTCCTTATTAAATATCTCGAGCGAGTTCGACTTTCAAGGTGATGGCCTCAAGGTCAAGGTCACTGTGGCTATTTTTAGAAAAACTTTGTCATCGCTCTAGTGCCTACATTTCTTCACTGATTTCAATATAACTTCACACAAATGTTCCTTATGACAATATCTTGAGCAATTCGACTTTCAAAGTCATGACCTCAAGGTCAAGGTCAATGTGGCTATTTTTAGAAAAACTTTGTCATTGCTCTAGCGCCTACATTTCTTCACTGATTTCAATATAACTTCACACAAATGTTCCTTATGACAATATCTCAAGCGAGTTCGACTTTCAGGGTCATGACCTCAAGGTCAAGGTCACTGTAGCTATTTTTAGAAAAAATTTGTCATCGCTGTAGTGCCTACATTTATTGATGGATGTTAATAGAACTTCACACAAATGTTTCTTATGGTAATATCTCGAGTTGCTTTGACTTTCAAGGTCATGACCTCAAGGTCAAGGTCACTGTGCTATTTGTTGAATATTTTGCCATCTAGGGACAAGCAAAGGTTGGGGGCATTGTGTTTTACAAACACCATTTCTAGTTTGCATTTATTCCCCAAACATAAAATTTAATCCACAATCAATGTGAAAATAATTAAAGGATTAAGGATTAAACATTTTCATGTCGGAAAACTCACTCGTCCTGCAAGGCAAGCCAGTAACAATTTTCACTCATCCTTGCTGACAAACTACTCGTAAATACGAGCGAACGAGTGTTAATTTCGACCCCTGATGTGCAAGAATGACAACCCTGCTTGAATTCCATTTTGAATTATCTCCCCTGATCAATATTATTCAACATTTCATTTCCAAAGCATAACTATGCAATCATTTGAAATATTGTATTGATACTTAGTAGAATTGTAGCACTGCCTCACTGAAGTATCATGTCCCAGACACATTACATGATGCCACACCCAGTCACATTTTTCTGAAACTGGGTCGATCAGTCCTAGCTCTACCCTGTAAATCTGAGTGCCAAGTGAGTTGCAGCTAGTACCATTTTTGGGTCGATTGTTTATCAATCGACCCAAATGTACCATACGGTAGAAAGCCGATTCTTGCAAATGTCCACGTGACCAACGCGGAGATAACCACATGACCATTATTGACCAATCAATCAAATGCGCGCGAAAAGGCTCTCACGTGATATACACAAACGCCGATCACGTGATATATACAACGCCGAGCTCTCTTCCATACGCCATATTTGTTTTCAGAGATTGTCATCAATATTATCGTAAGTATTTAATATAAATCTTTGAAGAAATGGTTCGTTCTTTATGAACTTGTTTTCCCTTTGCAGTTTTCTTCTCGAGCTGTACGGCCAGGTAAGAATGAAGTCTTAGTCAGCGTTTCTAAGCGAGGAATGCATCCGTGACCTAGTTCTTTGCATTTGGATCGGATTGTTTACTCTATTAGTGCTGGAGTCCATGTGACTATCACTGATTTGTAGGAATCCACGCAGATTATTTATAGAATTTTATCGCAGTGAGGTCAGCGTGTTTACTTAAAAGGTTAACTGTAAAATCTGGGCTGGAATCATGGGTTGAGCTAGCCAAACAGTGTAGACCCAGATCAGACGCCGCAGAACGCGGCATCTGATCAGGGTCTTCACTGCTTGCTTAGAGTATAGGGATTTAAGGATCAGGCACCGAAAAACGCAGTGTCTGATCAGGGTCTACACGGTTTGCTTTCAGTAAAGGAGTTTAAGGGTTAAACGAAACAGTCCACGCTCAGGCCCATTTTTCCTAACTACACCCAGAGACAATCGACCCACCAGTACTCTCAGTGCTTTGATAAATGACTTTGGTATGTCGCAGCCCGGGATCGAACCCATGACCTCCCGTTCCCCGGAGCGGACACTCTACCAACTGAGCTATCGGGGCCCGTGTATTATAGCACAGTTCAGTGCATAGTGTCACATGCAAGAATGACAACTGTGCTTGTTTTCCTTTTCATATTATCTCCCTTGATCCATATTTTTACTTCATTTTCGTTTCAAGAGCATAACTCTGCAAACGTTTGAAATACTTTAATGATACATGTACTTGGTAGGATTATAGAACCTGTCAGTGTGGAGTGTCAGGTGCAAGAATGACAACTGTGCTTGTCTTTTCGAATTATCTCCCCTGATCATTATTATTCAACATTTCATTTCTGAAGCGTAACTATATAACCCTTTGAAATATTTAATGGTACTTGGTAGGATTATAGAACAGGTCAGTGCAGTTGGAAAACCTGGTTTTCGTGGACTTTCCAAGTTTCTTGTTTAAACTAATACTTTTGTTAGCTTATCAGCAAGTTTGTTTGGAGTTTAACAGCCCAGTCAACACTGTTTAGGTCATATTCAGCTTTACTGTATAAAAGTTGGGTTAAATGGGTTTAAAATTTAATAGGAGAGTCGTGATGAACTACATAATGTTATTATTATTATTATTATTATTATTATTATTATCATCAAACATGTTGAAAGCATGGAATGACAATATGTTTAAATCCAGATTTTCAAAAGGCTTGAAAGCTAGAGAAGTTGTGTACATACCTGTAAATTTCTAGTCAAGAAGACACATGTATATGAGGTTTCAGGTTATAAGCACCTTTACCTGTACCGTGGATGTCGTGGAGATGAAAATGATTTTTTTCGGCTCTAGGCTTTTTCCACGCTACTCACGAGGGACTCACACAAACCAGCATGGACAAGCGCGAAAATTCGGTGGATTTTGCATGGATTTTGCGTGCAGGTTACGTGGAAGTTAATACCTTTCACGTTCCTCTGTGACCGTGGATGATATAACCATCATGGTGAGCATACTGTAACTCTTCTAGCAAGTTCAATATCTTACTTGAGCATGAAATTTGTACTGCTCATAAATTTTAAAATCTTAATTTTAGTTGCAGGGAAAATTCCACTCGCCCACTCTCCATGATGAGTAAATATTTTGGAGGACAAGTATTATCTAGTCCCTATGAATTTTACCAAAATCTACATGCCCTTTGTTATGCAGGACAAGTGAAATTTTGAAGAATTTTCAAGCCGAAGTTGGCATTATAAAATTTATGAGCAGTACAAATGACATTCTCTGCTGTTCTGAGCAGGAAGATTGCCTCATTTGTTTGTGTGTGTTAAGAGTTTTACGTCCCACCAACAGCAAAAGTCATACAGACACAGGACCTCAGTTTAAAGACTCATCCTAAAGTATGGAGAAGCCCAGAATCAAACCCACAACTCCTGGTTTATACCTTATTCGTTTGTATTCTGATATTTAAGAACATACATGTAACAGAATTTATTCTCACTGAGTTTGAGTGTGCAGAAAAAGTTTATAACCTCAGGGCAGGGACTCTTTGGTTGAAGTACAGTAACATTTGTATATTAAGACCATCTTTGGGACTGTTCAAAAGTGGTCTTTAAGACCACTTTTGAACAGTCCCAAAGTTGGTCTCTGACCAGAGGACATTGTTTAACCTCAGGTCAGTTACTCTTTGGTTTAAGTACTGTTAAATTCGGATATTAAGACCATCTTTGGAACTGTTCAAAAGTGGTCTTTAAGAACACTTTTGAACAGCCCCAAAGTTAGTCTCTGACCAGAGGACATTGTGTGCAGAAAACACGAACAAAAGAAGTATAACTGCAACCTACGAAATAAGCTTTTTAAAGCAGAATTGGATTTAAATTTAGATGGTCTTAATAGCGGAATTTCACTGTACAGTTGTTGAAATGTCTGGATTATTGCAGGCCAGCCTATGGGTTCATTTTCCTGTTCCGGTGGATAGAAGAAAGACGATCAAGAAGAAAGACAATTACAGAAGATGAGACATTTCTGCAAGATGAAAATATAGTCAACAGTATCTTCTTTGCTCAGCAGGTGGGTGGAAGTCAGTACTTACGAGATAACTGTATTGACATTTGGGGAATAATTTGGCAGTTTTGCAGGTGGAATTTTGGTTTTATTGCAAGGGGTCAACATCATTTGTGACCCTAAAATCAACAATTTACCTCCCCAAATGTCAATTTTTAACCCATAAGCTGCTGTTCCCAACAACCCATAGCTATGCAAACAGTGTAGATCCAGATCATATGGCTTCTTCAGAAGCCATCTGATCAGGATCTACACTGTCATTCAGTTTGGGAATTTGAATGAATAAACTACATCAAGTAAATTGATTGGTGGAAATGTAAATGGGGGTGGCTAAATTAATTTATGAAGCAGGATAAGGGTTAATATAGTTCTATTCTAATGCTATTATTCATTTGTAAGGTTTAAAAATTGGAGATTTTGCCAAAAACAGTCAGAGCATTTATATGCATAAAACAGAATGCCGTCGGTCTCCGTGGTCTTGGGGGTAAGAGCATTGTCTCATACTTATCAAGCACTGTGAGTTTGAGCCTTACTCAGGTCATATATGAGACATTAAGTTCTGCAATGGAAAGTCAAGAAGTTTTTCTTTGGATACTCCAGTTTTGACCCACCTCTGATTAATGATTGGCTTGAAATAAGTGAAATTATCTTAGGAGAGATGATGTAAGATTTCTGACGGTATATTGAGGAATACAAAGCAGTCTCTTTCTAAGACTATGTTTGGGATGCATAGAACAGAACCGTGTTATAAGTAAACCATGTTATAAAGGGATATTTTGTATAGAAATTACAGTGAAATGGCAATTTGGGAGGCAAGACCTTGCCATGTTATAAGCAAAACATGGCATCTGATCAGGGCCTCCACTGTTTGCTACCAGTTCAGTCATTTTCTAAATCAATTTTGAAGAAAACACAACCTGACACCCCTAAAGTTTGAAATGGACACCAGCTATAGATAAGGAGGAAGATTCCATTTGGTACGAAAAGGGTTAATACATGCTTTTGACAAATGTTCTTCTAGAATATTACACAGCAGAACTTTTTTGCATAGCCACATTTCCATTAAAGAAGTGCATAAAGTTGTATATCTTAAGGTAAATGATAAACATGTTTGAGCTGTTAAAAAGTATCTTGATAGAGAAAAAAAAAACACGAGCCCATGCACAAAAATTTCAGATTTCAGGGCACAGACTCAGCTCAGCTGTCTCATCTGCACAGTCTGATCAGAGTCTTCGCAAGTCAAAAGTCATTTGGGCCCAGTTGTTCGAAGCATCATTAGCTTAACGAGCTCATTAGTGGTTAACTTGTTAATTGTTGTAGTAAGTACAATATCTTATAATACAGTGGTATTTTTGCTGAAACAATATGAGCAGCTTTTGCATCTACAAAAACTGCTCACATTTTTTTTCAGCAAAAATATTCGCATATTTGCCATATAAAATGATCAAAGTTTTAACCATATGTTAACTAACGATGTCGTTAGTTTTGAACAACAGGTCTCTGATATACACATCTGATTGGTTATCAGGAGGTCACATGTGTTTAGTGACATTCTTTCGTGGAGGTCGATCATGAAATCTTTTGTTTGGCCATTCTCTCCCTTCGGATCTTTCAAGAAGGGCAGTTGTCAATTTCTGGCCGAAGAATATGCTTAGTATATGTACTGGTTATATGTATAAGTCTGCCCATGAAAAATTCAACAAATTTGTTTTATGATCCAGCAAGGAGAGAGAATGGCTAATAGAACTGATCAGAAGGCTCTAAAGGAGCAGTGGAATGATCTTGATTCACACTGTTTGCTTAGGCCTATTTGTCCTAATATACTCCTTTCGTGGTTCGGTGAAGAGAATGTGTCTTGCAGCTGATACAGGCTTACAGTTTGGCAAGGTTTGCTAGGTAAGGGTAGAGTGGGAATATTTGTAAATTTTTCTGTTTCTACACTTTCAGTCCAATTCCTCCTTCTCTCTTTTTCATATATACTATCTCATCTGTCTCTTATCTCCCTTTCTCTGGGAGATGACACAAAATGACCCACACAAAAAAAATCCTAAAAATTTGGATACCTTGAGAACTTGCTGTAATACTTCAAAATTGTAACAAATTTGTTTCACAATCAAGCAAGGAGTCAAACAAGTGCAGACTGTATGGCAAACAGTGTAGACCCTGATCAGACTGCTCCTGCAGGAGCAGTCTGATCTGGGTCTGCACTGTTTGCTTAGGCCTGTCTGTGCCAATACTTAGGATCATTACACTACTGTTTTTCCAGATGATTCCAAATTCCTGTGCGACACATGCCTTATTGAGTGTTCTATTAAACTGTGAGAAAGTAAACCTTGGAGAGACACTTGCCAAGCTGAAGATTTACTCCAGAAACATGAACCCTGAGGTAAGAATATAAGAATCTTATATTGATGTGAGGGGTGGATGGAAACTCGAGGCTTGCCGAGTGATGCTGGACAGTGATCCCGACGGATTTTTCTATCCACCCCACTCACCCATATAGGATTCTTTTTCTTGCATACCTTCCATTTCTCAGCGCGGATTTTCAATGCCGTAGTCACTTCAGTTACCGATGTCCGCCATATTGTGATGACACTACAGGAATGTTTAGTGACGTCACATAAAGTGCTATGACGTCAACCTTAACAATGGTGCATGTGAGGTCGCATTCAACCAGTGCATTTATCAAACACGCGAGAATATTCGATTTTGGGTAAGAACACCAGGGTTAGAACAGAATTTCTATCACAAGCTAAAACTATGGATTTCCTTATCTAGTGAGCAAGAAATAATGTTCTTGTATAATACATTACAACATCTTTATAACACTGGTCATTATAACATGGTTTTGGATCTAACATGATTTAATGGTGGATACCAAAAATGTATAGATTATATAGGTGTCAGTTTCTGGATTGTACTGGTTAACTGCTTACATGTAGGGCTGCCTAGGAAAAGTGTGGTTATGTAAGCTAACAGGCTCAGTGTGACCTAGTTAGTGTTGACTGGGCTGTTAAACTCCAAACAAACAAACAGAAGTTTGTTATACTTCCGTATGTACCCTATGTATTTGGACATGCAGGCCTGAGCAAACAGTGAGCACAGGCCCAGATGAGATGCCACAGAACAAGGCACCTTATCAGGGTCTAGACTGTTTGCCACACTTCCATATAACTTCAGACACAACACTGGGCAGTAAATTATACTTTTTTGTTCAAATTTAAGAATATATGTAGTAATCAGTTAAAGTATCCTATTATTTAGGGTAAATATGGTAATGTGATTTTTAGGAACTGACCCCAGTTAGTCACTTTTCTGGCATCTCTCTGTAAAATCTCTTTGTCTTTCTTTAGGAACTGAACCCAGTTAGTCACTTTTCTGGCATCTCTCTGTTACATTTCTTTGCCTATCTAACCTTCTTAACCAGTGAAAAGAATCATGAAAAAATGTAATGAAGGATGTAAAAAAACAACAAGTAAACAGGGGAAATTTGAGGGCTGGAACACGGATGGATATCTTACCACAGCTGTTTCCAACAGGTTCTTGAGTCCCCAGGACAAATTCCCATAACTGCAGATATTTATATGAACTGAATCAATTAAGACAGCTTTTCTTATTTAATCTTGTAATTGTTTGTTGTGTGTACTCATTAGAAAATCTCTTCAATGAGGCGATTCTAATGAGTAAATGAGTACACTAGACATTCTGTTACTTTAAAGAAAATAGAAAAAAATATCTCTGCTATTCCTTCTGACCTGGCACTATGATAGACCCTTGGTGCTTAAACGACCCCTATTTGTTCGAGCCTGGCTCGGGTCACATATGAGACACCAAGTTCTGCAACAGAAGGTCAGGTGGGGGTTTTCTCCAGGTACTCCAGTTTTTGCCCATCTCTGATTAACGATCGGCTCGATATGAGTGAAATAATCTTGAAAGGGAAGTAAAACCAACCCCCCCCCCTCCCCCCCACAAAAAAAAGAAATACCGCTATTCCAAACAAAGGGGGGGGTGGCTATTTGGGGCTTTTTTGGACCCCTACCAAATCTTTTTATTTTTGGCAGATGAATAGCCCATCATAAGTGCTTTATTATGGTATACCTCTTTTCGCGCACAATTATCCGTTTTTTCGAGCTACAGGCCTTTAAATGTGGGTGGGGTAACTTAGCATGTCACTATAGTCTATTTTTAAAGTTAATTTTGGTTATTATTTGTGTGTTATTTTACCAATTTTTCTCCTTATGCAGACAGAGGGATGTCTGAAATGATATTTAGGCACATTTTTCAAAAACAATATTGCAAGTTTTGAAGATTAAATGTATTTACCAAACGTTAAGATACATTTGCTTATTTTTACCCTTAATCATTAAATATTTTAAAATGTTTGGTAATATAGGGGACAAACAATGGTGATTCTTGGTCAATACTAGTATCTTTATCAGCACAATTAAAAGCAGTGTAGAACCGGTGGATTTAGGCTACATTTTATGGTTCAGTGAACTCAGAATTGACAATAGGTGGGGTAATTCAGACGATGAGTACAGTTACTTTCCCACCAACTTACAAATACCTCATAGTGATGATGTGTATTTAATGCCAGCAAGATTATTCATTCGCTGATCTGGGTACCATATTCTATACCGCCTTTAGGTATTGTTTTGTAACCTCAGATTTACCTTTACACCTGACAATCTATCTTTATAACCCTACCTTGGGTATTGCTTTCTAACATCAAATGTACCTTTACACCTGACAAACTATCTCTATTAGCCTATCTAAGGTACTGTTTTGTAACATCAGATGTACCTTTACACCTGACAATCTATCTTTATAACCCTACCTTGGATATTTCTTTCCAACATCAGATGTACCTTAACACCTGACAATCTATCTTTATAAGCCTATCTAAGGTACTGTTTTGTAACCTCAAATGTACCTTTACCCACAATAATGTATCTTTGTTACACTACCTTGGGTATTGCTTTGTAACCTCAGATTTACTTTTACACCTGACAATCTATCTTTATAACGCTATCTTGGGTACTGTTTTGTAACCTCAGTTTTGAAGACTAGGATGCATTTTTCAATTGTTTACTAAAATAAACCTCTTCATTATCCTTCTGTTAGGCAGCACTGGCAGCCTGAAGTGTATCTCCATACCCTTTACCTTCTAGACTACTATTCTTAACCATATTACATATATCAAACTCAGACATTTTCTGATTCACTGTCATCTGATTCTGAGCTTGATGTGTCCCAGTCCTTATTAGCAGCGTCTGTTAGGTAAGAAAAGTAATGGGACTTGAGCTGTGGGGTGTTGCTTTCATTCTGCTGGTGACGATAGAATCCCAGAAACCACATCACCGTGGTTCTTATAACTTGTGGATTGAGTATGGCCCAGGACTTGACCCCATAAAGGGATGGTTTTGTAAATGCAAAAGTGGGTCAAGGATAGTGGGATGCTGTGCTCACATAGCATCGTTGATGTGGTTTCTGGGATTCTATCATCACCAGCAGAATGAAAGCAAGACCCCACAGCTCAAGTCCCATTACTTTTCTTACCTAACAGACACTGCTAATAAGGACTGGGACACATCAAGCTCAGAATCAGATGACAGTGAATCAGAAAATGTCTGAGTTTGATATATGTAATATGGTTAAGAATAGTAGTCCAGAAGGTAAAGGGTATGGAGATACACTTCAGGCTGCCAGTGCTGCCTAACAGAAGGATAATGAAGAGGTTTATTTTAGTAAACAATTGAAAAATGCATCCTAGTCTTCAAAACTGAGGTTACAAAACAGTACCCAAGATAGGGTTATAAAGATAGATTGTCAGGTGTAAAAGTAAATCTGAGGTTACAAAGCAATACCCATGGTAGGGTAACAAAGATACATTGTCGTGGGTAAAGGTACATTTGAGGTTACAAAACAGTACCTTAGATAGGCTTATAAAGATAGATTGTCAGGTGTTAAGGTACATCTGATGTTGGAAAGCAATACCCAAGGTAGGGTTATATAGATAGATTGTCAGGTGAAAAGGTACATCTGGTGTTACAAAACAATACCCAAGGTAGGGTATAAAGATAGACTGTCAAGTGTAAAGGTACATCTGATGCTACAAAGCAATACCCAAAGTAGGGTTATATATTGGATTGTCAGGTGTAACGGTGCATCTGATGTTACAAAACAGTACCTTTGATAGGCTTATAAAGATAGATTGTCAGGTGTAAAAGTACATCTGATGTTACAAAACAATACCCAAGGTAGGGTTATGAAGATAGATTGTCAGGTGTAAAGGTACATCTGATGTTACAAAACAATACCAAAGGTAGGGTTATAAAGATAGATTGTCAGGTGTAAACGTACATCTAATGTTACAAAACAATACCCAAGGTAGGGTTATAAAGATAGATTGTCAGGTGTAAAGGTAAATCTGAGGTTACAAAACAATACCTAAAGGCGGTATAGAATATGGAACCCAGATCAGCGAATGAATAATCTTGCTGGCATTAAATATACATCATCACTATGAGGTATTTGTAAGTTGGTGGGAAAGTAACTGTACTCATCGTCTGAATTACCCCACCTATTGTCAATTCTGAGTTCACTGAACCATAAAATGTAGCCTAAATCCACCGGTTCTACACTGCTTTTAATTGTGCTGATAAAAATACTAGTATTGACCAAGAATCACCATTGTTTGTCCCCTATATTACCAAACATTTTAAAATATTTAATGATTAAGGGTAAAAATAAGCAAATGTATCTTAACGTTTGGTAAATACATTTAATCTTCAAAACTTGCAATATTGTTTTTGAAAAATGTGCCTAAATATCATTTCAAACATCCCTCTGTCTGCATAAGGAGAAAAATTGGTAAAATAACACACAAATAATAACCAAAATTAACTTTAAAAATAGACTATAGTGACATGCTAAGTTACCCCACCCACATTTAAAGGCCTGTAGCTCGAAAAAACGGATAATTGTGCGCGAAAAGAGGTATACCATAATAAAGCACTTATGATGGGCTATTCATCTGCCAAAAATAAAAAGATTTGGTAGGGGTCCAAAAAAGCCCCAAATAGGCACCCCCCCCTTTCCATTGTCCCAAAGGTTTTTAAGTCTTTCGAAGTCTTAACTGTTGTTTTTTTTTTGCTCCAGCATTTCAGTGGTTTCTTGCTGTCGAGTGCTCACCATTGTTTCATCTCTGTGGTTGTTTGATTATTTGTGTTCACAGAGATGTTGCACTGATGAGTTAGGAGTCCTTCATGAGGACTGAACAAATTATGTGTCTAAATCGCGACGGAAGTAAGGGCGAGGATTGTGACCACGCAAAATCGATTTAAGCCCCCCAGTAGAATTCATTTCCGCTGACCGTTCCAAGGCGGTTCTTCTGTCGCGGTTTATTTTTGTTATGGTTGGTCTTTGGGTGTTTGTGTTGCTTATATTATTTTATTTTGGATAGCCTATTGGCCATTTTGTGGGAAAGTAACTGTCCTTTTGGTTTCCGCTATTGATGTTTCCATTAGGTCTGTTGTTTCATGTTTGTTTTTCTTTCCCTTGGTGTCTCTGATGGGAGCTGTTTGTTGATTGTATCGATTCCTGATCATTGCCTCCACTTCTATTTTGAGCCAAGTTTGACTGATTTTTTTTTCAGCCTTCAGGAAGTGATTAAAATAGTGGTCATAACTAAAATTTTCCATTAAGCATGTTATTTTTTGTGCAATTTTAGTTGCACCCAATGTCCTCAACTCATCATGAAAATTGAAAAAAGAGATTCCCATCTTAAACCCATTTTATCCAGGAAACACCAACACTGGACATTACTGGCAAACAGTGCAGGCCCAGATCAGATGCCACAGAATGCTGCATCTGATCAGGGCCTACATTGTTTTGCAAACAGGTCAGCCAATTTCCAAATAAATTTCTTAAAAAAATCTCAACCCGGCACAGTGACAACCCTAAATTTTCAAATGGACTCTTACTATACATGTATATAAGGCAGAAGATTCTATTAAGGACAAAATGGGTTGAATGTATCTACTATCTTTTGTTTCAGAACAAGGGTTATGCTATTGGAAATATTCCTGAATTAGCAAAGGCTCACAATAGTCATGCAAGGTAAGAAAGAGTTTACTTTAATGCATTTTGTCTTATTTTATTGTTTTGTACTGGAAACATCAGGAAAAACATACATACATGAACATATTTAATACACCAAACTGCTAGATCAGCACACATTGATCAGAATAGATTTAAAGGTTAATTATGCCCCCAACTTCGAAGAAGTTTGAGGGGCATATTGCTTCTGCTTCGTTCGTCTGTTCGTCCGTCCGTTACGCTTTTGATGCATAGCATAACTTAAGAACCGGGTATGCTAGGGTTTTGAAATTACATATATGGATTTCTCAATGGAAAATTAGGGGAGGCGTATTTTATTTCTCGTGGAGGTTATGCCCCTTTCAAGAGTTATTGCCCTTTAAAAATTTTGGGATAAAATCTTGTCAACAAAATATCTCGAAAACTATAACAGCAAGAGCCTTGAAAGTTGGTGAATGGATTGGTGGTGATGAGTAGATGACCTGATTTACTTTTGACTAAATTCCAAAAAATACTTAATGAGTTATGGCCCTTTGTCACTTTGGATATTTTTACATTGTACCGCTATATGCTTTGTGATGCGTAGCATAACTTTATAACCATGTATGCTAGGGTTTTGAAATTTCATCTATGGATTCCTCATGGAAAAGTAGGAGACGCATATTTTTTTTCTCATCTGGATTATGCCCCTTTCAAGAGTTATCGCCCTTTGATTTTATTTTGATAAAATTTGTCAGCAAATTATCTATAAGAGCTAGAGCCTTGAAAGTTGGTGAATAGATTGGTGGTGATGAGTACATGACCTGATTACATTTTTGACTAAATTCCAAAAAATTCTTAATGAGTTAAAGCCCTTTGTCACTTTGGGTATTTTTACATTGTACCTCTATATGCTTGGTGATGCATTGCATAACTTTATAACCGTGTATGCTAGGGTTTTGAAATTTCATATTTGGATTCCTCATGGAAATTAGGAGATGCATATATTTTTCTCCTCTGGATTATGCCCCTTTAAAGAGTTATTGACCTTTGAAATTTTTTTGATAAAATCTTGTCAGCAGAATATCTCAAAAACTATAAGAGCTAGAGCCTTGAAAGTTGGTGAATAGATTGGTGGTGATGAGTGATGAGTAGATGACCTGATTAACTTTTGACTAAATTCCGAAGAATACTTAATTAGTTATGGCCCTTTGTCACTTTGGGTATTTTTACATTGTACCTCTATATGCTTTGTGATGCATAGCATAACTTTTAACCATGTATGCTAGGGTTTTGAAATTACATATATGGATTCCGCATGGAAAATTAGGGGACACATATTTTTTTTCACATCCAGATTGTGCCCCTTGCAAGAATAATTGCCCTTTGAAATTTTTTGATAAAATCTTGTCAGCAAAATATCTCAAAAATTCTAAGAGCTAGAGCCTTGAAAGTTGGTGAATAGATTGGTGGTGATGAGTAGATGACCTGATTAAGTTTTGACTAAATTCCGAAAAATACTTAATGAGTTATGACCCTTTGGCACTGGATATTTTTACATTGTACCTCTATATGCTGTGTGATGCATAGCATAACTTCATAACTGTGTATGCTAGGGTTTTGAAATTACATATATAGATTCCTCATGGAAAATTAAGGGACGCATATTTTTTTTCTCATCCAGATTGTGCCCCTTTCAAGAGTAATTGCCCTTTGAAATTTTTTGATAAAATCTTCTCAGCAAAATATCTCAAAAATTATTAAAGCTACAGCCTTGAAAGTTGGTGAATAGATTGGTGGTGATGAGTAGATGACCTGATTAACTTTTGACTTCATTTCAAAAAATACTTCATGAGTTATGGCCCTTTGTCACTTTGGGTATTTGTACATTGTACCTCTATATGCTTTGTGATGCATAGCATAACTTTATAACCATGTATGCTAGGGTTTTGAAATTACATATATGGATTCCGCATGGAAAATAATGTTTCAATTGTTGCCTAGAAACTTGACAGGCTGATAGGGAATGACTAGTACATGACCTGTAAAACATTTGAAAAAACTCTGAAAAATATTCTTTGGTTATGGCCCTTGGAAAATCGGGCATTTAGGACCAAGCATATGGTTCGGGGCATTGTGTTTTACAAACACCATTTCTAGTTATTTTTGATTCTACAGTCAGAAGTTTCATTCCTGGTCTACACCAGGACCCAAGAAAATGCCAGTTTGTCGGTCCGAGGCCGATTTTTGGTGAATCAAACCAATTTTAACTTACAATAGGGCAACTAAAACTAGGTCCACAATTCATTCATGTTTTTCACAAAATCCAATATAATATTGGGCAACTGTCCCAAATTTAGGGCCACAGAGGCAATAAACCAAACAAGCGGACCGTATGTCAGTAGATAATCCATGTGTTTATCGAAAATCGTTTTGAGCATTTGTTTGATCAGTCCATTATGTACATGTGTAAAAATTAGAATCGTCTAAATCAGTTTCATTGATCTTATAGCATTTGATCCGCATGTCAGAAATTGAGCAATTGGCCCAGATTTGTCCCAGACATAAGTCTCTGCTGACAGGTAAAGCAAATTGGTCCTTTACAGAGCTCTCGGAAACGCAGGATTCTGCGTATTTTACGCCAACTTTTTGCTGTTGTACACGTAAAATTCACTATCACCGATTCTTATGTATGCATGTTTTTATTGCGACACGGGTCCAAAATTACAGAAGCGGTAAAATCAGAAGCCAATTTAGGCCGCTTACGCAATACCAGTAAAAGATCAAATTCGGCACCGCTTTTTGTGTTGAACGCACACGTGCCACATATTGACAGGTATGTTAAAAATGATTTTACCTTTTTAATCTCGCCGCGCTAATCCCTGTCTTATAATGGATTACATTTAGTTAGTTTATTGATTGATGTAAGCATGAACCATCAACGGATTAACGTTAGTCGGTAAAATATCACATTTAGGTAAACCAGTGTTACGGCGAAGACGATATAATTGACGAATTACCAATGTCATTTATTTTCAAGACTACACAATCATACTTTTTATTGCTCGGTCAAAGAGTGTTTCGATGTTTATTGGTGACATAAATGTCTGTAGTTCTTCAAAGTGCAATCATTTTAACAATTACAGGCAGTCAGACTTAGTTAGGAGGCTTCCCCTACATATTTTTTCAAAAATTTATGAGCTAGTGTCACGTACATGAACGTCCGAATTTGAAAGCACAAACATGGCTGTATAGAATGCTTCTTTTCTGATCTTGGTTTACATTATATCTGCTAACACAACAAGATTTTTATGATGTGGCATTATTTGGCTAGAAGTGTGAGAATAAATCGGAGCAACTGCATGTTTTTTTGTTCCGGGGGTGCGGGGGGAGAGTGGGTTTACTGGGGTATACATTATTTTCCTAATATTTCTACAAAAGATCAGATTGTGGCTGCTTCTTAGACACATCAGTGAAATAATTCTAACTAGTACCCACAATCCTACACGTCAGTTATTCATATGGATGTTTAGCCTGATAATAAGAAATTTTTGTCTATGTTCTATGCACAATGAAGATCAGAACTCCAACTTTTTATGTGGGAATCCAACTTTTTACCTGTGAATCCAACTTTTTACCTGTGAATCCAACTTTTCACAAGGAAGGATTCCGGGAATCCTGTTTTCAAAATCTTAGTGAGAGCTCTGTTTTAGATATGGGAGGTGACTTGTGAAAAATCAAGTATCTTGGGTTTTGTAAGATGTTTAATATCAGTCAACTTGGTCATGCACTACAATAATAAAAGACGTTTAATTTGTTTATACATACAGTAGAACGTCGATGGCTCGAACACCGATGGCTCGTTCACCTTGGATGTGTCGAACCCATTCTTGAGACCCTAGCGAAATCCTCTACATAAGAAATAGTGGGGGATAATTAAGGTGGCCGACCTTAATTTCGGTTGCGCAACGTTCTGCGCATTGCCGTCAATCGGCACTGTAACGACATTCACTTTTTAAGTGGTATTTACATTTTCTTTTCGACCTCTAAAACGAAGTAAATTTTCTACGATTGACTATATTTTCCATCACACATGGATAAAATACGCCAACAGTTATCATTTCTTGTCACTGTCAAAGCAGACAAAGTGAACGTAGAAAAAATCGAGTTCAGAAACGATCGAATGTGTCGGTCACAATTGAGCCATTAACAAAGGCAGCTCATTTACAATAGCAGAACTGTTTACCTTTTTCTCGGAGATATCTTTGGCTCCTGAAGGCACCTTACCTGACATTGAAAAGCCCGTCCGAAAGTATGTCATCTTTCCATAATGGCAGTTGCAGTTAAATTTGTAAAGTGTATGGATCTAAGTATTAGATCAGAATCAGAATTTTTTACTGGTGACACGTCCTTAGTCAATCCCTCAACAGGACAACATGTTGAATGCCATACTATATCTCCTTTAAAGTACAATCCATTTGCTATTCTGTTTGTTTACGCTTGCAGCACACTAAAATGACATTTCTTTGGATATACGTTTACACACGGCCTGTGTGTAAACTTTTAGTTTGCTGTGACGTAATCATATTTATGACGTCATGATAAACAGCCGATGGATTGAATCAAAGTCCACATTCTACTGATTTTTTTTTGTGTGTATGTTGTTTTTGTTTTTGCTGGCTGAGAACTGACAAGTATGCCCGTAGAATGAATCATTCTGTCTGCATAGGCCTACTACTAAATTTTATTGTGGTCGAGAACTGCTGGCAGTTTCTCTCTCCTTCTCTCTCTCTCTCTCTCTCTCTCTCTCTCTCTCTCTCTCTCTCTCTCTCCAGTAAGTCTCTTGGCTTTCTTTCTACTTATATACTGCGATCGGTCACATCTGATCAATACTCGCAGGTGTACATTACATACACACCAGGGGCAGTTGTTCGAAACTAACGACGTAGTTAGTTAACGTATCGTTAATAAAACTTTGATCATTTGCATATGCAAAGCTGCTCACATGTTTTCAGCGAAAATACCAAAATTTTAGATATTGTACTTGCTAGATCACTTAACAATATGACCACTAACGAGCTCGTTGAGCTAACGATGCTTTGAACAACTGGCCCCTGGTATGCAGGATGAAGGCCTACACAGTAATCTTGTAATTACGGTAGGGGTCTTTAACCTGCACAGGGCATAACTCTCCCTCCACATCCCCAGTTAACATCCCGATCCACAGGACGGTGCACTATGTGGCATTATCCCTGCAAATAATGCCAATGGAGCGTGCTCGGACACCGAACTTTCATCGCCGCTGCCTGGGGTCAAACCCGGGACCTCTAACATCAGAGGCAAGTGCACTAACCACTGTGTTATCACGCTCGCACTCGGCATCACGAAAACACGCATATCTAAGTTTAACCCCCTAAAACTACACTTTTATACAGTAAAACTGATCTTTACAGGAGTAAACATTATTCTTCTAATGTCTGTTACTCGTTTAAGCAGAACTGACAATTATGCCCGCAGAAACATAAAAAAAGCAGTTAAAAATTCTCGTTTGTGGTGCTAAAATTTTGTTATATTTGAGCATTGTTTGTTTGTTTTGAGGTTAACGTCCCCGTCAACACTGTACAGGTCATTTTGGAAACATTTCTTCTAATTTCGTGGGACTTTAACCGACACTGAGATGAAATGAAATCTCAAGCCCTGTCGCCCAATGAAACCAGTATGGTTTATAAGCATGGACGGTACGACTCGCACCGCTTTATCTGTGCAGACTTAGATCCTCTAAACGGTTTACCAGTACTCGTGTGCTGTCGGTTTCAGCTCTGCGTGGAAGCATCGTGCAGCCCATTTATTTCTTCAAGTCCCAATGGGCGGGGGCTATGATATATTTGAGTAGGCGGATTTAAAACACAGTAAGGTCATTTATAGTTAAGAGAGAGAGAGCAAAAGAGTGAGAGAGATCTTGGTTAAAATACAACAAAATCTGGAACCGTAAAAGCTTCACGGTTAAATCCTAAACGCATGGAATGGAAACTAGAAATCACAAATGATTTCTCTCTCTCTCTTTTTGTTGTTGTTTCTAGCTTTAAAGGCCTTCAGGAATATATCGCTAATTTCGAGCCAATCATTAAATAGAAGTTGGTGTACGAGGGTCCTTCAAAAAGTTTTGTCACTAATAGGTTTCCCTAGTTTTATCGTACGTATTTCTGATAACGCATCATTGCATTTGAATTGCCTTTCAAATAGCCACCGATAACAGTTTATTTCTAGCAAATTGCTTTTATAGTTATCTAGATTTATCAAATTTAAATGCATGCAGTCAAATACACTGGCCAATTTACGAGTTACATTGTAAAATGGCCAGAAAGACTGGAATTCGCAGCTAAATTAAATGCCGTGTAATGCTTGACATAGGTTGATGAATTGTGTGGCTAAAATGAACCTCTTAAAAAGTCAAAGCGCACAATTTATCGGTGGGTCAAAGCTTTTAAAGCTGGTAAATAATCAACCAAAGATGATGCCCATGTTGGTAGGCCAAAGACCTCCATCACCATGGCAACCATCGCTGCTGTAAAGGCAGCGATCAAAGAAGATGCGCGACTGTCAGTGAAAGAGATATCTTAATGCACTGGCTTATCAGAAGGCGGTGTACAAACCATTCTGACAAAGTACTGGGCTGACAAAGATTTGCGCTAGGTTGGTGCCCCATTTGCTCACTGAAAGGCGAAATTGTATTATGTTGGTGTGTCTTTCCCTTTGTTGTCTTGAATGGGAGGTGTTAGGTAATTTTATTGATACCTATTCATTGTTTTTACTTCTGTTTGGCAAATCATATGTAGAGGCATGCCCTATCTGAGTGACACCTTTGTTTTAGTATACAATTAACTTAACAAAAAGAGATTTTGACCAAAAAAAACAAACAAAAAAGAAGATATTTTGCATGAAAAGCTTACTCTTATAACGACCCCCATTTTGTATGAACGACCTACTGTTTTTATTTGGTAGGTTATGCAAATAATATTTAGATATAATACCTTTCTTAGTGATCATATCACTTATATAGCAGAAATTCCTATAATAATTTGAAAAATATATGTATATATGTTCATATTTTTCAGTTTGTGTTTACTTTTGAAACGACACACATTATCTTATTGGAAACCTGTCAAACTGTTTTCATTTCATAGTTTTGTGGATTACATATAGATACATCACCTATCATGTCTTAGCTCAGAAGCAACTATAATTTTTGTGATGTTTTCAAAAAAATAAGTTTTGCCTGTTATGATAACTTTTGAAACGACCCTTTTTGCTTGAAATAACACTATAACCGAATTCTTTCATCATATTGCGGCAGATAATAAGCATTAATATCATCTATTTGCGTGGAGTTATAATTTCTAGCAAAACGGTTATTTTAATGTTGGCGATCCTCACGAAAAAAGGTATTTTGCCTGCAATTTTTACTTTTGAAACGGCCCTCATTCTCTTATATGGCCGGTGACCCCCCATTTTTATTTCATGTTTTTGAATGCCGTATGAATATACATAATTTAACTTAGTAAGTCCAAAATCTCTAGGGCAGAAGTCACTTTAATTTTCGCATTTGTGTGAAATTTTAGCGATTTCCCATTACAATCAATGCAAAATATGTGTAAAATGGCGTTACTTTTGGATTGACCCCCATTCTTTCCCAGTCTCGGTGACATGATATTTTTATGACTTTAATCTAAAGTTAAGTCCTTGCTGGATACTTTGTTAAAATATAAGGAAATTCTCTAGGGCAGGTATCTCAGAAAAAAATTAAGGTCGGCCTCCTTAAGGAGATTTTAGTCTTTTCTCTTGCAAATGTATGCTGTGTGTACTCATTAGAATCGCCTCGATGAGGCGATTCTAATGAGTACACACAGCATACATTTTCATTATAGAACACCAAAAAGATGTCTAAAAGTGTCTCGTTATGCCTCCTGGCAGTCACCTAAGTGGCTCGAACTACCCCTGTCTCGAACAGATTTTCGAGGTCCCAAAGGTGTTCGAGCCATTGAAGTTCGACTGTATATATAATTGTAAGATATCCAAAATGTAAAATTTTGATATAGCTTAATACTGACAAAGTAAAAAAGAAGAAAAAAGAAAAGCATTTCAGCTTACATGCCAAGGGAAGCAACGGAGGCAACTGGGATTTTTTTTTAGATATAAATAGGAAAAACCCAATACTGTAATACACAAAGCAAACAATGAACCAGCTGGATGAATTTTGTGATTGCACGTATTAATTTTACATTGTTAATCATCTGTTTTTTTGTTCAAATTACTTGTTACACATTATGACTCTTGTATGTACTGTCATTTAGCAGTTCTTGTCTAATTTATGTTGGGAAATATTGTTGTTAACCCGAGTAAATGCAATTGAGTGAAGAAAACACTATGCTACTACCAAGTAAAAGAATTTACCATGTTTATGGAAGTTTATGGGACCACTCAAGATTGCAAATGCTGGAATTTACCATAAAACTCACTGCCACAGGAAATTGCTTGACCCATTGGCATCTTTCAGTTTCTACAGCCCTGGGGCCAGTTGTTCAAAACTAATGACATCGTTAGTTAACGTATCGTTAAAATTTTATTCATTTATTATGGCAAATAGGCTAATATTTTTGCTGAAAAAATGTGAGCAGCTTTTGCTTTTGCATTTGCAAAAGCTGCTCACATTTTTTTCAGCAAAAATTCCAAAAATTTAAATATTAAACTTGTTAGAACAGTTAACAAAATTACCACTAACGAGCTCGTTAAGCTAATGATGCTTTGAACAACTGGCCCCATTATTTGCTAATGGCCCTATTTTATGGCTCCTAGGCACATATGGATTAGCCAATTCACTACTTGCAGGTACTGCATTATTTATTTTCAGTTTGTGTGCTGTTAAACTGCACTAGTCAGTGGTTATCACATTGACATTAGTAGTTGACCTTGACCTATTTTATGGCAAGGTTAAATTTGTTCCCTTAGGCTTATGAATGGGAAATAGGTGTGGCAGGACATTTATCCAAAACAATTATAGTTTATGAAATGAAAAAAGGTCTAATATGAATGTCACATGTCATTTTTGATTTTTGCCCACGGTCACAAGGATTGAATGTCTGTCAACATTTAAAAGTACTTCATGTTCTGAAAATGCTTGGCCAATTTCTATTAAATTTGATGATCAACTTTCAGGGAAGTTGGGAACAAAAGTTTAGTTTGAATAATCTAGTTCACATGACCAACATGGCTGTCACTCAATTATAGTGTAAACTTGAAGAGAATTTTTTTCTCCAGAACCACTGGGCCATTTGTATCAGTGACTCAGGTGAGCGGTCATTGCCCTTGGGCTACTTGTTTTCAGATGAGATTGGTTTGTTTGTTTGATTTGAGGTTTAACATCCCCGTCAACACTTTATATTTGGAGACTGTGCTTCCAATTTGTGGGACTTTTACCCGACACTGAGATGAAATGACATCTCAAGCCCTGTCGCTCAATGAAACCAATAGGGTTTATAAGCATGGGCAGTCGGACTCGCACCGCTTTGCCTGGGCAGGCTTAGATCCTCTAAGCGGTTTACCAGTACTCCTGTGCAGTCAGTTTCAGCTCTGCATGGAAGCATTATGCAGCCCATCTATTTCTTCCAGCCCCAATGGGCGGGGGCCAAGATTGGCCCCTTGGTGGAGGCATCTGTGTGGTATTGACACATTTCTAGTTTAAGGTTTATTATGTGACACAAGTCACTGAACTCACAAAAATATACATATACCATGGTGCTGAATTGTACTCTGCCAGTTATTTCTATAAAATAAGAAATGCTTAACCACAGATCACTGCTTAAAAATGTTATGAATGTATTCTGCTTGTACATAGTTCTCTTTCTTGTTGACAGGAAAGAGACTGCCCATCTGCCTGAGAAACAGCCAGGAATCACAGTTCGAAGAATGGAGGCATTTCATTTTGTCAGCTATGTTCCTATCAGTGGAAGGTTGTTTGAGTTAGATGGTCTTAAACCGTTCCCTATTGACCATGGTACAGTATTTATGCTTAGTTTTGAAGAAATGTATAGTTCCAAGGAGTGACAAGATTGAGAAAATTTTTATATATTTCCAACGGGCCTCAGTGGCCTAGTTGGTAAGAGCTCGGCCCCTGCCCATCGGGGCTTGAGGAAATAGATTGGGCTGCACGATGCTTCCATGCAGAGCTGAAACTGACTCCACATGAGTACTAGTAAACCACTTAACTGGACTAAGCATGCTCAGGCAAAGTGGTACAAGTTAGACTGTCCAGTGCATATAACCCAAATTGGTTTCGTTAGGCCGCAGGGCTTGAGATGTCATTTCATCTCAATGTCGGGTAAAAGTCCCACAAAACTGGAAGCAACGTCTCCAAAATGACCCCAACAGTGTTGACAGGGACTTTAAGCCACAATCAAACAAACAAACAAGCTCTGTCCTTCAATCATTAGGTCTCTCACATCTGTGCGTTTGAGCCTCACCAGGTCACATGTGAGATGTCAAGTTCTGCAGTGGAAGGCCAGGAAGTTGTAGAAAAAATGCTTTATCCACTAAAATAGAAAGTTTACACAGGATGTACACTGTCTAGTCAAACACTTCACACGAATTTGATGCTAACCTGTGAAACAAAAGTAGCTTATGCTCGCTTCTCTCACTTCAGATATTGTAAAACCTTTTTATGGCTCATTAGTGGTGACCCGCTGACCCATTAATTTTGTTGTGTCTTCTTTTTATGTCAAAGGTTTATAATAAAAACAATAACCTTTCATTTTCAAAATGACTGCAAAATATATAGATCCAATACCTGGGCTTATGGATCCAATACCCATACTATGACATCAGTTATTACCCTTGTTGTAGAAGTAGAAAAAAGTATCCCTTTTATCCCAATATGCCACCTTAGCTAGTGTTTTGAGCTACATGTACCTTCAGTGACTGGGAACTACCCTTGACTGGAACAAATGTTTGTGTTCCGTAACCTGTTGGAGCCATTGAAGTTGGACTATATATCAAAATGGTTTACACAAATGATGCTGGGGGAGGGGGGGGGGGGCTGGGCGAGATGAAGGTGGCATGTATCTTGCATCACTTGGGCATCCAATTGATATTGGCTTACAGTTTGGCAAGGCCTACTGTCCTTGCAGCAGGTACGGGTAGAAGGGGAGTGTTGTTATTTCTTCAGTTTCTACACTTCTATTCATTTTTGTCTTTCTCCTCTGTTCCTTGCTTTCATCTCCTCTACTATCTCTTTTCTCCCCTTCTCTGGGAGGTGGCACAAAATGACCAACAAGGGTTGACATGTCGTTAAATTGATCAATCAATACACCAATGATGCTATTGACCTATTTTATAAGATTAACCCCAAAACAGGACTCTGGCAAACAGAGAAGGCCAAGATCAGATGTCACATTCTTTGGTATCTGATCTTGGCCTTCACTGTTGTCAAAAGTTCAGACATTTTCTGTAAAATACATCTCTAAACAGAACACAACCCTGACACACCTGAATTTGGAAATGGACTCCAGCCTCCTGCTTGTTATAGGTGAAAACTTCCATTCAGTACAAAATGAGTGTATTTTTTAATTTTTTTTTTTTTACTTTTTCTTCAGGTCCATGGGAAAAGAATGAAGATTGGACAGAGAAATTTAGAAGAGTGATTTCAGAAAGATTAGGAATGGCTACAGGGGGGTAAGAGTTCCCATAGCTTCACAATTTCGCATACCATATGAGCCCCGCCAAGCGAATTTGTGTCTTCAAGCATTCCGTCATGACAAATTTTAACTGCGCATGCCCAGCCATTCAGAGGGGCCAGGGATATGGCTTTCTGTCTGAAGGTTCCTCTTGATTCACTGCTTGTATGAGCGAGCAGCAAAGGTTCTGGCGAGACTGCGCGGATGCGCAGGCTCGCCTGAACCTTCGCTGCTCGCATAGGGGATAAGTACCAAAATCGCTTGACGGGGCCCATATATTATTTCTCACCATGCGGAATATTGCAGTACTCGTTTTTAGCTCACCTGTCACGCTGTGACAAGGTGAGCTTTTGTGATCACTTTTTGTCCGTCCGTCCGTCCGTGCGTCCATAAACAATTTCAAATAAGTATATCTCTAATACCCCATGGTCAACCTTGATCAAATTTCATGAGAAGCATCATCAGGTAGGGGGAAAGGCTGCATAAGGTTTTTGGGCTGATCAGATTGGAATTCTGGTTGCTATGGCAACATATAGCTCCCATAGACTTACAATGGTAAAAAATTAAAATATCTTCTTCTCTGAAATCACAGGGCCCAGAGCTTAGATATTTAGCATGTAGCAACAGCCAGTGGTCACCTACATAATTCCTGCCAATCATGCCCCTGGGTTCCAAATTGGCCACGCCCCGGGGCCCCTTCGCTCCCATAGACTCATAATGGTACAAAAAACTTCAAAAATCTTCTCCTCGAATACCACAGGGCCCAGAGCTTAGATATTTAGCATGTAGCAACGGCAAGTGGTCACCTACATAATTCCTGCCAATCATGCCCCTGGGGTCCAAATGGGCCACTCCCCGGGGCCCTTTAGCTCCCATAGACTCATAATGGCAAAAAAAAAGCTTCAAGATTCTTCTTCTCTGAAACCACAGGGTCCAGAGCTTAGATATTTAGCATGTAGCAACGGCCAGTGGTCACCTACATAATTCCTGCCAATCATGCCCCTGGGGTCCAAAATGGCCCTTCCTATCTGAAACCACAAGGCCCAGAGCTGAGATATTTGGCATGTAGCAACGGCAAGTGGTCACCTACATAATTCCTGCAAATCATGCCCCTGGGGTCCAAATTGGCCACACCCCGGGACCCTTAGCTCCCATAGACTCATAATGGCAAAAAAAAAGCTTCAAGATTCTTCTTCTCTGAAACCACAGGGTCCAGAGCTTAGATATTTAGCATGTAGCAACGGCCAGTGGTCACCTACATAATTCCTGCCAATCATGCCCCTGGGGTCCAAAATGGCCACGCCCCGGGGCCCTTTAGCTCCTATAGACTCATAATGGAAAAAAGCTTCAAAAATCTTCTTCTATGAAACCATAGAGCCCAGAGCTGAGATATTTGGCATGTAGCAACGGCAAGTGGTCACCTACATAAATCATGCCCCTGGGTTCAAAATGGGTGATGCCCGGGGCCCCTTCGCTCCCATAGACTCATAATGGAACAAAAAGCTTAAAAAATCTTCTTCTCGGAAACCACAGGGCCCAGAGCTTAGATATTTAGCATGTAGCAATGGTAAGTGGTCACCTACATAATTCCTGCCAATCATGCCCCTGGGGTCCAAAATGGCCACGCCCCGGGGCCCTTTAGCTCCTATAGACTCATAATGGAAAAAAGCTTCAAAAATCTTCTTCTATGAAACCATAGGGCCCAGAGCTGAGATATTTGGCATGTAGCAACGGCAAGTGGTCACCTACATAAATCCTGCCAATCATGCCCCTAGGGTCCAAATGGGCCACGCCCCGGGCCCCTTAGCTCCCATAGACTCATAATGGGAAAAAAGCTTCAAAAATCTTCTTCTCTGAAACCACTGGGCCCAGAGTTTAGATATTTAGCATGTAGCTATGGCAAGTGGTCACCTACATAATTCCTGCCAATCATGCCCCTGGGTTCCAAATGGGCCACACGCCGGGGCCCCTTTGCTCCCATAGACTCATAATGGTAAAAAAGCTTAAAAAAACTTCTTCCCTGAAACCACAGCGCCCAGAGCTTAGATATTTAGCACGTAGCAACGGCAAGTGGTCACCTACATAATTCCTGCCAATCATGCCCCTGGGGTCCAAAAGGGCCGCGCCCCGGGGCCCCTTAGCTCCTATAGACTCATAATGGAAAAAAAAGCTTCAAAAATCTTCTTCTCTAAAACCACAGGGCCCAGAGCTTAGATATTTAGCATGTAGCTATGGCAAGTGGTCACCTACATAAATCCTGCCAATCATGCCCGTGGGGTCCAAATGGGCCACGCCCCTGGGCCCCTTAGCTCCCATAGACTCATAATGGAAAAAAGCTTCAAAAATCTTCTTCTCAGAAACTGTGAAGCACAGAACTTAGATATTTAGTGTCTAGCAACATAAAATAGCCAACTACATAAATCCTGCTAACCCTGCCCCTGGGGGTCAAAATTGGCCACGCCCGAGCTCATCACCTCCAATAGACTTATAATGGAAAAAAAACTTAAAAAATCTTCTTCTATGAAACCACAGGGCCCTTATAATCTAAAAAAACAAAAACAAAAAAAACAACAACTTAAAATGGGGAAAAAAATCTTCAAAAATCTTCTTCTCTGAAACCATAAGTCCCAGAGCTTAGGTATTTAGCATGTAGCAATGTCGAGTGGTCGCCTACATGAATCCTGCCAATCATGCCCCTGGTGTCCAAATCCTGTGGCCCCTTAACTCCAACAAACTTATAATGGAATAAAGCTTCAAACATCTTCTTTGAAACCATGAAGTACAGACCTTAGATATTTAGTATATAGCAACACAAAATGGTCGCCTACATAAATCCTGCCAACCGTGCCCTTTGGGTCAAAATTGGCCAAGCCCCAGGGCTCATTAGCTCCTATAGACTTATACTGGAAAAAACTTTAAAAAATCTTTTTCTCCAAAACCATAAGGCACAGATTTTGTTTGATTTGAGGTTTTACATCCCCGTCAACACTGTATAGGTCATTTTGGAGATGTCTCTTCCAATTTTGTGGGACTTTTACCCAACATTGAGATGAAATTTCATCTCAAGCCCTGTCGCCCAATGAAACCAGTAGGGTTTATAAGCATGGACACCGCTTTGCCTGAGCTTAGATATCTAGTATGTAGCAATGTCAAGTGGTCTCCTACACTAATGATTTTCTGGTACACAGGTGAGCGATATAGGGCCATTGGGCCCTCTTGTTTAAACTCCTCACCAATTTTCAGCCATTTGTGTTGCATGTTTTAAATTTTTATGTCCCTAGTAGCAATGGGGGTGTGGGGGACATATGGTTCTTGCCCTGTCTGTCTGTTTGTTGGTTTGTTTGTTGTTCTTTTTAGCTCACCTGTCACGTAGTGACAAGGTGAGCTTTTGTGATCACTTTTTGTCTGTCGTCTGTCCAGTCATGGGAATAACCCCAGAAATCAGCTCAAATTTGAGAAGTAAACAAATGTTCAAAATGGTGCTCTAGTAAAGGCTTAACAGCAGAGCAGCTGTGAGGCACTTGATAGCAATAAAGTATGTAGTCATTGTATATATTACATGGTTTATCTGGTAGATTAGACCACATGTATTGCTATTGACAACCCAGACTAGACTTTATTTGGTGCAATTTTTTGGCAATGTATAAGTGTGCAATGTATGCAGAGTTGTTGTTGTTGATTTGAGGTTTAACGTCCCCGTCAACACTGTAAAGGTCATTTTGGAGACGTTGCTTCCAATTTTGTGGGACTTTTACCCAACATCGAGATGAAATGACATCTCAAGCCCTGTCGCCCAGTGAAACCAATAGGGTTTATTAGCATGGACGGTCCGCCTCGCACCGCGGTTCCTGGACAGGCTTAGATCCTCTAAGTGGTTTACCATTACTAGTGTGCGGGCCGGATTCAGCTCTGCGTGGAAGCATCATGCAGCCCATGGGCTGGGGCCGCTGTATGCAGAGTCAGTGGGATTTTGTTTTATTTATTTATTTACTTATTAGTATTGGTTAAAACTTTGAAACTGCTCGTGGTGGTTTTAACAAGTACCCACAACCTGTGTTGACAGCAGAATTATAAAAAAAAATATGTTTACCTCTGTTAATCCTCGTTTACTGATACCCGCCCATTTTGGGCTTGGAGAAATAGATTAGGCTGCACGGTAATTCCATACAGAGCTGAAACAGACCACACATGAGTACTGGTAAACCGCTTAGAAACTGCCCAGACAAAGTGGTACAAGTCTGACCATCCATGCATATAAATCATACTGGTTTTATTGGGCGGAAGGGCTTGAGATGTCATTTTATTTCAATTTCAGGAAAGAAGTCCTACAAAATAGAAAGCAACATCCCCAAAATGACCTAAATAGTGTTGACGGGGATGTTAAAAACAAAACCATCGTTTACATACACAGTGCGTATTTGAGTTGTCAGGCCCATTTATCATTTAAGGGGTGTCACCTGGGTGTGAGTGTGTGTTTGTGTGTGTGTGTGTGGGGGGGGGGGTCTCCCTCTTTTCTTCTGTTTTTTTTTTCTTTCGTTGATCTAATGCTATTTTTGAATTTGATGGAAAATCCTGCTAGAAAAGCAGTATAGACTTATATTAGTTCCCACATTATGCGGCGTCTGACCTGGGTTTGTTCTATTTACCTATGCCCATAGATTCAGAGGCGGGAAAAATCGGAGTACTCAGAGAAAATCCACCTGTCCTTCTGTTGCAGAACTTGGCGGCCCACATTTGACCCGAGCGAGGATCGAACCACAGTGGTGAGAGATCTAATGATTAAGAGTAGGAGTTCTTACCTATTAGGCCACCGAGCCAAGAGAAAGTTTTTACATTTATATTCGCTGTGGAAAGTACATAAATAAGTTGATTGTTTTCCATAGACCAAAACATTAAAAAAGCGCAGTAGCTTTCAAGTATGCCTATTACTGAGTTGTACTAAATCCAGTAAAATTAGCTGGGCTTTTCTTATCGCTGAGGTCAAAGTCTATCTGTAGCATCTGGGCTAGAATCATGTGTTAAGATTAGCAAACAGTGTAGTTGGCAAACAGTATAGCCCCAGATCAGAATGTGGCATACAATCAGGTTTTACACTGTTTGTTTACAGCTAAAAAAAGAGTTGAAGGGAACAGTCTAAGTCCTCGTTCGGGACATTTTTTAGCTCCTTGTACGTGTATGAAGATTGTAGAGCTCTGGTTATATGCATTACTGCTTATTATTATTAGTAGTAGTCTTATTATTAGGGCCCCGCACTGAAAATGTGGGTGCCCTATAGTAATCACTCTGTCCGTCCGTCTGTCTGTCTGTCTGTCTGTCTGTCTGTCCGTCCGTCCGTCTGTCTGTCTGTCTGTCCACAATTTTTTTTCCTACTCCTCTGATAGCGCTGCCGGGGCCCTAGTCAGTTTCACTGACAGCTCTAGTTATTATTATTATTATTATTATTTAATATTATTATTTATTTTCAAATGCTTGAATCTGGACAGTCACTTATCAAAGATCATTCATATTTAGAACTTGGGCACCCGGTAGGGTTTTCTGAGATTGAAAAAAAAATGTGTTTATGGTTAGTGCTGGCGATGGGTTACATTCTAGGACACTTTTTTATATGTCATATGCATTTCCACTATGCTAACAAGGGGCCAGTTGTTCAAAATATCGTTAGCTTAACGAGCTCGTTAGTGGTCAAATTGCTAACTGTTCTAGCAAGTGCAGTGTCTAAAATTTTGTTATTTTTGCTGAAAAAAAAAATTGAAAGCTACTCACATTTTTTCAGCAAAAAAAATATTAGTATATTTGCCATATTTAATGATTAAAGTCTAATGAATTGTTAACTAAAACTGGTCCCTGCCTACTATGTGAGATTGGTTCAAGTGTAAAAGAATGAAGAACATTTCAGGGTGATTTCAAATTAATATAGGTTTTACGTCATCGTCAACATTATTTAGGTCATTTTGGAGACTTTAATTCCAATTTTATGGGACATTGAGATGAAAGGGCATCTCAAGCTCCACCAAGACTTTACAGACGCACACCTTCGAAATGACATGGTATCAACGTCGATGTAACGTCTTGACTTAGAATCGATGTTCATGAAGTCATTTCAACTTTGTAAGCCTATTAGAAATAATGCAAAATTCCCGGACAACTGGTATTTTGTTAATATTTTACAATACAGGGTTGTTTTTTTTTTAAATTAAGTGAAAATTTTCAGTGATGGTGTAAATAAATGTGTTATCTAAACATTGGCTGCAGACCTGTCAGATATTATCAGCTAGATGAGAGTAAAACCTGTGATGTTGTAAAACCTCTTATATTGTGAACAATTTGCACTTAATTCTGAGGTCAACCTTTTTGTTTACATCTGGCGTTATTCCTATGACTGTGTCGTGAATCCGTGCATCCGTCAGTCCGTGCGTCCATAAACAATTTCAAATAAGTATATCTCTAATACCCCATGGTCAATCTTGATCAAATTTCATGAGAAGCATCATCATGGAGGGGGAAAGGCTGCATAAGGTTTTTGGGCTGATCAGATTGGAATTCTGGTTGCCATGGCAACATATAGCTCCCATAGACTTACAATGGGAAAAAATTAAAATATCTTCTTCTCTGAAACCACAGGGCCCAGAGCTTAGATATTTAGCATGTATTAACGGCCAGTGGTCACTTACATAATTCCTGCCATTCATGCCCCTGGGGTCCAAATTGAACACGCCCTGGGGCCCCTTCGCTCCCATAGACTCATAATGGAACAAAAAGCTTCAAAAATCTTCTTCTCGGAAACCACAGCGCCCAGAGCTTAGATATTTAGCATGTAGCAATGGCAAGTGGTCACCTACATAATTCCTGCCAATCATGCCCCTGGGGTCCAAACGGGCCACGCCCCGGGCCCTTTAGCTCCTATAGACTCATAATGGAAAAAAAGCTTCAAAAATCTTCTTCTCTGAAACCACGGGGCCCATAGCTGAGATATTTGGCATGTAGCAACGGAAAGTGGTCACCTACATAATTCCTGCCAATCATGCTCCTAGGATCCAAATTGGCCACACCCCGGGGCCCCTTAGCTCCCAAAGACTCATAATGAAAAAAAAGTTTCAAAAATCTTCTTCTCTGAAACCACAGGGCCCAGAGCTTAGATATTTAGCATGTAGCAAAGGCCAGTGGTCACCTACATAATTCCTGCCAATCATGCCCCTGGGTTCCAAATGGGTGATGCCCCGGGCCCCTTCGCTCCCATAGACACATAATGGAACAAAAAGCTTAAAAAATCTTCTTCTCGGAAACCACAGGGCCCAGAGCTTAGATATTTAGCATGTAGCAATGGTAAGTGGTCACCTACATAATTCCTGCCAATCATGCCCCTGGGGTCCAAAATGGCCACGCCCCGGGGCCCTTTAGCTCCTATAGACTCATAATGGAAAAAAGCTTAAAAAATCTTCTTCTATGAAACCATAGGGCCCAGAGCTGAGATATTTGGCATGTAGCAACGGCAAGTGGTCACCTACATAAATCCTGCCAATCATGCCCCTAGGGTCCAAATGGGCCACGCCCCGGGGCCCCTTAGCTCCCATAGACTCATAATGGGAAAAAAGCTTCAAAAATCTTCTTCTCTGAAACCACAGGGCCCAGAGTTTAGATATTTAGCATGTAGCTATGGCAAGTGGTCACCTACATAATTCCTGCCAATCATGCCCCTGGGTTCCAAATGGGCCACACGCCGGGGCCCCTTTGCTCCCATAGACTCATAATGGTAAAAAAGCTTAAAAAATCTTCTTCCCTGAAACCACAGCGCCCAGAGCTGAGATATTTGGCATGTAGCAACGGAAAGTGGTCACCTACATAATTCCTGCCAATCATGCCCCTAGGATCCAAATTGGCCACACCCCGGGGCCCCTTAGCTCCCAAAGACTCATAATGAAAAAAAAGTTTCAAAAATCTTCTTCTCTGAAACCACAGGGCCCAGAGCTTAGATATTTAGCATGTAGCAACGGCCAGTGGTCACCTACATAATTCCTGCCAATCATGCCCCTGGGTTCCAAATGGGTGATGCCCCGGGGCCCCTTCGCTCCCATAGACTCATAATGGAACAAAAAGCTTCAAAAATCTTCTTCTTGGAAACCACAGGGCCCAGAGCTTAGATATTTAGCAGGTAGCATTGGCAAGTGGTCACCTATATAATTCCTGCCAATCTTGCCCATGGGGTCGAAACCGGCCACGTCCCGGGGCCCTTTAGCTCCTATAGACTCATAATGGAAAAAAGCTTCAAAAATCTTCTTCTCTGAAACCACATGGCCCAGAGCTGAGGTATTTGGCATGTAGCATCGGCAAGTGGTCACCTACATAAATCCTGCCAATCATG
Source organism: Lucinisca nassula (assembly GCA_963580285.1). NCBI lineage: Eukaryota > Metazoa > Mollusca > Bivalvia > Lucinida > Lucinidae > Lucinisca > Lucinisca nassula. The sequence goes on from OY757016.1 coordinate 42,436,147, forward strand.
CCCCTAGGGTCCAAATGGGCCACGCCCCGGGGCCCCTTAGCTCACATAGACTCATAATGGGGAAAAAAAAGCTTCAAAAACTTCTACTAAGAAACCACAGGGCCCAGAGCTTAGATATTTAGCATGAAGCCATGGCAAGTGGTCACCTACATAATTCCTGCCAATCATGCCCCTGGGGTCCAAACGGGCCACGCCCCAGGGCCCTTTAGCTCCTATAGACTCATAATGGAAAAAAGCTTCAAAAATCTTCTTCTCTGAAACAACGGGGCCCAGAGCTGAGATATTTGGCATGTAGCAACAGCAAGTGGTCAACTACATTATTCCTGCCAATCATGCCCCTGGAGTCCAAATTGGCCACGCCCCGGGGCCCCTTAGCTCCCAAAGACGCATAATGGAAAAAGAGCTTCAAAAATCTTCTTCTCTGAAACCACTGGGCCCAGAGCTTTGATATTTAGCATGTAGCAACGGCCAGTGGTCACCTACATAATTCCTGCCAATCATGCCCCTGGGTTCCAAATGGGCGACGCCCCGGGGCCCCTTCGCTCCCATAGACTCATAATGGAACAAAAAGCTTCAAAAATCTTCTCCTCGGAAATCACAGGGCCCAGAGCTGAGATATTTAGCATGTTGCAATGGCAAGTGGTCACCTACATAGTTCCTGCCAGTCATGCCCCTGGGGTCCAAAAGGGCCACGCCCCGGGGCCCCTTAGCTCCTATAGGCTCATAATGGAAAAAAAAAACTTCAAAAATCTTCTTCTCTGAAACCACAGGGCCCAGAGCTGAGATATTTGGCATGTAGCAACGGCAAGTGGTCACCTACATAAATCCTGCCAATCATGTCCTTGGGGTCCAAATGGGCCACGCCCCGGGGCCCCTTAGCTCCCATAGACTCATAATGGGAAAAAGCTTCAAAATTCTTCTTCTCTGAAACCACAGGGCCCAGAGCTTAGATATTTATCATGTAGCAATGACAAGTGGTCACCTACATAAATCCTGCCAATCATGCCCCTGGGGTCCAAATGGGCCACACCCTGGGACCCCCTTAGCTCCCATAGACTCATAATGGAAAAAAAAAACTTCAAAAATCTTCTTCTCTGAAACCACAGGGCCCAGAGCTTAGATATATAGCATGTAGCAACGGCAAGTGGTCACCTACATATTTCCTGCTAATCATGCCCCTGGGGTCCAAATGGGCCATGCCCTGGGGCCCCTTAGCTCCCATAGACTCAAAATGGAAAAAGCTTCAAAATCTTCTTCTCAGAAACTGTGAAGCACAGAACTTAGATATTTAGTATCTAGCAACATAAAATAGCCAAATACATAAATCCTGTTAACCCTGCCCCTGGGGTCAAAATTGGCCACGCCCAAGCTCATCACCTCCAATAGACTTATAATGGAAAAAAAATTAAAATATCTTCTTCTATGAAACCATAAGGCCCAGAGCTTAGATTTTTAGTATGTAGCAATGTCAAGTGGCCACCTACATAAATCCTGCCAGTTATGCCCCTGGGATCCAAATTGGCCCCACCCCAGGGTTCTTTAGCTTCCATAGACTTACAATTGGAGAAACTTCAAAAATTTTCTTCTCTGAAACCACAGGGCCCTTATAATGAAAAATAAAAGAAAGAAAAAAGCAATTTAAAATGGCGAAAAAAATCTTCAAAAATCTTCTTTTCTGAAACCATAAGTCCCAGAGCTTAGGTATTTAGCATGTAGTAATGTCTAGTGGTCGCCTACATGAATCCTGCCAATCATGCCCCTGGGGTCCAAATCCTGTGGCCCCTTAACTCCAACAAACTTATAATGGAAAAAGCTTCAAACATCTTCTTTGAAACCATGAAGTACAGACCTTAGATATTTAGTAGATAGCAACACAAAATGGTCGCCTACATACACCTGCCAACCGTGCCCTTTGGCTCATTAGCTTCCATAGACTTATACTGGAAAAAACTAAAAAAAATCTTTTTCTCCAAAACCATAAGGCACAGATTTTGTTTGATTTGAGGTTTTACATCCCCGACAACACTGTATAGGTCATTTTGGAGATGTCTCTTCCAATTTTGTGGGACTTTTACCAGACATAGAGATGAAATTACATCTCAAGCCCTGTCGCCCAATGAAACCAGTAGGGTTTGTAAGCATGGACACCGCTTTGCCTGAGCTTAGATATTTAGTATGTAGCAATGTCAAGTGGTCTCCTACACTAATGATTTTCTCGTACACAGGTGAGCGATATAGGGCCATTGGGCCCTCTTGTTTGTTGGTTGGACAACTTTAACATCGGTCATTTGAGTTAGAGTCTTCAGGTTCTTTGTGACAATGGCTTCCCACTGTTACTTAAATTTTTTACCTGTGACCTTGACCTTGCCCTGTGACCTACTTTAAAGAAAAAAATGACCTTGGCCGGGAACGTGATCATGTTTCACAAACACAACTTCTTGTTACTATGGATTCAGAAACGACTGAAAAAAAAAAATAAATAACATTATAAACCCTGACCAGCTTGCTTGGATCTATACTGTTCTCAAAAAAGAATATGTCAGGGTTGAACATGGTGATGGTTATCTGCTACATGCATAGAAGCCTCCGTGGTTTAGTGGTTATGCTGCTCGCCTTGAAAACAAGGATCGCAGGATCGATCCCGGGCTTCTCCATACTTTCTGATGAGTCTTTAAACGGAGGTCCTGTCTCCATATGACCTTAGCTGTTGGTAAGATGTAAAATTCAAACACTCACCTACTCATCTACTACATACAAGAGAAACATTACTACAGTGAAACTTCGATGGCTCGAACACCGATTGCTCGTTTACCATGGATGAGTCAATCCCGTTCTTGAGTCCGCAGGGAATTCCTTCAAATACTATATAGGGATAATGTAAGGAGATTTTCTTCTTTTATCTTGCAAATCTATGCTGTGTATACTCATTAGAATAGCCTCCATGAGGCGATTCAAATAAGTATGCACACATACATTTATAATATAGAACACCGAAAAGATATGCCACAAGTATCTCCATTATGCCTCCTGGTATGGCACTAATAGCACTAGTACCCTCTGTTGCTCGAACTGCCGCTGTCCCCCCACAAAAAAAACATGGTCCCGGAGGGGTTGGAGCCATCAAAGTTCGACTGTTTCAAGTTAATTATACTGTTGGGTATCTTGGCAGACCCCTTGAGAAAAAGGCCCTTATTCAACTTAGGCTCTCACATCTTCCCCTGATTCAAGAAGGGCAGTTTTCAGTTTCTTACTAAAAGAATGTGCTTTCTACTGATTAACTACAAGCATGCTGAGAAGGGTGTAGTTAGGTAAACTGACCAGCCAATATGACCTAAACAGTGTTGACTGGGCTATACTGTGAAATTTCAAGAGAAAAAACAAAAGTGAAAACAACAAAAACAAATAAGAACAACAACTATCTGTCATTGGAGAGGGGGAGCAAGACTTATTTCTGTGATTGTGATTGGGCTACTTTATAGTCTGTGATTTGTGAAAATGTTGAATATAAGTCTGTGACTTGTGACAGAGGTATTGTCTGTGATCTTTGATGACCCAATTCAATTCCTTGCGATTGAAAGAATTTAAAATCTGTGACTTGTGATTTTAATAATTCTCTGTGATCTGTGATTCACAAAAAGCTTTGGCTCCCCCTTTCTGGTAGTACATATCATGCTTTCCCTCTGTTGCTGTTTAAACTACTTTTCAATTAAATCCTGATCATTTTATTCATCATTTACCAAGATCCATATTGATGCCTGAGGGTAGGTGTGTGGGTGTCAATAAGACAATGAGCCGAATAATAATGAGATTACAGGACGGCTTATAAAAATGTACTGATCTATTGAAACAGATATTATTTCCCCACCCCTGCAAAGCCACAATTTAGTCACATGCTGTACTATAGTATTTCGGGTGGTTATGATGGAAGAGGGGATAGGATAAAGTCATCAAGACCCCATGCCGCTTACATATCGAATTTATTTACTGCCAGTGTCTATTTAAATTTGTCAAACCTAACATGGTAACCTCATCTTTGAACATCTTTTCTGTTTGCTTGATTACTTCCATCCTGAACTTGTTTAGGCCACCCTAGAAAATTTAAAATTAGCTCTAGCTTCTTGGGGTGGGGTGGGGGTGGGGGCAAAGCTTCTCAGACCCACCTCTGTCACAGGTCATTTATTTCTATATTAAGCCTTCCTTCTACTCATGCATTGCATTAAGAGACTGGAGAAAATTAAAAGAAATCAAGTGTTCCACCAAATTCAAATGCTGTCTTTGCAACACACAAGTAACCCACTGTATGTTGTGCATATAAAACAGAGTTTAGAAACACTCGTTGTTACTGTTAATGTAAGTATGATATATCTGCGGGTGAAAAACACCGTTTGTGAATTTAAATCTCTATGATATGTGTCAAGATTATTTTCTCTGTGATTTGTGATTGACTATTACATGCAAGTGGATTAGAAAATTACATGTCTTGTAGTGAGCCCTACCATGATATCCGGTTCAACTTAATGGCTGTGGTCCCGGACAAAAGACAGCTATATGAGCACAAATTGAGTACTCTGAAGACAAACAGACAGATTGTACTGGAAGCCTTACAACAGGTAATGTTTAACCGTAAAATGTCAATCACAAAAATTGTTGTCTGCTTTGATGTCTGCTGGTTACTTTTAAAGTCATTTTTGCAAGCAGTGTGGACCCAGATCAGACTGCTCCTCTGGGAGCAGTCTGATCTGGGTCCACACTGTTTGCCTTCATGCAAAAAATTTGTTTGAAAGGTTTACAAGATGTAGCAGATGTCAGACATAAACTGTAAAAAAGACAACATTTTTAGATGCAGTTTTTCTTGGAGTCAAGATTTAAGGTTTATCCTTAAGATGCCAGTCAAAACAATTGTTGTCCACTTTGTCATCAAGTCATTTTTGCAAACAGTGTGGACCCAGATCAGACTGGTCTCCAGTTTGCCTGTATACAAAAATGTGTTTTGAAAAGTTTGCAAGAAGATTCAGCAGATGACATCATCAGATGCAGTTTTTCATGGCATCTTAAGAGTTAACTTGTCAACTTCACTGGTACAAACTTGTTAACCCATAATATGCCAGTCACAATAATTGTTATCTACTTTGTCTTCTGTGGTTCCTTTAAAATTCATTTTTGCAAACAGTGTGGACCCAGATCTGGCTGCTCCTCTTGGGTCTGCACTGTTTGCCTGTATGGAAAAATAGTTTTTATAAGTTCACAAAAAGATTCAGCAGGTGGCATAAAGCAGACAACATTTTCAGATGTAGTTTTTCTGGGCGTCTTAAGGGTTAATCTTTTGTGTGTAAATTTTTTTATCCCTTAAAATTCCAATCCTGATTAAATCAGATGGCATAATCAAATATTTATTTTTATGCTCCCCGAAGAATTTCGGGGGAGCATATAGTCGCCGCTTCGTCCGTGCGTCCGTGAGTCCGTGCGTCCGTCCCGCTCTTGTCAGCGTGAATTCTCAGAAACTACTGGGCGGATTTCAATGAAACTTCATGGGACTATTAAGTATCGAAGGTGGATGCGCATATCACCTGCGTGTTTTGGTTCGATGATTTTTCCAACAGTTATGGCCCTTTGATGAATTCTGCATGAATATATAGGGTACTGTTCATGTCCACGCGAATTCTCAGCAACTAATTACAGAAATTCAATGAAACTTCAATGGAACCTTAAGCAGCAATAGAGGATGCGCATATTATCCGTGCTATCTGGTTAGATGATTCGTCACAGAGTTATGGTACTTTGTTTAAAGCTGCAGTGGTAGGTCACTGTGGCTATTTTTAGAAAAAACTTTGTCATCACTCTGGTGCCTACATTTATGGATGGATTTTAATATAACTTCACACAAATGTTGGGTATGATAATATCTTGAGCATGTTCGACTTTCAGGGTCCTGGGCTCAAGGTCAAGGTCACTGCGGCTATTTTTAGAAAAAACTTTGTCATAGCTCTAGCGGTGTCATTTGCTGATGGATTTTAATATAACTTCACACAAATGTTGGGTGTGATGATATCTCAAGCAAGTTTGACTTTCAGGGTCATGGGGTCAAGGTCAAGGTCACTGCAGCTATTTTTAGAAAAACTTTGTTTTTGCTCTAGTGCCTAGATTTATTGATGGATTTTAATATAATTTCACACAAATGTTAAGTATGATAATATCTCGAGCAAATTCAACTTTCAGGGTCCTGGGCTCAAGGTCAAGGTCACTGTAGCTATTTTTAGAAAAAAACTTTGTCATTGCTCTAGGGTCGTCATTTGCTGATGGATTTTAATAGAACTTCACACAAATGTTGGGTATAATAATATCTCGAGCAAGTTCAACTTTCAGGATTCTGGGGTCAAGGTAAACGTCACTGTGGTTATTTTTAGAAAAAAACTTTGTCATCGCTCTAGTGCCTACATTTATTGATGGATTTTAATATAATTTCATACAAATGTTGAGTATGATAATATCTCGAGCAAGTTCAACTTTCAGTGTCCTGGGCTCAAGGTCAAGGTCACTGTGGCTATTTTTAGAAAAAAACTTTGTCATTGCTCTAGCATCGTCATTTGCTGATGGATTTTAATATAACTATACACAAATGTTGGGTATAATTATATCTCGAGCAACTTCAACTTTAAGGATTCTGGGGTCAAGGTCAAGGTCACTGTGGTTATTTTTAGAAAAAAACTTTGTCATCGCTCTAATGCCTACATTTATTGATGGATTTTAATATAATTTCACACAAATGTTGGGTATGATAATATCTCGAGCAAGTTTGACTTTCAGGGTCCTGGGCTCAAGGATAAGGTCACTGCGGCTATTTTTAGAAAAAACTTTGTCATAGCTCTAGCGTCGTCATTTGCTGATGGATTTTAATATAACTTCACACAAATGTTGGGTATGAAAATATCACAAGCAAGTTTGACTTTCAGGGTCCTGGGTTCAAGGTCAAGGTCACTGCGGCTATTTTTAGAAAAACTTTGTCATCGCTCTAGCATCTACATTTGCTGATGGATTTTAATATAATTTTCGAACCCATCTGATATTTTATATGCATGTAAAGGCACCCAATACCGAACCATACCTGGCGACAGTCCTATGAGGATTGCCTCTGTGTACGAGAGTAAGTTTTCAATAATTTGTATTTAACAGTTCTTCCTTTCATTTTTTCGGACTTTTGTGTTGCTGATGTTTGTATGACAGTGCCATCAGGCAAGCTAATCTGTCCACTGACAGGTTTTGTTATACTCCATTTTGAAGTACAGTGAGTATACACAGTATACTGCTCTTTAACTCGGATAATGTTTCCTGTTCCGACTATTGCACGTTCGGGGAGCATCCATCGGTTTCACCGATATTCTTGTCTTTCCGTATGAAATCAGACTTGACATTTCATGTGAATCATCTGCTACACAAAAAATATGTTTGTTTGTTTGAATTGGTGTTTAATGTCCCTGTCAACACTATTTAGGTCATTTTGGAAATGTTGCTTCCAATTTTGTGGGACTTTTACCTGACATTGAGGTGAAATGACATCTCAAGCCCTGCCCCCAATGAAATCAGAAGGCATTGGACGATATTTGCCTGGGCAGGCTTAGTCCCTCTAAGGGTTTACCAGTACTCGTGTATGGTCAGATTTAGCTCTGCGTGGAAGCTACATGCAGCCCAATCTATTTCTCCAAGCCCCAACTGGCAGGGGCGACTGCTACCGGAAAGTGATTCACATGGAATCTCAAGAATGATTTTTGATGCACCTGCTTTGAGCACCTGCTTTGAGCATGGTGCGATGTAGAAGTCTGTTTTTCTGTCTGTTGGTTCGTCAAGCCGTCAACATTTGGCAACTCATTCAAAAATATTTTTGTTTCCCATATCAATATATGGTTTACTCTTAAAGGGAATGGGAACACCAGGCAGATTTTTCCGCCATTTTTCAAAGGGAGACAACTTTAACTTTTCTATAAGCTCTGCCCCACGGAAAAAGGGGACAACTCCTAAAGGGAAGAATTTACTCCTTAGGAGCAAATTCTTTCCTTTAAAAGTTGACCCCTATTAACATAGGAGACAAAAGTACTTTTGGAGGAGTTGCCTCCCCTGCAGGTGTATCCATTCCTCTTAAAGGAAAGAATTTGCTCCAGACGGTAGACCCTGTTGTCAGAGGAGACCGGTTTACGGGAAAGCAAACAGGAAGTCCTAAAGTTAGTTCCCTTTACAAACAAAATGGTAGAGTGTGTCTGTTTCCCTTAGTACTATGGGTGTAAAGCCTTAATCAAAGTAGAGTATCACTCTGTGACATCAAATTTGATGTGTTTTGTTTTTATCCTACTGAACATGACAACCCTTACCTTGGCAAACAGTGTAGATCTAGATCAGATGCCCTCTGAAGAAGCCATCTGGTCAGGATCTACACTGTTTATCATGTAGAGATAGATCAGTGAAGAAGCCATCTGATCAGGATCTACAATGAACAAATACATGTATATCATATTAAGCAACTAATTAATTGATAAACAGCAAGGGGTGTGGTTATTGTCGCGCCTGCTATTAGCATGGCGCGATATAGGCGCTCCGTTCACTGACTTTGTAAAATATTGTGACCACCCTAGCATTCACCATAATGGTCAAGTTTATTTCTCAAGAACTATAAGAGCTTCATCAATGATATTTGGTACAAACTTTAATCTGGGGATGGCAACTTAAATGCAACCATCCATATTTGACCTTGACCTAAATTTCATGGTTCACTGACTTTGTAAAATATTGCGACCACCCTACCATTCACCCTAATGGTCAAGTTTATTTCTCAAGAACTATAAGAGCTTCATTAATGATACTTGGTACAAACTTGTATCTCGGGATGGGAACTTAAATGCAAGCATCCATATTTGACTTGACCTACATTTTATGGTTCACTGACTTTGTAAAATATTGCGACCACCCTAGCCTTCGCCCTAATGGTTAAGTTCATTTCTCAAGAATTATTACAGCCTAATTAATGATACTTAGTACAAGTTTGCATTTAAGAATGGCAATTTTTATGCAAGCATCTATGTTTGACCTTGGCATAGATGTCATGGTTCAGTGACTTTGCGCCCCCACAGCCGCGACATAGCCTTCGGCGGAATTCTTGTATAGATTTATTCAGCATAATAAGGGTTGTGCATGGTGTGATATAGGATAATAGAAGTGAAAGGGAATGATCAGGTATGGGACACCAAAGGGAAAGAAACATGAACATGAAATAACTAGACTCTAACGGAAACATCACTATCAGAAAGCAAAAAGGACAGATACTTTCCCACAAAATGGCCAATTTGCTATCCAAAACAAATATATATAAGCAAAACACACATTCAGAGAAGAACCGCCTTGGAACGGTCAGTGAAAAGTATTTCACTGGGGGGCTTAAATAGATTTTACGTGGCCACAATCCTCACCTTTACTTCTGTCCTGGCTTAGACAAATAATTTGTTCAGTCCGCATAAAGGCTTCCTAACTCATCAGTGCTCTATCTCAGAGAACATAATAATCAAACAATTACAGAGATGAAACAACAGTGAGGACTCGAAAGCATGAAATAAATGAAATGCTGGAGCAAAAGAAAACCAAGTTAGACTCCGGTGGGCCCAACCAGAGACCGTCTTTCTGTCAGTTCGTTCAGCTGTTTGTCAGTCTGTCAGCATTTTTGTCAACTCTAGCATAGCATCAACACATTATGTTCCTTCCATATATGTGCGACATAGCCTTTGGCATTTTTGTACAGTCAAACCTGTGTTAAAGAAAAGACAACCTGTGAACAAAGACCACCTGTCTACAAAGACCACTTTTGATTACTCCCATCCTAACAAACTATATAATGCACCTGTGAACAGAGACCACATGAGGACAGTCAAAATCCTTCCCAAATGCATATTGTTCCCTGAACAAAGACCACTTTTGCTTTGAATAGCACTGACCAAAGTTTTAAATTGGGTAATTAATTGTTTGTGGACACCTTTAAAGCCAAATTAAAATTTGGGATGATTGATTATCAAAACCTGAACAAAGTTTTGCATTTAGGGGATTTTTGTTTTTGGTTTTACGTTTCAAGATTATTTCACTCATATTGAGGTGGTCGAAAACTGGAGTACCCGGAGAAAAACCACCTGACCATCTGTTGCAGGACTTGGCATCTCACATATAACCCAAGCCAGGCTCGAACACATAGGGGTGAGAGACCTTTAGGGGATTTAATCAGTTAATTAAGTGTAACTGGGGTATCCATAACTTAGCTGAATAAATGCTATGAAATAACCCTTGTCTTCTTGAGGTAGAGCAGTGGATGTAAAATTGACCCTTTGAATAAAGACCACCTGTGAACAAAGACCATATGACTTGTCTTTGTAGACAGGTTTGACTTGTGTATGATTTAGGAGTTCAACTCTTATCCTGCTGTTCACGACAAACCTTTTCTTTGCAAACAGTGAAGAAGCCATCTGATCAGGATCTACACTGTTTGACATTCAGTTCATGAAATTGTAGGAATAAATTACATCAAGTAATCTGATTGGTTCAAAGTCAGAAATGTGTGCGGCTAAACTGAATATTCAGCAAGAGAAGGGTTAATAAAAATTGCTTATGACTTACAAATTCCAGATGTTAAGGGGAATGGGTACACCTTCAGGGGACGCAACTCCTTCAAAGTTATTTTTGTCTCCCATGTCAATAGGCATCAACTCTTAAAGGAAAGAATTTGCTCCTGAAGAGCAATTTCTGTCCTTTAAAAGTAGACCGTTTTTTCAGTGAACGAAGGCTTGTCAAAATCCGAACAGGAAGTCCCAAAAGTTGTCTCCCTTTGAAAAATGGCTGAAAAAATCTGCCAGGTGTTCCCATTCCCCTTAAGTTTGTTTCTAAATGACTGACAATCTTTTCAACAATTGTAGACATGAATAATTACAGTCGAACTGCGATGGCTCGAACCACTTTGGGACCATGAAAATGTGTTCGAGACAGTGGTAGTTTGAGCCACAGAGGGATACTATTAGTGTCATACCAGGAGGCATAATGGAGATAATTGTGGATATCTTTTCGGTGTTCTGTATTATAATGTACGTTGTGTGTACACATTAGAATCGCCTCGATGAGGCGATTCTAATTCGTACACACAGCATACATTTGCAAGATAAATGAAGAAAATCTTCCTAAATTACCCCTATATCGTATTTGGAGGAACTCCCTGCGGACTCAATAACGGGTTCGACTCATCCATGGTAAACGAGCCATCGGTGTTCGAGCCACCGAAGCTCGACTGTAAATAATTACCAATAAGTCTGCTGGTTCGGTAAACTGACCTGCTTCAAATGACCTAAATGTTGTTGTTGATTTGAGGTTTAACGTCCCCGTCAACACTGTATTGGTCATTTTGGAGACGTTGCTTCCAAGTTTGTGGGACTTCTACCCGACATTGAGATGAAATGACATCTCAAGCCCTGCCGCCCAATGAAACCAATAGGGTTTATGTGCATGGACTGTCTGACCCAGACAACTTTTCCTGGGCAGGCTTAGAACCTCTAAGTAGTTTACCAGTACTTATGTGCGGCCGGTTTCAGCTCTGTGTGGAAGCATCATGCAGCCCAATCTATTTCTCCAAGCCCTGATGGGCGGGTCGACAAATTACCTAAATAGTGTTATTTGAGACTTTAGAGTGGACCAGGGTACTCTCCAAAACCAAACAAGGGTTAGACAAAGATGGAATTGTACTGATAAAGTACTGTTTTATCTGTTTTAAGCTACTTGGATTTTCAAAGGTATTTTTGATTTTTGTTTATTTTGTCTTTCCTCCCTTCTGTGGTTGAGTTTTATCATTCTTTATCATTCACTTTATTGATCTTCCTTTAGGAATGAACATATTTCATGTTTACATTTTTAGCTCACCTGGGCGCCCAAGGCTCCAGGGGAGCTTATAGTATGGTGGGTTGTCCGCCGTCAGTCATCCGTAGTCCGTCGTCTATCCGTCAGCACCTTTGACCAGTTATATCTCTGCAGCCTGCAGGCTGATCTCAATCATTTCTTATCTGTAGCATGCCTCGGGTTTTTTAAATACAATACAGTCGAACTTTAATGGCTCGAACACCTTTAGGACCATGAAAATCTGTTCGAGACAGGGGTAGTTTGAGCATTGAGGTTACTGTCAGGAGGCATAACCACTTACTTTAGGACATCTTTTCGGTGTTCTATAATGAAAAATGCATGTTGTGTGTACTCATTAGAATCGTATCATTGAGGCGATTCTAATGAGTACACACAGCATACATTTCCAAGATAAAAGACGAAAATATCCTCAATTTTACGCTCCCTATTTCTTATGCAAAGAAATTCCATAGGGACTCAAGAATGGGTTCGACTCAGCCATGGTAAACTAGCCATCGGTGTTTGAGCCACCAAAGTTCTACTGTATTTTTACTTGCATCTGAATCCCTTTGCTTCATGCTTTGTCATTAATTCTAACACAGCCTGGCAATGGAAAGGAACTGTGATATATTCTGCAACAAATTACTGGACAAAAAAGATGGCGCGAAAAGCAGCAGTTTTATACAGAGGACCCGCGTAATTACCACAGTATTGCACGACCCGCAGAAAAAGCAACCGACTGAAGTTGGTTGATTTCTAAGAGTGCCCTAAAATCATCGTGTCATTCTGTCATTCGGTCAATCGGTCATTCGGTCATTCTGTCAGTCTGTCAGTCTGTCCGTAACCCGTTTGTGAAAATTGGTGATAGTGACTTAACCGCTTGGAATATTTAAACAATTTTTGGCATACTGATAGATATCAATATGATCTAACCAACGAACTTGCGAAATATTACATTCCATTAAGTATAGCCTCGCCGAGGCGAAAAATGTGAAAATTTTCGAACTGCTTCTCCTCGGAAACCATTGGGCCGATTGAAGTCAAATTTCATATGGAGCCTCTATGGGATGGGGGAAACCAAAATTTGCTCATGGGGTCCAGGTCACATGATCAAAATGGCCCCCAAGCCATATATGGTCTGTCTGTCTGTCCGTCCGTAACCCGTTTGTGAAAATTGGTGATATTGACTTAGCCGCTTGGTATATTTAAACAATTTTTGGCATACTGATAGATATCAATGAGATCTAACCAATGAACTTGCGAAATATTACATTCCATTTAGTATAGCCTCGCCGAGGCGAAAAATGTGAAAATTTTCGAACTGCTTCTCCTCGGAAACCGTTGGGCCGATTGAAGTCAAATTTCATATGGAGCCTCTATGGGATAGGGAAACCAAAATTTGCTCATGGGGTCCATGTCACATGACCAAAATGGCCGCCAAGCCATATATGGTAAAAACCCTTCAAAAGTAGTCTTCTCCAGAACCACTGGGCAGATTTCCACGAAACTTGATAAATAGCATCTGGGACTTAGGCCCATCATAAATTGCTAAAATGGTGACCCTGGGTTGACCTTGATCTTCTTTGGGTCTGTCCGTAACCCGTTTGTGAAAATTGGTGATAGTGACTTAATCGCTTGGAATATTTAAACAATTTTTGGCATATTGATAGATATCAATGAGATCTTACCAATGAACTTGCGAAATGTTACATTCCAATTAGTATAGCCTTGCTGAGGCGAAAAATGTGAAAATTTTCGAACTGATTCTTCTCGGAAACCGTTGGGCCGATTGAAGTCAAATTTCATATGGAGCCTCTATGGGATGGGGGAAACCAAAATTTGCTCATGGGGTCCAGGTCACATGACCAAAATGGCCGCCAAGCCATATATGGTAAAAACCCTTCAAAATAGTCTTCTCCAGAATCACTGGGCAGATTTCCACGAAACTTGATAAATAGCATCTGGGACGTAGGCCCATCATAAATTGCTAAAATGGTGACCCTGGGTTGACCTTGACCTTCTTTGTGCCTAGGTCAAACTTTGACACATATGCTTTTGTATTGGAAAAGTGAGAATGCATTTTATCCTGCAAACGATTCAGAATACAGTACTAAAGTATAAGATATATTTTTGCTCCTTACGATAAGGCGCATTTATTGGGGGAACCGTTTTAGGTCCAGGTCACATGACCAAAATGGCCGCCATACCCATATATGGTAACACTCATAAAGCTAAAAGCATCCGGCGGGTCGTGCACTTCAGCTGAAGCACTCGTTTGTTCCCTATTATTGTGCTGTTTTAATCCATTTGCCGTTATAAAGTTATAAAGAATCCCAGTTAGGAGTATGACAGATTATAAAGGTCATTTCCACATCATTACTCCAAGAAACAAATGTTATAGACATTTGTTAGAATCGTCTCTGTGATGTGATTCTAACAAATATCTATAACATTTGTTTCTTTGAGGATTTAATTACAAGAATCTTTTATGCTTATGGATTGGATTTGGGCATTTCCAACCCAAAAGAAGCCCACGTTGCTCAGAATCGAGGCGAAGCCTTGAGCTAAGAATTCATTCCATTGAAATTGTCGTTAGAAAGACTTTTGCCGTTATACCGTATTGCCGGTATAAAGACTTGACTGTAATGCAATGCATAGATTCTTTGATGTCAGTGACACAACATTTTCTCGCATCTTAAACATAACAAAAGCATTATAGTCAATGCTGTTTGCAGATATTTCTTCTGAGAATGGTGATAGGTTTAGAGAAGTTGAAGGAAATGACAAAATTATTGTCGATTTTTAGTGTGTTAGAAGAAATAGATCAGCTCAAGTGTGTGAATTGTTTTAGTAATAAATCACAGTTTGTCAGTCAGTTGTAAGTAGACAAATCACTCGGGCTGTGTACTTGTGATTTGATAACTTTACTCCTGACCTCCAAACTGTAATTTATTACTCAACGACTCACTGCTGGAGATGATCTATTTCTAAAGCAAAGTCATGGATAGGTCAGCTACGATTCATGCAAGCAGATGATTCATATGTAATGTCTAGTCTTATTTTCACTGAAAAATAAGAAAAAAACAGTTTGAAAATGTCATCTGCTAGTAATGATTAGCTGTTGAGGAGTTTGTCGAAGAGATTGAAGCAGAGTTAAGGTGCATGGAAACACTTTCAAGGGAGACAGTTTTGTTTGTCTTCCCTATCAAAAGGGGCCTTACCAGCAAATTCTTTCCTTCCAGATAGACCCATTTTGTGAAGGGACTTACCTTTCTGAAGTTACAGGAAACCCAAATTACAGTACTAAAAGTTCTCTCGCTTGAAAAGTTAGCAGAAAAAATGCTAATTGTTTTCCTTCCCCTTAAATGATAATTCTGGGATAGTTATGTTCCCCCACCGAAGGGACGGGGGACATATTGTTTTTAGTGTGGATCCGGTCGGCATATGCGTCAGCATGACACTTTGTGTGCAAGATACGAACTACTGGGTGGTTTTAATCTTTGCATGGATATAACATTGGGAGAGGATGAAGAACTAATTAGGTTTTGTTGACCTTGACCTGATTTTCAAGGTCACAGCTGTGCTAAATAGGTCAAATTTGTTTGCAAGATATCTTGTGAACTACTGAGTGGATTTTAATCAAATTTGCATGGATGTAACATTGGGACAGGATGAAGAACTGAAAAGGTTTTGGTGACCTTGACCTTATTTTCAAGGTCACAGCCATGCTAAATAGTTCAAATTTAGGTCAAATTTAGTTTTGTGCAGTATATCTCATTAACTACTGGGTGGATTTTATTCAAATTTGCATGGGTGTAACTTTTGGTCAGGATGAAGAACTGATTAGGTTTTGTTGACCTTGGCCTAATTTTAAGGTCACAGCCATGCTAAATAGGTCATATTAAGGCCATATTTAGGTTGTGTGCAGTGTATCTCATGAACTACTAGGTAGATTTTAATCAAATTTGCATGGATATAACATTTGGTCAGGATGAAGAACTGATTAGTGTTTTGTGACCTTGACCTTATTTTCAAGGTCACAGTGGTGCTGTTAAATTAAGCTTGTTTTGAAAAGGGTTTGTGGTTGGGGGATCAGTTTTCAGTAAAATAGTATTTTATGGGTACTCATCAGAATCACCTTGTTAACCCTTATCCTGCTGAATAGATTATTTTAACCACACCCATTTCTAACTATCAGCCAATCAAATTACATGATATAATGTACTTGTTCAGTTCACAAACTGCATGACAAACAGTGTAGATGACAGACCCTGCCCATCGGGGCTTGAAGAAATATATGGGCTGCATGATGCTTCCATGCAGAGCTGAAACCAACCCGCACATGAATACTGGTAAACCGCTTAGAGGATCTAAGCCTGCCCAGGCAAAGCGGTGCGAGTCGGCCCGTCCATGCTTATAAACCCTATTGGTTTCATTGGACGACAGGGCTTGAGATGTCATTTCATCTCAGTGTCGGGTAAAAGTCCCACAAAATTGGAAGCAACGTCTCCAAAATGACCTTTGCAGTGTTGACGGGGATGTGTGTGTGTGTGTGTGTGTGTGTGTGTGTGTGTGTGTGTGTGTGTGTGTGTGTGTGTGAATTCGGGTTTAACGTCGCTTTCAACAATTTTTCAGTCATATCACGACGGTGTCTGGTTGCGACAGGGAGCTCAATGCTCACGTTTATAGTGCTGCCTCACTGAAGTATCATGTCCCAGACATATTACATGATACCACACCCAGTCACATTATCCTGACACTGGATCGACCAGTCCTAGCTCTACCACGTAAATCTGAGTGCCAAGCGAGGAGCAGCTAGTACCATTTTTAACGACTTTGGTATGTCGCGGCCCGGGATCGAACCCGAGACCTCCCGTTCCCTGGAGCGGACACTCTACCAACTGAGCTATTGGGGCCGGTGTTGACGGGGATGTTAAACCTCAAATCAAACAAACAAACCTGATGAGATGGCTACTTCATAAGCTATCTGATCAGGATCTACACTGTTGGCAAAGGTAGGGGTTGACATGTTCAGCGGGATGAGGGTTAAACACCCATGATATATGTGCTATGGAGAAGAGAAATTGTCTTAAGATTATCGTTTGACAGATCTATACTCCACTTATCTGATGTATTCTGCTGAAAGCCAAATTTCTCACACATTTGATATATGCTTTTTATTCCGGACATTATTATTTCTTCTGCTTACTGGCTAATTTAATATTTTCATGGATTCATTTCTGTAAACAGGCTTAGAGAGATGATAGAAAGAATTTTTTTTTGCTTTTTATACCTAAACAATAGTGGTGGGGCATACCTGTTGGACGGGTTTTTAAAAAAATCCGTCCTTTAAAATAGCGATGTCCGGGCGGGCGGGCGGGCGGGCGGGCAGGCGTCCTGCGGGCGGGCGGGCGGGCGTCGTCCCAGGTTTACCTTTTGGTTAACCTTTTTTTCAAAGTGATATTTTTCATCTATTCTGTAGCAGATTGTTTGAATATCAGGACTGATGCATAAGTGGAGGTACCGCTTTCATGTATTATCCATAAATTAGACTAAAATTTTGGCAGAAATTGTCATTTTTCAACTTGTGTTTTTCAGGTTTACCTTTTGGTTAACCTTTTTTCAAATGCCAGTGTAGTGGATAGAGTGCTGGACTACGAATCCTATTGTTGACTATGAATCTGAGGGGCGTGAGTTCAAACCCCGGTGGAGACAATTTTTTTTTTCTTTTTTTTTTCATTCTTTTTTTTTCTTTATTTTTCTTTTCTTCTCCATAAACACATATGAACAATTATTATCTTCCTCCCCTGATAGTTGCTAGTAGTAATACATACATGCATGCACAGGCATGGAATTTTCTTTTTTTTTTCTTTTTTTTTTTACGAAGTGCTCAAGGTGAGTTGATGTCCGTCGTCTGTCAACAATTTCTTCGACATCTCCTCCTGGGATAATGGCCCGATTTCAAAATTATTTTACAGAAATGTTCATTAGGTGACCCTTTTTCTAAATTGCTAAAATCAGTGGCCACTAGAGCTAAAAATAGAAAAAAAAACTTTATTTTCATTTCTTAGTAAAACACATAAACAAAATCAAACCCTCCCCCCCCCCCCCCCCCCCTCCACAAAAAATTGTTACTGGGTAAGGATATTGCATTTGTTCCGTACATACATGCATACATAGTTTTACATACATACAGAAATGTTCATTAGGTGACCCTTTTTCAAAATCGCTAAAATCAGTGTCCACCAGAGCTAAAAATAGAAAAAAAAAACTTTATTTTTTTTTTCTTCTTAAAACACATAAACAAATCATACCCCCCCCCCCCCCCCACCACAAAAAGTTGTTACTGGGTTAGGATATTGCATTTGTTCTGTACATACATGCATACTTAGTTTTACATACATACCCTACCCACCCCACCCTACCCTAGCATACCCTACCCCACAACCCCACCCCACCCCCATCCCAAAAGAACCCCAATCCACCCCTAACCCCACCCCATCCCACCACTCCCCACCTTACCCGACCTCACCCCATCCCACCCACCCAAGCTCACCCCACCCCACAACCCCACCACACCCCATCCCACCCCACACCCCACCCCACCACTAATTCCACCCCGTCCCACCCGACTCCTAACCCATCCCACCCCACCCTACCCCACACCAGCACACCCCACCCATGCCACCACCATCCTAACCGTACTGAAAAAAAACCCCGTCCATAATGCCATTAGGCATTTTTCTTGTTTAACTGTATGAGGGAGATTTGCCATTGTGATGAGGGAGATGTAAGAATATATAGGGAAATTCTCAGTTCAAATGAGGGAGACCCCAAAATTTTACCTAAATTTAGCATAAATGGCAAAAATTAGCATCAAAATGAGGGAGTCTCCCTCCTAATGAGGGAGATATCAAAGGTATGGTGAGGTATCATGTTCTACCCTCCAGTGTCTGTCGGTCCCGACCCCACCAGATGATAGTGGTGAGGTATTATGTTATAATCCATTCATCATCCATCATTCCATTAGCAGTTCATTTGTAATTAATAACATTTGAATAACATTTTTTCCCAATTTTGCATACACATTTTCATTGGGATTATGTGGTTTCAGATTGTTAATGGGCAAAATTCATCCACCTTTGCCAGTTATGGTCCGTTTCAGTTCCCAGCAAACAGTTTTTGGCCGTAACATGAAACTTCATAGATATACAGATCACAAAGTAATGTGGCCAAGTAGCATTGTTTTGGATGTTCCAGTTCTTGAGAAACTGGCCTGGATGTATATAAAATCGAGCAACTTGCATCTTGATGAATTTTAAACATAGCTTCAGATAAGGCACTTTTTCATTCGAAAAGTACCGTTATTTTTCTTATTTCTGCACAAAAACATTTGTTGTTTAAACTTCATAGGTGTGTTGCTTAGGTGACCTTCTATAGAAATAGTTAAAACTGTTCTGATCAAATGAGCAAGATGGCTGCCAGAGAATAGAAAAAAGAAAAATAGAAAAAAAAAACCGTCAACAATTTGCTGTAAAAGAATGAGTGAGTGTGTTTGAGTTTATGTCTCCCCCAATAGCTAAGGTCATATGGAGACAAGACCTCCGTTTAAAGACTCATCCAAAAGT
Organism: Lucinisca nassula; assembly: GCA_963580285.1. NCBI lineage: Eukaryota > Metazoa > Mollusca > Bivalvia > Lucinida > Lucinidae > Lucinisca > Lucinisca nassula. Next base: position 42,455,679 of record OY757016.1, read on the forward strand.
CTGGAGAAGCCCGGGATCGAACTCACTACCCCTGATTTTGTTATAAAAGATTACTCCTCATAAACCATTGGGCCAATTTCATTTAAACTTCACAGGTATGTTGCCTAGGTGGGTTTTTATCAAAATAGCGAAAATCAATCCGCTCCAATTGAGAAGATGCCCACCAGAGCTTAAAATAGAAAAAAATTTAAACGACTACTCCTCCCATACCCCTGGGTCAGTTTCATTTAAACTTCATAGAAATGTTACTTAGTGTTAGTGTAACGATTTACAAGCCTACACACCACAAGGGTAGCAGAGCGATCTTACTCACAGCGGGGCTAACAAAGTACCGGTGTAACAGTTTATCTTTACCCCCTGGGTAGCTTTACCCCCGGGGGTAAAGATATCCCAGGATATCTTTACCCCCACCCTGGATATCTTCACCCCCGGGGGTAAAGATATCCCGGCTGGGATATCTTTACCCCCGGGGGTAAAGCTATACTGGCCAGGATATCTTTACCCCCACCCCAACTTTTGGGTATAAACCATTTTCTTAATGCCCAATTCCTTCTTATATGTAAGTGGAGCAAGATAGTGGACTCGATGTATCACTTTAACATTTTTTCGTTTCAATCATGACTCGGACTAAAAGAACTACCCTTAGTAAGAAATATGACCATATTATAGAGGCAAATGATTATTTAATAACTTCTTTTTTGCATATTTTCTTATTCAAAATGTTGCTTATGACAACCTTTCATAATCTTGCATTATCCCTGTCAGTTGTAAAATGGGTGGTGGTGGTGAGTGGAAAGGCGGGGGTAAAGATATCCTGGCCAGTTTAGCTTTACCCCCGGGGGTAAAGCTAAACTGGCCAGGATATCTTTACCCCCAGGGGTAAAGCTAAACTGGCCAGGATATCTTTACCCCCACCCCAACTTTCGGATATAAACTATTTTCTAAATGCCCAATTTCTTCTTACATGTAAGAGAAGCAAGATAGTGGACTCGATGTTTCACTTGAACATTTTTCTTTACAATCATGACTCGGACTAATAGAACTACCCTCGGTAAGAAATACGACCATATTATAGAGGCAAATGATTATTTAATAACTTCTTTTTGTATATTTTCTTATTCAAAATGTCCCTTATGACAATCTTTCATAAACTTGCATTATCCCTGTCAGTTGTGAAATGGGTTGTGGTGGTGAGTGCAAAGGCGGGGGTAAAGATATCCCGGCTGGGATATCTTTACCCCCGGGGGTAAAGCTAAACTGGCCAGGATACCTTTACCCCCACCCCAACTTTTGGGTATAAACTATTTTCTAAATGCCAAATTTCTTCTTATATGTAAGAGAAGCAAGATAGTGGACTCGATGTTTCACTTTAACATTTTTCGTTTCAATCATGACTCAGACTAATAGAACTACCGTTAGTAAGAAATAAGACCATATTATAGAGGCAAATGATTATTTAAGAACTTTTTTTTTGTATATTTTCTTATTCAAAATATTGCTTATGACAATCTTTCATAATCTCGCATTATCCCTGTCAGTCGTGAAATGGGTGGTGGTGGTGATTGGAAAGGCGGGGGTAAAGATATCCCGGCTGGGATATCTTTACCCCCGGGGGTAAAGCTAAACTGGCCAGGATATCTTTACCCCCACCCCAACTTTTGGGTATAAACTATTTTCTAAATGCCCAATTTCTTCTTATCTGTAAGAGAAGCAAGATAGTGGACTAGATGTTTCACTTTAACATTTTTCATTTCAATCATGACTCGGACTAATAGAACTACCCTTGGTAAGAAATACGACCATTGATTATTTAATAACTTCTTTTTGTATATTCTTCTAAATTATATTTTCACAGGGAAAATTACAAATAGTCTATGCCCCTTATGACAATCTTTCATAATCTTGCATTATCCCTGTCAGTTGTGAAATGGGTGGTGGTGAGTGGAAAGGCGGGGGTAAAGATATCCTGGCTGGGATATCTTTACCCCCGGGGGTAAAGCTAAACTGGCCAGGATATCTTTACCCCCACCCCTACTTTTGGGTATAAAACTATTTCTTAATGCCCAATTTCCTCTTATATGTAAGTGAAGCAAAAAAAACCCAAACAAGCATAATTAAACCATACAGCTTGCAAGAATATTTTTTTCACATCTTATACCATTGCTCATGGGTGGAGGTGAAGATTTCATGGCTGGGATAGGGTGACCCCCACCACCCCAAAAAAAATCAAGACTTTGGAAAACCCAGACAAGCACACTTCTCAACAATGGAAGGTCTACTGATGTCCAATGGTCTATGGTTGACATAACATCACCACAAGCTAGCTTGCATGAAACAGGATTTCACATCTCTACCATTGCTCATGGGTGGGGGTAAAGATATCCCGGCCGGGATACCTTCACCCCCGCCTTGCCACACACCACCACAACCATCACCACTCACAACTGACAGGGTTAATGCAAGATTAAGAAAGATTGTCATAAGCAAGGTGTTGACTAAGAAAATAAACAAAATGAAGTTATTAAACGGTCATATGCCTCTATAATATGGTCATATTTCTTACTTAGGGTAGTTCTATCAGTGTCATGACTGCAACAAAAAATGTTCAAGTGAAACATCGAGTCCACTATCTTGCTTCAGTTACATATAAGAAGAAATTAATTGGGCATTGAGAAAATAGTTTATATCCAAAAGTGGGGATGGGGGTAAAGATATCCTGGCCAGTTTAGCTTTACCCCCGGGGGTAAAGATATCCCAGCCAGGATATCTTTACCCCCGCCTTTCCACTCACCACCACCCATTTTACAACTGACACGGATAATGCAAGATTATGAAAGCTTGTCATAAGGGACATGTTGAATAAGAAACTATACAAAAAGAAGTTATTAAATAATCATTTGCCTCTATAATATGGTCATATTTCTTACTAAGGGTAGTTCTATAAGTCCGAGTCACGATTGAAACAAAAAATGTTAAAGTGAAACATTGAGTACACTATCTTGCTTCTCTTACATATAAGAAGAAATTGGGCATTAAGAAAATAGTTTATACCCAAAAGTTGGGGTGGGGGTAAAGATATCCTGGCCAGTTTAGCTTTACCCCCGGGGGTAAAGGTATCCCAGCCGGGATATCTTTACCCCCGCCTTTCCACTCACCACCACCACCCATTTCTCGACTGACAGGGATAATGCAAGATTATGAAAGATTGTCATAAGGGACATTTTGAATAAGAAAATATACAGAAACAAGTTATTAAATAATCATTTGCCTCTATAATATATGTTCATATTTCTTACTAAGGGTTGTTCTATTAGTCCAAGTCATGATTGAAACGAAAAATGTTAAAGTGAAACATCGGGTCCACTATCTTGCTTCTCTTACATATAAGAAGAAATTGGGCATTTAGAAAATAGTTTATACCCAAAAGTATGGGTGGGGGTAAAGATATCCTGGCCAGTTTAGCTTTACCCCCGGGGGTAAAGATATCCCAGCCGGGATATCTTTACCCCCGCCTTTCCACTCACCACCACCACCCATTTCACAACTGACAGGGATAATGCAAGATTATGAAAGATTGTCATAAGGGACATTTTGAATAAGAAAATATACAAAAAGAAGTTATTAAATAATCATTTGCCTCTATAATGTGGTCATATTTCTTACTTAGGGTAGTTCTATTAGTCTGAGTCATGATTGAAACGAAAAATGTTAAAGTGAAACATCGAGTCCACTATCTTGCTTCTCTTACATATAAGAAGAAATTGGGTATTAAGAAAATAGTTTATACCCAAAAGTATGGGTGGGGGTAGAGATATCCTGGCCAGTATAGCTTTACCCCCGGGGGTAAAGATATCCTGGCCAGTTTAGCTTTACCCCCGGGGGTGAAGATATCCAGGGTGGGGGTAAAGATATCCCGGGATATCCTTACCCCCGGGGGTAAAGCTACCCCTGAGTAGCTTTACCCCCGGGGGTAAAGCTACCCAGGGGTCAAGATAAACTGGGACACCGGTCTATAGTATGCAATGTTACTGTGCAGTATCACGTTGTACCACAACGTCGTCGTCTTCCGATATCAGGCAGTTTTCGATAATTACCTACTTGGCAATCACCTTATTGGTATGCTCTATTTGTTCCTTATTTAGGAAGCAAACACTATTTGATGTTTCTCTTTCGAGATCTACCAAACAATGCCCTGTTTTCGCTGATAGTCACGGTCACGTGATTACGATTGGTACCTGGTGCTCTAACAAGCATTAAAACAGTGCCAATAAGCAGATTTTACAGTTCGTTGCACTTCTGCAATTCACAAGTACAAGCTTTCTCAGAACAGCAGCATCCTTACATTAGGAAACCCTCTACCAAAACGGCAACAATTGTTCCATTCCCTTGAACAAGATGGCCACCAGAGCTAAAAATTGAAAATTATTTAAACAACTACTCCTCCTTTACCTCTGTGCCAATTTCATTCAAACATCATTAGAATGTTGCTTAGGTGACCCTCCACCAAAACAGCAAAAACTGTTCCACTCCAGGTAACAAAATGGTTGCCATAGCTAAAAATAGAAAAAGATCAACAATTTGCTTTAAAAGATTAATCCTAAACATTGGGCATATTTCATTTAAACTTCACAGGAACTCTACCAATCTAGCTAAAGTTTGTTTCACTCTGATGAACAAGATGGCAACCAGGGCTAAAAATAGAAAAATCTTTAAACAACTTCTTCTCCCATTGGGCCAATATCATTCAAACTTCATAGGAATGTTGCTTAGGTGACCCTTTACCGAAATAGCTAAAATTGTTCTGCTCTGATGAACAAGATGGCTACCAAAACTAAAATAGAAAAAACCTATAAATGACAGCTTCTCCAATACATTTGGCTCAATTTCATTCAATCTTCACAGGAATGTTGCTTAGATGACCCTCTACTGAAATAGCCAGAACTGTTCCATTCCACCAGAGCTGAAAATATATAAAAAAAGCAACAATTTGCTTTTAATGCAAACTCCTCACAAACCCCTGGGTCAATTTGATTCAAATTTCACAGAAATGTTCCCTAGATCTGTCATAGCTTAAAATAGAAAAACCTTTTAATGACAGTTTCTCCTATACTGTGGGCCAATTTTAATCAAACATAATTAGAATGTTGCTTAGGAACATCTTTCAAAGTATTGCAAATGTATCTGCTCTGATGAACAAAATGGCCACCAGAAATCAAAATTGAAACACCTATAAATGACAACTTCTCCTACACCTTTTGGTCCAGTTTCATTCAAACTTCCCAGAAATGTTGCTTCGGTGACCCTGTATAGAGATAGTTCTGCGCGGATGAAAAAGATGGCTGGCAAAGTTTAAAATACAACTATTTTAAAATTACAAGTCCTATTCCTTTGGTTCAGTTTTAGTCAAACTTCACAGGAAGGTTGTTTAGGTGGCCTTCTACCAAAATCATCTTAAATGGTTTTACTCCAATGAATAAAATGGCTGACAGACTTAAAAGTAGTAAAATCTTTTTATGACAACCTTCCTAAACTCTTTAGCCAGTTTCATTCAAACTTCTTTAGAATGTTGCCAAGGTGACCATCTATCGAAGTGCAACATATATGCTTCAAGGAATAAGATGGCTGTCAGTTATTCGCATGACTTTCAGAAGCTATGTGACATCTCAAAATCAGGTGAGCAATTCAGGGCCATCTTGGCCCTCTTATTTATTCCGACAGGACCTGGGGTTTTATAAGTTTTTTTTTATGCTCAACATAGCCCAGTATAAAATTTATACATGAATATTTTAGTATGCTACACTCCTCCCTAATTTTCAGCCAGTTCAGTTGCATGATTTCAATTTTGAGCAGGATAGAAAACAGTGGAGAAAAAAGAAGTGAAGGTAATGATCAGGAATCAATACAATTACCTCACACCTCCCATCCAAATCACCAAAGGGAAAGAAACGCCAGGATAAAACAACTTTACCACAATGAAAACATCATAAGGGAAAAGGCCCAAAGGACAGTTACTTTCCAACAAAATGGCCAAATGGCTATCCAAAATAAAAAAGATATTAGTAATACAAACATGCAAAGATGAAAACCACAACAGAAGAACCGCCTTGGAACGGTCAATAAAAAGTTCTCACTGAGGGGCTTAAATCGATTTTGCATGGCCACAATCCTAGCCCTTGGTTCAAGATTTGTCCTGGTTTAGACAAATAATTTGTTCAGTCCATATGATCCTGATCTGTATCTACCATAATGATTCTAAGTATTGGGACAGAAAGGCCTAAGCAAACAGTGCAGACCCAGGTCAGACTGCTCCTGAAGGAGCCGTCTGATCAGGGTCTACACTGTTTGTCATTCTGTCTGCATCTTCTGGATTCCTTGCTGCATCATGAAACAAATATGTTTAAACGTTAGGAACATTACAGCAGATCTGCAAAGTGTCCCAATTTTTAGGATTTCTATGGTATACAGTTTTCAGAAAGGATATATCCAGGTTCAGCGTGGTGAGGGCTAAAATACACACAAATTAGGTAGTTTTTCTTGGTCAGATCATCAAAGAATGTTATATGTCCATGGCATGAATTTTAAAGTGTTTAAAAAAGTTTAAAAAATTTATAAGCAGGACAAATTTCATGCTCAAGTAAGTTGAGCATGGAACACGTATTATAATGTTAGTATAGTAGTCGCAGATAAAATTGACTAGGCGGAGCTATTCAGCTGTTGTCAATAAATGTCAAATTCGCTCAGTCCACCAGAAGATTCGGAAGAGCGCCTTTTGCATGCTTTCTTCAAGCGGACGAAATGGTCATATACGCCACAGCTATGCTTGTGTAACAGTTGAATTCACACTATCGGGTGACTTGGTTTACCTTTTTGTTATGCCCCCGCCATTCGAAGAATGGTGGAAAGGGCATATAGCGTTGCCCCTGTCCGGGCATCCGTTCGTCTGTGTGTCCGTGCGTCCGAAACTTAAACGCAGTCAATAACTTTCTTGTTTCTGGTTGGATTTTGAAATTTCTTTGTAGAAATGTTAACCATCATGAGACGATGTATCGCGTGCAAAACCCAGGTCCGTACCTCCAAGGTCAAGGTCATACTTAGAGGTTAAAGGTCAAAAAAAGGGTCCGAAACTTAAACGCAGTCAGTAACTTACTTATTTCTGGATGGATTTTGAAATTACTTTACTGAAGAAATGTTAATCATCATGAGACAATGTATAGTGTGCAAACCCAGATCCGTATCTCCAAGGTCAAGGTCATACTTAGAGGCCAAAGGTAAAAAAAAATGATCCGAAACTTAAACGCAGTCGATAACTTTCTTATCTCTGGATGGATTTTGAAATTACTTGGCAGGAATGTTGGCCATCATGAGACAATCTGCCTCACACAAAACCAAGGTCCTTACCTCCAAGGTCAAGGTCATACTTAGTGGTCAAATGTGAAAAAAGGGTCCAAAACTTAAACACGGTCAATAACTTTCTATGGATGAATATGAACATAGACATATTTTCAGGCGGGGGCATCCGTGTCCTATGGACGCATTTCTAGTTAATGGAATATTCCTAAGGCAGGTACAAATGATAGCTCCGCCTAGTCAATCTTATCTACCACTACTATACCTTCCAGTTTTTCCCTCTATATATACTGCCATATGCCCTCGCAGGTATTCTAGTCAGGTCTTTCTGGGTAGAAATCAGTATTAAGCAATGTGGATAAAGTGTCTTGTTCAAAGACATTACACTAGGTGCTTCTGGGGATTTAATGAGCTACCTCTCTATCTTGAGTCAGACACTTTAACACTGCACCACAGCACTCCACCTGGTCCATTTCCAGCAGTTTCTGTCGCTGCAAAGAATTTATGAAAAATATTTATTCTACACTATATTGTCATGGCTGCATGTGAAAAAGACTTGCTTGTGGAAGAGTGGTGTTTTTTCAGATATCAAATTCATCAGGTTAACAAGTTCGTGAAATGAAGACCCCCTTAACCCCACTTTATATAGAGAAAACTGCGGTTTACAGGGGTATACATTATTTTTCTTATTTCTGCTCCAGTACATATAGGTTGTGGGTATTTGTTAGAACCGCCTCAATGAAGCGATTCTAACGAGCACCCACAACCTATGTTTGCAGTATAAATAAGAAAAATATCACAGATTTTCATCAGAAAAGTAGCTATTTTGGAGATGTGAAGAAATTCACTATGTCACGCGGGTGTATTGTCGTACTGTACAGATTAATTAATTTTAATTAATTAATGACAACATACTTTCAGGAGAAGCAACTTTTTTCAAACATTTTTATCTCCCTTGTCAGTAGAGGTAGAGGCAATGCAAAAGAACTGTGTTGTATTCTGCAGCAAAGTCACTGAGCAGTACAGCTTGCCCTGGAGAGGTTTCCGTTTTATGACATTTTTAAGAATCTCTGATCATATCATTATGTCATTCTTTTCCCGCCCATCGGGGCTTGAAGAAATCTATGGGCTGCATGATGCTTCCACGCAGAGCTGAATCCGACCCGCACACGAATACTGGTGAACTGCTTAGAGGATGTAAGCCTGCCCAGGCAAAGCAGTGCGCACAAGTCGGATCGTCCATGCTTATAAACCCTATTGGTTTCATGGGTCGACAGGGCTTGAGATGACATTTCATCTCAATGTCAAGTAAAAGTCCCACAAAATTGGAAGCAACATCTCCAAAATGACCTTTACAGTGTTGATGGGGATGTTAAACCTCAAATCAAACAAAATGTCATTCTCTTGTCTCAGAAGCCTCCGTGGTGTAGTGGTTACGCTACTCGTCTTGTAAACCAGGGATCGCAGGATCGAGCCTTGGCTTCTCCAGACTTTCGGATGAGTCTTTAAACCAAGGTCCCATCTCCGTATGACCTTAGCTGTTGGTGGGACGTAAAACTCAAACACAAACAAACCTTCTCTTGTCCCAGATATGAAATAATGGTAAATTCACACATTACATGATGCTAATTTTGGATCACAGCTTTTATATTGTCTGTTTCTCTGAAGTATTTAAACTCTACATCTCTATTAACCCATAAAATGCCAATCACAACAATTGTCGTCTGCTTTGCCGTCTGCCGGTTACCTTAAAATTATTTTTTTTTTGCAAACAGTGTAGGCCCAGATCAGACTGCTCGTGTAGGAGCAGTCTGATCTGGGCCCACACTGTTTGCCTGTATGCAATTTTTTTTTTTAAAGTTTTCAAAAAAATCAGCAGACGACATAAGCAGACACCATTTTCAGATGTAGTTTATTCGGCATCTTAAGGGTTAAGATGCTTTGATATCGTGTTGATAATCAGCTTGTATTGTCTTGTATCATTCACCACTCCTTGCATCACAGTTCACATGATATCTTTGAAAGCACATTATTATTATATCACAGAAAGAAGAAACAAAATATTCATTTCTTACAGTTTATAAGTGGCATAAATTATATATATATATATATCTTTACAGAATTTATTACATGCAAATTGTTAACCCTACAAGTGCTATAACCGTGACTATATCAGACGGCATTTTCAAAGTATTTTTGTTTCTTATTTTTCAAAAAATAGGCTTGGCAATACATTAGAATTGTGATCATGCCTATTTTTCTAAAAAAAAATGAGAAAAAAGAAAATGTCTTCTGCCGTAGAATTTTCCATCATGCTTGAAGGGTTAAAGCTCTACATGCTGGGTATTTTTATAGCCCCGGCATACGAAGTATGCTATGGGGGTATAATGTTTTCGTCCTGCTGTTCGTACGTTTGTCCATCCGTCTGTCTGTCCAGGCAAACATGTCAGGTTTAGGGGCTAGTGTCAAGATTGATGACAATAGAAAATATTGGAAAATGATTGTTAAACAATAGATTTATTCCGTGAATACCGTAAAAGGTTTAGGAGGCCCCTAATCCAAACAAAAGAAAAGAACAAAAGAAATAGCCCTTAAACCTGACATGTTGGAACGACCGTACGTCCATTCGTCCATGTGTCTGTCTTTCCATCTGTCCGTCCGTTAACATTTTATAAAGTTTTGCTGTCAAAGTTTCTAAGAGATTTATCTTCTGAGCCCTTTGATAGATTTAGTTGATACTTACACTGAAGTTACATACTGGTCTAAAAATTTCATTGATGCATGTCCCATCCCCCACAGTGACCTTGAGGTCAAGGTCACAAACTTAGAAATTTTACATTTGGTTAAAGTTTGTCGTCAAAGTTTCTAAGAGATTGTATCTTCTGAACCCTTTGATAGATTTAGTTGATACTTACACTGAAGTTACATACTGGTCTAAAGATTCCATTGATGCATGTCCCAGCCCCACAGTGACCTTGAGGTCATGGTCAGTCACAAACTGAGAAATTTTACATTTGGTTAAAGTTTTATGACAAAGTTTATAGATGCCTGTATGTTCTTAACTCTAAGACCAATTCAGTTGATACTTGCATCAATGTACCTGTCAAAACATTTCGTGATGTATGTCCCTTCCCCCACCCACTGTGACCTTGACCTCAAGGTCATGGACTTAGAAATTTTATATTTTATATTTGGTTCAAGTTTTATGACAAAGTATATAGATGCCTGTATGTTCTTAACTCTAAGACAAATTATATTGATGCATACCGCACCCTGCTGCTTCAGTAACATTGATACCCCTCACCCCTTCAGTAACGTTGATGCCCTCACTCCCTTCGTCCATTTAGAAATTTTATGTTTGGTTTAGATTTTACAAGCACATTTATAGATTCTTATTGCTTCATATTGCATACAAGCTCAAAAGATGTATCAGAGTATGGCACTTGCCGGGGATATACGTGACCCACTGGTCGCTTTCTCTAGTTTTTTCAGCAGACAACATTTTGAAATATATTCCCATTTTTTTTCCCAGAAGACAGGATTTGACATTTCATACAAATTGTCTCCTATGGAGACAATTTGCATGAGATGCTAAGTCCTGCTTTTTGGGGAAAAAATAAGAAAAATAACAATTAGCTCAGAGAGTAGTAAAGGTTAAGAAACTTTTTCATCATAAACAGTGTTCATCACGAAAACATGCCTTTATAATTTTGATCCCCCTTAAACCCGACTTTTCTAAGGTAAAACTGGGGATTACAGGGGTATACATTATTTTTCTATTTCTGCTGAAAAACAACTGTGGGTCTACAATTTATGTTTTGAGCAGAAATATGAAAAATATCAAAAATGTTTATTTGAAAATTTTCATTTTTTTTATGGTAAATCTTTCAATATACATGTATTAGAATAGTTGTGTTTTTATACGCCCGTTTTGAAAAAAACGGTCGTATTATGTTATGGGGTCGGCGTCCATCCGTCCATCCATCCGTCCATCTGTAAACTTTTTCGTTTCCGGATAACTCCTCCTACAGTTTCCATCCGATTAACCTGAAACTTTGTAGATAGTAAGACTATGAGGTGGACATGTGCGTAAAGTTTCAAGGTTAACCATACACCAAATATTAATAGAGTTATGCCCCTTTGAAAATTGCGGTAAACATTTTTGTTTCTGGATAACTCCTCCTACAGTTTCCATCCGATTAACCTGAAACTTTGTAAATAGTAAGACTATGAGGTGGACATGTGCGTAAAGTTTCAAGGTTAACCATACACCAAATATTAATAGAGTTATGCCCCTTCGAAAATTGCGGTAAACATTCTCATTTCCGGATAACTCCTCCTACAGTTTTCATCTGACCAACCTGAAACTTTGTAGATAGCAAGACTATGATGTGGAGATATGCCTCAAGTTTTAAATACACCATACACCAAATATTTATAGACTTATGCTCCTTTGAGGAGCAGTCTGATCTGGGTCTGCACTGTTTGCTTAGGCCTATCTGTCCCCATACCTAGCATTACAGTAAATTGAAAAGTGTGGTTAGGTAAACTGTCCAGCTCAATATGACCTAAATAGTGTTGATTGCACTGTTAAACTGCAAACAAATGATTGTAAAAGGAAATAATATTCATCCTCTGCATCCCAGCCCCCGCCCATAGGGGCTTGAAGAAATATATGGGCTGCAGGATGCTTCCACGCAGAGCTGAATCCGGCCCGCACACTAGTACTGGTAAACAGCTTAGAGGATCTAAGCCTGTCCAGGAACCGCGGTGCGAGGCGGACCGTCCGTGTTAATAAACCCAATTGGTTTCATTGGGCGACAGGGCTTGAGATGTCATTTCGTCTCAATGTTGGGTAAAAGTCCCACAAAATTGGAAGCAACGTCTCCAAAATGACCTTTACAGTGTTGACGGGGATGTTAAACCTCAAATCAAACAAAAACAAATCCTCTGCATCCTTTATTTTGACAAATGGACTCAAACTGTAAGTATGAGGCATTTAACAAAACATAATGGCAGGCCTATTCAAAAATATATCGAAATGTGTACAGGAACCCTCGTTATAACAACAGTATTTGTTCCTTAACATTGTGCCATAATAATGAATTTGCCGCAATAAAAATCCTGGTAAGGAGTGGTAGGTCCTTTTTCCACTTAATCACTCCAAGAAGCAAATGTTGTGATTCTAACAAATATATAAAACTTCGGTTTCTTGAAGTATTATTGACAGTATTCTTGAATTTCTCCATTCATCTGACTCTTCTCAAGTTAAGGATCCATTCCATTGAAACTGTTGTTATAAGTTTTGTCGTTATTATGAATGTCCGTATAAAGAGGGATGACTGTTTCTGACACAGTATTACCGTAATGATCCTAAGTACTGGGACAGAAAGTCCTAAGCAAACAGTGAAGACCCAGATCAGACTGCTCCTGATCAGGGTCTACACTGGTTTCTATTCCATCTGCATTTTTTGGGATTTTTTGCTTGATCCTGAAACAAATTTATCAAGATTTTAGGAGAATTACAGCAACTCCTTAACCCTTGTCCTGCTGAGTTGGGATATGTCTTATCTTTCAAACAATGTAGATCCAGATCAGATGACTCCTGAAGAAGCCATCTGATCAGGATCTTCATTGTTTGTCATTCAGTTTATGAATTTGTTGCAATGATTTGCATCAAGAAATCGGATTGGTTGATAAGCAGTGGTGGGTGTGGCATATATTAATATTCAGCAGGTCAAGGGTTAAGGTATCCGAACTTGTAGGACTTTTACAATATTAAATCTTTTAACTGTTTACAGATGGTGAAGGTAACCTCCCCAGTCGTGACTCAGACAGAAAAGGAGAAGTGTTTAGCAGCTGTTCAGAAGCGTGAAGATGTTTCATTACCACCAAAGACAGTCACTCCCAAGCCAATGAAAGCCCCAGATCAAAAGCCTGTGATAACTATAACTGACGAAAGTGCTAAAATAAAAACAGAAAGTGATGTGTCAGTGTCTGAAACAAAAGATTCATCCAGCCAAAATGAAAACAAGAAAGCAGTTCAAGTCAAAATTGAACCTGAAGAAAAAATGGATGTAGATGTGACACTGGTAAATACTACAGACAGACAGTCACAAAGTGACAAAAATGTTAAAATGGAAATAGATTCTGGTGCTGTTGTTGAAAATAATGCAAATTTAGAAGTGACAAGAACAGGTAGTAGTGAAAATGATAAAACTGAGAACCAAACAATGCTGCAGACTGGATCAGTGGAGGTTTCTGTGGTGGGAAGTGAGATTCCCAGTGTAAGTAGCAGTGTCACAGTCTGTGAATCTAAGGTACAAACTCAAGTTTCAGAGTCAAGTGTGATGGAGAGTACTAATGTGACTGTGCCATCAACAGGTGCTCAAACGGATGTCACCATTCCACTGACTATTCAGACAAAGTTTGCTGGTACTCCGAATGTGTCACCAGGTTAGTCTTTATGGTCTGTTATTTACTACAGGAATGATTTTCATTTTTGTTGATTTTATTGATCTGTAAACTCTGGCGAATCACTCACAAACTGCATGCAGTTTACTAAATCGCTGGAGTTATCACATCGATAAAGCCACAAAAATGCTAATTCATTCATTATAATTTCAACTTTGTCATCAAAATGTTTAAAATGCCACCAAAATGGTAAATTTGAAGAATTCTTTTGAAAACTCAAGATTAAATTTACCAATGGCCATGGCGGAATGAAGCTGCCATTTTTGGAAGGAACCCAAGTGAAAAAACGTCGTTTTTATATTGAATTTATGTCTCTTCTAACATTTACAAATGCCTCTGTGTTGTAGTAGTCATGCTACTCACCTGATAAACCAGGGATTGCAGGATTGATCCCGGGCTTCTCCAGACTTTCGGACGAGTCTTTAAATCGAGGTCCCGTCTCCATATAACCTTAGCTGTTGGTGGGACATAAAATTGAAACATGCACTCACTCTAACATTTACATTTTCAGTAGTTTCCCATCTTTATACCCCCGCAAACGAAGTTTGAAGGGGGTATATAGGAGTCAGCTTGTTGTCCGTCGTCTGTTGTCTGTCGTCGGTCCGTTACAAAAAACTTTAACATTGCTCATAACTTCCTTATTCTTTGACCGATTTCTTTAATATTCATTTAATGAAAGGCTGTTGAGGTCGCTTCATGTAAAATGACCTAATGCATGGGTTATCAACACGCTCTTTGATGTCACGTTATTTTACTACCTGTCACTGTGAAACAGATCTGAGATTCTTGCTCAGGGACTTTATCGAAGTATAAAACTTTTATTTCAACCAATCAAATTACTCGGAATGTACATAATGATGGAGAATTGGAATTACATTAGGATAACGTACCTGTGTGTTGTTATGCTTCCTTTCAGGGGCCAGTTGTTCAAAACTAACGACATCGTTAGTTAACGTATCGTTAAAACTTTGATCATTAAATATGGCAAATATGCTGAATTTTTTGCTGAATAAATGTGAGCAGCTTTTGCAAATGCAAAAGCTGCTCACATTTTTTCAGCAAAAATACCAAAATTTACGATATTGTACTTGCTAGAAGAGTTAACAATATGACCACTTACGAGCTCGTTAAGCTAACGATGCTTTGAACAACTGGTCCCAGGTCTGTAAAAATGGTAATTTAACTCTTATCCTGTTAAATAAATTTATTTAGCCACACACAATTTTGATTATCTACCAATTAAATTACTTGATATAATGTATTCATACAATTCACAAACTGCAGGACAAACATTGATTCTAAAGAAGGCATCGGCTCTGGATTTAGTCTATTTGCAAAGGTAGGTGTTGTCGTATTCAGCAGGATAAGGGTTAAATTAAAATATGATAGATTTCTTATTTTAACAAAAAACATATTGTGGGTACTTGTGTTTGAACCACCTCATAATTCGAACATAAATTGTGGGTGCTCATTAGAACCACCAGTCCTCATTGGGGCAGTTCTAACGAATACCCTTAATATATGTTTTTGAGCAAGAATGAATGAAGTTATTTATACCCTTGTGAACCCCACATTTCTTTGCTATGTAAAGTGGATTTTGTAAGGGTATTCACTTCAGAAAAGTAATTACCGAATAAATCACAGTTCCTTTCCACTGACTATGTAGTCAATGGAAAGGAGTTGTAATTTATTCTTCGCTGCACAATGTTAGCATTCACCATCTGGTCAGTAGACTGTCAAGAGTAACCACTGCTTCAGCTGAAGTGCACGACCCGCCGGATGCTTTTAGCTTTATGAGTGTTACCATATATGGGTATGGCTGCCATTTTGATCATGTGACCTGGACCTAAAACGGTTCCCACAATAAATGTGCCTTATCGTAAGGAGCAAAAATATATCTTATACTTTAGTACTGTATTCTGAATCGTTTGCAGGATAAAATGCATTCTCACTTTTCCAATACAAAAGCATATGTGTCAAAGTTTGACCTAGGCACAAAGAAGGTCAAGGCCAACCCAGGGTCACCATTTTAGCAATTTATGATGGGCCTACGTCCCAGATGCTATTTATTAAGTTTCGTGGAAATCTGCCCAGTGGTTCTGGAGAAGACTATTTTTGAAGGGTTTTTACCATATATGGCTTGGCGGCCATTTTGGTCATGTGACCTGGACCCCATGAGCAAATTTTGGTTTCCCCCATCCCATAGAGGCTCCATATGAAATTTGACTTCAATCGGCCCAATGGTCTCCGAGGAGAAGCAGTTCGAAAATTTTCATATTTTTCGCCTCGGCGAGGCTATACTAAATGGAATGTAATATTTCGCAATTTCATTGGTTAGATCTCATTGATATCTATCAGTATGCCAAAAATTGTTTAAATATTCCAAGCGGTTAAGTCATTATCACCAATTTTCACAAACGGGTTACGGACGGACAGACAGACTGACTGAATGACCGAATGACAGAATGACAGAATGACACGGTGGTTTTAGGGCACTCTTAGAAAATCAACCGACTTCAGTCGGTCGCTTTTTCTACGGGTCGTGCAATTACCCACCATGTATAATCTTGACAGTCTACTGACCAGATGGTGAATGCTAACATGGTGCAGCTCAGAATAAATTACAACTCCTTTCCATTGACTACATATGTGACCTTAGTCAGTGGAAAGTAACTGTGATTTATTCTGCAACAAATCACTGACTGACACGAAAACCTTCCATTTTACGAAGATGTTCATAGATATTTTGGCTTTAGACTGTGTTTCTTGTATATAAAACCTTATAGAAGGACTAAAGGGGAATGGATACACCTTCAGTGGAGGCAACTCCCATGTCAATAGGGGTCAACTCTTAAAGGAAAGAATTTGCTCCTGAGGAGCAAATTCTTTCCTTTAAGAGTAGACCCCTTTTTCAGTGGGACAGGGCTTATAGAAAAGTGAACAGGAAGTCCCAAAAGTTATGCCCCTTTGAAAAATGGCAGAAAAGGCTTCCAGGTGTTCCCATTCCCCTTAAATGTGTGTGATATGTTCAGTAGTATTGGATTTTTTATCTGAGTGTTTGAAAGAAACAACAAAACTATTGTATACTCACCGGAAATAGAAACTATACACTCATTTTTAAGTTGTCACTGGCGAAACATTTTAATGAATTTGAATTCCAATTATATAAATTATCATCAGTGGCATATCTGATTTATCGAATAAAATGTTTAATGATAGCTACGATTTAACGGGTAGAGCCACAGGCTCAAAGCAAGGGTCAAAATTATGCTGTTCAAGTTTCCATTGGGTCAAACTTTTTGTGTTGCGAATGTGATTCCCATTTTTGCCAGTTATTACGCATCATCTAACGTGGGGAATATTGTTTACAAAATGAAAATTTTCACAATGGTTGAAATGTTATCGACGTTTAAATATTGGACCAAACCACCGGAAGTGAGCGAAAAGTATGGCATTTCTGATTGCGGTTTTTGTTTTTATCAATATTTAAGACACAGCTGAGAATGCTAAAACGACTGAAGGCACTTTCGGGTCGATTTTTGGTTTGAAACATTATTTTGAAAATTTCGCTAAAAAAAGCAGTTTTTGAGATTTCAATACAATGTTTGTTTCTCGATAATTTTTAGATGTTATGTTATTTTTTTATTCCTTGCTTTTTACTTGTTACCTATACGCAAAAAATGTTGAAGTCAAAATTCGATTACAAACAGATTTTGTGAAAAATGCACTTTTTTACGTTTTTCCCAAAAACTTTTATTTTGAACACCAGATTTTCTTTAAATTGTTACAGGATTCATGTCGATAGTTAGTAAAGTCCTTAATCAGTAATTTTTAACTGAATTATCCACTTGTGTAGTCAGGCGAGACAATTAAAAAGTGTATAGTTTCTATTTCTGGTCAGTATATATGTAGATCGGCTCTAGCAGTGAACTCTTGAGTAGAAAATCACAGTTTGTCATTCAGTTCTAGTAATCAGATCACTCCACCACATGCTCATGATTTGATCTACTTTACAACTGACCTCCAAACTGTGATTTATTACTGTCAGAACAATTCATTACTGCAGGTGATTTATTTTTTAACCCTTTTTGTACCAAATGGAATCTTAATTTTGTCCTTATATTTAGCAGGAGTCCATTTCAAACTTTTGAGGTGTCAGGTTGTGTTTTCCTCCAACTTTAATTAGAAAATGGCAGAGCTTTTTGCAAACTGTGCCCTTTCTGTGGCGTCTGATCAGGGTCTACACTGTTTGCCAATTATCCGTTTCGGGGTTTCCGGTACAAAACGGGTTTCAGGTTATGTGGTGCTTTTGAATAAGCACTTTTTGCTGAAATTTTAAATCTGTTAAAAAAGGATTGCTGTCAGAATCAAATCAGGCATTAGCATCAAAGAACATTATACTGAAGAAGCCATCTGATCTGTTTATTCAATTTACACATTTGAAAATGAATAAATTATATAATGTAGTGTTGGTTGATATTCAGAAATGATTGGCAGAATAAATTTAGTCAGCAGGACAAAGTTAATATGTTGTTTATTGCCGCAGGACCAAGCAGTGAGAGCACAGACACGGCATCAGAAGTCGGCAGCTGTTTCAGTTCTCCCAGTAGCAGTACAGTAGGAACATCAGCACAGAACAGTCCAAATGTATCTAGTGGTGAGAAGGCTCCTGGTGAGGGTCAGTATGTCTTGGGACCCCACCCACTTTTATTCATTTACTTCCAAGCTGATCTGGCAAATATCATTTTAAAAATGTTATCAATTATTATTTTTGCCATGCTAGTTTTTAGCATGACACAATGTAGTGATCTGTTTTTCCATCTGTTTGTTTGTTTGTCTGACTGTCAACATTTGCGATAACCCTAGCATCTACCCAAAAGTAAGAGTAAGATTTGGTCCCAACATGCATGGCATAGACCTCTCTGGTATTCGGTTTTTGTGTCCATACCAGCCACATGATGCTGTAATGTTTATTGTAGACTTGCCCAAGTCCCTACATTTACATTTTTTCTTTTTAAATGAAAGTCCCTTTAAACAAAACAAAAATATGTAAAAGTCTCTTTAGTCTTCATCTATGAATGTAGGTTAATTCACAATTTTCATAAAAGACTGTATTGCTATTTCATTTACCATGTATTTGTTTTTTTATTTTTTATTTTTTATTTTTTTTGTAAACAATTATTTCTACACCTAATTAACAGACTTGGGCAAGTCTATGTTTATTGTTAGGGTAGTCCATATGTGCTTGTTAATCCCGGCCGCCAAGCGGAGCAGGGATTATATGAATGGCCTTTGTCTGTCTGTCTGTCCATCTGTCTGTCTGTCTGTAACACTTTCTTGTCCCCTCCGTATCTCCTGAATGCTTTGATAGATTTTTGTAACACTTTGGTCAAATATTTCTTTCAGTGAGCTGATGTGCAGAACCTATAAATAAAACATGCAGAATCAAGGTAAAGGTCACAGTCAAGGTCACAGTTGAAGGTCACAGTCCATATCTCCTTTACCCCTGGAAGGATTTTTATTAAACTTTAGTCAAATATCCCCCTCAGTGAGCAGATTTCCAGAACCCATAAATAAATCATGCAGACTCATGGTCAAGGTCACAGTTGAAGGTCACGAGTTTGAAACTTGTATTTCGTGTCCTCCGTTCCATAGTCTCCTTTACCCCTGGAAGGATTTTCATTTAATTTTGGTCAAATATCCCCCCTCAGTGAGCTGACAAGTAGAACCCAAAATAAAAATGGTGACTAAAGGTCAAGGTCACAGTTGAAGTTCACGAGTTTGAAACTTTGAATTTTGGGTCCTTTCCGTATCTTTTTTACCCCTAGAAGGATTTTCATTAATCTTCGGTCAAATATCCCTCTCAGTGAGCTGATGTGCAGTACTGATAAATATTCCATGCCAACTCAAGGTCAATGTCACAGTTGAAGGTCACGAGTTTGAAACTTTGAATTTTGTGTCTTTTCCATGTGTCCTTTACTCCTGGAAGGAATTCCCTTAAACTTTGGTCAAATATTCCTCCTCAAGAACCCATAAATAAACCATGCTGACTCAAGGTCAAGGGCATAGTTGAAGGTCACTAGTTTGAAACTTTGAATTTTGTGTCCATTCTGTATCTCCTATACCCCTGGAAGGATTTTCATCAAACTTTGGTGAAATATCTCCCTCAGTGAGCTCATGTGCAGAACCAATAAATAAACCATGCCAACTCAAGGTCGCAGGTGAAGATCATAAGGTTGAATCTTGTTATTAAAGTATGGCAGCCAATTTGGCTGTCTCTCAGACTACTTCCTTGTTAGCTCACCTGAACACAAAGTGCTCATGGTGCGCTGTTGTGATCAGTGAATGTGTCGTCCGTCATCAATAATTTGCTTAAAATGCAAACTCCTTCTAAAACCCTTGGGTCAATTTGATTCAAACTTCACAGGAATGTGCCTGGGTGACTCCGTACCAAAATAGCTAAAATAGTATCGCTCCAATAAACAATATGGCTGCCAGAGCTAAAAATAGAAAAATCTTTAAACTACTACTCCTCCTGTACCCTTTGGCCAATTTCATTCAAACTTCATAGGAATGTTGCTTAGATGACCCTCTGCTAAAATAGCTAAAAGGGTTCTGCTCTGATGAGCAAAGTGGCCACCAGAACTAAAAATAGAAAAAACATCGTAAATTTGCCTCAAAGCGAACTTCTCCTAAACCCATGGGCCAATTTGATTCAAACTTTTGAGGAATGTTGGCTAGGTGACTCTCTTCCAAAATAGCTAAAATCGTTCTGCTCTGATATACAAGATGGCCACCAGAGCTAAAAATAGAAAAATCTTTAAACAACAAGTCCTCCTGTACCCTTTGGCCATTTTGATTCAAACTTCATAGGAATGTTGGTTAGGTGACCCTCTACCAAAATAGCTAAAACGGTTTCACTCCAATGAGCAAAATGGCTGCCAGAGCTAAAAATAGAATAATGTAATGTTGTAAATTTGCTTCAAGTCGAACTCCGCCTAAACCCCTGGGCCAGTTTGATTCAAACTTTGCCCCTGTTAGAAATATATCCAGAATATTCTGCCTTGAACAGGTAGTTAGCCTGCATCAGGTTATCAAGTCCATGAAATGAAGACCCACCAAAACCCCACTTTGTATAGAGAAAAGTGTGTTTTACTTGGGTATTCATTATTTTCCTTATGCTCAAAAATATAGATTGTGGGTGCTCGTTAGTGAGGTGGTTCTAACAAGCACTCAAAATCTATATTTGGACCAGAAATACGAAAAATATCTAATATTTTCATCTGAAAAATGTCGGTTCTTCTAAAACTAAGATAGACGCTATTTTAGCGATCAGGTCTGTTATTGTAATGGCAAAGGCCTATTCCTCTGTTTCTGGAAGACAGTCCTTGACATTACATTGAAATTGGCAGCAAATAGGATTGTCCATTTCCTTCATTTCGGTGAAATGTCTGGTCCTGTTTGGAAAGTTCATTGCATCCAGATTGTCTAAAAAAAACAACCAAAAAAAACAAACAACCAAAAAAACAATAACCCCCCCACCCCCCACCCCCACCCCCACAACAAAAAATCTGCTGGTTTTTGCCTAATTTAACCCTTGTCCTGCTGAGCCTGGATCTGCTTTATCTTTGAAACAATGTAGATCCAGATCAGATGGCTTCAGAAGAAGTCATCTGATGAGGATCTACATTGTTTGTCATTCAGATTGTGAATTTGTTGCAATAATTTGAATCAAGTAATCTGATTGGTTGATAATCAGTAGTGGGTGTGGCATATTTAAATATTCAGTGGGACAAGGGTTAAATTGCATAATCCCATTGACCTACTGTTGCTATGGTTTCAGAAGTGGGCAGTCCTCAAGTACTCAATAAATCTGAAGGAGAAGCGAGGAAATCAAAAACTAAATTCAGCAGTCAGCAAGGCTTCAAGCCTAAGGTAGGTATGGCAACACACACACAGCTTCAGATTATGGAAAGCACAGATGCTTGGAGGTTCTGTCAGAAATACATGTTGAAATAGCTCTATTCGACTATCCACGTATCAGGACTTTATGGAACATGGGAAGGCGCTCACTACCAAGTTGTTATGCCCGGGGTATCAAAAAACCAAACTTGTATCAACACTAAAGAAGTTCTATGGGAGGCAGAATTATGGAAAGCCATAGAAACACTTCCAAAATCTCGGACATACCCTTCTCGGCATTTACACCTTTTCTTCGTTCAGGTCGATGGGCATGGTGGGCGAAGCTTGCTTACCAAGTAATGCTTACTATCCGCGGACGCCTGATTACACTCTTCTGGAGTCCATGTCTGTTGATCTGAACATTGATACTTGCCATTTTGTCTATGGACTAATGATTTTGGATTAAGGCTTTGGTACTACGACCCAAACTACTATATAAGGCCTTCTGCTCACAATATAGGATAGTTGATTTGGGTTATTTTAACTTTTACAGTGGAACTTCGATGGCTCGAACACCGATGGCTCTACCATCGCTGAGTCAAATCCATTCTCAAGCCCCTAGGGAAACCCTCTACATAAGAAATAGGCGGGGTAATATAGGGGATTTTCGTCTTTTATATTACAAATGTATGCTGTGTGTACTCATTAGAATCGCCTCGATGAGGCGATTCTTATGAGTATACACAGCATACATTTTCATTACAGAATACCGAAAAAGCTGTCCAAAAGTATCTCGTTATGCATCCTGGCAGTAAACGTCAGTGGCTCGAACTACCCGTCTCGAACAGATTTTAGAGGTCCCTAAGGTGTTCGAGCCATCGAAGTTCGACTGTATTTCTGACAGAACTTCAAGCTCCTGTGATGGAAAGTAACAAGGATAATTTTGAGCTATTTTTTTTTCTTATTTCTGAATTTTTACCTTTCATCTTTCAAGCATTAAATCACGACTACAGACAGCATTTTCATAGTATTTTTCTCCTTGTTCTTTTTTTTTTTAGGGATGATCAGACTTGACATTACATGTGAATTGTCTGCAAACTTTCCTTATTTCTGCATTATTACCCTTTAACCCTTATCATGCTGAATATTCATTTAAGCCACACCCATTTCTGTCTATGAACCAATGAAATTACTTGATGTAATTTATTGCTACAAATTCATAAACTGAATGCCAGACAGTGTAGATTCTGATCAGATGGCTTCTTCAGAAGCCATCTGATCTGGATCTACACTGTTTGCAAAGATAGGGGTTGTCGTGAACAGCAGGATAAGGGTTAAACCATTTATTGCGGGCAAACCCCAAAATGGGTCAATTACAAACAATGCAGGCCCAGATCAGATGCTGGAAGATGCTGGAGAATGCGGCGTCGGATCAGAGCCTTCACTGGTTTTAAAAAATCATTTTTCAATCAATTTTCTAATATCAACACAAACAAGTACCCCTTAATCTTGAAATGGACTCCTGCTAGTTTGTGGGTATGCTCCTTACCCACCGAAACTTGCATCGTCTGACTTGAACGCTCTGCATGCTGGGTATTTTTTAGCAGCAGATAACATTTTGAAATATTTTTTTTATTTTTCCTAGGAAATAGGATTTGACAAATCCAGTCCTGTTTTCTGGGGAAAAAAATATGGAAAATATTAAGTTTGTCGTCTGCTGAATCAGCCTAGAGAGTGGTAAAGGTTAACCTTTTCCTCATGCATGATGGCTACTTTCAAAGTGATGAGGTCCCCATTGATGCTATTCATCAGTATCTTGAAGCTCAAGGCATGGGAGACAAAAATAGTTTTGCAGGAGTTGCCTCCCTTGAAGGTGTATCCATACCCCTTAAGTAATGGGAAGAATTATCTGTGAATCTAGAATGAGTTTGAATCACCCATCAGTGTTAGTTATTCGAAGTTTCACCGAACATGCTGGTACACTGTAACATTTATTATTCCCCCCCCCCCCCCCCAATCCCCACCACCACCCACCTGCTCCCAGGCATACAAAGAACTTGGAGGCATTCATCATTTTATCATATGACGTCGCGTCTGAGTCTGAGATTGTAATAATGCCATTTGATAAATTCCGAAATCCACTAGTGGATTAAATATGCAAATTTGTTAAATATGCCCCATCAGCCCCTGCCCATAGGGGCTTAAAGAAATATATGGGCTGCATGATGCTTCCACGCAGAGCTGAAACCTACCTGCACATGAGTACTGGTAAACCGCTTGGAGGATCTAAGCCTGCACGGGCAAAGCGGTGAGTCGGCCCTTCCATGCTTATAAACCCTATTGGTTTCATTTGGTGGCAGGGCTTGAGATGTCATTTCATCTCAATGTCAGGTAAAAGTCTCACAAAATTAGAAGCAATGTCTCCAAAATGACCTCTACAGTGTTGATGGAGACGTTAAACCTCAAATCAAACAAACAAACAAAATAAATATGCCCCATAAAGTTCCATGCATGACGTCCTTAACGACGTCGCGTTTACTAATGGCCGAATACTGATATTTTTAGCTCACCTGTCACGAAGTGAAGAGGTGAGCTTTTGGGATCACTTTTTGTCCGTCGTGCGTGCCTGCATCCATGCTTGCATCGGTCTGTCCGTCCGCAAACAATTTCTTCAAACAACATCTCTTCCTAAACCACTGATAGGATTTTGACCAAACTTCACAGGAATGATCCGTGGGTTGTCCCTTTTCAAAGTTGTTCAAATGGTTCTGGACCATTGCACATCTAGGTCACAGGAGCTAAAAATAGATTTTTTTTACTGAAAATCTTCTTCTCTGAAACCGCATGGTCCAGGTCTTTGATATTTGGTATGAAGCTTCATCTAGTGGACCTCTACCAAGATTGCCAAAAATGCCCTTGCGCCGTGCCCACCAGTTTTATATCGACTTGTATAGGGAAATCCTTTAAAATTCTTCTTGTCTGAAACCAGAAGGCCCAGGTCTTTGATATTTGGTATGAAGCTTCATCTAGTGGACCTCTACCAAGATTGTTCAAAATATAGTCTTGGGGACCAAAAGTGCCCCTTTGGTTTTACATAGGCATATACAGAGGTAACCTTTAAAAATCTTCTTGTCTAAAACCAGAAGGCCCAGGTCTTTGATATTTGGTATGAAGCTTCATCTAGTGAACACCCCCCCCCCCCCCCCCCCCCCCCCTGTGCCAGGGGCCACTGGTTTTACATACGGTAGGCTTATGTAGGGAAAACCTTTAAAAATCTTCTTGTCTGAAACCGGAAGGCCCAGGTCTTTGATATTTGGTATGAAGCTTCATGTAATGGACCTCTACCAAGATTGTTCAAGTTATAACATTGGGGCCAAAAATGTCCCCGCGCCCCGGGACCCACTAGTTTTACATAGGCTTATATAGGAAAAAACCTTTAAAAATCTTCTTGTCTGAAACCAGAAGACCCAGGTCTTTGATATTTGGTGTGAAGCTTTATCTGGTGAACCTCTACTGAGATTGTTCAAATTATAGCCCTGGCACCAAAAATGTCTCCGCGGCAGGGCCCGCTGGTTTTACATAGGCTTCTATAAGGAAAACCTTTAAAAGTTTTCTTTTCTGAAACCAGAAGGCCCATGTCTTTGATATTTGGTATGAAGCTTCATCTAGTGGACCACTACCAGGTTTGTTCAAATTATAGCCCTTGGGCAAAGAATGTACTAGAGACACTGATACTCAGGTGAGTAATTCAGGGCCCTCTGGGCCCTCTTGTTTTAAAACAGTCGTAAATAAAATGTGTTTAAAATGTCATATGATAAATGGAATCTTGCATTCATGCTCTTGTATTATTTAATTTATTAAACTCATTGACATACGGTAGGCTTATGTAGGGAAAACCTTTAAAATTCTTCTTGTCTGAAACCAGAAGGCCCAGGTCTTTGATATTTGGTATGAAGCTTCATGTAATGGACCTCTACCAAGATTGTTCAAGTTATAACATTGGGGCCAAAAATGTCCCCGCGCCCCGGGACCCACTAGTTTTACATAGGCTTATATAGGAAAAAACCTTTAAAAATCTTCTTGTCTGAAACCAGAAGACCCAGGTCTTTGATATTTGGTGTGAAGCTTTATCTGGTGAACCTCTACTGAGATTGTTCAAATTATAGCCCTGGCACCAAAAATGTCTCCGCGGCAGGGCCCGCTGGTTTTACATAGGCTTATATAAGGAAAACCTTTAAAAGTTTTCTTTTCTGAAACCAGAAGGCCCATGTCTTTGATATTTGGTATGAAGCTTCATCTAGTGGACCACTACCAAGTTTGTTCAAATTATAGCCCTTGGGCCAAGAATGTACTAGAGACACTGATACTCAGGTGAGTAATTCAGGGCCCTCTGGGCCCTCTTGTTTTAAAACAGTCGTAAATAAAATGTGTTTAAAATGTCATATGATAAATGGAATCTTGCATTCATGCTCTTGTATTATTTAATTTATTAAACTCATTGACAAAAGGGATAAAATTCTTGGCAAAGCCTTGCATTTATCCCTTTTCTTCAATGATTTTAATAAATTCAATAATACATGAACACTCATGTAAGATCCTCTTATATCTCATATGAATGCATTTTTGCAATACAGTAGAATTCCTATATTAAGACCACCTTTGGGACTGTTAAAAAGTGGTCTTGAAGACCACTTTTGAACAGTCCCAAAGGTGGTCTCTGACCAGAGGGCACTGTGGGCAGAAAGCATAAAGAAAGATAAAGTGTACCCTTCAAAATAAGCCTTTTAAAGCAGAATTTGTCTTAATTTAAGGTGGTCTTAATAGCGGAATTTCACTGAATTTCAGGATCTCCTGGCATTGCTGAAGAATGTGGAAAACGAGATTAACCTCTGTGAGAACAACCTGCGTGATGAACAGGAGAAAATGAACAAATATAAAGTGAGTAAATTTCCACGGCAAAACCTATGCTAACATCACAGTGTATGAAAAAGAACGTGACTGGGGATGCGGTCATCAATCAAAGCACTGACAGCACTGGTTGGTCGATTGTCTCTGGGTGTAGGTAGGGAAAATAGTCCTGAACAGGAGCTTAGACTGTTTCATTTTCCCCTTAAATTCCAGTGCCAGCTGCAACGTCCGATGTGGGTCTACACTATTTGCCAGAGTCCAGCATATGAGCCCAGTTCAAGTTTTACAGATAACCATTATGATAACACACTCGTGCGACAGAGTGCATTTTTTCACATCTCCAAAATGGCTACTTTTCTGATGAAAATCCATATTTTTCTTGTTTGTACTGCAAACATAGGTTATGGGTGCTTGTTAGAACTGCCTCAAATACCCAGAACCTATCTCTTGGAGCAGAAATAGAAAAAAGAATGTATACCCCTGCAAACCCGTTTTCCCTATATAAAGTGGGTTAAAGGGGGTGTTCATTTCACGGACTTGTTCATATGATTGTACATGATCAGTTACGTGGATAATAGCAGACAGAACTTGGACAATAGCAGACAGGAAGCTTCTTGAGTAACTTTGGGTCGATTGACGTGAAGGATGCCAACTTCGGCACAAGCCAATTCTGGCATTTTGGACGAGCCCCCATCTTACGACATGAAAGCCGTAACAAAGGAAAGAAGCATAGCCTGAAAAAATCCCCGCCTATGGTGGGATTCGAACCCGGGTCGCTCGGGTGATAGTCCAGTGCTCTAACCGCTGAGCGAAAGAGTCGACTCCCTGACGCAGTTGTCAGAGTGGTTATAAACCTAGAAGCTATGCATATGATCTACCAAGGTAGATAATGGAAGGGAGGTAACACAATCATGTTCATTTTCCTTCCACCTTACAACTTGGGCCTTTACGAATTTAAGGGATATCAAACTAAAAGTCAAAATATACCGTTGTTGGTTGTTTGTTCTGTTGTCTAAACCACGTTTTAAAATAAATTAAG
The DNA here is from genome assembly GCA_963580285.1 of Lucinisca nassula. Classification (NCBI taxonomy): domain Eukaryota; kingdom Metazoa; phylum Mollusca; class Bivalvia; order Lucinida; family Lucinidae; genus Lucinisca; species Lucinisca nassula. The sequence continues at coordinate 42,483,349 of OY757016.1, forward strand.
GTAAATGGATACACCTGGCAGATTTTGCCACAATTTTTTCAAAGGAAGACAACTCTCGGAACTTCCTGTTCACTCTTCTATAAGCTCTATTCCAGGGAATCAGGGAATTACTCTTAAAGGAAAGAATTTGCTCCTCATGAGCAAATTCTTTCTTTTATGTGTTGACTCCTGTTGACATGGAGGACAAAAAACTTTTTGCCAGAGTGGCCACCCCTGAAGGTGTATCCATTCCCCTTAAATTAAATTTATTGTAAAGTTAACCAAATTTCTTGTTCTTTAAGCAAACAGTCTAGACCCACATCAGGTGCTGCTTTATGAGGCGTTTGTTTTGGGTCTGCAGTGTTTGACAATGTCTCTTTGTGGGATGCCAGGCTTATATGTATTAAATGAAATATCTTTGAATAGCAAGGAAAAGTGATTTATTTCAAGTAAAATGAAGTGAAGGCAATGATCCAGAATCAATACAATTAACCCACAGCTCCCACCAGAGACACCAAGGGAAAGATACACAAACATGAAACAACTAGACCCTATTGGAAACATCACTAGCAGGAAAGCCAAAAGGACAGTTACTTTCCTACAAAATGGCCAATTGGCTATCCAAAGCAAAATAATAAAAGCGATAAATACTCGAAGACAAGCTATAACAAAAATAAACCATGATAGAAGAACTCCACTGGGGGGCTTAAATCGATTTTATGTGGCCACAATCCTCGCCCTTACTTCCATTGCATGGTCACCGCCCATCGGGGCTTGAACAAATATATGGGCTGCATGATGCTTCCATGCAGAGCTGAAACCAACCCACACACGAGTACTGGTAAACCGCTTAAGAGTGTCTAAGCCTGCCTAGGCAAAGCGGTGCGAGTCAGACCGTCCATGCTTATAAACCCTATTGGTTTCATTGGCGATAAGGATTAAGATGTCATTTTATCTCAGTGTCGGGTAAAAGTCCCACAAAATTGGAAGCAACATCTCCAAAATACCTTTACAGTGTTGACGGGGATGTTCAACTTTAAATCAAACAAACAAAAATCATCCTTCTCTATTCAAATAAATTTTCAGATTGATGACTGCCGGCGGACACACAACTACGACCAGTTTCTTTGTACATTTCTGTCGATGTTAGCTGAGCAAGGTCATCTAGCAGAACTAGTCCAGCAACACAGTTATATCAAAAAGAGGGTGCCAGGGACAATTAGCAAAGTAACAAAAGTAGCTAAAGTTGCTAAATTGGCTACAACAAACAAGAAGAAGAAAACCAAGCCAAAAAAGAGACGTTGAAATATATTTATTTGGATATAGAGATATTTTTGGCCCAAAATTATGATGGGCCTTTAAAATGGGCCATTTTCATATTCCATTCAAATGCATGTAAAATATAAAATTTTGATGGCCCTTTTCAAATTCTCTGGAAATTTTGGTGGGCCAAGGTATCCTAAATAACCATCTTAGAGCAAACTAATCACAAGATTTGAATAGCTTATAATAGGGGGCTATGCTAAAACCAAATTCAATTGCAGTCTATCACTAATGTATTGTGTTCACTCTGGCATTGGCTTCAGCATCCATGATCTCATCCGTTGACTCTGACATGATGTTTTGGTTAACTTGAAAAATCTTCAAAATCACTCAGCATATTGCTTGACTTTTGGATAAATCTTACATGTAGCTCTAAAAATTCATTTATTACAACACATCTCTGACCTGAAGGTGAAGGTCAAAGTCATTGAAATTTTGCATTTAATTTAATGGAACCTCATAATTTCACACAGTTTACTTCATATGTCAGATATCGGTATAATGTTGTTTATTACTCAATCTCTTAAAGTGTTATGATGTTCTTTGGCTATAGGATGAGTTGTAACCAATATTTTGCCTGAGTTAACTATACCACCATCCAATATTTTTCAAAAGTAGAGTTTTGTTGATTTTCCAGTTATCATCAATTTGATCTGCAACAGAGTAGAAGCAGGGAGCCATATCTAGGCACATGAATGTAAACAATGCCATAGCACAATACAATCACTTTATAACACTATTAATGAGGTCCAAAGCAGAAACCATGTTAGTTAAACAACCGTGTTATATCCAAACAAAAATGTGTAGATTATATAGAAAAATGTGGTCATTTTTCTATATAATTTACACATTTTTAGGATCCATCTTAAAACTGTTATATCCAAATTGTGTTATAATAAACCATGTTATAACGAGGTTATGGTGTAAGTAATTCATATCACACAGGAAAGCACCAATAAAATAATATGTGTATATGCTGGATTGGGTAATAAAACAATTATTTGATGGCTGTTTAGATGATAGTATACAACAATTTCATACCTTTTTGGGCGACAGTCAAAACTATCAGCCCCGAGGTGCTGTGGAGCACCTGATGAACTATCGCCCGAAGGCCGAGGGCGATAGTTCATCAGGTGCTCCACAGCACCTCGGGGCTGATAGTTTTGACTGTCGCCCTTGGAGGTATGAAATAGTTGTTTTATTACCCAACTCGTATAAAGAGTTATTTTGATCACAATAAGCAATTACTACTTGTCAAGTTGCTAGGTGATCACGTGACCATGAGATAGTTAAAACTATCTGCCCCGGGCAATAGTTCAGTGCTCCGTGTGATAGTTCTCTGAAAACCGGTTCAATCCGATTTCATGCGAAAAGGTGTTAGATAGTCGAAAATGCTTAATACCTTCTTATATAGTAGGTTGGGTAATAATTCAAACTATTGCCCCTCGGTGTTGTGGACGACCAGACTCACTTTTGTCCTTTGCCTTCGGCCTTGGGTGGTCCACGAGAAGCCTCCGCTCCGTGGTGTAGTGGTTACGCTACTCGCCTTGTAAACTAGGGGTCTCAGGATTGATGCCGGGCTTCTCCAAACTTTTGGATGAGTCTTTAAACCGAGGTCCCGTCTATGTATGACCTTAGCTGTTGGTGGGACGTAAAACTCAAACACTCACTCACTGGGTGGTCCACGTTACCTTGGGCAATAGTTTTGACTATTCAAACAGCCATCAAATAAGTGTATAAAACAAAGGACCCTCGTTATAACGGCAGTATTTGTTGCCCTGTATGGTGCCATCATAAGGAATTTGCTGTTATAAAGAATCCCAGTTAGGAGTATGAGAGACAATTAAGGGCCTTCTCACCTATATTTACTCCAAGAAATGAAACAAATGTTATAGACATTTGTTAGAATCGCCTCATTGAGGCGATTCTAACAAATATCTATAACATTTGTATCTTGAAGATTCTTTCATGACCATGGATTTGATACATGCATTTCCTACTGAAAGGAAGCCCATTGATCGGAACCACGGCTAAGCTTGAGCAAGCATGCTTTCAACAGAAATTGTCGTTATAACTAGTTTTGTCGTTATAACGAATGACGATATAAAGAGGGTTGACTGTATAGTACAAACTCAACCACAAACAAAATATTTGATGTACTTTTAGTGCCAATCACGACCCTGAGGCCAGAATCATAAACTTAGCCCATGTCCTGCTGAAGACAACAAACTCCACGTTTGCAAACCCTGTCATTCAGTTTGTGATTGAACAATTACATTAATGATTATATATACAGTGGAACTTTGATGGCTCGAACACCGATGGCTCGTTTACCATCGCTGAGTTGAATCCTTTCTCAAGCCCCTAGGGAAACCCCCTACATAAGAAATATGCGGGGTAATTTAGGGGATTTTCGTCTTTTATATTACAAATGTATGCTGTATGTACTCATTAGAATCGCCTCGATGAGGTGAGGCGATTCTTATGAGTATACACAGCATACATTTTCATTACAGAATACCGAAAAAGCTGTCCAAAAGTATCTCGTTATGCATCCTGACAGTAATCTCCGTGGCTCGAACTACCCAGTCTCGAACAGATTTTCGAGGTCCCTAAGGTGTTCAAGCCATTGAAGTTCGACTGTATATAGTAAAATTAAAAAGAGAAACAATCAGAAACCGATACAATCAGATCCCAAATTCTTCCCACAATATCACTAGGCGAAACCTGGAGCAAAGACAGTAAACAAAATGGACAACAGGCAAGCCAAGTCGGCAGCTCTTTCCCGAACAGGTAGTGACTGTAGTGACTATGGATATTCAAACATAACTTAAAAGGAGCAATATACATAATGGGGGAAAGAATCAGAATCACCAACATGACAAACTTTAAACTGGAAAGACAGACTTTCGGACGAGTCTTTAAACCGAGGTCCCGTCTCCGTATGACCTTAGCTGTTGGTGGGACGTAAAACTAAAACTCACTCACTTAAACTGGAAAGACAAACACAGGTTGCAAGTAAGAACCGCCTCATTAAACCGAGGTCCCGTCTCCATATGACCTTAGCTGTTGGTGGGACGTAAAACTAAAACTCACTCACTTAAACTGGAAAGACAAACACAGGTTGCAAGTTAGAACCGCCTCATTGAGGCGTCTCTAACGAGTACCCCCAACCTATGTCTTGTAAGCAGACATAAGAAAAATAATGTATACCCCCATAAACCCCAGTTTTTATGTCCCCGGTAGCGATAGCGGGGACATATTGTTTTTGCCCTGTCTGTTTATTGGTTTGTTGGTTTGTACGTGGACAACTTTAACGTTGGCCATAACTTTTGAACCGTTTCAGATAGAGCTTTCATATTTGGCCTGAAGGTTCCTTGTGACAAGACCTTCACAATCATGCAAAAAAATTTGACCTGTGACCTTGACCTTTGGCCTACTGAAAAGAAAAAAATAACATTGGTCATAACTTTTGAACCACTTGAGATACAGCCTTCATATTTAGCATGTATGTTCCTTGTGACAAAAGCTTTACATTCATGCAAAAAAAAAAATTGACCTGTGACCTTGACCTTTGACCTACTTAAAATAAAAAAATAACATTTTGGTCATAACTTTTGAACGGTTTGAGATAGAGCCTTCATATTTTGCATGTAGGTGCCTTGTGACAAGAGCTTTACATCCACACAAAAAATTTTGACCTGTGACCTTGACCTTTGACCTACATAAAAGAAAAAGTTAACATTGGTCACAACTTTTGAGCCGTTTGAGATACAGCCTTCATATTTAGCATGTATGTTCCTTGTGACAAAAGCTTTACATTCATGCAAAAAATTTGACCTGTGACCTTGACCTTTGACCTGGACCTTGACCTTTGACCTACTTAAAATAAAAAAATACCATTTTGGTCATAACTTTTGAACGGTTTGAGACAAGCCTTCATATATTGCATGTAGGTTCCTTGTGACAAGAGCTTTACATTCACACAAAAAATTTTGACCTGTGACCTTGACCTTTGACCTACATAAAAGAAAAAGTTAACATTGGTCATAACTTTTGAGCCGTTTGAGATACAGCCTTCATATTTAGCATGTAGGTTCCTTGGGACAAAAGCTTTACATTCATGTAAAAATTTTGACCTGTGACCTTGGCCTTTGACCTACTTAAAAAAATAAACATTTTTGGTCATAACTTTCGAACCGTTTGGGATAGAGCTTTCATATTTGGTATGTAGGTTCCCTGCGATTAGAGCTTTTCATTCATGCAAAATGTTTGGATCATGACCTTGACCTTTGACCTACTTAAAATAAAAAATAAAATTGTTCATAACTTTTGAACCGTTTAAGATAGAGCCTTAATATTTGGCATGTAGGTTCCTTGTAACAAGAGCTTTACATTCATGCAAATTTTTTTGACCTGTGACCTTGACCTACTTTAAAGAAAAATATTATTGTTCATAACTTTTGAACCGTTTAAGATAGAGCTTTCATATTTGGCATGTAAGTTTCTTGTGTCAAGGGCTTACCACACAAACAAAAATCTTGAACTGTGAGCAACTTTGAATAAAAAATGACCATGCCCGGGGACATGTTCGTGTTTCACAAACACATCTTGTTCTATATAAAGTGGGGTTTAGGGTTGTGTTCATTTCACAGACTTGTTCATGTGATAGCCAGTCAATGAAAAGTCAGGTTTCCGACAGTATATTGCAGAATACTGGTACATAAATTTTTGATGTTATCCAATCAGATGTCAAGTTCCCTATGCCAATGCATTAGAATTATGGTTACACTGATGCACTGTTGAGAAAAAGTGCATTTTTATTTCAGTTTTATTTTATCATTTTTACACTGTAGACATTGTTTCTATTTTGATTGACAACTGAACGTCATTGTGCAATAAAGTTTAAACAGATTTTTTGTTATTATTCATTGTATTCCCATTCACCTTTTTTGTATTATCTGCTGGTTCCTTGTCTGAACGTTATCAGTGTTGGAAAAACAGGTAACCAGACCCCCCTGACCTTGAAAGGTCAGGGGGGTCTGGTTACCTGTTTTTCCAATATTGACAATGTGCAAGCTGGGAGCCAGCAACTAATGCAGATATGGTGAATACAAGAAATAAAACTTTCACTGACAGTGCTTGATACCCTGTCTCTGTATTGTATGTTGGTGTAAAAAGGTCATGTTTCTGATGAAGAACAGTGGAGATCTAGAAATATAAAATGGTTGTTTTGAAAGGTGGTTTCCTGACAAATGAAATGTTTATTTGTTTCTTCCAACAACAAAAATACTTCCTTAATATTATGTTTTTTTTAGCTCACCTGAGGCGAAGACTCTGGGGGACTATTGGGACAGGTCACAGTCTGTCCAACCATCCATCCATCTGTCTGTCTGCCCATCCATCCATCCACAATTTTTTTAAAGGGAGAGCTTGATGCATTTTCATTCCTCTAAAGATATTTTGAGAGAAGGCTATAAAGTCTGACATAGATGAAGTTTTATTAGGCCCTGGACACAGACTATTACTGATAACATCTGATGCAGTTTTAGGCTCATCAGCTGGTTCAAGATATTGATTTACCTGACTAACACACAAGTTAATTTATATTACAACTTGCACTGTTGCATTGGAATGTAGTTAGCCTATATGTTTTATTTGGAATAACAGCAAATGACACATAAGAATTATACAACATTGAATAAGCTTGATTTTGATGTAATGGATGTTGTTTCAATGGTGTGGCCCCACTGGGTTCATGCACCACTTCCAGTGCAAGCAAATAAGATGTGTCAAAGTTGGCAGACATTTGAATATGTTGTAACAGCGTTGTCAGCTGTGATTCAACGATGTATGTACAAGCCATTGTGGAATAGTGCCGGCCTTGGTAGCTCAGTCGGATGTGTGTCTGACTGGTGATCAGGAGGACGCGGGTTCGATACCTGCCGGGGTTGGCAACATTCTTTTGTGGAGATTGATCATGAAATCTTTTCTACAGTCATTCTCCTTCCACTGATTCAAGATGGGCAGTTGTCAGTTTCTGGCGAAAGAATGTGCACCACTGGTTAACCGCTTACGAATAAGCCTGCCCAGGAAGTGTGGTTAGGTAAACTGACCGGCTCCAAAATGACCTAAAATAGTGTTGACTGGGCCATTAAACTCCAATACAAACAAAATCTATGCTGCTCGCCTGGTAAGCCAAGGATCGCAGGATCAATCCCGGGCTTCTAAAGACTTTCCATCCGGAAAACATGCCTCTATAATTTGACCCTCTTGAACCCCACTTTTATGTTGTAAAATGGGGTTTACAGGGGTAACACTTATTTTTCACATTTCTGCTCTAAAATATAGATTGTGAGTCAGTCTAGATTTTGAGTAGAAATAAGAACAAGAATTCTGCTGAAGGCAATGTCGCGCCTGTGAGGGCACAAAGTCACCGAACCATGAAATCTAGGCCAAGGTCAAACATTGATGCTTGCATAAAAGTTGCCATTCCTAGATGCAAGCTTGTACTAAGTATCATCATTGAAGGTCTAATAGTTTTTGAGAAATGAGCTTAAACATTAGGTTGAACACTAGGGTTGATGCAATAGGTCACTAAGTCAGTGAACCATGAAAGTAAGATCAAGGTCAAATATGGATGCTTGCATTAAAGTTGTCATCACTAGATACGAGTAAGTACTAAGTATCATTAATAAAGCTCTTATAGTTCTTTTGAAATGAACTTGACCATTAGGGTGAACGCTAGGGTCGTCGCAATATTTCACAAAGTCAGTGAACCATAAAATGTAGGTCATGGTCAAATATTTAAGTTGCCATCCCCAAATACAAGTTTGTGCCAAGTGTCATTAATGAAGCTCTTATAGTTCTTGAGAAATTAACTTGATCATTAGGCTGAACGCTAGGGTGGACGCAATATTTTACAAAGTCAGTGGACCATGAAATGTAGGTCAAGGTCAAATATGAGTGCTTGCATTTAAGTTTCCATCCCCAGATACAAGTTTGTACCAAATATCATTAACAAAGCTCTTATAGTTCTTGAGAAATAAACTTGACCATTAGGGTGGTCACAATATTTTACAAAGTCAGTGAACCATTAAATGTAGGTCAAGGTCAAATATGGATGCTTGCATTTAAGTTGCCATCCCCAGATACTAGTTTGTACCAAATATCATTAATGAAGCTCTTACAGTTATTGAGAAATAAACTTGACCATTAGGGTGAACGCTAGGGTGGTCGCAAATGTTGACACCTTGACAAACGGACGGATGGACAAACGAATGGACAGAAAACCGGACACCTATATCGCGCCATGCTTATAGCAGGCGCGACAAAAACCACAATTTATCATCCTAAAATTTTCATTTTTTCGGCAGTAAGGTTTATAATGTATTTAGTTTAGTTTTAGGTTTAGTTTTAGTTCGATTGCGATGGAAACTGCAAGGTTATTTATACAAGAAATCCGCCAAAGGCTATGTCGCGCCTGTGGGGGCGCAAAGTCACCCAACCATGATATATAGGTTAAGGTCAAACATAGATGATGGCATAAAAGTTTCCATTCTCAAATGCAAGCTTGTACTAAGTACCATTAATGAAGCTGTAATAATTCTTGAGAAATGTACTTAACCATTAGGGTGAACGCTAGGGTGGTCGTAATATTTTACAAAGTCAGTGAACCATGAAATATAGGTCAAGGTCAAATATGGATCCTTGCATTTAAGTTACCATCCCCAGACACAAGTTTGTACCAAGTATCCTTAATAAAGCTGTTATATTTGTTGAGAAATTAACTTGACCATAAGGGTATACGCTAGGGTGGTCGCAATATTTTACAAAGTCAGTGAACCATGAAATGTAGGTCAAGGTCAAATATGGATGCTTGCATTTAAGTTGCCATCCACAGATACAACTTTGTACCAAGTATCATTAATGAAGCTGTTATAGTTCTTGAGAAATAAACTTGAACCTTAGGGTGAACCCTAGGGTGGTTGCAATATTTTACGAAGTCAGTGACCCATGAAATGTAGGTCAAAGTCAAATATGGTTGCTTGCATGTAAGTTGTCATCGTGTGAGTCAAGTTTGTACCAAGTATCATTAATGAAGCTGTTATAGTTATTGAGAAATAAACTTGAACCTTAGGGTGAACGCTAGGGTGGTTGCAATATCTTACGAAGTCAGTGACCCATGAAATGTTGGTCAAGGTCAAATATGGTTGCTTGCATGTCAGTTGTCATCCCGTGATACAAGTTTGTACCAAGTATCATAAATGAAGCTCTTATAGTTCTTGAAAAATAAACTTGAACCTTAGGGTGAACGCTAGGGTGGTCGCAATATCTTACGAAGTCAGTGACCCATGAAATGTAGGTCAAGGTCAAATATGGTTGCTTGCATGTAAGTTGTCATCCCGTAATACAATTTTGTACCAAGTATCATAAATGAAGCTCTTATAGTTCTTGAGAAATAAACTTGAACCTCAGGGTGAAAGCTAGGGTGGTCGCAAATGTTGACACCTTGACAAACGGACGGACGGACAAACGGACGGAAAACCGGGCGCCTATATCGCGCCATGCTAATAGCAGGCGCGACAAAAATCTTTCTCTAACACTCATTCGGGATGTTTTCACACGCGTGAGAGAGAGGCAGTGACTATTACCACTGCTACCCATTTACACTTGGGTGAAGTGAGGCAGTGTCATTATGTGTCTTGTCCAAGGACACACCTCGATACCGGGTGCGGGATTAGAACGCACAACCTCTTGATCATGAGTCGAACACTTTAACCACTGTGCTATCACTGACAAATTATAGTGTATTTGTATAGGAGTGCTTTCGTAAAGCGGATGAGTCTTTAAACGGAAGTCCCGTCTCCGTATGAACTTAGCTGTTGGTGGGACATAAAGCTAAAATACACACACACATTGAATCAATGCTGTGTGTCTGCTTGAAGAATAATATAATATTCTGTTCACTTTTCAATGACATTATGCTCGTGCAGCTATTTGTGTGCATGCTTGCAGTAACAACTTACACATACAATTGAATTATAATTAGGCCCTGCCCATAGGGGCTTAAAGAAAAAGATATGGCTTGCAGAGCTGAAACCAGCCTCACACGAGTACTGATAAACCACTTAGAAAGACTAAGCTGTTCAGACAAAGTGGTACGAGTCGAACAGTCCATGCATTTTCATTGGGCGACAGGACTTGAGGTGTCATTTCATCTTGATATTGGGTAAAAGTACCACTAAATTGGAAGTAACATCTCCGAAATGACCAAAATAGTTTTGTTGGGGACGTTAAACATCAATTCAAATGAGCAAACAGAATTATTGTGTTTGTTACTGGAATCTACATTGTAAGTTTAGAGCAGATGTTTTGTTCATTTGTTTGGTTTGAGGTTTTATGTTCCCATCAACACTGTATAGGTCATTTTAGAGGCGTTGCTTCCATTTTGTGGGACTTTTACCCAACACTGAGATTAAATGACATCTCAAGCTTAAGCTCTGTCGCTCAATGAAACCAATAGGGTTTATATGCATGGACGGTCCAACTCGCACCACTTTTCCAGGGCGTGATTAGAACCTCTAAGCGGTTTACCAGTACTCATGTGTGGTCAGTTTCAGCTCTGCGTGGAAGCATCATGCAGCCCAATCTATTTCTTCAAGCCCCACTATTTTATCTGGAATCCTGCATTGTTTACACATCATGTCAACAAGTCAGTACAGCGAAGACCCCCCTAAACCCCATTCTATACAGGGAAAACTGGGTTTACAAGGATATAGATTATTTCTCTTATTTTTGCTCTAAGTCATAGGTTGTGGGTACTCGTTAGAACTTACTCAATTAGGCAGTTATAACAAGCACCCACAACATATGTTTGCAGTACGATATTAAAATAAGAAAAATATCATTCATGGGTTAGTACTTTTCATCAGAAAAGTGGCCATTTTTGGAGATGTGAAAAATGCACTATGTCGCACAGGTGTGTTATTGTAATGAGTAGTTTCAATTTGCTATGAAAATTAATCTAACAAACTTTCAATCTGAATTATTAAACAGTCTATGGCAGGTAGTGTAACACACAACTGATTTGCAATAACACAGTTTGCAGGCTTATGAGCAGCTCTGCCCAAACCAAACATAAACATTGCTGGGAGTTATTGTCTTTATTATAGCTCAATAAACTATGCAATTCTGTCAACCATTTGTAGTTCCACTGTACTACCAAGCTCTCCATTTAAATGACATCTCCTCCTAAACCACTGAACAGATTCTGACCAAACTTGGCAGAAATGATCTTTGGGTGGTCCTCTCTCAAAGCTCTTCAAAGGTATTTGGTATGCAGTTTTATCTAGTGGACCTCTACAAAATTGTTCAAATTATAGCCCTGGGACCAAAAATGGCCCCGCCCCAAGGTTCACTCGTTTTACATAGACTTATATAGGGAAAACCTTTAAAAATCATCTTGTCTGAAACCAGAAGTCCCAGGCCTTTGTTATCTGGTACACAGCTTCATTTAGTGGACGTCTACCGAGATTGATCAATTTTCAGTCTTTGCCAACTTGTTTTACATAGACCTATATAGGGTAAGCCTTTAAAAGTCATCTTGTCAAAAACAAGAAGTCCCAAGCCTTTGATATCTGGTACACAGCTTCGTCTAGTGGACCTCTGCCAAGATTGTTGATAGTATAGTACTGGGGCCAGAAATGGCCCCGCCAAGCGGACCACATGTTTTCCATAGAGATATATAGGGAGAATTTTTAAAAATCTTCTTGTCTGAAACCAGAAGGCCCAGGTGTTTGACTTGTTGACTTCTACCAAGATCGTTCAAATTATAGCCCTGGGGCCAAAAATGGCCCCGCTCAGGGGCCCACTTGTTTTCCATAGTGATATATAGGGAAAACGTTTAAAATGTATTTTTTTACTGAATAATAATCAAAAATGAAACCAGAAGGCCATAGTCTTTAATTCTTGGTTTGTAGCTTCATCTAGTGGACCTCTACCAAGATTGTTCAAATCATGATCTCAGGGAAAACATCTGAAAATCTTCTTGTCTGAAACCAGAAGGCCCAGACCTTTAACACTTGGTACACAGCTTCGTCTAGTGGACCCCAGGTGTTTGACTTGTTGACTTCTACCAAGATCGTTCAAATTATAGCCCTGGGGCCAAAAATGGCCCCGCTCAGTGGCCCACTTGTTTTCCATAGTGATATATAGGGAAAACGTTTAAAATGTGTTTTTTACTGAATAATAATCAAAAATGAAACCAGAAGGCCATAGTCTTTGATTCTTGGTTTGTAGCTTCATCTAGTGGACCTCTACCAAGATTGTTGAAATCATGATCTTAGGGAAAATATCTGAAAATCTTCTTGTCTGAAACCAGAAGGTCCAGACCTTTAACACTTGGTACACAGCTTCGTCTAGTGGACCTCTGCAAAGATTGTTCAAATTATAGCCCTGAGACCCATAATTTCCATAGAGATATATAGGGAAAACAGGTTTTTTTTTTCATTATAAGTCTATGGAAGTTTAATGAACCATTGGGCGTGGCTAGTTTGCACCATCGGGGCATGTTTGGCAACATTTATGTAGGTGACCACTTAACGTTGGTATACATTAAATATCTAAGCTCTGGGAGGTCGGGCCCATCGGAGTCTAACTTGGTTTTCTTTTGCTGCAGCATTTCAGTGGTTTCTTGCTGTCGAGTCCTCACCGTTGTCTCACCTCTGTGGTTCTTTGATTTTTGTGTTCACGGAGATGTTGCACTGATGAGTTAGGAGGCCTTCATGCGGACTGAACAAATTATTTGTCTAAATCGCAACGGAAGTAAGGGCGAGGATTGTGGCCACGTGAAATCGATTTAAGCCCCCCCCCCCCCCCCATTGGAAATCTTCCACTGACCGTTCCAAGGCGGCTCTTCTGTGGCGATTTATTTATGTTGTTGTTTGTTGCTTGCTGTGTGTGTCGCTTGTGTCTTTTAATTTTGGATGGCCATATGGCCATTTTGTGGGAAAGTAACTGTCCTTATGGCCTTCCTTTGTTTAGGTTTCCATTGTGGTCTGGTCGCTTAGTGTCTTGTGTTTCTTTCCCTTTGGTGTCTTTTATGGGTGGAGTAAGTTAATTGTATCAATTCCTGATCTTTGTTTTACTTCTACTTTTAATATGGTTTCAGAGAATAAGATTTTAAAAGTTTTTCCCATTTTAGGTCAATGGGAGCTAACGTGACCAATTTAGATCCCAGGGTTATGACTGGCAGGATTTATTTAGGTGACCGCTTAACATTGTTACATATCAAATGTCTTAGCTCTGGGCCTTTTGGTTTCAGGGAAGATTTTTGAAGTTTTTCCCTTTATAAGTCTGTGGGAGCTAATGAGCCCCAGGGCAAGACCAATTTGGACCAAGGGGCATGGTTAGCAGGATTTCTGTTGATGACCACTTAATGTTGACTCATACTAAATATCAAAGCTCTGGGCCTTATGGTTTAAGAATTGAAGCTTTTTGAAGTTTTTCCCAGTAAGTCTATATGAGCTAATGAGTCCCAGGGGCATTAATAATTTGGACCCTATGGGCATGGTTGGGAGGATTTATATTGGTGACCACTTAATGTTGTTATATATTAAATATCTAAGCTTTGTCCTTATGGTTTCATAGAAGAAGATTTTTGAAGTTTTTCCCATAATAAGTCTACAGGAGCGAATTGGCCTGGGGCGTGGCAAATATGGTTCCTAGGTGCATGGTTGGCAGGATTTACGTAGTTGACCACTTGACATTGCTTCATACTAAATATCTAAGCTCTTGCCCTTGTGGTTTCAGAGGTTTTTGAAGTTTTATCTATTTTAAGTCAATTGGAGCTAATGAGCTCTGGGGTGTGGCCAATTAGGACCCAAAGAGCATGGTTGGCAGGATTTATGTAGGTGACCACTTGACGTTGCTTCACATTAAATATCTAAGCACTGGGCCTTGTGGTTTAAGAGAAGAAGATTTTTGAAATTTCTCCCCATTATAAGTCTATGGGAGCTTAAGAACCCATGAGCGTGGCCAACTTGGACGCCAGGGAGATGGTTGACAAGATTTATGTAGATGGCCACTTGACGTTGTATCATATCTTGGCCTTGTGGTTGCTGAAGTTTTTCCCAGTGTAAGTCTATGGGAGCTAAAGAGCCCCCGGGCAGGGCCACTTTGGACCCCAGGGGCATGATTGGCAGGATATAGGTGACCACTTGACTTTGTTTCATGCTAAATCTCTTGGCTCTGTGTCTTGTGGTTTCAGAGAAGATATTTGAAGTTTTTTTTTCTCCAATTTTAGTGTATTGGAGCTAATGAGCCCCAGGGCTTGGCCAATTTGAACCCCTGGGGCATGATTGACAGGATTAATGTAGGTGACCACCCGATGTTGCTTCGTACTACACATCAAAGCTCGGTGCCTTGTGGTTTCAAGGAAGAAGATTTTTTAAGTTTTTTTTCCATCATTAGTCAATGGAAGCTAATGAGCCCGCAGCGCAGCCAATTTGGACCCTAGGAACATGGTTGGCAGGATTTACGATGTAGGCGACCACTTGACGTTGCTTCACATAAAAAGGGCCTTGTGGTTTCAGAGGAGAAGTTTTTCATTTTTTTCCCATTATAAATGTTTTAGAAAGGGTTATCCTTTGGAAGCAAGGAATACACCACAGAACTGGAAAATATGGAGTGTACATGTTTTATTAGGCCTCATCAGTGACCCTCAGATATTTTCGAAATTCAACAATGGAATCAATGATCCCAAAGGACCAGAATATATAAACTACATTATGGTGTAGGGCAGGGAGACTTGTCTAAGTCTATGTGACCTAATGAACCCCGGGGCGTGGACATTTTTTACCCCAGGAGCATGGTTGGCAGGATTTAAGATGGTGACCACTTGACATTGTTTCATACTAAATATCTAAGCTCTGGGCCTTGTGATTGCAGAGAAGAAGATTTTTTTCCAATATAAGTCCATGGGAGCTAATGAACCGCGGGGCGTGACCAATTTGAACCCCAGGGACTGGTAGGATTTATGTAGATGACCACTTGACGTTACTTCACACTTAATATCTAAGCTCCGGGCCTTGTGATTTCAGAGATTTTCTGAAGTTTTTCCCATTGTAAGTCTATGGGAGTTAATGAGCCCCGGGGCGTGGCCATTTTGGACTCCATGGACATGATTGGCAGGATTTATGTAGGTGACCATATGACGTTGCTTCCTGCTAAATATCTTAGCTCTTGGCCTTGTGTTTTCCGAGATTATTTCCCCACTGTAAGTCTATTAAGGCGTAACTATACCAAATTTAGTGACACAGAGGCCTTTCTGATATTTAATCTTCATCAGTGTGTCTCAACCCCAAAGTTCTGTAACCGAAACGGATGATGGACAAATCCCGGCAAACACAGCACATCCCCTTCCGAGCACACACCGACCGACGCAGATCATGAGACATGTCAACTTGAGACATCAGGCAAAAGACGCCTACATCAGGACTAATAGGCGTCCCCCACCGAGCCAACATCAGCAAACATAGCCCACACTCCACGGAAGTCCCGGGCATCAAGAAGGAGATGTCCAAAGTAGCAAGACTTGCAAAATTTTAAAATATAACAAAAAGTGGCAACCAAATCCGCTAAGATACATGTCTCACCTGACAAGTCAGTCTTAGTTTTAGAAAAAATAGAATTTAATGCTGCAAAAATTAAAGATATAATATAGTTATTTAAATCAGTACCTGAGTACTGACGTCAACACCGCAGTATCAACCTCAGCACTGGGGAACTGATACGGAGTAACGTTAACTCTATGGGAGTTAATGAGCCCCGGGCGTTGCCAATTTGGAATCCACGGGCGTGATTGGCAGGATTTATGTGTCTACCTGACCTTGCTTCGTACTAAATATCTTAGCTCTGGGCCTTGTAGTTTCAAAGAAGATTTGTTACCATGATAAGTCTATGGGAGCTAATGAGCCCCAGGGCGTGGCCAATTTGGACTTCAGGGGCATGACTGGCAGGATTTATGTAAGTGACGACTTGATGTTGCCTCATACTAAATATCTTAGCTCTGGGCCATGTGGTTTCAGAGAAGAAGGGTTTTGGGATTTTTTTTTCCATTATAAGTCTATGGGAACTAATGAGCGACTCAAGGCGCATGGTTGGCATCATTTCTGTAGGCGACCACTTAGCGTTGCATCACACTAAATAACTAGCCCCTTGGCCTTGTGGTTTCAGAGAAGATTTTTTCCCATTATAAGTCCATGGGAGCTAGCGGGTTCCGGGGCGTGGCCAATTTGGAACCCAGGGGCCTGGCAGGATTTATGTAGGTGACAACTTGACGTTGCTTCATAACTGAGCTCTGGGCCTTGTAGTTTCAGAGAAGATTTGTGAAGGGTTTTTTTTTTCATTATAAGTCTATGGGAGCTAATGGGCCCCGGGGCGTAGCCAATTTGGATCCCAGGCTCATGGGTGTCAGGATTTATGCAGAAGACTACTTAACGTTGCTACATACTCAATATCTAAGCTCCGGGCTTTCTAGTTTCAGAGGAGAAGACTTTGTTCCATTATAAGTCTATGGGAGTTAATGAGCACCAGGGCGTGGTCAGTTTTGACCCCAGGGATATGGTTGGCAGGATTTATGTAGGGGACCACTTGACGTTGCTTCATACTAAATATCTAAGTTCTGTGCCTTGCGGTTTCAGAGAAGAAGATTTTTGAAGTGTTTCCCCATTATAAATCAATGGGAACTGTATGTTTCCATGGTAACCAGAATTCCAATCCGATCGTGCAGCCTTTCACCCTACCTGATAATGCTTCACATGAAATTTGATCAAGACTGGCCAACTGGCTTTAGATATATACTTATTTGAAAATGTGAACAAACGTCGACGGACGGTGGAGCATTGGCATACTAATACCTCACATAAGCCTTCGGCTCAAGTGAGTTAATTTAAGAAATGAAACTTATTTTTCTGCAATTCATGAAAGTATGAACGCAGTGGATCGCGTGCAAAGTAATTGAACTCCGAAGGGGTTCATGTAAACTTTGCTAGCGACCCGCTGTCGTACATGCCTTCATGAAAAACGGAAAAATTAAGTTTATTTGTATTTTTAATTTACATTCTTTGCCCCTCATCACTGGGCGATAAAATGCTTATAGGGCAAACTTTTAAAGCTAAAACACATTTACACGTTGTTTTTTTAACAAAGAGAGGAACCAGCGTTGACGTCACCAACGCCGGTAGAGACCCATGGTAAAGACTGACGTCACTGAAAATCATTTGACGCGATGCGTTCATGGAAGTTTGAACTACATTGTTTTCTATCGGCTCACATGTGAGACGCCAAGTTCTGCATCGGAAGGTCAGGTGTTTTTTCTCCGGGTACTCCGGTTTTCGCCCACCTCAGATTAACGATCGGCTCGATATGAGTGAAATAATCTTGAAAAGGCCATAAAACCAAAACCAAAAAAAAAAAAAAAAAAAAAAAAAACCATTGTTTTCTAAAGGTTTACATTAGACTTCGTTTACATTAGAATTTGTTTCCGCTGACCGTTCCAAGGCGGTTCTTCTGTCGCGGTTTATTTTTGTTATAATTTGTCTTTGGGTGTTTGTGTCGCTTAAATTATTTTATTTTGGATAGCCTATTGGCCATTTTGTGGGAAAGTAACTGTCCTTTTGGCTTTCCGCTATTGATGTTTCAATTAGGGTCCGCTGTTTCATGTTTGCCTTTCTTTCCCTTTGGTGTCTCTGATAGGAGCTGGGGATTGCTTGTATCGATTCCTGATCATTGCCTCCACTTCTATTTTACACTGGAAATGTAAATACAATATGATGGATTAAGTTCATATTTGGTATGCTGATGGGTATAATCTGAAGTTTTATATTCAACAATACCCGAATGCATGTGTCCGTCCATCGGGGCTTGAAGAAATAGATGGGCTGCATGATGCTTCCACGCAGAGCTGAACCGACCACACACGACTACTCGTAAACCACTTAGAGAATCTAAGCCTGCCCAGGCAAAGCGGTGCGAGTCGGACCGACCATGCTTATAAATCCTATTGGTTTCATTGGGCGACAGGGCTTGAGATGTCATTTCATCTCAATGTCGGGTAAAAGTCCCACAAAATTGAAAATTGTTGATGTGGTGTCAAAGATTTTATCCCAGATACATTATTCAGCAATACGCCAACTCCTGTCCATGACCTCAAGGTCACAGACGAAGACAACTTTCCAGGCGAGTCATGCTGTCTGAAGACAGTTCTTGTTATGTAACCGCGACCATGGCGCTCCGAATGACGTGATTTGATGTCCTGCTACGATGACGTCATACAACGTGATGTCATATCCAAAATCGCAATTTGATAAATATGTTAGCAAACTTTCAGCAAGACTGGTAATATTTCGTATATACCGCTATATTCTGGAAGACCCTGTATGCCTGTTCAGAGGGTTTGGTTGTGTTTGGGTTAAACGACACGCCAACCCTTGTGGGTCATTTTGTGTCGTCTCCCACAAAAAGGGAGAGAAGAGATATGAGATGGTAAAGGAGATGAAAGAGAAGCGACAGGGGAGAAAGATGAAGAAACAGACTAAATAACAGTTTCCCTCCTCTTCTCTTACCTGCTGCGTGGACAGCTGAAAGCCAGTATCATTTGGGCGCCCTAGTGACGTAAGATACACGAAACTTTTGCCTCACCCCACCACCCCTAACCCGTTTAGTGGGGTTTTAAAACTATGAATACATGTATAATGTTTTAATGACAGGTTTTGTCAAAAAATCTTTCTGGTGTACCTATAACATGGACTATATGCTGGTTTGTGTTTCTTGGGACAGAGAATAGAGAGTTAAATCAAATAAAATGGACCATTTTGAAAGGTCACAATGTTTACATATGTTTATTTATTTATTCTTCCAACAACAAAAATACATAGCACGGGAAGGCTTTCGGCTTGCCTTAGGATAGTTGATTTGGGCCATTTTGACATGCATTTCTGACCGAACTTTAAGCTCATGTGGTTCTAAACAACTGTACATTTTAGCCCAATCTCGACACGTTGAATGCACACGACTGCTTGCCATTTCGCCACAAAAATTGTTTGACTGTTATCTCTCTATATCTGAATTAAGCACTGATAGAATCCCGCTGACCTAGTATGGCGTTTAATGGCATCTTAAGTTATTACATTGTACATTGTATATTATCCTTTAATCGGCTTTTAATCTCAAAGTCTGTCTGCTGTAAAATTCCGAATTCTGAGCAAAAAATAAAAATAATCATGGCAACAGATAAGGTTGGTATTTTGCGATAATTGAAGGACAGTTTTCTTTATTTCTCCGTATAAGCCTATGTTGTGGGTATTCATTAGAACCGCCTCGCGAAGCGGTTCTAAGGAATGCCCACAACACAGGTTTTTATGGAAAATTGACAAAAACTATCCTTCAATTATCACAAAATTCCCACCTTATCTGTTGCTTCTGAGGTGGAAGATTGTGTGTTATTTTTTGTGGGTACCACTATTCGCCTATCTGTCGCTGACGATCGTTTCGATATAAGATATATTTTCTTGAACAGGCATACTCTCCCACTATCACATACCTACGAACAAAATTTAGAAGTAAAAATAGCCATCGGAAGAGATGGCAAATCCCCCGACCAAAAGCCAATTTGATATGGCCTTCAGAAGATTGTTCACCAATAGAAAGTGCAGCAGAATTAAACCAGCAATGTATCACAAAAGGATTGGAGTTATTGCCATCACAAGATTATAATGTCCGGGGAGATAACTAAAAAACCAGGGCTTTCAGAATTGTGGTTCTTGTGCATGATACGGCTGCTTAAGCTCATGTATTTCTGTACGAAGTACCATCAATATGTCTCAAAGGGTATTGGAGATATGGTGATCACAAGCTGGTCCTACTGTTATATTGGAAGGGTAGATAAGTCAAATATCACAGCACCAAGAGTTGTAATTCTCGCTCATTACACACCTTCTGTACCTTGTATACAATTGTGCCAAGTTCCTTCAATATATCTCAAAGGGTGCTGGAGTTATGGCCATCACAAGGTTATTTTGTCAAGGGAGATAACTCAAAACCAAAGCACCCAGAGTTGTAATTCTTGAGCATGACACACCTGCTTTATCTCATGTACATCTACATCAAGTACCACCAATATGTCTCAAAGGGAGGTACGGTGATCACAAGGTGGTCATACTGATATTGGAAGGGGAGATAACTCAAATACCATAGCACATAGAGTTGTGGTTCTTAAGCATGAAACGCCGTCTCAACCTTGTATACAATTGTGCCAAGTACCATCAATGTAACTCAAAGGGTATTGAAGTTATGGCCATCACAAGGTTATATTGTCAGGGGAGATAACTCAAAAACCAGAGCACCCAGAGTTGTAATTCTTGAGCATGACACACCTGCTTAACCTCATGTACATCTGCATCAAGTACCTACAATATATCTCAAAGGGGGGTTGGGTGATCACAAGGTGGTCATACTGTTATATTGGAAGGGGAGATAACTCAAATACCATAGCACCCAGAGTTGTGATTCTTAAGCATGAAGCGCCGTCTCAACTTGTATACAATTGTGCCAAGAACCATCAATAAATCTCAAAGGGTATTGGAGTTATGGCCATCACAAGGTTATATTGTCAGGGTAGATCTGTGGCACTTGCTCTTGACATGCCTGCTTAACCTCATTTACAACTGTACCAAGTACCATCAACATATCTGAAAGAGTATTGGAGATATGGTCATCACAAGGTAGTGGTTCTATTTTAATGGAAGGGGAGACAACTCAAAAACCATGGCACCCAGAGTTTGGTTATTGTGAATGACACGCCGTCTCAGCCTTGTGAAGAACTGTGCCAGGTACCAACAATATATCTTAAAGGGTATTGGAGTTATGGCCACCACAAGGTAGTCACTCTATTTTAATTGTGGGGGATATAACTAAAAAACCATGGTACCCAGAGTTGTGGTTCTTGTGCATGACATGCCGTCTCAGCCTTGTGAACAACTGTGTCAGGTACCATCAATATATCTCATAGGGTATTGGAGTTATGACCATCACAAAGTAGTCATTCTATTTTATTAAAAGGGGAGATAACTAAAAAAGGATGGCATTCAGAGTTCTGGTTATTGCGCATGGCACGCCGTCTCAGCCTTGTGAACAACTGTGCCAAGAACCATCGATGAATCTCAAAGGGTTTAGGAGTTATGGCAATCACAAGGTTGTGTCTACGGACGGACGGACAGACGGGCGGACGCCAGGCTGATCGCTATATCCCCCGAACCTATTCGGTCGGGGGATAAAAAGACGGACCAATGCATTGTAATTACAGATAGCCAACTGGTATATTACTTTTGATATGCCTTATCAATCATCATCATCACCAACACCACCACCAACAACAGCGTCATCATCAACATCATACCCAGCAGGCACTCAACGTTGAACTAACGTTGAAACAACGTTGAAAACGTTGTTTCAACGTTAGTTCAACGTTGAGTCAACGTTTTGTGCCTACAGGGTAACCACCGAACCCGTGCCCACATGAAACTATTCAAAGTTTATTGTGTCATCATCAACGACAACAACAACAAACCCATCATCATTATCATCATAACCACCCAAAATAGAAGTAGAGGCAATGAGCCTGTACTCTAACCCTGAGCCTGTACTCTAAGCTGTAACTTCAATAGTGAACTGTCTTTGTGCCAAAACCATAGCCTGCTATTTCCCGTTAGCGCCCACACAACGTCTGGGTATATCTGATTGTCGCATCTCACAACAGCAATTAAATTAGCGTCTCATTGTCCCTGTCACCACACGGCGTATATAAATTACCACCACACCATGTTTGTTTGAACTGGGGTTTAACGTTCCCGTCAACACTCTTAAAATCATTTTGGAGACGGTGCTTCCAATTTTGTGGGACTTTTACCCGACATTGAGATAAAAATTACATCTCGATCCCTGTCGCCCAATGAACTCAATATGTTTTATATGCATGGACGGCCCGACTCGTGCCACCTTGCTTGGACAGGATTATACCGGAGTGGTTTACCAGTACTCATGTGCGATCGGATGCAGCGCTGCGAGTCCAATATATTTCTTCAAGCCCCGATGGACGGTGGCCCTAACCACCACCACATGTACAATTCTTTCTTTCTTTCTACTGATACTGCGATCAGTCACATTTGACTATTACTCGCAGGTGTACCTTACATACTCTCCAGGTTTGCAGGATTAGAGCCTACACAGTAATCATGTAATTACGGTAGGGGTCTTTAACCTGTACAGGAGATGCTTCTCTCTGCACCGGGGGGGGGGGGGGGGGTCCAGTTAACGTGTCCCGATCCGAAGGAATCCGAATACAAAGGTCTAAGGGGTGCTGCCAGCATCCCAACTGATGACCTTGTTCCCAAAGCTAGGCATTGTAGAAAGCATCATTCATTGACGTTTCAGACCCTTGCTGCAAGAACTGCCATTTATAAAGAATCATTCTTCACCCCACGAACCATTAGAGATTGGAATGCCCTTCCCGGTTCGATTATTTCAACGACTGAAGGTGCTGAGGATTTTGAAGCTAAGTTTACCTCTTTGGTGAGAACTAGAGACTAACTTCCCATCACAGGTGCTGGTGTATGAATGTCATTTGACGTGTCACCAGTAACAATTCTCATTCTGAATGCACGGTGGGGAGGGGGGTCCAGTTAACGTTCCTATCCGAAGGATGGTACATTTTGTGGCTTCATCCCTGCAAATGATGCCAATGGAACATGTTCGGACACCGCAATTTTATCTATCTTCCATGACATCTTAACCTCCGCAGAGGACTTCAGATGGTGTTTCGGTAAAACCAGTGCTAAAGGGGGTTAGTTGAGGGTAAAAAAGGGGGTGGGGTAGAAAGGTGGGTGAAATGAGTTTTTACAGTGCGATCGAGAGTGTTAGTATAGTTAAAAGAAAAAAATAGTTGAGATCCTGAAGCATTGCTGAGACACAAGATGTATATCGGTTGTCTCTGGTTACCCATCTAGCAGCCCTTCTTTGAACTGATTCAAGTTTGTAGGAGTCTGATGCTGTGTAGGGGGACCACACAGTAGAGGCATACTCTAGCTGTGGGCCAACCAGAGTTTTATATGCTGTGGCCTTCAGGTTTCTATTGTGGACCCGAATATTTTGTTTCAAGAAGCCTAGGGTCTGGTTGGCTTTTTAACTTATGTTATTTACATGGTCTGTACATCAGAGGTCTTCTGAAATGAAGACCCCAAGATATTTGGCGGAGGTTACACTTTCTAGTACACAGCCATGAAGAGAATAGTTGGTCTGTAGGGGGGGGGGGGGGGGGGTTACGTCGGGTCACATGAATGACCTGCCACTTAGAGGGAGTAAAACTCATACCACAGAGTTTATCCCATATTTCGAGTTTCTCAAGGTCTTCCTGGAGGATCTCGGAGTCTTTATGAGAATCGAAAGCAAGGTACATGGCTGTGTCATCTGCGAATAACCTTACTATGGATATTACCTGATCCGAGAGGTCGTTTATATAGGCCAAGAACAGTATGAGTCCGAGAACCGAGCCCTGCGGGACTCCTGAAGGAACAGGGATGTTGTCAGAATTTGCGCCATGGAGTATAACTGACTGAGATGTGTTGTCAAGAAAGTCTTTTATCAAATTTAGTGTGTTCCCCCTTATGCCGTAAAAATGTACTAAAAACAGCCAAGCCTCAGATTCTATGACGGTTCCAACGTAAAGGCTTATGTTGGTTGGTACCTGATGCTCTGTCTCTGGTCGGGCCCATCGGAGTCTAACTGTTGGTTTTCTTTTGCTCCAACATTTCTGTTGTTTCTTGCTGTCGAGTCCTCGCCGTTGTTTCATCTCTGTGGTTGTTTGATTTTTGTGTTCACGGAGATGTTACACTGTTGAATTAGGAGGCCTTCATGCGGACTGAACAAATTATGTGTCTTAATCGCGACGGAAGTAAGGGCGAGGATTGTGGTCGCGTAAAATCGATTAAATCTCCCCCACCCAACCAGGTGGATTTCGTTTCCGCTGACCATTCCAAGGCGGTTCTTCTGTCGCGGTTTATTTTTGTTATGGTTTGTCTTTGGGTGTTTGTGTCGCTTATATTATTTTATTTTGGATAGCCTTTAGGCCATTGTGTGGGGAAGTAACTGTCCTTTTGGCTTTCCGTTGTTGGTGTTTCCGTTGGGGTATATTGCTTCATGTTTGTGTTTCTTTCCCTTTGGTGTCTCTGATGGGAGCTGTGGGTCAATTGTATCGATTCCTGATCATTGCCTCTACTTCTA
This sequence comes from Lucinisca nassula, assembly GCA_963580285.1. Classification (NCBI taxonomy): domain Eukaryota; kingdom Metazoa; phylum Mollusca; class Bivalvia; order Lucinida; family Lucinidae; genus Lucinisca; species Lucinisca nassula. Next base: position 42,507,988 of record OY757016.1, read on the forward strand.
TTTTAAATTGTCCATTAAGAGCATTTGCCTTATCTGTGTCTTCTGAGAAAGTTTGGTCATTGGCTTTCAGTGACGAGATTCCACTAGAGTCCTGTTGCAGGGAGTACAACTTTTTAGTTTTGACCTTGGGAGGAGTATCAAGGTCAGCTTCTTCATTGTTTATACCCAAAATGTCCTGCAGGTACTTTTGGTAGGCCCGGTCTGAGAATCCTCCCACTAGATGTTTTAAGTTAATGAACTTCGGACCTAGACCAGCGTCTGTATAATTTGTTTCTTTTTCTTATAAGTCGACGAATTTCCTGGTTAATCTATGGGAAACCGTCTCTAGTGCCCGCTTTTCTTATGGGAATGTGTTCGTCAATCCCCTGCTGAAGTCTGCTAGCAAAATTATCACACAGGATTTGCCTGTCCGTGGTAGTGCTCAGGGTCTGACTATTTCAGTAAGAAAATCTCTCATTGATTGCTTAAGCTGGTACCAGTCTGCCTTTATATACATGGGAATGTCACGAGGGACCTGCTTAAAGAGCTCAGGGTGGCTATTTACTTCTGCAAGGATAATGTCGTGGTCAGATAGACCAGGTAGGATGGTCACTTTGTCGACATCCTTTATCCTTACATCCTTTATCCGAGAGCCACAGAAACACACATTTCAATTAAAAATAAAAAATGAGTTCCTTTAAGAGCAATGAAAACATTCATAAGAAAGAAGATGGGTCATACTACGTAGTTTCGGCTAATAAAGCCTCATCAGTGACCCTGTAATGATCCGGCAAAGAAAGCCAGAGGAAACATACTGCAATTTTACGAATATCGAATAGGCAGTCGATTCAAAGACTGATATAAATCAAAATGGGGTCCAAATAATTAAAAACCTGTCTAGAATATGAGTCATAACCAATAATTCATTTCTGATTTCTCAGAATATTCACGCTGATCTCAAAGGACCAAAAGTAAAATATAAACTGCACTATGGTTGATGTACGGGGAGACGTTTTACGGCCGCCACACGGCACAACACCAGCTGCAGTGAAGGCAAATAAAAATAAAAACTGAGTTCCTTTAAGAGCAATGAAAACATTCATAAGAAAGAAGATGGGTCATACTACGTAGTCTGCTCAAGTCTGTTTAAGTGCAGGGCAAAACAGAAATGCCTGCTCACTTCTTTTGTCTTTTTTCTTTCTTTTTATTAATTTATTTCTGGCTTTCATTGCATCTTAACCTCCCTGGAGGACATCAGATGGTGTACATTATCCCAGTATTGTCTATCTATCTATCTATCTCCATATACTGAGTCGGTCATACTTGGCCATTACCTCAGTTCTGAGTACCTGAGGTTAATAACATGACAAACAAAGACATTTTGAAGGGGCAATTCTCTTTCAAAAAAAATGCTCAGCATATAAATGGGATTGATTGGTTAGCTCCTGGTGTATGAATGTCATTTGACGTGTCACCAATATCGATTCTGATATTCCATCCCATCGCTTTTCGCCTCTACATTGGCCGATGCGGTAAGTATACAAATCGTTGCCGTATTTTCGTTGTGTAGCAGTCTACGTTGCCAATAGCTGCAGTTGTCAACATCCGGTTGAAAGTTCGGGTTCACGTCGAAACAATGACGACGACAAAATTACCATCTTCTAGGGATCCCTATCCCTTTCCAAAGTTACAAACTGACGAAAACTTTTATGGAACAGGAAATAAACAGGTTTGCATGCTTCTTTTAGGATATTTTTTCGCAAGATATGTCTCATTGTATGTTTGTAAATAGAATAAAAAAATCATAAATTCCAGCACGGAATTCAGCTGTCTTAAGACTGTTGGCCTGCACGCTGGTTTTCTTTTGCTTTCTTTCATTCTTGGGGACTTTGTGAATTTTGCTGATTTTCACGGTTGTCTAGGACACCAACTTCATATAAGGCCAGAAAAAAAAATACCCGTGTTTCAGGTGACTCTTGAAAAAATAATAGGGTCGGTAGGTAGGAAAAAAGTTTCTTTTTATTTTTTTCTTTCTAAAATGAATTATTTAATGCAACAATTTAAAAGAACTCCAGCTATGTTCTTCTTTGTTATAAATATAGATATATCAACTGTTTCAACATCAGAGACTGCCAGTGTCAGGTAAAGGTCCCACAAAATTGGAAGCAACATCTCTAAAATGACCTAAATAGTATTGACGTGGACGTTAAATCACACAATTTCGAACCCTATCTCCCGGTCTTCTGCCCGACGGCCCCAATCTCCTGACAAAGACAATTTTCCTTTAGAAATATTTTGCCGCCCGACCATTGTAGTATTTACCGCAGTAAAATACCTATGTTGACCGTCAGAAGATTTACACCTGTGTTGAACTGCTGACGCGTGTAAACATTATCGGACAGTTAATAAGGTTATTAACTCTGCAGGTGTTATTGGATAATTGGTATGTTTACATAAAAGATTAAATAGATTAAAAAACGGGCTATTGCTAATCAAGAGTGATATAGGAAGAGACAGAATAGCCTGTGCATCCATGTTTGACCAGAGATTTATTTTGCTGCATTGGACATTTATGGAAAAATAAATATTAACAATCTTAAAAAAAAAACATAAGGCATCATCAACTTATTTTCTTATGCAAATGGAGTGAAACTTTGCCTCATTAATATTTATGAACTCATTATCATAAACCAATGAAAATTCGCGCGTGCTTATTGTGTTTCGGGGCACCTTCCGGGGAATGTATCCAATGAAAACACATGGGAATTAATCCAATTATGATAGAAACCTTTAGGCTTGAAATATAACTGTTCTTCACAATCTTTTGGTTTCTTTTACCGATGTTTATTATTATTTATTTGGAATCACGCTCCCGCTCATCACTTCACAGACCAATAGTTACGCAACAGGTATACACTTGTACTTACCGCACATGATTTTCCCTCCGTTTTTTAACGAAAATTTCAAGGATGCCCGAGATCCCGGTTATAAGACGGGTGTAAAAATTAGGGGTATTCTGGCGGTAAAAAAACTCCGCCTTATAGCCGTATCATTTACGGTAATAAATGTACCACATACTGATGACATTTACAAAATCGGCATCTTGACCACTTGAAAAGCAAACAGTTTCCTTCAAAAACTTGTCAGAGCACTCTTGACTTTCGTTTTGTAGCATTTCTAAACCATTCCCCATATTTTATCAAAAGATGTGTACCTTTATTGGTTAAATACTTTTCCTACTTTCATTTTCAATTCGCTCAATGTTGCTGAAATGGAACAAAATGGCGGGAAAAAAACGAATGGCGGGAAATTGGCAAAAATCGTAAAAGAAAGATTCAGGGTCGGCAGCTTCTTGGGAGGGTCGGTCGGGTCACCTGAAACACAGGTATTTTTTTTTCTGGCCTAACCATTATTTCATAATGTTGTTGTGGTATATCTATAAGGCATTGTATCGCTGCCTATAGTCTCCTGGTACTTAAGTAAGTCAATTGTACATTACACTATGTGAAAAGCTCATGATACATGTACTTATATTACAATGCACTTCAAAATCTTTTTGTGCTCCTGATGAACTCCATCAGTGCATCTGTCAGTTCCTTCCTTCGATCCTTGCTTACTAATGTCTTCAATCATGCCAATCAACACTTTCAGGTTAATGTCTGTTACCAATTTCCCCTCCTCCCCGCCCAGAATCTCTTCAACATAATACTCTAAAGTATCCCTTTCTGATTTAAATCTCTGACAGTGGAACAGAAAATGATCTCCTGTATGAAACATTTCGCCCGTAATAAAGGCGAAATTTTTCTTCTATTTTGACCGGAAATTTGCCCTTTTTACGCTTTTGAAACTTAATGAAGATATATAAGCTTCCGGGCGAAATCTTGGCGTAATATTGGGGCGAAATATGCAAATTAGACGGAATTCTGCAAACGTTTACGGGCGAGATTCAAGAACGCCTCCGGGCGGAATCCCAATAGGTTCCGGGCGGAATCACAATAGGTCAACAGAAATCCGCCCGGAATACTTTGATTCCGTCCAGGGCATAAAATATTCCGGGCGGAATAAAAAAATCTGGATGAAGGCATAATGTTGCTAGGATAAAAAAATATTTTCCACTCGTATTCTCTACGAGAAGCTTAAGACTGAACAATATATATTACCCACTTTATGATGTAATAAAAATATTTCTAATTTACTCTAACTGTATTCTTATCCCCTGAGTGTCGCCATTTCAGTAAGGGACGTAACTGTAATTGACCCTAATGCAATAGAATGTTGTACTTAAAGCTTTGTCCAGGCACTATGACAGATATTATTATTATTATCATTATTATTATTATTTTAATAGTATTATTTCTATCTTTATATTATTATTATTGAAATCTACAAAATATGCAAATGTTTACCGGCCCCGATAGCTCAGTGGTAGAGCGTACGCTTCGGGAATTGGGTTCGATCCCAGGCCGTGTCATACCAAAGGCCTGAAAAATGGTACTAGGAGCTCCCTTGGCTGACGCTCGCATTATCAGGGGTAGTCCTAGGAAGATAAATGAAGGCAGGTAAGTATTTGTTAGAGAATACTTTGTTTGTGGCAATAAAAGCTCTATGTGTACAGAGCTTATGTTATTTGTTTCGAATATGCGACGTTAAATAAAGCTTCTTTATCTTCATCTTTGTACAATGTTGGCCTGTTATTAATCGTGATAGATCAATTAACATTAAATTTGTTGAGCATATTTATTTTACTTATCAGTTCAACCACGTGATAGGCAACAAGAAATATCAATTGGGGTAATTATCTTGTTAGCAGGGTGCATATAAAGGCAATTATTCTTTCAATGATGAGTAGAGCAATTACCCTAATGGTCATATTTATTGGAAAATATAGGCTTCAGCAAACAATGTAGTCCCAGATCAGACTGCTCCTTAAGCAGGGTCTACACTGTTTGCCATTCCATCGACACCTTCTGGACTCTTGCTGGATCGTGAAAAACAAATTTGTTTAAACTTTAGAAAAATAACTGAAAGTCACCAAGAACCAATTTTTTTTTTTTTTTTTTACAGTACTGCTCACTTTTCACGATGCTAGGATCAAACGTTTAAGTACCTTCAAGCCCCAAATACATAAAGAAAGGAAAGGTACATGTAAAATATATAAATTTATAAGAAATATTAAGTTATATCACCCATTGGTAATTACGGACGAGGAAAATCTCACACCATTTACATAGTCTCAAAGTAAAGTTTATCATCCAGTTACAAACTTGTGTTATTTAACGCTCGTGGAGCGTGATAGCTCAGTGGTTAGTGCACTTGCCTCTGATGCTAGAGGTCCAGGGTTCGATCCCTGGCAGCGGCGATAAAATTTCGGTGTCCGAACACGCTCCACTGACATCATTTGCAGGGATGAATGTCATAAAGTGCACCGTCCTTCGGATCGGGATGTAAACTGGAGGCCCCCTGTTTGTTTGATTGATTTGAGGCTTAACGTTCCCGTCAACACTGTAAAGGTCATTTTGGAGATGTTGCTTCCAATTTTGTGGGACTTTTACCCGACATTGAGATGAAATGACATCTCAAGCCCTGTCGCCCAATGAAACCTATAGGGTTTATTGGCATGGACGGTCCGCCTCGCACTGCGGTTCCTGAACAGGCTTAGATCCTCTAAGCGGTTTACTAGTACTAGTGTGCGGGCCGGATTCAGCTCTGTGTGGAAGCATCGTGCAGCCCATATATTTCTTCAAGCCCCTATGGGCGGAGGCCCCCTGTGCAGGGAGAACCATCCCCTGTGCAGGTTAAAGAACCCTACCATAATTACATGATTACTGTGTAGGCTTTCATCCTGCAAAGACTGGAGTGAATGTAAAATACACCTGCCTAGAATGCGCGCGAGGGCATATGGCACTGTATATAATATATAGAAAAAAAAAAAAGAAAAAACCTTTGACAGCCCTTCATACCCTATCTGAAATGAGAGGCTAAAATAAACTACCAGATGGCTAGCCATTCCTTTGTGGGTTGGCTTGCTTTCCGGTACGAGCAGTTTTGTAGGCTGGTCGCCCGGTACGGACGGGCAGACTTACACTGGTCGTCCGCTACCGGCCGGCTAGCCAGACTGCCTAAAAGAATTTGCTCCTTGGGAGCAAATTCTTTCCTTTTAGAACAAGCCCCCCAAAACAAACAAAAACAAGTTTATATTTAAAATATATGTGATATATAATATGCAAATAACTAGTTAACATATTATGGTGTTACTCTGACGTCAACTTTAGTGTCTGACAGAACAAATATTTTGAATATGATCGCGAAAACATATGTCAATGTAGCAAATCTGCAACTGTGCCATTCATACGACATACATTTAAAAAGATTACATACTGGTTGATTTTGAGATTACTTTGTCGGTTTTTTTCTGATGCGTCATATTTACTAAAACACTCACAATGTGACATTATACGCCCGTTTTGCAGGTTTCTTCAATCTTGACCTTCTACCGGAAATCGAACATGGCGCCTGATTTCAAATATGTAAATACATGTACACAACTATTAGCTTTCAAAAAAAGCTTGAGTCAGTTGCGAATAATGTCTAATTACTAAATACCAACCAATTGTTTTTAATTTAATAATTATAACATCATGTAGAAGTGACAGGTATAAAGTAGGTGTACTACGCCTAGAGGCTCGAGCCGGCGGTAGAGTGCCTGTCACTCCGGTCGGTACATATGATGCATGCAAGTAAAGTTCGCATACAGGTTGCAAAAAAGAACAAAAATGCAACGTAAAACGACGTTGAGATTAAGACGTCTAATTGACGTTTGTTCTGACGTCTGTTCAACGTCTAATCATTACGTCTGGCTGACGTCAGGATATGACGTCTAATCGACGTTGTTTTTTGGTTATATGACGTCGTGACCAAAATCCAACCAAGATCTGACGTCAAACGGACGTCATGTGCCTGCTGGGAAGTGAATCTATACGGCGGACGACGCAGGTACGACGGAGACAGGGTGATGACAATAGCTCACCTTGAGCACTTGTGGCCGGAAACAAATCAGGTGAAAAACATATGTTTCGTATTTTTAGAACAGCCTCGATGCGGTTCTGATGAGCACCCACAATCTGTCTCTGAGTAGAAATAAAATGACTTACCCGTATACCCCTATAAACCGCAGTAGTAGATAAACGTGGGCAAATAGGACCATTGGCTTCACGCGTAGAAATATTCACACCAAACATCGGCATACGAGACACAGCATACAATACTTTCCAAAGTCGAGTAAGCCTCCGTTCACCCAGTCCAACATTACCAGAATTGAAAGGCTTCAAAGAAGAGCTGCTAGATTGGTCAAAAATGATTACTTATCATATAGATGTGACCCAGACGCTAGATGAGCCCCGCCAAGCGAATTTGTGTCTTCGAGCATTCCGTCATGACAAATTTTAACTGCGCATGCCCAGCCATTCAGAGGGGCCAGGGATATGGCTTTCTGTCTGAAGGTTCCTCTTGATTCACTGCTTGTATGAGCGAGCAGCGAATGTTCTGGCGAGACTGCGCGGATGCACAGGCTCGCCTAACTGCTCGCATAGGCGATAAGTACCAAAATCGCTTGACTGGGCCCAGATGATCTTGGGTGGAGATCCTTGGAACAGAGACGTGCTGATGCACGCCTCATATTGTTCTACAAGATAGTTTATGGCCTTGTCAAGATACCACTGCCTTATGGCCTTGTCGAGATACCACTGCCTCCATATATCTGCCACCGAAACAGAACCACTAAGCACACGCATCCAATGCAATTTGTACAAATTCCTACTACTGCCAGTTACTACAAATAAAGTTTCTTTCCTTTGGTTGCTATACAGTTTACAGTTGAATTATCTACTGTCTCGGGCTGTTGTGTGCTCTGGTCTCGATTCCGTCAGATCAGTCATATGCACCCTCCATCATCCAATGCTATGAACCATGATGTAAATAGTGAGTATGCTACAGTACCTATTTACTTATTTGCATTGGAAAAAGCAACTCGCATTTTCTTATACAGCAAAATAAAAGTAAGTGTACATGCCATAATTGATGATTAAAGTTTTAACAATGCATTAATTAACGCCATCATTAGTTTGAAAAAGTTGAAACAAGATGGTTTCCTTCAAAAAAGGAATTCAATACCTGGGTTAGCTTTTTTTCTAATAAGTAATTTAGGTCGTAGTACCAAAGCGTTGATCTAAACTCATCAATCCATAGACAAATGGCAAATATTAATGTTCAGATCAACAGACATTGACTCCAGAAGAGTGTAATCAGGCGTCCTAGGATAGTAAGCATTACTTGGTAAGCAAGCTTCGCCCACCATGCCTAGCGACCTGAACGAAGAAATGGAGTAAATGCCAAGAAGGGTATGTCCGAGATTTTGGAAGTCTTCCTATGGCTTACTATTGGCAAACACATCAGAAATTATAAAAAATTCTTTTTACTAAATGCCAGGAAGTCTGCAAATCCTCATTATTTTATAGTCAACGAAACATATTTGTTTACATATCATAAAATAGAAAGTAATAATGATGTTCGTGTTACATAACAAAAAATCTAGTTTCTAATTCTAGATTTCATTATTTTCAATGCTGGTCACATTCAAATTTTGTTTCCTTTGACAAGAAGTAATGCATAGAAATTCAATAGGCACATTATTTCTTTAAATCGGAGACTTGAATGTCAATGGTATATTTTTCTTTACACTACGTCGCACGGGAGTGCTATTGTAATGTTGGTTTAGAGCAAATATTAAACTTGCCAGTATTTTGTTTGTAAGTGTATAAGTTAAAATTTCTAGCAACACTAAAAATGTCTAAGTCAACTTTTTCCGCCAGCAGAAATTTTTAAAGAAATGATGCTGACAAATTTCCGCCCCAAATTTTCTTCTAAGTAAAATGTTTCGCCTCTGAAAAAAGTTTAAGTCCTATTTTTCCGTCTTCAAACTATTCCGCCTCACCTTTACAGGCGGAATAAAAAAGAAATTCGCCCGGAGAAACTTGTTGCTTTTAAACTTTCGAAGCGGAATTATAGATTCCGCCCTTTTTTCGCCCGGAAAACTGGTATTTCGCCCCATTTCCGCTCATTTTACGGGCGAAATCCGTTCCAAAATTTCATACGGGCTTTCATGTTGCATGTCTCGCACAAACTTGACAGTTTCGTCTGTTTTACATCAAACTCGGCAGGGATAATCACAGTGGTAGCGCATCGGATTTGTGACCCAGAGGTTGCGGGTTCGATCCTCATGCTGACCAAAGTGTTGTGCCCTTGAGCAAGGCACTTCATCCACATTGCTTAAAAAAAAGTACTGGTTACCGCCCAGGAAATACTGCTCAGATGTGAGCGAGAAGCAGTAATAGAAGAAGAAAAAAAAAGGCTAAATCATTGTTGTCATGGTAACAAGGGGACATTTCAAAGTTGTCAAAAAGTGTGATTCTCATGTATTTTTGACCGAATCTTAATCTTCACACTGCTGTCAAGGCAACAATTAAGGGGTTTGGCCATTTTCACTGTCTGCAGCATGTTTTCCCAGCATAAATTTCAGGCATTTTGACCCCAGACACCCTCAGATTTCATTTCAGCGACCAGCTGGACCATACACCCAATTTTTTCGGCGGGGGCCAGTTTTTTGGACAACTAATCCTAACGCAAACATAGCTGTCCAGGGGTGGGGAATGCAGATTTATGTGGTTCTGGGGCTCAAAAAAGTGGGGGTGGGGGGAGGTTTCAGACATGTAAAAAGATGTATCTGAGTGGGAAAGGGTTAACTGGAATCTTGAAAAAAAAAATGAATTTTACTCTAAAATACATTGTGGGGAATGCAGATTTAGGTGGTTCTGAGGTTCAAAAGGTGTGTGGGGTTTAGACACGTGAAAAGACGAGTGGGAAAGGGTTAAATATGTCTTGCAGGACATCAAATTTGTTAGTACATTTATATATACACTTGTTGGTTGGTTGTACACGCTATACACTTGTACCTGTACACTAGTCCTGTATATACACCAAGTACATCGATGCAACAGAGTGGGCCCTGTACTTTAACCTGAAGAAGAAGAAAAAGGAGAAGAAGAAACAATTCCCTACTGACCATTTAATACCAACTCAGTGCAACTACAGGAAAGCAGCTTTTAAAGCCTTATACTAGATAATGTATGGAAGGTCATGAATTAAGAATATACACTCGTTTCGCAGGAGTAATCATGTAACTATGGCATGAGTCTTTATCCTGCATAGAGGGATCTCCAGTTCACTAACTGAACCAATGGCCAAATTTGACAGACTTGTTATAAGTAGATAGAACACCCCGATCCAAAGGATGGTGCACTTTGTGGCATTCATCCTGCAAATAATGCCAATGAAGCATATTTGCCATTGTTTGGCCACAGAAATTTTATCACAGCTGCCAGGTTTCGAACTGCATGGGTCCTTTAGCATCAGACACAAATGCACAAAGCTGTCTCAGAGGACATTGACGTTTCATCAGAAAACCTTTAGAGTCCTTGACATGGCCTAAATCCACTTTTGCTATAATAAGCAAGCAAATATGGATTTAAGGCAATTTGAGTGCTCTGTTAGGATTTCTAATGAAATGTCATTGTCCCGTGGTTTACACAAATCAGGTATTTTCTGTCAAGTCATCCCAAAACAATCACATGACCACAATCAAAGGTCAGATTTTTAACACATGACCATTATGACGTCAGTGAATAATATGGAAAGCTGATTTTTGACAATATATTCCTGGCCCGTGCTTGGTTGACTCTTCTAATTTTTAGCATTATTTGGTTAAAACAAAGTTTTTAGCTTACTTTGACGAATTAATTTTTTCAGGTTTCAAGACTCAAAAATGTGTTTTTAGCAAAAACCAATATATACATGTAGATTCTCTTTGTGATATATTTACCGTAAATTTGTTTGCTTGTTTGTATTGGAGTTTAACACCCCAGTCAACACTTTTTAGGTCATTTTTAGCTGGTCAGTTGACCTATCCACACTTTTCCTGGCTTATACCTAAGCTGTTAACCAGTACGGTGCATATTCTTTCGCCGGAAACTGCCAACTGCCCTTCTTGAATCAGTGAAAGGGAGAGAATGACCGTAGAAAAGATTTTATGATCAATCTCCACGAAAGAATGTTGCCAACCCCGGCAGGTATCAAACCCGCGTCCTCCTGATCACAGTCAGACGTGTATCGCAGGGATTCAGGTTAAGCATTTTGCTTTAGGCACCCAGACTACTTTAAACCCATACAAAACTTAGGTGCCCAGATCAAAACTTAGGTGCCTTGGGCACCTGTTAGTTGGTATCACTGGTAACAGACTGAGCTACCGAGGCTGACATTTACCATAAATATTAATTCTTCTCCTTGGGACCTAGAAGCCTTCGTGGTGTAGTCCTCGTAAACCAGGGGTTGCATGATCGATCCCAGGCTTCTCCAAACTTTCTGATGTGTCTTTAAACCGAGATTCCCATCTCCATATGACCTTAGCTGTTGGTGAGACATAAAACTCAAACACTCACTGACTCACTTCTGCTGGGGACCACTAAACTTAGTGTTCCAACAGATTAGCATAATTATTGTAGAACAACTCTTACCATAGCTCCAGATAAGAGTTATTGTTGTTTATCTATAAAGATTTTAATTATCACTGCTTATGGCCACCAGGTGCTCCTATTGAGCACCTGGTGGACTATACTCTTGTTGCTCTAGGTGCACATGCATATACCGGTATATAAGATAAAAGGCATAACATATGCATAATTAAGGGAAAATTTCCTTTAATATTTCTTATTCAAAAGAATCTTCGATGAAACACTTTTTTTTATGCTTTTTTTTTGTGGAGAAATAAGATAAAAATGCCACATTTATCTTCTTTAAATACCTTTTCTGTTACTAAATCTAGAGCTATAGCTATGTTTATCTAGTCTTCATTCAATTACAGCAATTTCCATATGGCAAACCAACACATCTGGCCCAAAGAGAAGAGCCCTGGAACAGACTGAATTCAAAATGTACTCTAGCTTCAGCTCGCCATGAGATCTACCATAATGACCCTGTAGCTCCAGATGACAGTTTAGATTTTATTCTCAAGTCACACTATAACCATCATGAAGAATTCCTCAACGCTAAGAATGAAACATTGCACCAGCCAGAAACAGTAGGAGCTGAACATGGGTTTGTTTGTTTGTTAATTTGTTTGGAGTTTAAAAGTGCTGTCAATACTATTGAGGTTATGCCGCACTGGTCAATTAACCTATTGTTCCACATATGGCACTTTTTTATAAAAAAAAAAAAAAAAAAAAAAAAGAATATTTTTCTAATTTCTGCACGAAATCATGTTGTTGATATTCATTAGAAGCACCTCAGTGAGTTGCTTCTAATGATCACCAACAGCATGTTTTTATGCAGAAATATGTGGATATAAACCCCTCTTATCTGGGGCTATGTTACCTAACCAGTCTTTTCCTGGCCAACATTATACATATGTAATTATACCGACCCCGATAGCTCAGTTGGTAGAGTGTCCACTCTGGGGAACGGGAGGTCACGGGTTCGATCCCGGGCCGTGACATACCAAAGTCGTTAAAAATAGTACTAGCTGCTCCTCGCTTGGCACTCAAATTTACGGGGAAGAGCTAGGACTGGTCGACCCAGTGTCAGGATAATGTGACTGGGTGTTGTATCATGTAATGTGTCTGGGACATGATACTTCATGCAATATAAAAGTGAGCATTGAGCTCCCACCGTCGTGATATGACTGAAAAATTGTTGAAAGCGACGTTAAACCCGAATTCACACACACACATATGTAGTTATACCTACCGTGTATATAGGGGAAGGGCTCGACCCCTTTGCTCCATTTCAAGAAATAAAATATGATTAAACTACCTGTACAGTGGGCATTCTTTTGCCAGAAACTAACAACTTCATATCAATCAGTGGAGAGAAGGAGTGCAGAAAAGATTTCATGACCAATCTCCATGAAAGCTTTTTCCAGACCCAGCAGGTAATTAAAGAACTTGTGACCTGTCACCAGTCAGACACACATCCAACTGAGCTATATGCCAGGCTGGTGCTGACCATGAGTAATTTTATATACAGTGGATTTTTGAACTTTGAAATATGACCTATTCTAACACAGCACGCCTATATAGGCAATGGATAACAACTGTGTTTTATTCTACAACAAATCACGGCAAGGAAGAGCGTGACGAGTGACATCATTACAAACTGCAAATTTATTACGTCACTAGTCGATTTCCTTGACGTAAGACAGTGTAACGTCATTTTCTCGCATCAAAAACGTTAGAAAAGGATGTAAATGCACGTGTTTCAGTCGTTAATTTTAGCGGGATTTCTTCTAACAATGGCCAAAAGTTGTGAGATTTTGAAGGAAACAACAACATTATTGCCGATTTTCAGCGTGTTGGAATAGAAATAGATCAGCTCTAGTCTGTGATTTGTTGAGTAATAAATCACAGTTTGTCGGTCAGTTGTAAGTAGACAAATCACGCGCGCTACGCGCTCATGATTTGTCTACTTTACAACTGACCTCCAAACTGTGATTTATTACTCAACAAATCACAGCTAGAGCTGACCTATTTCTTAATTATAATGCATAGAATGTGTGAATTACTTGCATATACCACTAAAAATTCTTTCAATCAAACCACTGCACTGGTGTGTCACTTGTCTCTGAGTGTAGACTGGAAAAATGATCCTAAACAGTGATTTAGACTGTTAACATTCCCTTTGACTCTTACTTTCCTGTTCTGTAAGCAGACAATGTAGACTCTGATCAAACGCTGCATTCTGCAACATCTGACCCTTAAATTCCTGTGCTGTAAGCATGATATGGGTCTTCACTGTTTGCCAGGCCCTACCCATGATTCCAGACCAAAGTCTATAGATAGATAACCCTATTACGCAAGACTGTCCTCACAATGATAAGAATAGCCGCTAAGAATATATATAGCGTGTGTATTTTCTTTATCATATGACATCGCAGCTGAGAATGTAATAACGCCATGTAATAAATTTGATAATCCATTAGTGGATTAAATATGCAAATTAGTTAGATACGTCCTTAACGGTGTTGCGTTTACTAATGGCGGAATAATATTGGCCGAAGCCTCGAATTTTATCAATTTTCCTCATATCTTGTTTAATAAATTCAATAATACATCAACACTCATGTAAGATCCTCTATGTAAATGACCGTTATCAGGTTTACCTACAAATTAATGATAGTCACATGGACTTAAGCAGTGAAAACCTCATACCGTATATGCTTTATAACTTTTGGGTCAACAAACAACCCAAAAAATGATATTTTAGCTGCAGTGCTGAATCAAAATGTCTCAAAACAGATCATTTTCAAACATATTTATTTTAAAACGTCAAGGGCACCAAACAGTCAGCTAAGCCCAAACATTTGTGCACTGGCTTAGTAATGAACTTCAGCCATTAGATTCATGATTGTTTGAAAGAAAATTAACATTCATTATGACAACATGCACCCATGTACTAAAATGGCACCTAGCTTTCACATCTCTAGGTCCAGCATTATTCAGATGACTTTTTAGCTCACCTGAGCACAAAGTGCTCAAGGTGAGCTTTTGGGATCGGTCTTTGTCCGTCGTCCGTGAATCCGTGCGTCCGTCGTCAACTTTTGCTTTAAACAACTTCTACTCCAAAACTGCTGGACAGATTTTGATCTAATTTCACAGGAATGCTCCTTGGGTGATCCTCTACCAAAATTGCTCAAACTGTTCCGCTCGGGTGAACAAGATGGCCGCCAGAGCTAAAAATAGAAAAACCTTTAAACGACTTCTCCTGCTTAACCAGTGGATGGATTTTGAAATTATTGCACAGGAATATTCCTTGGGTGACCCTCTACCAAAATTGCTCAAACCGTTCCGCTCGGATGAACAAAATTGCCGCCAGAGCTAAAAATAGAAAAACCTTTAAACGACTTCTTCTCCTTAACCAGTGGCTGGATTTTGAAATTATTTTACAGGAATGTTCCTTTGGTGCCCCTCTACTGAAATTGCTCAAACCGTTCCGCTCGGGTGAACAAAATGGCCGCTAGAACTAAAAATAGAAAAACCTTTAAAGGACTTATTCTCCTTAACCAGTGGATGGATTTCGAAATTACCTCACAGGAATGTTCCTTGGGTGACCCTCTACCAAAATTGCTCAAACCGTTCAGCGTGGGTGAACAAGATGGCCGCCAGAGCTAAAAATAGAAAAACCTTTAAACGACTTTTTCTCCTTAACCAGTGGATGGATTTTGAAATTATTTCACTGGAATGTTCTTTGGGTGACCCTCTACCAAAATTGCTCAAACCGTTCCGCTCGGGTGAACAAAATGGCCGCCAGAGCTAAAAATAGACCCTATGGTTTTACATAGACTTATAAAGGGAAATTTTTAAAAATCTTCTTCTCTGAAACTGCAAGTCCCAGGTCTTTGAAATTTGGTATGGAGCTTCATCTAGTAGACCTCTACCAAGATTGTTCATATTATAGCTCTGGGGCCACAAATGCCCCCCCACCCCGGGGCCCTTTGGTTTTACATAGACTTATATAGCCTGGTGCATAGGCTTATGTAGGGAATATCTTTATAAAAATCTTCTTCTCTGAAACCGCAAGGCCCAGGTCTTTGATATTTGGTGTGTAGCTTCATCTAGTGGACCTTTGCCAAGATTGTACAAATTAAAGCCTTTGTTTTTGTTTGGTATGAAGCTTCACCTTTAAGACTTCCCTCAACATTATGCACATTAAAGCCCTTGGGCCAATAATGGCCCTCCCTGGGGCCCACTTGTTACACTATGGATCAGGTGAGCGATCCAGGGCCATCATGGCCCTCTTGTTTTATTTTTATTTTTTTTCTAGTGAAAGCATAGATTGTGGGTGTACCAGGTCAACCATGTGGCTCAATATCTCAGCAGGTAGTGTTGGAGCAATATGCAAAAGGCCATGGGTTTGAGTCCTGGTCGAGCCATGTTCTTTAATTTTCCTCTCCTGTGACAGGTATTGGCTAGAACCGCCTCACTGAGGCAGTTTTAACGAATACCTAGAATCTGTGTTTTAAGCAAAACTAAGGAAAACATTTTATAATAGTTACCCCCTATATTAATTGCATTGTAACACCTTGACCCAATAAAGATATGCTATTTCAGGACAAGTGAGCTTAAATTATCAGGTCAACATGAAATTGAACTTCAATGAACTGGACTACTGGAAAAATTGGCAAAAAATGTGTACAAGGGGATTAACTGATAAACAGAATACCAGATTCATGTTGTTTGATATCAAGTTCATCAGGCTCAACTTGAATGCATGTAGAATCGTGAGAATCGCTCACAATTCTACAAGCCTTGAAGCATTGCCTGATTAACTTGATATCAAAAGACAAGAATCTGGTATTCTCTATGTTTACCCATGGAAACCCAAATTTTCTCTATATTAAGTGGAGTTTACAAAGAGTACAACTCAATACAGACTCCCATGATTTTGGTCAATCATTCTTGAAATCCTCAAGCCCATAGCAAAATCTTTAAAGGTCATATACGAAGGTAATGAAATCCATGATATTTAAAAAGACATAGATTAAAGGAATTGAAGGGCGAAAACCGCATCAAATTATCTTTGTTAGTTTCCGAGACATTACAATTTGAAGTGTGAAATATTTCAAGGAAACAGAGCAGCTTCAGACTGCCTCATTAATATTCATGAGGTATTCTATGTCAGATGTTATAGAGGCACATTAAAATTTTTAAACTTTTTAAATGTAAAAAACCTTGTGTTTTATAGTCCTTAGGAGCTGTATAATCACCTATTTGAATTATTGAAACTGATCTCAACTGAAATGATAAGCCAGTTTTCTCATATTTTCAATTGTAAACCTTAAATTCAAACTTTAAATATTTTTTAAAATAATTTAAATTCCAGTTTCTGTATTTGTAAGTGGATGATATAACATACATCTAGCTTAATGATCTGTTCAAAAGGCATGTAAAAACACTTCCATTAACTAGTTTGAATGAAATTTTGAATCAAATGGTAGTTTTAAACATTTACAAAAATACTTTAATTGTAATTTTAAGCTTGAATTTTAAAATCAAATTCCTCATTTCTATCCTTAATTATGAACAAGATACACAGTGATCAAAGGGCATAAGAAAACTGTATTAGGCAACTGCAAAATGGAAAATATGGTAGTTTAAAATTATTTTTGAAAGGTTTAAAGCCACTGTGACATCACAGAATAATGCATTATGGGTTAAAATCAAAGACAATTCAGATCTGAATCAGCATGGAATTCACTTAATCTATCAATAGACACTTTGGGTGAAAAAATAGACTCATTTGACACTGTATCTTTTTTGCAGGAGAGTTTTGAAGAATCGAGTCGAAGAAGTGATAATCCCCCCACCAGAGATGGGACATCCTCTAAAAGTCACTGCCCAGAAGAAAAAGGAAAGCATTCATAGCATTAAAAATGCAATAGGTCAGTATTTCGTGTGTCGTTTAACCATTGTCCTGGCACGCAGCTGATCAGGACTTGGAGAAATATGTTGGGCTTGCATGCAGGGCTGAAACCTAACAAAATTTAGAGTACAGGGGCCAGTTGTTCAAAACTAACGACGTCGTTAGTTAACGTATCGTTAAAACTTTGATCATTAAATATGGCAAATATGCTTAAATTTTTGCTGAAAAAATGTGAACAGCTTTTGCTGACGCAAAAGCTGCTCACATTTTTCCAGCAAAAATACCAAAATTTACGATATTGTACTTGCTAGAAGAGTTAACAATAGGACCACTAACGAGCTCGTTAAGCTAACGATGCTTTGAACAACTGGCCCCTGGTCTGGTAAACCTTCCAGAAGGTCTGCCAGGAAAAAAGGGGTGGACTATACCTTAAAACCTGCTCCGAACATGCTCCACTGGCATCATTTGCAGGGATGATTTGAGCCCCGCCAAGCGAATTTGTGTCTTCGAGCATTCCGTCATGACAAATTTTAACTGCGCATGCCCAGCCATTTAGAGGGGCCGGGGATATAGCTTTCTGTCTGAAGGTTCCTCTTGATTCACTGCTTGTATGAGCGAGCAGCGAAGGTTCTGGCGAGACTGCGCAGATGCGCAGGCTCGTCTGAACCTTCTCTGCTCGCATAGGCGATAAGTACCAAAATCGCTTGACGGGGCCCATTTATGAATGCCACGAAGTGCATCTTCTGGATCAGGACGTTAACTGACGGCCCCCTGTGCAGGGAGAACCATCCCATGTGCAGGTAAAAGATCCCACCGTAATTACATGATTACTGTGTAGGCTTCCATCCTGCAAACCTGGAGTGTCTGTAATGTACACCTGCACGTATGCCCAACTGAGGGGGTGTTACAGTCTACATGTATATAGAAAGAAAGAAAACCTAGCGGTTTCTTTGGGCGGCTGGGCTTGAGATGTCATTTCATCTCAGTGTTGGACGAAGTCCCACAAATTCAGAAGCAACATCACCAAAATGATCTAAACAGTGTTGACGGGGATGTAAAACTACAACACAAACAAAAACCCTTGTCCTGCTTGACCACAATAACCCATAAAACTCTGCAAGCAGTGTAGATCGAGATCATGATCAGATGGTTTCTGATCCAGACCTAGTCTTTTTGTTATTCTGCTGTAAATTTGTAGGAATACAGTATGCATCAAGTAATATCTTATCTGATTGGTTGAAAGTCAGAAATGGGTGTTGCAAAAAAAAAAAAAAATCAACTGCACAAAGGTTAAAAGTATTGTCAAATGACTGACTCAATAGGAGACAATCTGCATGCGATATCAAATCCAGTTTTCTGGTAAAATTAGAAAAATATTGCAAAATGTCGTCTGCCGTGAAAAAATACCCAGCATGCAGAGCATTAAGAATAGACTCTATATTGATAGGGGAATTAGATGACATTTGAATGAGTTGCCTCCCTGAAAGTACAGTGTATATCCATGGATCCATTCTTCAGAATTTCACTCATAAGTTTACAGAAAGATCATTATGTTGTATGGCTATCATGGCTTATATGAACCATATCAGTGAAAATGATTAACAGTGTGCAGCCACAGTGGTGTACTTAGCTAAATCAGCAGCTTTGGTGGACTCCACTGCTTTGTGTTGGTCAAGTACATTTATCATTTTAGGAGTGTCAGGTCTATTTTTTGCTTTTTATTCTATGGTTGACGGAAAATCCTGTTAGCAAATAGTGATGCCGCAGAATGCGGCAATTCTGCGGCATCTGATCTGTGCCTGCACTGTTTCCCAAGGGACCCCTGTAGGGGTTTATAATGATCCTGCATGCAGTGGGTTAAATGCAAGGCATCAGTGATTGGTTGAACATCATTAAGTGAAACTGCTGGAAATACTTACAGTAGTGATCTTTCATTAATTTACCGGTATTTCATTTTTGGGGCGTGTCTGCAGTGAGCACAAATTTCCTTTGGATAGAAAGTGCTTGTTATATATAGAGAGACAAAAGCTTAACCATGCAATCATGGAAATCCATGATTTGTATTAACTAGTCTGAGTCCAGCACTTGATTGGCCAACCAATAGTCCACACAGTCTGACAGGTATATGTATTTGCGTATACGTAGACCTGACATTACTGCAGACAACAGGGCAATGATATGCAAGCTTATCTGCGCCTTTGCCGTGTGTATGTTGAAAGTCACATTTTCTATACAAAACGACAAGCCGTATTTGCTGCAGTTCGCTCTATGCTAGAGATCTAAGTGCACACCAATGCTTTTTCAAGAAGTATATCGTATTTACCCTGAGTATTTTGACACCTTAAAACCATTATTTGTTCTATGATTTGAACAAGTTATGTTTACTACCTGATGTTGTGTCTGGAGGTAGCTGGATGAGTGGCAAACAGTGTAGACTCTAATGAGATGCTGCAGAATGCAGGGTCTATACTGTTTGCTCAGACCTGTTTGTCCAAATACATGTGGTAAATATGGTAGTTGAGACCATTTTAGAGCCCAGGGTTTTGTGGTAAGCTGCTAAAAGATCACTTTAAAATGTACGCCCCCACCCATAGGGGCTTGAAGAAATATATGGGCTGCATGATGCTTTCACGCAGAGCTGAATCCGGCCCACACACTAGTACTGGTAAACCGCTTAGAGGATCTAAGCCTGCCCAGAAACCGCAGTGCGAGGCGGATTGTCCATGTTATAAACCCTATTGGTTTCATTGGGCGACAGGACTTGAGATGTCATTTCATCTCAATGTCGGGTAAAAGTCCCACAAAATTGGAAGCAACGTCTCCAAAATGACCTTTACAGTGTTGATGGGGATGTTAAACCTCTAATCAAACAAAACAAACAAATGATAATGAGGGACAAATTGCTGAATTGCATTTATTAAGGAACTTATTTTGTTTAAGTATATATACAGGCTCCTCATGCTAACTATGGACATGTTTGGATCAACCAAAGCTGTCCATAGTTAGCATAAGGACCAAATACGGCAGTTGAGCCTGAACTTGTGGTTTATACATGTAGAAGGACTTTTTATTGCCTCTTGTTTTTTTATGATCAGAATGAAATGTCCATCACGAAAACACACCTACATAATTTTGACTCCACTTAAACGATACTTTCTTATAGTAAAACTTGGTTTTACAAGGGTACACATTATTTTGCTTATTTCTGCTAAAAAACATAGATCGTGGGTATTCTTTAGAAAAATGCCTTGGCAAGGAGGTTCTATTGAGTACCCATGCTCTATGTTAACCCTTAACCTGCTGTTCACTACAACCCCTATCTTTGCAAACAGTGTAGATCCATCAGAGAAGCCATCTGAGCAGGATCTACACTGTAATTCAGTTTGAGAACTCGAATAAAAATATTATATCATGTAATTTGATGGGCTGATAGTACAAAATGGGTGTGACTAATTAAAATATTCAGCAGGATATGGGCTGTGAGCAGAAATATGAAAAATATCAGAATTTTTCTTCGGAAAATTTTCTTTTTTTCGTGGCAAAACTCTGAATATATTTGAATAGGGAATGTTTTCGTAATGCTAAGAGATCTGTGATCTTATTATGGCAAATGCGGTTGCTGAATTTACTGAAACTAATGCTTTTTCTCCATCATCTTTGCAGAGTCTCACCATACACAGACAACGAACCGTGGTTACTCTCGTAAACCAGATGGTGGATTCTTTGCTTCTTAAACATTGGCTTATAAATGCCTCCATTACATGATATGACATGACAAATTAGCCCTGTATACATTCTGATACCAGTGAAGACCCAGTTTAGTTAGCTATTTTCAACTAATCTGAGTCTTCACTGCCCTTTCACAGGTTGCGTCATGCTGCTATTTTTTGAAGTTTCGAAGTCCACTAAGCAAGACGTATTTTAAAGTTTAAAACTTTCACAGTTTTTCTGTCAAAACATCTTGTATTACTCATTAAATTAAAAGTAAAGACATTATGTGAAGGGTGAGAAAAAAAGAAAGAAAAGCTGCAAATTTTACCTGCCAGTAAGCCAGAACAATGTACACCACCCTATATAGATTAATTGTTCATACATCTTTCTTAAATTACCTTTAATAGTGTTTAATTTTAACCCATATTTAACATCAAACAAACTGTTCAGTCTCAGAAGTTTACCTATTACATGTATAAAACAGCATGCATTTAAAGTGAGTTGAGTAGTGAGTACCTGTATTTTGGTGCGGTATCTAATTACTAGTTTTGAAGAAAAGTAGCTCAGTTAATAATTTCAAAAAAAAAATTGGAACCATCTGTGTAATGAACATTTGTCTCACATTATGGGTATTTGAAACAGAAAATTTGGAATATTTAATTTAATGTACATGTGTGTGAATTTTTATAGTGTGTATATGTGTTCAGCTTGTTGAAAAATATTTACGAAAGAGGTAATGTAGGGCAAGCTCTATTTAATATTACATTGTTGTCTGGCTATTGCATGTCAGATTGTATGTTAGAATTTTTATACAATTCTACAGATATTTTATGTCGCAATATGTACATAGTCAGTGGACCAACTCACAGTATTAGGTAGTTAAAATCAAATTATCATTTTTCCTTCCTATTAAATCAAAATAAAAAAACAGTTTATTGAAAGCATTATTTTTCAGTGGTTAATTTCAAACAACATGTTGTGTACATTTCAAATACATGAAGCTATTCATACTGTATTTCTTAACTTCATAAAAGTGATTTAATGATTGCATAATAGATTTCTGAAAACGAAGAAGAAAATAATTGCTCGAAGGTAATCTAGTAATGGCCAGCCACCATCAACCCCACATTATTTTGGGCCCCAACTTTTTAGGTGAAAATGCCTAAATGTTAAAAGTATTTTATTTATTGCCACCTGAGCCTATAAACAGAATTGCATACCAGTTGTCTGTATCTGTTAACATATCTATGTAATATTTAATACAAACAGTTCCAAATATTCCAGCCTTTAAACCTCAAAATTCAAAATTAAAGGGACATAACTACATGCTACTAACAGAAACCTATCCATTTTATTTTTATTTTTTGGTGGTGGGATACTTCTTAACACATCTTACTAACCGCATGCTGCCAGTTGAAGTGCTGTAGATTTCCTTCTCACGTAGTCATGGCTAGGTTTTTATGTTACCAGGAGAATGGATTATTGAGAGTTTATCATTCTACATCTTAATGGTTTTCAAACTTATGTTCTGGCAAGTACAAAATCTAATGCCCTGGTAGTTTTGCTGCCAAAATGTGAGCAATTTTTGCATTTGCAAAAGCTGCTCACATTTTGCAGCAAAAATGTTAATAGTGTTAATGCTGTGTAAAATGGTAAAAGTGTTAAAATTACGTTACTTTACACCACTGTTAACTTTGAGCAACTTGGATGAGATTTTGTTAAAAATGTCAAGAATCCTTCTCTATTGTAACCTAAAAGCCCAACTGCGTAGTTTATGGCTGGACATATATTTGGACACACCCTGAACTGAAAATATGATTTCATTGATCAACAACTTTTGATAATTGAAATCACAATGTTCTGGTTGTCCAACATAAGTCCTTTGCACGTTTCCACCTCTCATAAAAGTAATTTTAGTTTGTTGCAGTCTCTGGTTATCTTTTTATCATTTTTGTATTCTTGCAGTTTCCAAGAACAAAATTTGTTATTATACAGTGTTATTAAGAAAAATACAATCACAACACTTGATCAAGACCTATAGACTCCTATGAACTCACCTAATACCAACACTGATGGACAGTTTCAACCATCCAAGGAGAAGTTTGCATTCTGGCCATACCTCAGACACAGTACATTCATTTGCTTTTGCTGCTACATCCCAACCTCTTTATAACACTATTGTTGGAGTCCAAAGTATAAACTGTGTTAGGTAAATGAGTGTGTTATATTCAAACAAAAATGTTTAAATTTATGGTCATTATTCTATATAATCCATACATTTTTGGGATCCATCTTTAAAGCAGATTATATCCAAAACCGTTTTACAAAGAACTGTGTTATAAAGAGTTTGTGGCGTATCTGAAATCCATTGGCCATTTGTCATTGTTTGTCTATCCGAGGTTTAATCCTGGACCTGCTGAAGACAACCCCCTTCTTTGCAAACACTGTTAATCCAAATCAGACAGCTTCTGATCATGATTTTTGCTGTTTGTCATTCAGTTTGTGAATTGAACGAATACAGTAATCTGATTGGGTGATAGTCAGCACTGGGTGTGGCAAAATTAATTTTTTTCAGCAGAATAGGTATAGCTGAAATCACATTAGGTCAATTGAATGAGTAAAGCTGCGATTGTGAAGCAAGCAAAGCTTTTTATATCCATGTATTTTGTGCTTATGTAGCTAGATTGTTGCATAGTTTTTCATTATCTGTACTCAAGAATTGGTGATGGGGCACCAAGTGAAGGTATTGATAATTGAGCATTGTTATATAAGAAATGCACTGCTTACTGCATGAAATGGATACTATTAACTGCATGCCAGGTGGCGGTACTAACTGCATGCCAGGTGAAGGTACTAAAAGTGTGGCACATCACACTGCTCACTGCATGAAGTGGATACTACTAACTGCATGCCAGGTGATGGTACTGACTGCATGCTAGGTGTAGGTACTAACAGTGTGGCACAATGCACCACCAAAAGCAAACTGCATGAAGTGGATACTACTAACTGCATGCCAGGTGATGGAACTAACTGCATGCTGGGTAAAGGTACTAACTGTGTGGCACAATGCACTGCAAACTGCATGAAGTGGATATTACTAACTGCATGCCAGGTGTTGGTTCTTTTTGCATGCTAGGTAAAGGTACTAACTGTGTGGCACACTGCATTGCAAACTGCACGAAGTGGATACTACTAACTGCATGCCAGGTGATGGTACTTATTGCATGCTAGGTAAAGGTACTAATTGTGTGGCAAAATGCATTGCAAACTGCATGAAGTGGATAATACTAACTGTATGCCAGGTGATGGTACTTATTGCATGCTAGGTAAAGGTACTAACTGTGTGGCACAATGCATTGCAAACTGCATGAAGTGGACACTACTAACTGCATGCCAGGTGATGGCACTTATTGCATGCTTGGTAAAGATACTAACTGTGTGGCACAGTGCAATGCAAACAGCATGAAGTAGATACTACTAATTGCATGCCAGGTGATGGTACTAACTGCATGCATTTCTGGCGAAAGAATGTGCACTGTACTGGTTAACTGCTTAGGTATAAGCCTACCCAGGAAAGTGTGGATAGGCAAACTAACCGGCCCAAAAATGACCTAAATAGTGTTGACTGGGCCATTAAACTCCAATACAAACAAACTCACTAACTGCATGCTAGGTAAAGGTACAAACTGTGTGGCACAATGCACTGCAAACTGCATGAAGTGGATACTATTAACTGCATGCCAGGTGATGGTACTTACTGCATGCTGGGTGGAGGTACAAAAAGTGTGGCACAGTGCACTGCCAACATCATGAAAAGGATGCTACTAATAGCATGCTATGTGAAGGTACTAACTGCATGATAGGTCGAGGCGCTAACTGCATGCCAGGTGATGGTACTTATTGCATGCTGGGTAAAGGTACTAACTGTATGGCACAATGCACTGCAAACTGCATGAAGAGGATACTACTAACTGCATGCCAGGTGATGGTACTTACTGCATGCTGGGTGGAGGTACAAAAAGTGTGGCACAATGCACTGCCAACATCATGAAAAGGATGCTACTAACTGCATGCCAGGTGAAGGTACTAACTGCATGCTAGGTGGAGGCACTTACTGCAAACTGCATGAAGTGGATACTACTAACTGCATGCCAGGTGTTGGTTCTCTTTGCATGCTAGGTAAAGGTACTAACGGTGTGGCACAATGCACTGCAATCTGCATGAAGTGGATACTACTAACTGCATGCCAGGTGAAGGTACTAACTGCATGCTAGTAAGAGGTACTAAAAGTGTGGCAGAATGCACTGCTGACAGCAGGATACTACTAACTGCATGCTGGGTGATGATACTAACTGCATACTAGGTGGAGATACTGTGTGGAAGATTGCACTGCCAACTGCTTGAAGTGGATATGACTAACTGCATGCCAGGTGATGGTACTAACTGCATGTTAGGTGAAGGTACTAACTGGATGCAAGATGAACGTACTGACTGCAAGCTAGGTGGTGGTACTGTGTGGAAGATTGCACTGCCAACTGCTTGAAGTGGATAACTAGTACTTACTGCATGCCAGGTGGAGGAACTAACTGCATGCCAGGTGAAGGTACTAACTGCATGCCAGGTGAAGGTACTAACAGCTTTTTGTAAAGAGATTGAAATAGACACAGAGAACTATTACTAACTGCATGTGGTATAGGAAGCTACCAGGGGCTGACAAATCCATTGCCCGGCCGCCCGGGACAATCCAAAATCACACCGGGCAGGTGCACTTTGACCTTTCGATGCCCGGTCGGGCAAGTGCAAAATCGTCTACAACTGTCAGTCTTTTTAGTCCTTAAATACGGTAAAACTAGACCAGTAAGTAAATCACAATAATTCCCGCTTTGACAAAACCATCTTTGTTTTTATAACGGTTCAATTATGACCCTATTGTTAATCCCGGTCATATAATTACCAATTAATCATAATTGCCCGGCGGTGCGTGTCTTTCATTTCTGGTGTAGTGTGTACCACCAGCGCTATCGATAAGCATGCCAAGGTGTGAAAATAAGATTAAGTTATGTCTCTAATTTGCTTTTACCCCTGCCATGACATTTAATCCACAATCAATGTGAAAATGATTTGATAGCTCCTAAGACGAGCTGCTACATCTTACAGTGTAAAAACGGGACTATTCTACTATCTCCTGAATGGTTATGTTTTGGCGCCAAATAGCAGACGCTGAAGGGAAAAGTCGAATGTTTTAATGTTGGTAACCGCGGATTAGTCGCGCCTCTATCCACAACAGTTAAGCTATAGAGAAAATATTTTTTATCGGTTCCGAACATTTTTTTATAAAAGAAATACGCCCAATTAAAATAAAACAATGACATTAATGATTAAACACTTGTTGGGTTGCTGGTGTCGGATGACGTCATTTACCGATCGCGTGCAGAAAAATGGGAGTGCTGGTTTGCGGACGACGATTTGGATGGCGGAAATGATGATCGCATTGAACCTGCTTGTTGGGCGGGTGTGAAAGTTTTGGTTCTTTTGGATGGAGGGGATTTTCGTCTTGTGGTTGGTTCATTAAATTGTAAGCTAAATAAACTGCATTCTTTTAATCTTTTATATCGCTGTCCTGACACTTCTGATCTTTTGAGTAGATCTATATCGGCTGCAGCTCGTGTTTATCATGCGTGTCAAGGTAAATGAGTTATATAGTGTATCTTAAATTGCTAATCGGTTAAGGTATTATGTCCGCAATTAACTTGAAAAAATACCGTTATTGACTGTGACAACAACAGTATTTTCTACCCTATTACCGCACAGAGGGAAATAAATAGAAGTGAATGCAATGATCAGGAATCGATACAATTAATCCTGAGCTCCCATCAGAGACACCAAAGGGAAAGAAACACAAACATGAAATAACTAGACCCTAATGGAAAGTGGTTGTGCTTGAAACTTGACAAAAACCTTGGATTACATTTATAAATGTTGGTCGTCACCATTATCCCCCGCATCTAACCCCAGTTTTGAGTTCCAAAATCCTGGGCAAGTAGGATTTTGAGCTGGGCAAGTGCAAAAATATTTTACTTGCCCGGTGGGCAAGTGAAAAATTTTTGGATTTGTCAGGCCCTGAGCTACATCTGTGTTTAGTGGGGTTTACAATTAAGTGCATGCATAGAAATAACCCTTTTGCCCCTGAGTTTCTGAAATGGACTTTTCTTTTTTTGAGTTTGGACATGTCCACTTTTGTAATAGTGGGTTAATTCAATATCATTAACATGACAAGATGGCAAAACGTCATGATCCTGATGAGACAACTCATTTTGAGGGGTCTTTTTTGGATCTACATGTTTGCATAGGTATTTCTGTTTTAGCCTGCGGAGTTGAAAGGGTTACATGCACTAAGAGGTTGCCACATACAGCACTGTTATTTGATGCAGGAAAGAGTATATCTAAACATGTACTGATGGGTACAACTTATTGCTCACTTTGCTGAGGGATTTAAGTTTCACTGCATGTCCAATCAGAAACAGATATTGTAATTGTGTATGTTATTCAGCTTCCTTTTCACTAGGCTTCCATACTCAGTAGCATAATTGTGATACATACCTACAAACAGTGACCATCCATTGAAACTTCAGTGACTTGAACTACCCCTAGCTCAAACAACTTTTCACAATCCCAAAGGTGTTCAATCCATGGCAGGTCGATGGTATACCCTATTTATCAGTTACCTCTATATTAATTGCATTGTACCACCCTAACCTGATAAACATATGCTATCTCAGGACAAGTGAGCTTTATCAGGTGAAGGTGACATTGCACTTCTATGAACTGGACTGCTGGAAAAAATGACAAAAAATAAGTGTATATCGGGATTAACTGATAAATAGAATACCAGATTCGTGTCATTTGATATCAAGTTTATCAAGCTCTACAAGCATTCTCGAAGCCTTGCCTGATAAACTTGATCTCAAAAGACACGAACCTGGTATTCTCTATATCCAGACCATTAATTTAAGAGAATCAACAAAACTTGACATTTGTGATGAACTGATCATAAGAGACTGCAACAGTTTTTATCTACCGTAACTGCATGCTACCCATTTGATAAATTGTACAGCTGATGAACCCTTACACAAACAAAACCTAGCATATGCAAGAAACATGATTTTTCTTTTATTATTTAATTTTTAGCTTCTGACAAAATTTTGTAGGAAGAAGACAAAATTTTGTAGGAAGAAGTAACTAATTGCATGCTGCCCAGTTGTGACACTGTAGTTTCATTCCCTGCATGTATTTAACATGTCCTTTGATAGAATAATAATGTATTTTATTTTCAGTTTTTGAAGTCAACACATTTTGTGTATACTACTAACTGCATGCTGCCCTGTTCATGGAGTAGAGTTTTAGTCCTTTCACATACTTTTTAACATCCCCTTAGCTTAGTGTATAACACTGTATTTTTATGTTGCTAGTTTGTTGATTACTTGTGCACCGGTGCTTAAATGTCACTGGGCATATGGTGTTTAAGGACTGTCATTTCAATGTCATAACTCTGATTCGACATTGCCTAAATATTGTATGCCCGATAGGATGTCCCACAGTGCTAGTATGAGTGTCACAAAGTCATTCCTTTTACAGTATTTGAATTTATCCTTTAAGATGCCAAGAAAATCTGTATCTGAACATGTCATCTGTTTGTTGTCTGCTGTTTCTTCTTGAAAACTTTTAAAAAATATTTTTGCAAATGGGCAAACAGTGTGGACCTTCATCAGATTGCAAAAATGATTTTTTAAAGTAACCAGCACAGCAACTGTTGTGATTGGTGTCTTAAGTGATAAGTAGACATTCTCATGTTGTGGGACTTTCATAATCATAGTACAGCTACAGTGTTGTCTTTTTGTGAGTATATGTAGTCTGCTTTTACTAATAAACATCAAGACATTGTCATTATACTAATGGTGTACCCTATAAGGGTGAAAATTACAAAATTTGCATAATAATTAACAGAGCTATTTCTTTAGCCAATGAGCCCTATGCAGCAGGTTCAGTTCAAGCCTTTGCTTAACATGTTTTATCATTTAGTAGCATTTTTCCCCTGGAAACCATATCACTGCCACAATACATTCTCCTACATTTAACGATTTTATTTGGGGACTCATTTCATGTAAAAACAGCATTTTTTCCTAATTTCCATCACATAGGGCTTTGAAATTGATTTAATTCAGTGTTGGAGGGGACATTGTCTTGATTATGCATGCATATGTAGTTTTGTTTCATTTTGCTTTATCCTGCACAATGCATGCTAGTAATTGTCTAATATCTTTTCCCTCCTTTAATCCTAGAGAGTCCCCACAGTGCTGGAACAAATGGCGGATATTCCCGAAAACATGATGGTGGATTCTATTGCACCTAAGGAACAAAACATTGTCATCAGAGAAATATGGACTGTTTTTGGTAATTTAAGATGTGGAGAAGTTATATTTTTATATGCACAAAAATCAAAATCTTGAACAGCATTTTATTTAGATGAAAAAATCGGTGATTAATTTTCCCAGCTTGTTTCATGTTTTAATGTCTTATGTTTTGCACTTTTGTGCATATTATATACCTGTATGTATTTACAAATATAGATTTATTTCTGGTTAAGACGGATCTGAAACTATTTTCATATCATACATAAATCTACATGTATATATTTTCTCTCCTTTTGATATATCTATTACTAACCCTTTTTGGACCAAATGGAATAGTCCTCCTTATATACAGCACAAGTTCATTTCAAAATTTAGGGGTGTCAGGTTGTGTTTTCTTCAAAATTGATTTGGAAAATGACTGAACTTTTAGCAAACAGTGGAGGTCCTGATCAGACGCCACGTTCTGTGGCTTCTGATCTGGTCCTGCACTTTTTGCTAGGGTAACCATTTTGGGGTTTCTGGTACTAAAGGGGTAAAAACCAATATCAATTTTTGTCAAATAGACCAGCAACAACCGAAGCAGACCTTTTCATATATATCTTTGCTTTCTTTGCATTTGCAAAAGATTCGATCATCACCAAAACAAGTCTGTGTAAGGAAGCCCCTTTAAACCCCACTTTATTTAGGGAAAAGTGAGGTTTAAGGGGTGTACATTATTTCCCTTATTTTTGTTCAAAACATAGGGTGTGGATACTCGTTAAAACTGCCTCACTGAGGGGGGTTTTAACGAGTATCCACAACCTATGTTTGAAGTAGAAATAAGAAAGATGTCACAATTTTTACTTAATATATGTCATTTCTGACACCATGTTGATTGTTGAACACCAATTTTTCACATGGACATATTTTCCTAATGGGCATGAAAAATTTGCAACAGTATAAATTGCTCTGCTACATGCTGTCTGGAACCTGACATCACCAAGTATCATCACTTTCCTCTGGCAGAAATTGATTTTACACTTCTGACAGTGCTTGCTTTGTTGTACAAATATAACAACTTGAAAACAGAACAAATGAACAAGCACATTGAAAACTCATTTGGGGAGGTAAACGAAATTTTTGACTGTAAAACCAATCATTTATATCCTTATGACAAATTTGAAGGCTGTTGTCATTTGGTATTCATTTTGCTTGGGGGTTTTAGGGATTAATAAATAATACAGCATTATTGTCAAAGTCAATATTTTATATTTGATGTTGTTCTTTTCTAATACTTCACTGTCAGTGTCAGTGTATTTTGTTTTGAATATATATGCAACAATTCTCTGTGATAAAACTATTGTTTGCAACTTTTCCTTCAAAATTTATAGTGTCCTTTGGGATTATTTATAGACTATTTTTCACAGATTAAAATTTATGTCTTTCATATGGTAGCATTGTTGTTTTTCGTTATCCGTTTTCTTTTATAATGTATACAACAAACATAGCAACTGATAAGTTGGGTATTTTGTGATTATTGATTATTTCTCCATATAAACCTATGTTGTAGGTATTCATTAGAACCGCACTGAAGAGGCAGTTCTAATGAATACCGTTACATAAGTTTTTATGGAAAACTGACAAAAACTATCCTTCAGTTTTCACAAAATATGAACCTTATCGGTTGCTATGAACAAAAAAGTGGATCAGTCACTTTGCAAGGCCGCTGAGTAGGGTTTTTTGGTGCTTAATAGCCCAGTCAACACCTCGGTCATGTTTTGTTTGTGGTGAGGTTTTACGTCCCCATCTACACTATTCAGGTCATTTTGGAGACATTGCTTCAGAGTCTGTGGGACTTTTTACCCAACATTGAGATGAAATGACATCTCAAACCCTACCACCCCAAAAAACACAAGATGCCCGAGAGAATCACTCACCTGGATGAGGCTGATCATTAATTACATTGTGCCTTGGTGGCCATTTTGTCTATCAGATCACATTGCCTTTAGCTGTTCTGAATCTGCATGTTAACTTGATGCTTCTGATTAAGTTTCTGAACAGCTTAATCTGATTTAGGATTCAGGAAGAGATGATGTTGATGCAGAGTGGAAGTGTATAGTTTGGCAGGCAAGGGCTATCGTTCGCAGCTGCCTTTGGCATGTTCTGTAATCAAAAAGTAAATAAAGTCAACCAATCTTGCGGATGCAACTGTAACAGAAACAAAGCTATGGTGTATGTGGCCGGTTGCAAAAAAAGCCACAACACCAAATCTTCTTGTGGACTCAGAGAGTTTGACATATACTGACTACTCCTGGGCTGCCCCTCCCTGTAAATCTTATATCCAATTACTATACAGGTGCTTTGAAGAATTTCAAGATGGTTGCCATCTGGGATATCAGAACGCAACAATTTTAGCAATTCTGAATCTCCATGTCAACCAAATGCCGCCCACTGATTTCAACTCAATGCAACAGACCATTTTCTAGCCGATGTGGCTTGAAGATTTCCAAGTCTGGAATATCAGAACAGGATGGTACTAAGAAGTCTGAATCTCCATGTCCGTCAAGTTTCAGCTCAACTCAACTTGATGAAGAGTGAAGATTTTCAAGCTGGTCAACATGGAAGCCATCTTTAGATAACAGAACAGAATAATTTCAGCATTGCTGAATCTCCATGTTTCCCCAATGCCTCCAATCAAATTTCAGCTCCATCCGACCTTTGGTTCAGGAGGAGTTGTAGTTTGAAGAATTTCAAGATGGCCACAATGGTGGCCATCTTGTACATCGGAATGGAACAATTTTAGCGAATACGAATTTCCATGTCACCCAAATGCCTCCCATCAAGTTTCAGCTAGATCTGACCTCTGGTTTGGGAGGAGATGTCTTTAAAAAATACAAGATGTCCTCCTTGTGCAGCCATCTTGGATATCGAAACAGAACAATTTTAGCAAATCTGAATCTCCATGTTGCCCCAATGCCTCCCATCAAGTTTCAGCCCAATCCAACCTGGTTCGGGACGAAATTTCATTTGAAGAATTTCAGGATGACCACCACAGAGGCCATCTTGGATATTGGAACAGAACAATTTTAACAAGTCTGAATCGCCATTTCGCCCCGATGCCTTCCATGAAGTTTGAACTTGATCCAACCTCCGGCTCCGCAGATGTCGTTCGAAAAATTTCAAGATGACAACCATGGCAGCCATCTAGGATATCGGAATGGAATGATTTGAGCAAATCTAAATCTCCATGTCGCCCTGATGCCTCCCATCAAGTTTCAGCTTTATCAGACCTCTGGTTTGGGAGATGTTGTTTGAAGAATTTCAAGATGAACGCCATGGTGGCCATCTTGGAAAACAGAACAGAACAATTTTAGCAAATCCAATTATCCATGTCATCCCTATGCCTCCGCACAAGTTTCAACACAGTTGGACCTTTGGTTTGGGAGATGTCGTTTGAAGAATTTCAAGATGGTGGCCATCTTGGAAATCAGAACAGAACCATTTTAGCAATTCTGAAACTCTATGCCACCCCGATGCCTCCCATCAAATTTCAGCTCGATTCCACCTTTGGTTCTGGAGAATTTCAAGATGGCCGCCTTGGGGACCATTTTGGATAGCGGAACAGAACAATTTTATTAAATCTGAATATCAATTTCACCCCATGCCCTCCCCCCACCCCCAAACAGGTTTCAGCGCAATTCGACTTTTGGTTCGGGAGGAGATGTCGTTTGGACAATTTCAAGATGGCCACCATAGCGGCCATCTTAAATATTGGAACAGAACAATTTTATCAAATCTGAATCTCCATATCACCACAATGCATCCCATCAAGTTTGAGCTCAATTCGGCCTTTGATTCGGGAGATGTCGTTTGAAGAATTTCAAGATGGCCACCGTGGAACAATTTTAGCAAATCTGAATCTCCATGTCACCCCCATGCCTCCCATCAAGTTTCAGCTGAATTTGACCTTTGGTTCTGGAGGAGATGTTGGAACAATTTCAAGATGGCCACCATGGCGGCCATCTTGGATATCGGAACGGAATAACTTTACCAAATCTGAATCTCCATGTCACCCCAATATGCCTCCCATCAAGTCACTTGAAGAATTTCAAGCTGGCGACCATCTTGGATATCGGAACGGAACAGTTTTAGCAAATCTGAATCTCTGTGTCACTCCGATGCCTCCCACCAAGTTTCAGCTCAATTTGACCTTTGGTTCTGGAGATGTCGTTGGAAAAATTTCAAGATGGCCGAATCTCCATGTCACCAGGTTGCCTCCCACTAGGTATCAGCTTAATCTGACATCCGGATCAGGAGATGTTGAAAATGTGAAAAGCTAACGACGGGGGATGAATGAATGAACAGATGGAGGACAGAGATGGACAACAGACCACGCCATAAGATGATCAAAGTTTTAACATTATGTTTGCTATCCATGTTAATTTGGAACGACCTGCCCCAGGTCACAGGTTCAATCACTGCCAGGTCTAGCAACATTCTTTCTTTGTACAAATAACCATCTTTATACCGACATTTGATATAACGACAAATATCATTACAATGACAATTTTATTGAAATGAATCCCTGGCTCAAGATGGGAGGGGTAAATGAAGATATTCAAGAATATTGTATTTGTTAATCCGAAAACACCTCTTAACAAATGTCCACAACATTTGTTTCTTGGAGTAACTGAGAGGAAAAGGCCCTTTAATGTGTGTCTGTGTGTGTGTGAATTCGGGTCTAACGTCGCTTTCAACAATTTTTCAGTCACATCACGACGGTGTCTGGTTGCGACAGGGAGCTCAATGCCCACTTTTATAGTGCTGCCTCACTGAAGTATCATGTCCTAGACACATTACATGATACCATACCCAGTCACATTATCCTGACACTGGGTCGACCAGTCCTAGCTCTACCCCGTAAATCTGAGTGCCAAGCCAGGAGCAGCTAGTACCATTCTTAACGACTTTGTTATGTCGCGGCTCGGGATCAAACCCTTGACCTCCCCTTCTCCGGAGCGGACACTCTACCAACTGAGCTATTGGGGCTGGTAAAAGGCCCTTTAATACCTATTGTACCAGTCCTTATTAGGATTCTTTACACCAGAAAATTCTTTTGAATGGCAAAAAAGGAAAAAGTACCATTGTTGTAATGAGGGCTTTGTACTGGTAAATCACATATGTATAAGCCTGCTAACTTGCTAAGGAAAAGTGTGGTTAGGTAAACTGACTGGCTCAACATGAACTTAATAATACTGGTTACAACCTTATCCCTTGTCCTGCTGAATATTTATATATGCCACACCCACAACCGGTTATCAACCAATCAGATTACTTGATGCAAATTATTGCAACAAATTCACAATCTGAATGGCAAACAATGTAGATCCTGATCAGATGGCTTCGTCAGAAGCCATCTGATCTGGACCTACTTTGTTTAAAAGATAAGGCATATCCGGGATTAGCAGGACAAGGGTTAATAGTGTTCTCTAGGCAGTTTGCCTCGAAACCAACCAACCCGATTGCAGGGCAGGCATAGCTCTAGGTGGTTTATCAGTACAGTGCATGATGTAATGTGTTTTGAGTTTTACGTCCCACCAACAGCTAGTCATATGGAGATGGGACCTCGGTATAAAAGACTCTTCCGACAGTCTTGAGAAGCTTGGGATAGAACCCACTACCCCTTGTTTACGAGGCAAGTAGCATAACCATTACGCCTCGGAGGCTTCTAGTTCAGTGTATGTTCTTGACCTTTGTCAGGAACCGACAACTGCTCTTCTTGAGCCATTGTAGAGCAAGAATGACTGCCTGCAGGGTAGTTTATGATCAAGTTCCATTTAGACTTAAGGTGCCAAGAAAGCTACATCTAAAATGTTGTCTGTCGTCTTAGACTTGCAGCCTGGTCTGGATTCTAGCAGTCTGATCTGGATCCACATTTTAAAACAGTGATATTTCATGATCAATCTCCCGATACCCAGCAGGGATTGGACCTACAACCTGATCACCAGGGGCCAGTTCTTCAAAACTAATGATGTCATTAGTTAACGTATCGAAAAAATGTGAGCAGAAGCATCATTCATTTTTTTTGGCAAAAATAACACTATCTTAGACATTGTACATGATAGAACAGTTAACAATTTGACCACTAACAAGTTCTTTAAGCTAACGATGCTTTGAACAACTGAGCCCAGTTAGACAAGTTTCCAACTGATAAACCCATGTGGCAAAGTGGTGAAAAGCCTACAGAAATTGATGAACCACCAGGCCAACTTGTATGATTATTCAATAGCTAAATATACAAATAGAGAAAGTGGGTATTTGGTCATAACTGAAGGATATTTTTGTCAATTCTCCATAAAATCCTATGTTGTGGGTATTCATTTCAAAAGCCACTGCCAGGTGGTTCAAATGAATACCCACAACATAGGTTTATATGGAGAAATAAGAAAAATTCCATTAACAAATAGTGCAGGCCCTGATCGGACGCTGCGTTCTGCGGCATCTGATTTGGGCCTGCCCTGTTTGCCAAGGTACCACTTTGGGGGTTTCCCAAATGCAATGGGCTAAAATATCTCAAAAGTTTAATTTGAACAGACAATATATGGAACAAAGAGTGAAAACCAAACACATGCCCAGGATGAAAAAGTTATATTTGATGAATTCACATACATCTACATCATGATTATTGAGCATTATATTTTTGTTCAAGAAACTAACCCTTGCCCTGCTGAATAACATACCTGTGATAACTGTTTTAACTGCATGAGGGAGATCCGCCACTGGGATGAGGGAGATGTAAAGAATATATAGGGAAATTCTCAGTTCAAATGAGGGTGTCTCCAAAATTTTACCAAAATTTAGCATAAATATGGCAAAAATTAGCATCAAAATGAGGAAGTCTCCCTTCTGATGAGGAAGGTATCACAGGTATGGAATAATTAATTTGCCACACACATTTTTTCACTATCAGCCAATTAAAATAAACTTGATGTAATTTATTCCAATAAATTCACCAACTGCATAACAATGAAGATCCAGACCAGATGGCTTCTCAAGATCCAGAGAGGAATTGGCTTCTCGAGAAGCAATCTGATCTGCCTATTCTGAAATTTACACAGTTTGCAAAAGTAGGGCATATTCCTAGTTCAGCACCTTAACACATAAAATGCCAATCACGACAATTGTCATCTGCTTTGTCATCTGCTGGTTACTTTAAAAGTTATTTTTACAAACAATGTGGACCCAAATCAGACTGATCTTCTAGCAGCAGTCTGATTTAGGTTCACACTGTTTGCCTGTATGCAAAAATATTTTTTAAAACGGTGGCAAAAATATTCAGCAGACAACATAAGCAAACAATATTTTCCTTTGTATTTTTTCTTGGCATTTGCCAAGAGAAAATGCATCTGAAAATGTCTGTTTATACCGCCTGCTGCATCTTCTTGCAAACACGCGAAATTGACTTTTAAAGTATCCGGCAGGGTTAAAACACCAAGAAAAACTACATCTGAAAATGTCATCTGTTAAAGCAGTTTGCTGAATCTTCTTGCAAACTTTTTAAAAATAATTTTGCATACAGGCAAGCAGTGTGGACCCTGATCAGACTGTTCCTAGAGGAATAATGACTTTTAAAGTAACCAGAAGACAACACAGCAGATGATAATCTTAAGGGTTTATTTGAACCAATGCACTTGTCTTTGAAACATAACTAGAAATGCGTCCATGGGACACGGATGCCCCCGCCTGAAAATATGTCTATATTCGTATTCATCCATATAAAGTTATTGACCGTGTTGAAGTTTTGGACCCTTTTTTCACATTTGACCTCTAAGTATGACCTTGACCTTGGAGGTAAGGACCTTGTTTTTGTGTGAGGCAGATTGTCTAATGATGGCCAACATTTCTGCCAAGTAATTTCAAAATCCATCCATAGATAAGAAAGTTATTGACTGCGTTTAAGTTTCGGACTATTCTTTTTTACATTTGACCTCTATGTATGACCTTGACCTTGGAGCTACGGATCTTGGTTTCCACGTGACACATCGTCTCATGATGGTTTAACATTTCTTCAAAGTAATTTCAAAATCCATCCAGAAATAAGTAAGTTATTGACAGCATTTAAGTTTCGGATCATTTTGTTGACCTTTGACCTCTAAGTATGACCTTGACCTTGGAGTTTTTTTGTTTGATTTGGGGTTTAACATCCCTGTCAACACTGTAAAGGTCATTTT
The DNA here is from genome assembly GCA_963580285.1 of Lucinisca nassula. Classification (NCBI taxonomy): domain Eukaryota; kingdom Metazoa; phylum Mollusca; class Bivalvia; order Lucinida; family Lucinidae; genus Lucinisca; species Lucinisca nassula. The sequence goes on from OY757016.1 coordinate 42,545,822, forward strand.
GTAGATGTTGCTTCCAACTTTGTGGGACTTTAACCCGGCATTGAGATGAAATGACATCTCAAGCCCTGTCGCCCAATGAAACCAAAAGGGTTTATTAGCATGGACGGTCCGCCTTGCACCGCGGTTCCTAGACAGGCTTAGATCCTCTAAGCGGTTTACCAGTACTAGTGTGTGAGCCGGATTCAGCTCTGCCTGGAAGCATCATGCAGCCCATATATTTCTTCAAGCCCCTATGTGCGGGGCCATTGACCTTGGAGGTACGGACCTGGGTTTTGCATGTGACACATCGTCTCATGATGGTTAACATTTCTACAAAGTAATTTCAAAATCCATCCAGAAATAAGAAAGTTATTGACTGTGTTTAAGTTTCGGACCCTTTTTTTTTACCTTTGACCTCTAGGTATGACCTTGACCTTGGAGGTACGGACCTGGGTTTTGCACGTGATACGTCGTCTCATAATGGTTAACATTTCTGTTGAGTAATTTTAAAATCCATCAAGAAATAAGGAAGTTATTGGCCGCATTTAAAAAGTTTCGGACGTACGGACGGATGGACAGGGGCAACGCTATATGCCCTTTCCACCATTCTTCCAATGGCGGGGACATACAAATTTCTAGTCCAAGTAGTTAAGGCCATAGGCAAGGGTCAGTGCTGAAGAAAACTTTTTCTGGCTAATCAAGTCAGCCTCGATAGCGCAGTGGTTAATGCATTCATCTCATGATTAAGAGGTTCCGGTCAATCCGGCACCTGGTATCGAGGTGTGTCCTTGAGCAAGACACGTAATGACACTGCCTCACTCCACCAAGGTGTAAATGGGTAGCAGTGGTGTAATAGTCACTGACTATTTCTCGCGCGCATGAAAACATCCGGAATGAGTTTTCGAGAGCGATTAAATAAGCTTGAAGCTTCCATCGCAATCGAACTGAAACTAAGTAAGGAAGTGACAAGTCCTTTATTTTACCCTTTGGTAGAAATTATTTTGCTACCCAGTAAACAGGATAAGGATAAAAATTGCGAATTATCACGTCTTTGGTGTGATCTGGATGAATGTCAGCCAGTGGAATTGAGCCACATTATTTGATGACTTCAAGTTTCCGGCAGTATATTGCAGAATATACCAATGCAATTATTTTATGTTATCCCATCCACTTGCCTCATACTAAGCTTTTCCATGCCTTAAAGGCCCAATTTCTTAGCCTTAACCCTTATCCTGCTAAATTTTGCAAACAGTGTAGATCCAGATCAGATAGCTTCTGAAGGAGCCATCTGATCAGGATCTACACTGTAATGCAGTTTGTGAACTGAATGAATACATTACATCAAGTAATTTGATTGGCCGATGGTCAGAAATGGCTGTGGCTAAATAAATTTTATTCAGCAGGATAAGGTTAAATAGTCATTTTAAAACAGAGTAAAGGAGGAAAAATCAAAATCTAAAAGCCTTAAATCCTGCAAATGTCTGAAAAATATGAGGCCTGCATCCAATGTGGCTTTCCACAGCCAAGTGCAAAAAAATGAACAACAGTGCTTAACATAAGTATGGTCTTATCAGAACCTTCAATATCACAGCTGCTACATGCGGCAAGACAGTGCCTGTGATAAACGGTATAGAGACCTGATCCCAAGGTCATAAAACTTTTTTCATGCTCAACTCAGCTGAGCATGAAATTATAATAGTTATAAATATCAAAATACAGACGAATAGCTAAGATCAGCACAGAATTTGGAATTGTTGTAAACAATTGTTTTTAAAATTTATAAGCAGGACAAAAATTTCATGCTCAAGTGAGTTGAGAATATAAAAGTTTTTTAAACTCAGGGCCTGGCCCATAGTCCAAGGGTCTTAAAACATTTTTCATGCTCATCTCAACTGAGCTTGAAATTTATCCTGGTCATAAATTTTAAAATGCCAACAATTGTTGGCATTTTAACATTTATGAGCAGGATAAATAACTGCCTTTGATGGTTTAAGTATGATAATTCCTTTGATTTTGTGATTATTGACATTTATGATTAATCTGCATTTCATGCTCAGTTGAGCATGAACAAGTTTTATAACCTTAGGGCCTTGCTTCTGATTAGTAACTGAAAGTGCACATCAAAGTTTGAAATGCCAATTTCAAAAATTGTCGTTTGTTTTGTCGTATGTTGGTTACTTTTAAAGACATTGTTGCAAATCAGTGTAGACCCAGATAAGGGGATTAGGGGCCACACTGTTTGTCTGTAAGCAAAAGTATGTTTCAATAGTTTGCAAGCAGATTCAGCAGACAACATTTCTAAAAGCAATTTTTCTTTGCATCTTAAGGGTCAAAATTACCAATTGGATGGATAATGAATGCCATTTATTGAATGCTATGTACTTTTTGTTTACAAGCTTGTTCACTTAATGAACACATACACTGAGCATTTTATTTCAATATACAGCCATGCAAATACACCCTACATCCTGGACATCAAAACGTTAGGGAATAAGACATTTCTTAGTCCCGTCCAACAAGACCATAACTTCTTTGTATCTTTATAACACTGTTGTTTAGGTCCAAAGCAGAAATCCTGTAAGTTAAAGTACTAGAGGCCCAAGTGGGCCAGAATCACTCACCTGAATGAGGCTGATCATATATTATATTGTGCCTTGGTGGCCATTTTTTCTATCAGATCACATTCTGAATCTGCATGTTATCTTGATGCTTCTGATTAAGTTTCTGAACAGCTTAGTCTGATTTAGGACTCAGGAACAGATGTTGTTGATGCAGAGTGGAAAAGTATAGTTTGGTAGGCCAGAGCTATCTTTTGTACCTGCCTTTGGCATATTCTGAAACCAAGTCAACCAATCACGTGAATACAACTGCAAAACAAACAAATCTATGGTGTTTACTGCCACTTGCAAAAAAAGCCACAATACCGAATCATCTTAATATTGTGGACTCAGCGAGTTTAACTTACAATGACAGCACCTGAGCTGACCCTCCCTGTAATCTTATATGCAATTAATATATTGGTACTTTGAAGAATTTCAAGATGGCCACCATCTGGGATATGAGAATGCAACAATTTTAGCAATTCTGAATCTCCATGTCACCCAATTGCCTCCCACAAATTTCAACTCAATAAAACAGACCATTCTGAAGCAGATGTGGTTTGAAGATTTTCAAGATGGCCAATGTGGCAGCCATCTGGGATATCCGAAAGATTGGTTCTAAGATGTCTGAATCTCATTGTCACCCCAATGCCTCACATCAAGTTTTGGCTGAATTCAACTTTATGTGGTTTGAAGATTTTCAAGTCGGCCCACACGGAAGCATCTTAGATAACAGAACAGAATAATTTCAGCAATTTTCAATCTCCACGTTGCCCCAATGCCTCCAATCAAGTTTCAGCTCCATCCGAACTTTCTTCAGGAGGAGATGTAGTTTGCTGAATTTCAAGATGGCCGCCATTGTTGCCCTCTTGTATATCAGACTGAAACATAAAACAATTTTAGCAAATCTGAATTTCCATGTCGCCCCAATGCCTCCTATGGTTCGGGACATGTCTTTTTAAGAATTTCAAGATGGCCTCCGTGCGCAGCCATCTTGGATATCGGAACAGAACAATTTTAGCAAATCTGAATCTCCATGTTGTCACAATGCCTCCCACAATGCCTCCCATCAAGTTTAAGCTCAATCCAACCTTTAGTTCAGGAAGAGATGTCATTTGAAGAATTTCAGGATGACCGCCATAGTCGCCATTTTAGATATTGGAACAACAATTTTAGCAAATCTGAATCCCCATTTCACACATGCCTTCCATGAAGTTTCAACTTGATCCAACTTCTGGTTTGGGAGATGTCGTTTGAAGAATTTCAAGATGGCGACCATGGTAACCATCTAGGATCGTTTGAAGAATTTCAAGATGGCGACCATGGTAACCATCTAGGATAAGGGAATGGAATGTTACAATTTTAGCAAATATATCTGAATCTCCAATTTGTCGCCCCAATGACTCCCATCATTATAGTTTCAGCTCAATTCAACCCTTGGTTCGGGAAGAGATGTCATTTGAAGAATTTTAGGATGGCTGCTATAGTCGCCATCTTGGATATGGGAACAGAACAATTTTTGCAAATCTTAATTGCCATTTCAGCCATGTGCCTTCCATACAGTTTCAACTTTATCCAACCTCGGGAGATGTCGTTTGAAGAATTTTCAAGATGGCCACCAGGGCGACCATCTAGGATAAGGGAATGATATGATTTTTTTTTATCAAATCTGAATCTCTATGTCTCCCCGATGCCTCCCATCAAGTTTCAGCTTGATCAGACCTCTGGTTTGGGAGCAGGTGCTGTTTGAAGAATTTCAAGATGCAGGTATGGTGACCATCTTGGATATATGAACGGAACAATCATAGCAAATCTAAGTATCCATATCATCCAGATGCCTCTCATCAAATTTCAGCTCAAGTGGAGCTTTGGTTCAGGAGGAGATGTCGTTTGAAGAATTTCAAGATGGATGCCATGGTGACCATATTGGATATCGTAAGGGAACGATTTTAGCAATTTTAATCTGAATCTCCATGTCGCCCCCGATGCCTCCCATCAAGTTTTAGGTCAATTTCGACCTTTGGTTTGGGAGATGTTGTTTGAAGAATTTCAAGATGGAAATTGGGAGAGAACAATTTGAGCAAATCTAAATCTCCATGTCACCAGGATGCCTCCCATCAAGTTCAAGCTAAATTCGATATTTGTTCGGGAGATGTCGATTGAAGAACTTCAAGATGCAGCCATGGCGGCCATCTTGGATATTGGAACAAAACAATTTTAGCAAATCTGAATCTCCATGTCAACCCGTTGCCTCCCATAAAGTTTCAGCTCAATTTGACCTTTGGCTTTATTTGTTTGTTTGTATTGGAGTTTAACGGCCCAGTCAACACAATTATAGGTCATTTTTTAGCCTGTCAGTTTACCTATCCACACTTTTCCTGGGCGTAAGCGGTTAACCAGTACAGTGCACATTCTTTCTCCAGAAACTGACAACTGCCCTTCTTGAATCAGCAGAAGGGTGAGGATGACCCTAGAAAGATTTCATGATCAATCTCTACGAAAGAATGTTTCCGACCCCGGCAGGTATCGAACCCGTGTCCTCCTGATCACCAGTCTGACGCGCATTCGACTGAGCTACTGAGGCCGGCTAATTTGACCTTTGGTTCGGAGATGTCATTTGAAGAATTTTAAGATGGCCACCATGGCGGACATCTTGGAAATCCAAACAGGTCCATTTTAGGAAATCTGAATCTCCATGTCACCAGGATAACTCCAACCAAGTATCAGCTTAATCTGACTTCAGTTCAAGAGGATATGACGAAAAATGTAAGAAGTTAACGAGGGATGGACGACAGACAACTGGCCCACAGGCCACAGCATAAGCTTACCTGGAGCTTTGCTCTAGGTGAGCTAAAAATGTGTAGATTATATGGTCATTTTTCTATATAATCTATACATTTTTTGGGTTCTGTTGTTCAAATTCAAATTTTATTTTCGCTTCAGGCTTTGAACCATATTTTAAATGCAATTTCAAAGCGTTGGCCATCACCAGAAATAACAAACTTTTTCCATGAATAGTGGGTTTAAAGGGTATAATATTGGGTGTAAAAAAAGTTTTCACCTAGAAAAATAGGTTGGAATGTTACTTTATCAAACGGTTCACTTGACATCACGATAACACACCCGTGCGACATAGTGCATTTTCACATCTCCAAAATGGCTACTTTCCTTATGGAAATACGTGATTTTTTTTTCTTATTTATACTGCAAACATAGGTTGTTTGGTGCTCGTGAGAACTGCTAGAGACATTCTTACAAATACCTTCAACCTATGTCTTGGAGCTGAAATAAGAAAAATAATGTCAACCCCCATAAACCCCAGTTTTCTTTTTATAAAGTGGGGTCTAGGGGGGTCTTCATTTCACGGACTTATTGTGATGGCATTCAAATAATGTCCGCAGTTGTTGAACTTGTCTGGCTTTGCGTGCATTTATTACATTACATAGGCGCTTAAAGTGAAGTACATGCGTGACATTATTTCTGACCCATCCTATTGAGATTAAGCCAACAGACATTGAAAAAACATAGTATACATGTATGTATTATTTTTTCATGATACATCAAATTCACAGAGAAATTCTAAAAATCCTATCTCAACTGTTTGCAGTGAAGATATTGATTTCGATTTCACTGAGAAATCTCTAAATTTCATTGAAAATCATGCAAGAAATTCAATTTCACTCTTTCATAACAAAAATTCAATGCACTTATAAGAGGATATCTCAAACATAGTACTTGTAAGACCTTATAAAAGATTTTATTAAATAATCTGTAACAAATTCCTGAATACCGGTATGAAAATTAATAATAATGAAAAAAACTTCAAATATAAAACATCAGTAAATATGACAGAATTGACTCATCATATGTGGGAAACTCCAAAACAGAGCATTGGTAAAAATGTTATGATAGCACACCTGTGCGATAAAAAGGCATCTATCCTATCTCTAAAATTAACATTTTTTTCAGTGAAAATGTTTGATATCTTTCTTATTTTTAGTCCAAATACAGATTGTGAGTGCTAGTTAGAACCACCTCAATGAGGTAGTTGTATCAAATACTCACTCTCCGTTGTTGAACAAAAATAAGGAAAATAATGAAAATCCCATAAATCCCACTTTTCTCTATATAAAGTGGAGTCTACAGGAGTCTTCATTTCACGGAATTGTTTACCTGATGAGTACATGCCCAAATCAGAGACAAGAAAATACAGCTTCTATTGTAGTATTCAGGACCTGAAGGTAAAAAATTTCTAAACAAATTTCTAAAAATAACACAGCCTGACACCCCTAATTTGCTCTATATCAGGCAGGAGATCCGATTAAGTACAAATAGGTTAACTAGCCTACACTAAGTATAACCGGTAGGTTCACATCTTAACCGCAGATGGAATCTTGCCTCTTCTTGTGCTGTCTGCATGATTATCAGCTGAGAAATTTGTGTCTTTATATCAAGCTTAATGGCTTAGTCAACACTATTAACCATATAGGTCATACTGAGCTCTAAAACAAACAAATAAAAACAGTGTTTCACAGAGAAATAAAAAAATATCCCAACATTATAGTCACTCCTGCTTATCTCAAGTCTAGTCTTGTACAACATGACCCTACTGATGTTTAGTCACTTAAAGGAAAGCAGCGTAGCGTAATGTATGGAAGGACATGAGTTCAGGACTAATCACAAGTCACGTGTTTCACCTATGGCTGTGTCCATAAGCACAATCTTTCAATGTTCTAAAAAGGGTTATCTTTTGGAAGCAAGGAAAACACCACAGAACTGGAAATATGGAGTGTACGTGTTTTCTGGGCCAGACTAGCTAGTTTCGGCCAATTAGGCCTCATCAGTGACCCTCAAATATTCTCAAAATTCAGCAACGGAATCAATGATCCCAAAGGACAAGAAAATATAAACTACACTATGATGTAGGGCAGGGAGACTTTTTATGGCCGCCACACATTCCCAGACACCAGGTGTAGTGACGTTAAATATGTTCTAAAAAGGGTTATCCTTTGGAAGCAAGGAAAACACCACAGAACTGGAAATATGGAGTGTACATGTTTCTGGGCCAGACTAGCTAGTTTCGGCCAATTAGGCCTCATCAGTGACAAATTCAATCTTTTAAAATATATATCAATCTATCAAATTCATCAAACATGAATAAAATTGTTTTTGTTTTGGTTTCACTACATGTCATTAAAATCAAATCTCAAACAAAAACTTTAAAAACTTGTCTTATACTGTCGCCCAAACAAAATATAAAAACTGTTTGATCAGTCTTCACCCTGTGCTATATACCAGTAGATAACTCAAACAGTCTTTATGAAGACAAGCAAGCATAACTGCAGATCAGGATGAGTAACAAGGGGAAAGGGACCACCTGGCAGATTTTTTCTGCCATTTTTCAAAGGCAGACAACTTTCGAGACTTCCTGTTCGCTTTTCTATAAGCCCTGTCCCACCGAAAAAAGGGTCTACTCTTAAAGGAAAGAATTTGCTCCTCAGGAGCAAATTCTTTTCTTTAAGACTTGACCCTACAGACATGGGAAACAAAAATACATTTGGAGGAGTTGCCTCCCCTGAAGGTATTCCCATTCCCCTAAGACGTATCATGTCTTTATTGCCAGCCGCAGTAGCTTAGTCGGATGCCATTGGTTTGCTACCTGCTTGGTCCATTATGATAAAACATGGCCCCCACCCATAGGGGCTTGGTGAAATAGATTGCGCTGCATGGTTCTTCCACACAGAGCTAGAACTGACCACACGTGAGTACTGGTAAACCGCTTAGAAGGTCTAAGCCTGCCCAGGCAAAGTGGTGTGAGTCATGTCCAAGCATTTTAACCCTGTTGGTTCCATTGGGCGGCAGGACTTGAGATGTCATGTCAGCTCAATATCGGGTAAAAGTGCCACAAAATTGAAAGCAGCATCTCCAAAATGACCTAAATAGTGTTGATGGGTATGTTAAACCTCAAATCAAACAAACAAAACAATAACACATCCATGTGGTTAAATTGTCTCCTTTCACATCACTAAAACAAGCATTTTTCAGATAATTTTTTTTTTAATTATCTTTCTTATTTCTTGTCCAAAAATAGATTGTGGGCACTTGTTAGAACCGCATCATTGAAGCAGTTCTAACAAGTACCCACAATATTTTTTAAGCAAAAATAATGTCAACCCCTGTAAACCACATTTTTCTCTATATAAAGTTGGTTTAGAGGGGTCTTCATTACATGAACTTGTTCAACTGGGGCCAATTGTTAAAAACTTAATGACATTGTTAATTAAGGAATCGTTAGAACGTTGATCATCTATATATACTGATATTTTTGCTGAAAAAATGTTAGTAGCGTATGCAAAAGCTACTCACATTTTTTCAGCAAAAACTAGAGAAAACGACCAGTGGGTCACGTATACCCCTGGCCAGCGCCACCCTCTAATATATCTTTAGAGCTTAATTATATGTAATATGGAAGCTATAAGAATCTATAAATGTGCTTGTAAAAGCTTAACCAAAGATAAAATTTCTACATGGACCAAGGGATTGAGGGCATCAAAATTACTGAAGGGGTGGGGGCATCAATGTTACTGAAGCAGCAGGGTTGGGTATACATCAATGAAATATTTGGACTGGTATGCAAGATCGATGCAAGTATAAATTAGATTTGTCTTTGAGTTTAGGACATACAGGGATCTATAAACTTTGTCATAAAACTTCAACCAAATGTAAAATTTCTAAGTCTGTGACCTTGACCTCAAGGTCACTGTGGGGCTGGTGGGACTTGCATCAATGAAATCTTTAGACCAGTATGTAACTTCAGTGTAAGTATCAACTAAATCTATCAAAGGGTTCAGAAGATACAATCTCTTAGAAACTTTGACGTAAAACTTTAACCAAACATAAAATTTCTAAGTGTGTGATCTTGACCCCAAGGTCACTGTGGGGGGTGGGACATGCATCAATGAAATTTTTGGACCAGTATGTAACTTCAGTGTAAGTATCAACTAAATCTATCAAAGGGTTCAGAAGATACCATCTCTTAGAAACTTTGACGTAAAACTTTAACCAAAATATTAACAGACGGATGGACCGACCTACGGACGGATGGACACACGAACAGAAGAACGGCAGGACGAAAACTATATACCCCCATAGCATAGTTCAAATGCCGGGCATATAATAACAAAATTTTAGATATTGTACTCGCTAGAACAGTTAACAATTTGACCACTAACAAGCTAACGAGGCTTTGAACAACTGGACCCAGATCCACAGATTCTTTCGAGGAGACTGATAATGAAATCTTAGCTATAGTCATTCTCTCCTTCAGCTGATTAACCCAATTTGTACCAGAAACCCCAAAATGGGCACCCTGGCCATTACGCAAACACGCCTATACAAATACATTACCACCTTTATCGCCGAAAAAATGAAAAATTTAAGATGAAAAAATGTGATATTTTTCTTATTTCTGCTCAAAATATACCCGGTAGATTGTTGGTACTCGTTAAAACTGCCTCGATGAGGCGGTTCTAACGAGTACCCACAATCTATATTTTAGAGCAGAAATAATAAAAATAAGGTTCATCCCTGCAAACCCCAGTTTTACTATATAAAAAAGTGGGGTTCAAGGGGGTCAAAATTATATAGGCATGTTTTCGTGATGGGACGCCGCAGAATGCAGAGTCTGATCAGAGCCTCCACTAATTGCAAAAAGTTCAGCTATTTTCCAAATAAATTAAAACAAGAATTCCGCCGAAGGCTATGTCGCGCCTGTGGGGGCGCAAAGTCACCCAACCATGATATGTAGGTCAAGGTCAAACATAGATGCTTGCACAAAGGTTTCCATTCTTAAATGCAAGCTTGTACCAAGTATCATTAATGTAGCTCTTATAGTTCTTGAGAAATAAACTTGAACCTCAGGGTGAACGCTAGGGTGGTCGCAATATTTTACAAAGTCAGTGAACCATGAAATATAGGTCAAGGTCAAATATGGATGCTTGCATTTAAGTAACCATACCCAGATACAAGTTTGTACCAAGTATCATTAATGAAGCTCTTATAGTTCTTCCGAAATAAACTTGAACCTCAGGGTGAACTCTAGGGTGGTCGCAATATTTTACAAAGTCAGTGAACCATGAAATGTAGGTCAAGGTCAAATTTGGATGCTTGCATGTAAGTTGTCATCCCCAGATACAAGTTTGTACCAAGTATCATTAATGAAGCTCTTATAGTTCTTGAGAAATAAACTTGAACCTCAGGGTGAACGCTAGGGTGGTCGCAATATTTTACAAAGTCAGTGAACCATGAAATGTAGGTCAAGGTCAAATATGGATGCTTGCATGTAAGTTGTCATCCCCAGATACAAGTTTGTACCAAGTATCATTAATGAAGCTCTTATAGTTCTTGAGAAATAAACTTGAACCTCAGGGTGAACGCTAGGGTGGTCGCAAATGTTGACGCCTTGACAAACGGACGGACGGACGAACGAACGAACGAACGGACGGAAAACCGGGCGCCTATATCGCGCCATGCTAATAGCAGGCGCGACAAAAAAAACAACAACCTTTCAACCCTAAATTTGCCGGCCTCAGTGGCTCAGTCGGATGCGCGTCTGACTGGTGATCAGGAGGTCGCGGGTTCGACTCCCGCCGGGGTCGGCAACATTCTTCCGTGGAGATTGATCATGAAATCTTTTCTACGGTAATTCTCTCCCTTCCGCTGATTCAAGAAGGGCAGTTGTCAGTTTCTGGCGAAAGAATGTGCACTGAACTGGTTAACCGCTTACATATAAGCCTGCCCAGGAAAGTGTTGATAGGTAAACTGACCGGCTCAAAAATGACCTAAATAGTGTTGACTGGGCCGTAAAACTCTAATACAAACAAACAAACAACCCTAAATTTACAAATGGACTCGTGACCAGAGTTCCCCTTAACTTCCAATTTGGAGTAATTTACTCTCCAACTTTTTCATTTCTGACTCCAACTTTTTGGAATGTCTCAATAGAAAAGTACTGTAAAACTCCAACTTTTTCTGGAGGACAGTATTTTTACTCCAACTTTCAAAATTCTAGTGAGAACCCTGCTGACATTATATAATGAGGAAGATTCCATTTGGTACAAAACGGGATAAAGAAGTGTTGTTTTCAGTTTCTGGTGAGAGAATGTGCACTTTGCAGGTTAAATGTTTATAAAAAAAGCCAGGAAGAGGGTGGTTAGATAAACTGACCAGCTCAATATAATATGACCAAAAAAGTGTTGACATGGCTGTTATCCCTTTTTGTACCAAATGGAATCTTCCTCCTTATATACAGCTGGAGTCCATTTCAAAATTTAGGGGTGTCAGGTTGTGTTTTCTTCAAAATTTATTTGGAAAATGGCTGAACTTTTGGCAAACAGTGTAGGCCCTGATCAGATGCCGCGTTCTGCGGTGTCTGATCTGGGCCTGCACTGTTTGTCAGGGTACCCGTTTTGGGGTTTCCGGTACTAAATGGGTTAAACTCCCAACAAACAAAACTGGCCAAACACGAGGTACATATAAATATGTGTATAAATTGTAGAAGTTCTGAAATGGTTTATGCATAGCAAAACGGCCCCCACCCATAGGGGCTTGAAGAAATATATGGGCTGCATGATGCTTCCACACAGAGCTGAATATGACCCGCACACCAGTACTGGTAAACTGCTTACAGGATCTAAGCCTGTCCAGGAACCGCGGTGCGAGGCAGACCGTCCATGCTAATAAACCCTATTGGTTTCATCGGGCGACAGGGCTTGAGATGTCATTTCATCTCAATGTCGGGTAAAAGTCCCACAAAATTGGAAGCAACGTCTTCAAAATGACCTTTACAGTGTTGACGGGGACGTTAAACCTCAAATCAAACAAATATACATAGCAACAGATAAGCTTGGTATTTTATGCCAACTGAAGGATAGTTTTTGTGAATACTCAATAAAACCTATTTTTGTGGGTATTCATTAGAAATGAATACCCACAACATAGGTTTTTATGGAGAAATAAAGAAAACTATCCTTCATTCATAAAAAAATATTAAACTTATCTGTTTCTATGTTTCTAATGCTCCAGATAAGGAGTAGCACGGATAACAATTATATCTATGAGATAATGTTCCTTACTGTAAAAATCCTAAAAATTCGGACACCTTAAGAACTTGCTGTAATTCTACTAGAATTTTAACAAATTTATTTCACGATCCAGCAAGGTGTCCAAAAGGTGCAGATGGAATGGCAAACAGTGCAGACCCTGATCAGACTGCTCCTGAAGGCGCTGATCTGGGTCTGCACTGTTTGCTTGGGCATGTCTGTCCCAATACACAGGATTATTAGGGTATTTCTTGTCAGAAATAAATGCTGCAGGCACTTGCCAGAATTGCCTCAAATCAATCTTCTGCATGTAAGTCTTTCAGAAAACATGAAAAGACTTCACTTAAACCATTTTGATAGCATGTCAGTCACATAATGATAATGGATTTTTTCAGATCTCAAAACAGTTAATTTTTGTATGAAAATTTGTAATTAAGGCAGTTCTAACAAGTGCCCACAACCTATGTATAGGACCAGAAATAAGGAAAGATCCTAGATTTCTATGTATAAAGTGGAGTTAACAGGTGTGTTCATTTCACAGACCTGTTAACCTGTTGTATGCTAGTGGACTCTTCAATTGCTATATGTTGGACAAATCCATTTGTCATATAAGGGGTGTAAGGCCTCTTTTTTGGTTTTTATTCTATTTTTGGCAGAAAATTATGTGAGCAAATAGTGCAGGCCCAGATCAGATGCTGCATTCTGCGGTGTCTAAGCAGGACCTTTTTTTTTTTTTTTTTTTGGTTTGGGTTTTACCGCCCTTTCAAGATTATTTCACTCATATCGAGCCGATCGTTAATCAGGTGGGCGAAAACCGGAGTTCCCGGAGAAAAACCACTTAACCTTCCGTTGCAGAACTTGGCGTCTCACACATGGCCCGAGCGAGGCTCAAACCTACGGCGGTGAGAGACCTAATGACTAAGAGTCAGCGCTCTTATCCACTAGGCCACGGAGGCCCGGTGATCTGGACCGGCACTGTTTGCAAAGATACGCCTTTATGGGTTTCATCATACAATGGGTTAATGTGATGAATTAGGAAGACTGTTGGTACATGTACAAATACATTTTTAGTGAAAGAACTAAATTTATCATATGACGTCACGTCTGAGAGTGTAATAACGCCATGTTTTATTTTCAATAATCCACTAGTGGATTAAATATGCAAATTAGCTAGATACGTCCCGTAACGTTACATATACGACGTCCTTAACAACTTCGCGTTTACTAATGGTGGAAAATTGATATTTTTGATAAACAATCATGGATAAAATGCGTTTTTAATGTCATATGATAAATAGAATCTTGCATTCGTGTTCATGCATTATTGAATTTATTAAACTCGTTGAGGAAAAGGGATAAAATGCTCGGCACAGCCTCGCATTTTATCCCTTTTCCTCAACTCGTTTAATAAATTCAATAATACATGATCCTCTATTTAATCCCCTGAGATAAATGGTGTATCAGGAGGTAAGAATTGTGTAATAAAATTTATAGATGTTTTACAGCTGAGACACGCCTGGTAGACTCGTAAGGGGTAACCGCAGTTATGCACTCAAAATCCTTACGGGAACTTCCGGCAATGACTTACAAGACTTCAAAAGTGTCAACAAATAGTTGAGTGTACCCCATTGAGGAATTTAGTCAACTTTGTAAACATTTTTGAAAAATCGCATATGTTATTCTCAACAACTTTCATTTAGAACTGCATCAGAAAAAATAGGTGTATATATTAAAAGGCAAGTGGTCGATTTGAAATTCAATTTCTCCCGGCAGAAGTGTGTGAGATTTTGTTTTTACCTGTTTTCCAGTGCAATTTTCAGCTACCCGGGCTATGCAAAACTGATCTAACACGTCAAATCACGTTAAAATCAAATTATTTCCATGCTGAAATGCGTAAGCTGCAGAATTCTCACATAATTTGTTACAGGAGCTTAAATATTTGTGCCGATTATGACTTATGAGGCCGATAACCCCTTACGGGAATATCACCCCTTACGGGGACAGGAAAAAACAACTGATTGGTATCTGCTTACAATTCCTCTCTTCATTCAATATTTGTTTTAATGTACGATTATATCAGATAAATACATTAAAAATGTAGTAAACTCAAGTTTTGAACAGTTCGTACGAGTGCCTGAATTTTGATATAGTTAATATCAGTTAACAGCAGACAATACCGTTCTGAATAAAATTAATAGTATTTTCTGTCGTACCGAATAACTGCAGTGGTTTCATGACTTTGATTTACTGTTTATATTTAGGAGCGCTGTGGTGCAGTGGTAAAGCATCGGATTTGAGATCGAGAGGCAGCTGGTTCGATCCTCGCAAGCGCCATGTGTTGTTTCCTTGAGCAAGAAACTTTATCCACATTGCTTTGTACTGGTTCCTACCCAGGAAAAGAGGGCCACATGGAAGATTAGTACTAGTACTAAATGTGTTACCCTCTATAAATAAGGTTGATTATTATTATTATTATTTATATGGGTTATTGAATGAAGAAGCGAATTGTAATCAGGCACCCATCAGTTGGCTTTTCCTGCCCCTCCGTAAGGGATAATATTCCCGTAAAGGGGTAATCGGCCTCGTAAGTCATAATTGCTACAAATATTGAAGACCTGGGACCAATCTGTGGAAGTTTTTGCAGCTTATGTATTTCAGCATGGAAGTAGTTCGAAATACGTCTTATTTGACAAGTATGATAAAATTGCATAGTCCAGGTAGCTAAAAATGCCTTCATTAGGCACTAGAAAACAGGTAAAAACATAAATATCTGACCACCTTCCTCCGGGAGAAAGTAAATTAAAAATCGACCACTTGCCTTTTCGTGTCCACACCCATCTTTTCTGATGCAGAAATGAAAGTTGTTGGAAATAGCATTGTCCATTTTTTTCAAATACATGTATGTTTACAAAGTTGACTAAAGGGCATCAATCGGGAACACTCACTAAATTGTTGACATTTTTGAAATCTCGTATAAAGTCATAGCCAGAAGTTTCCGTAAGGATTTTGAGTGCATAACCGCTGGTTACCCCTTACGAGTCTACCAGGCGTGTGAACGAGTCTACCAGGCGTGTGAGAATGAAAATGTTTCTACACATAACAATAACAAACCCCTGTGCCAAAATGGCGTCTTTCATATCTCCAGAACTAGCATTTTTCAGATGAAAATTTATATTTTTCTCATGTCTCGTCAAAACAGACTGTGTTCTTCTTAGAACCACCTCAATGTTTGTTTGTTTGTTTGAGGTTTAACATCCCCGTCAATACTCTATAGGTCATTTTGGAGACGTTGCTTCCAATTTCGTGGGACTTTTACCCGACCATTGAGTTGAAATGACATCTCAAGCCCTGTTGCTCAATGAAACCAACAGGAGAAACACCTCAATGAGGCAGCTCTAACAAGTACCCACAATCAATGTTGTTGAGCAGAAAATATGGAAAATAACTTATTCCCCAGTAAACACCAATTTTCTCTGTATAATATGGGGTGTACAGGGGTATTCATTTCAGGGTCTTGTTAACCTGATACAATGGCCAGCCTCAGTAGTTCAGTTAGATGCCTGTCTGACTAGTGATTAGGAGGATGCAGGTTCGATATCTGCCGGGGTAGGCAACATTCTTTTGTGGAGATTGACCATGAAATCTTTTCTACGGTCACTCTCTCCCTTCTGCTGATCCAAGAAGGGCAGTTGTCAGTTTCCGGCGAAAGAATGTGCACTGTACTGTTTAACCATTTGCGTATAAGCCTGCCCAGGAAAAGTGTGGATAGGTAAACTGACTGGCTCAAAAATGACCTAAATAGTGTTGACAGGGCCGTTAAACTCTGATACAAACAAATAAACAAAACCTGATGCAATGGTGCATGTACATGTATAACTATTTCTTGAAGCGACTCTAACAAGTATTGGAAATGGTAGTACACCACAACCTCTATTTATCATATGACGTCCCGTCCGAGAGTGTAATAACGCCATGTAATAAATTCCGTAATCCACTAGTGGATTAAATATGCAAATTAGTTAAATATGCCCTGTAACTTTATATGCATGACGTCCGTAACGACGTCGCGTTTACTAACGGCGCAGTATTGACATATTTGTTTAGAAATCATAAATAAAATACGTTTTAAATGTCATATGATAAATAGAAACTTGCATTCGTGCTCATGTATTATTGAATTTATCAAACTTGTTTAGATAAAGAGATAAAATGCTCGGCATAGCCTCGCATTTTATCCCTGTTCCTCAACTCGTTTAATAAATTCAACAATACATGAGCACTCATGCAAGATCCTCCATATAACACTATTAATGGGGTCCAAAGCAGAAACCATGTTAGTTAAACAACTGTGTTATATCCAACCAAAATTGTATAGATTATAATTATAGAAAAAAGACCTAGGTTGTGGGGACTCAATATCATTATATGGAACTTAGGTTTTATATGCATATTCCTCATGCTAACTTTTGACATTTTTTGAGTTCAATCAAACATGTCAGATTTCGGTTTGAGGACTACTGGTATATATGCTTATGCCTGACCCTTTCTCTTAATAGAAGAATGTATTGGAACAGATAGTTCTAAGCAAACAGTGCAGACCCAGATCAGTCTGAAGGAGCAGCCTGATCAGGGTCTACACTTTTTGCCATTCCATTTGCACCCTTTGGACTCCTTGCTGGATCATGAAACAATTTTATTAAAATTTTAGGAGAATTATGAAACAATTTTATTCAAATTTTAGGAGAATTACAACAAGGCCTCAAGGTATCCAAACTTTTAGGATATTTATAGCAGTAACAGCTTCAAAATCCTAGTGCGAGCACTGCAGTTTTCATGATTACAGCAGACTGCCATTCTAATGGCCAATATGGTTCATTCTTATGGAGAAATACTTGCAATATATTTCTATTGTCATTCTCTCCCATCTCCTGATTCAAGAAGAGCAGTTGTCAGTTTCCAGCAATGTGGACTGTACTGGTTAAGCCTGCCCAGGAAAAGTATGGATAGGTAAACTGACCGGCTAAAAAAATTACCTGAAATAGTGTTGACTGGGCTGTTAAACTCCAAAACAAATAAACAAAAACCTGCAATATAAGAATAATTCCACAAAATAATCAATATTAATAAAATGTTTAACATTATGAACAAGGCCCTATTAACAAATCTGCAATATGAGAATTATCCGGCGACCTATCAACATTCGATATTATTAACATTCGATATTTTTGACATTACATGTATGTACAAAGCCCTGTATGAACAAATGTCATGTTCAGCCATTCCTATGATAAAACAATTGCTATCTTTATTTATTACCCTCACCATGCTGGACCCGGATTTATCCTCTTTTGGAAACAGTACAGATCCAGGTCAGCTGGCTTCTCAGAAGCCAGCTGATCAGGATCTATATTCTTCAAGTCTTTTCCATTCCGCTTCTAAATCCATGTTGTCATATGTTGTCATATGACATTGCGTCTGAGAGTGTAATAATGTCATGTAATAAATTCGATAATCCACTACCGGATTAAATATGCAAATTAGTTAGATATGCCCTGTAACGTTGCATGTATGATGTTGCATTTACTGTTGGCGGAATATTGACTTTTTGGGGTAAAAATTGTGAAAAATGCATTTAAATACTGTACCATAATGATAAATAGAATCTTGCATTTGTGCTCTTGTTTTATTGAATTTATTAAACTTGTTGAGGAAAAGGGATAAAATGCTCAGCAAAGCCTCGCATTTTATCCCTTTACCTGAACTCGTTTAATAAATTCAGTAATACATGAGCACTCATGTCAGATCCTCTATGTAATGCAACTCAAATGGCTGAAAATTGGGGAGAGTGTAGTATATTGAAATATTATTCTTCAAGGTAAGGGTTACGAACACGAGCCTACAGCATTGCCATTAAATGTCAACGCTATATCTAACAAGGCTTTTCCCTCACTGCACCTCTCCCCAGCCTCTGAAAATTCTTCAGACAACTCTCTCAGAGTAACGGCAAGTCTTTTACTATGAATATCTTCCCTATGTATTCCATGCTTCCATTTCTGTCTTGCCTCTCCATACACGACTATCAAACACCTCTGAGGCATCAGTACTTTTACTTCAATGTCTGGATAGCTGTCACTTGTGAAAAACAGGTATGTATCAGAAAGCAAATTGATAGTCAAAAGCCTATCACCCCACAACCAGAAGTCATCAAAATGTGGGTCAATGGCAGAGCCTCTTTCTGGAGTATACTCCAGGTGGCACTGCTCTACAGGAAGAAAATCTTTCAAAACATCTATCTGCTTCATTCTGTCAAACAACTTTTCACTGAAGGGAGGTAAACCACTAAATACAGACATTTTCACTTTCTTTCTTTTGAAATTTACTTTTGGCCCAAAATCTTGTTTTCTCCTGCCTGATTGAGAATCAACAAAAGGAGTTTTGTAAACCTCTTGTTCTATTTCTTTTTCTTCAGACTGTGACACAAAGTCTAACTTCAGATAGATACCTGGGAAGTCAAGGCCATCACCATGGTGATTAGGATGATCATGTGGCCCTGGCCAGGCTTTTTTACAAGGCAAACAGTAGAAATACACAGTCTTGCTATTTTCACCATTTACTGGTTGCTTCTTCACATCACTTTCACATATTAAGCATGTTCTTATGCCTTTACAAGCACAAGATTTGATATCACTATTTGCTGCCATTTTATGTTTATCTTTCAGAACTGTACTGGCCTACTGGGATACTTTCTTCACTTGTAATTCAGATATATTTAAATTTCTTCACCGCAAGTTAAGAGCTGTCATAACTGCATGGGCTGAGGTTGATGTCCATTCAATGTGCGAAGCAACTTATCAGCAATAAATTCTTGTTCAGTTTTCCTAAGGGCTGTGAGCATTTTTCCAAAGGCTTGAGGTCCACGTCTTTGTATTATATACAGAAACTGAGTAATCTTCTCCTTTTTAGTGGGTTTAACCTTTATTTCCTCATACATGTCATTTGTTATTACTGACTCTGCTAATAGATGATCAAGCAATTCATCTGGTATCACATTTTCAATTAAATAGACCCAGTTTTGTCTTAAAGTTGCCCTGTGAATCTCTTCCATGGCCTGTCGTTCTAGATTTACATAAGCTTCATGTTTTATGAAAAACAAAGAACAACTCACATGCTATTTAATATTAACTACCGGTAATAAACTGATTTTGAAACCAATCAATTATCAAAGTGGGCTCTGTCTTGGTTCTTCTTAATCTGTAAAGAAAAGAGATACACCATATTCAGTATACAGTTGAACTTCAATGGCTCGAACACCTTTGGGACGACGAAAATCTGTTCGAGACATGGGTAATTCTAGCCACTGAGGGTTACTGCCAAGAGGTATAATGGGGTTCATTTTGGGACATCTTTTCAATGTTCTATAATAAAAAGGTATGCTGTGTGTACTCATTAGAATCATTCTCGCAAACATTGCAAGAAAAAAAAATTGAAAATCTCCTTAATTATCCCGCACTATTTCTTGTGATGAGGAATTCCCTAGGGACTCTAGTACGGGTTCGAGTCAGCAATAGTAAAAGAGTCATCGGTGTTTGGGCCATTGTAGTTCTACTGCATATAGCACATATGCTCTAATATGCTCACACCAATACTGTTTCATGAAGTGTATGTGTATTTGAGTTTTAAATCCCACCAACAACGAAGGTCACATGGAGACAAGACCTCGGTTTAACCCTTATCCCTCTGAACAGGACAACCCTACCTTTGTAAACAGTGTAGATCCAGATCAGATGGCTTCTGAAGAAGCCATCTGATCAGGATCTACACTGTTTGTCATCCAGTTTGTGAACTGAACCAATGCATTATATCAAGTAATTTGATTGGTGGATAGTCAGAAATGAGTGTGGCTAAATAAATTTATTCAGCGGGACAAGGCTAAAAGACTCGTCCAAAAGTCTGGCTAAGTTTCATGAAGCTTTATACAGGTCCATAAGGTTCAGGGTCATTTCGGCCCATAACAAAATCAACCCATGACAAAATCGGCCCATAGCAATTTCGGCCCATAAATGATTAAAAGTCTGATATATGGGTCTGTTATCAGCCAAAATTAAAAAAAAAATGAAAGATAAAGTTAATTTATGATAAAATAATGTATATACAACTTATTTTTACCGCTTTTCACCGCTTGGCATCTGTATCATTATTTTCAATAATTACCTCCCTCAGATGTGAGTCTTCTCGTAATGCAAACTTTGTAATGGAAGATAAGAAATAAAAATAATATAAAAGAGGGTGTGTTTATTTAGCAAAAAAAAAAAATGTATATTTATTAACTTGGAAATACTAGTTCTGGGGTCATTGCTTATCTGTTAATCTTTTTTCAATGTTCTATAATAAAAAGGTATGCTGTGTGTACTCATTAGAATCATTCTAACAAAAATTTTGCAAGAAAAAAAGTTGAAAATCTCCTTAATTATCCCCCACTATTTCTTGTGATGAGGCAAGTACGGGTTCGAGTCAGCCACAGTAAATGAGTCATCGATGTTTGGGCCATTGTAGTTCTACTGTATTCATGTATAGCACATATGCTCTAATATGCTCACACCAATACTGTTTCATGAAGCGTGTGTGTATTTGAGCTTTAAATCCCACCAACAACAAAGGTCATAAGGAGACAAGACCTCGGTTTAACCCTTATCCCTCTGAACAGGACAACCCTACCTTTGTAAACAGTGTAGATCCAGATCAGATCGCTTCTGAAGAAGCCATCTGATCAGGATCTACACTGTTTGTCATCCAGTTTGTGAACTGAACCAATGCATTATATCAAGTAATTTGATTGGTGGATAGTCAGAAATGAGTGTGGCTAAATAAATTTATTCAGCGGGACAAGGCTAAAAGACTCGTCCAAAAGTCTGGCTAAGTTTCATGAAGCTTTATACAGGTCCATAAGGTTCAGGGTCATTTCGGCCCATAACAAAATCAACCCATGACAAAATCGGCCCATAGCAATTTCGGCCCATAAATGATTAAAAGTCTGGTATAGGGGTCTGTTATCAGCTAAAATTAAAAAAAAAATGAAAGATAAAGTTAATTTATGATAAAATACATGTATATACAACTTATTTTTACGGCTTTTCACCGCTTGGCATCTGTATCATTATTTTCAATAATTACCTCCCTCAGATGTGAGTCTTCTCGCAATGCAAACTTTGTAATGGAAGATAAGAAATAAAAATAATATAAAAGAGGGTGTGTTTATTTAGCAAAAAAAAACAAGATGTGTTTGTGAAACACAAATGCCCCCGGACAGCGCAAGGTGAAGGTCACGAGGTCAAAATTTATGGTACCTCTTGAAAGGTCTTGTGACAAGGAATGCACATGTGAAGTATGAAAGCTGTACCACTTACCATTCAAAAGTTATGCCCAATGTTAAAGTTTTTGCAGACGGACAAACGGACAAACAGACAAACGGACAAACAGATGGACAGACCAAAAACTATATGCCCCCCAGAATCTTAGATTCCGGGGGCATAAAAATGTATATTTATTAACTTGGAAATACTAGTTCTGGGGTCAATGCTTATTTGTTAATATTGTTGGCACATGTCGGTATGTAAAGTGATTAATAATCACTTTAGGTTGTTGCCTTTATTAACAAGTGCCTTAAAGCAACAAACAGAACGATTATCACTTTACTCAAACCTCAGTCATTATTGGGGCATGTGCCAATCATCCATAAGTCTATGTCTCCTAATGCGTGTCTTAAATTCTTTCTTTGTTTCTTGCTTTCGGTTTCGTGTTCCAACGAAAGACTCACATCAGCCTGTGCATCCGTGCAGACTGATTTGTGTGTAACTATGAATCATAAAGTAGCAAAAGCTACCTCGTGCCTCCAGCGATCATGACCATACTGTGCGGCTGAACAAGTCGAGCTGTGTATGCTGGGCTCGTGAAGTAGCCAAAGCTCCCTCACGCTTCCAGCGACCATGACCATACTGTGCAGCTGAGCAAGCTGGTCTGTCTATACTGGACGAATTGTAGAAACTGCTGGGCCATTGCTTCATTTAATTTGTGTTTCAATCGGCCTAATGTTCAAACGGACCCAGCAAATGTTAATGCACGAAAACCTATGCGTGATTCCTGTCATAAAATTGAAGAATTTCTGCTAAAAACTAATCAATGCGCCTCTTATTCATAGCGTATTCCATTACGTAAATGGAAGTGTTGAAAAGCAGAAATAAGAGACACAATGTAAGTACATGAAACCCTTAACAATTTCATAAGCCCAGTGTGACTGTGAACAATGCTTGATGTCAGTTTTCTGACCATTGCCTGTAGTGAAAACAATCAAATAGCATATACCCTTAAGCATTTTCAGAATTCTTAAGAGTGCATTTTCTATCTACTTCTTAACCTCTGAGGAGGACTTTCAGAAGGGGTTCCAGTATACCAAGTACTGAAAGGGGTTAGTTGAAATAAAAGGTAAGTATAACAGGTGAAATGAGTTTGTACAGTGCTAGGCGAGTGTTAGTATTGTTACAAGTAAAAACTAGAAAAAGTGTCCATAGGACACGGATGCCCCCGCCAAATGCCATTCATAAAAAATATTTCAAATGTACTTCAAATCAATCATAAATTATATTAAAATCAAAAATGTAGGCGGTAGAGAGATGACAAAGTTTTTCTAAAAATAGCCACAGTGACCTTGACCTTGAGGTCATGACCTTGAAAGTCAAAGCAACTCGAGATATTACCATAAGAAACATTTGTGTGAAGTTCTATTAACATCCATCAATAAATATAGGCACTAGAGCGATGACAAAGTTTTTTCTAAAAATAGCCACAGTGACCTTGACCTTGAAAGTTGAAATAGCTCGAGATATTGTCATAAGGAACATTTGTGTGAAGTTATACTGAAATCGGTGAAGAAATGTAAGCGCTAGAGCCATGACAAAGTTTTTCTAAAAATAGCCACAGTGACCTTGACCTTGAAAGTCAAACTAGCTCAGGGTATTGTCATAAGGAACATTTGTGTGAAGTTATATTGAAATCGGTGAAGAAATATAGGCGCTAGAGTGATGACAAAATTTTTCTAAAAATAGATACAGTGACCTTGACCTTGAAAGTTGAAATCGCACGAGATATTGTCATAAGGAACATTTGTGTGAAGTTATATTGAAATCAGTGAAGAAATGTAGTCGCTAGAGGGATGACAAAGTTTTTCTAAAAATAGGCATTGTGACCTTGACCTTGAAAGTCAAACTAGCTCAAGGTATTGTCATAAGGAACATTTGTGTGAAGTTATATTGAAATCGGTGAAGAAATGTAAGCGCTAGAGTGATGACAAATTTTTTCTAAAATTAGCCACAGTGACCTTGACCTTGAAAGTGGAACTCGCTAGAGATATTGACATAAGGAACATTTGTGTGAAGTTATATTGAAATCGGTGAAGAAATATAGGCGCTAGAGTGATGACAAAATTTTTCTAAAAATAGATACAGTGACCTTGACCTTGAAAGTTGAAATCGCATGAGATATTGTCATAAGGAACATTTGTGTGAAGTTATATTGAAATCAGTGAAGAAATGTAGTCGCTTGAGCGATGACAAAGTTTTTCTAAAAATAGGCATTGTGACCTTGACCTTGAAAGTCAAACTAGCTCAAGGTATTGTCATAAGGAACATTTGTGTGAAGTTATATTGAAATCGGTGAAGAAATGTAAGCACTAGAGTGATGACAAAGTTTTTTCTAAAATTAGCCACAGTGACCTTGACCTTGAAAGTGGAACTCGCTAGAGATATTGACATAAGGAACATTTGTGTGAAGTTATATTGAAATCGGTGAAGAAATATAGGTGCTAGAGTGATGACAAAATTTTTCTAAAATTAGCCACAGTGACCTTGACCTTGAAAGTTGAAATCGCACGAGATATTGTCATAAGGAACATTTGTGTGAAGTTATATTGAAATCAGTTAAGAAATGTAGGGGCTAGAGCGATTTACAACAAAGTTTTTCTTAAATTGCCACAAGGACCTTGACCTTGAGGTCATGACCTTGAAAGTCGAACTCGCTCGAGATATTGTCAGAAGAAACATTTGTGTGAAGTTATATTGAAATCAGTGAAGAAATGTAGGCGCTAGAGGGATGACAAAGTTTTTCTAAAAATAGCCACAGTGACCTTGACCTTGAGGTCATGACCTTGAAAGTCGAACTTGCTCGAGATTTTTTTATAAGGAACATTTGTGTGAAGTTATATTGAAATTGGTGAAGAAATGTAGGCGCTAGAGCGATGACAAAGTTTTTCTAAAAATAGCCACAATGACCTTGACCTTGAGGTCATGACCTTGAAAGTCTAACACCTCGAGATTTTTTAGAAGGAACATTTGTGTGAAGTTATAATGAAATTTGTGAAGAAATGTAGGCGCTAGAGCGATAACAAAGTTTTTCTAAAAAAAGCCACAGTGACCTTGACCTTGAGGTCATGACCTTGAAAGTCGAACTCGCTCGAGATTTTTTTTATAAGGAACATTTGTGTGAAGTTATGCTATATCCCCCCTAACAACTATGTTGTGCGAGGGGATAAAAATACTACAAATGTACTTCAAAACAATCATAAAATATATGCATCAAGGGCAGATAATCCAAAAACCAAAAATGCAAGAGTTGTCTTCCTTGTTCATGACACATCGTCTCAGTGTGATGAATGCACCTGTGAAGTTTCATGAATATATTCCATACGGTTTAGGAGTTATGGCCCGGACACGGTTTACTATATGGTACTGAGTCAAGGGCAGATAATTCAAAAACCAAAAATGCAAGAGTTGTCTTCCTTGTTCATGACACATCGTCTAAGTGTGATGAATGCACCTGTGAAGTTTCATGAATATATTCCATACGGTTTAGGAGTTATGGCCCGGACACGACATACCATTTGACTATATATGGAGGTAAGTCAAGGGCAGATAATTCAAAAACTAAACAAGCAGGAGTTGTCTTCCTTGTTCATGACACATCGTCTCAGTGTGATGAATGCACCTGTGAAGTTTCATGAATATATTCCATACGGTTTAGGAGTTGTGGCCCGGACACGGTTTACTATATGGTACTAAGTCAAGGGCAAATAATTCAAAAACCAAAAAAGCAAGTGTTGTCTTCCTTGTTCATGACCCATCGTCTCAGTGTCATCCATCATCATCAACGGATTTTTGATTAACGTGCAGGTACAGGGGCAACGTCCACATAAGTGGGCCCCCTTCCAGGTAGCTGGCTTGCTGCACGCATGGCAGATCTTACTCTAGATCTCCAGGCTTGTCTATCATGAGGATCGATAGCAGAGAGCTTCCATTCTCTGCAATCTCTTTCTGTTAGTTGCTTCCAGGTCATCTTGGGCCTTCCTGGCCCCCGCTTTCCACTTACCTGTATGTCACAGGCAGTCTTGATTGCACTGTTGGAGCGTTCCACATGTCCATACCAGCGAAGTCTTCTCTCTTTCAGGATGAGGTCCAGGTCCTCAATGCCAAGACGCTCAAGTAACTCACTGGACCTGATGGTGACAGTTTCCTGTGGCTTGACATTGCAGATCTGTCTGATCATTGCCCTGTCATTTCGCTGTAGACGTTGGAGGTTTGGCTTTGTCAATGGCCATGTCTCACTGGCATGAAGCATTGCGCTCCGCACACAAGAGCTATACACACGGCCACGTGTCTTGAACGAGAGGTGGCGGGAAGAGAGAACTGGTAGCAACTCCTTGAATTTCTTCCAGGCTGTTTTCACATGTGATGTAGTTGAAAGGTCGCAACCACCCCCTGCAGAGAGCATATCACCTAGGTAGCAGAAGGAAGCTACAACCTCCAGCTTGTCTGATCCGACTTGAACTTCCCTCTGTGGTCTGCCATCTAAGGGGCGTGCAGTTCCTTGGCACCGTGTACACCTGTACTCAGGGTCCTCTATCAAGCGTTTGAGCCCACTGCATTTCTTGTGCACCCAGAACTTGCAGCCATTACAAAAGATACTGTTGCTGCCCACTCCAGTGCGACATACAGCGCATGGGAACTGGCCTGTACTCTGCAAGAGGTCCAGACCTGTACCACAGATCATGATCTTTGTCTTTCCTGCATTCACTCTCAGCCCTTTCGCCTCCATTGCGTATTTCCAAGTTAAGAGCCTCCTGACACATTCCTCAAGGGATTCAGCTATGATGACAAGGTCATCAGCATACAGGTCCTCCCAGGGGACTCCAGAGCGGAACTCGCATGACAAGGCTTCAAGCACAATGATGAAAAGCAGTGGGCTGAGAACAGAGCCTTGATGAACACCCACATTCACCTCGAATTCTTCACTGTAACCATCACCAACGCGGACACGGCTCCGAGCATTTGCGTACATCCCTTGGACCAGTTTCACAATCCATTCGTCCACTCCAAGTTTTCTTAGTGCCCACCAGAAGACTTTCCGAGGCACTCGCTCAAATGCCTTCTCCAGGTCTACAAAAGCCATGTACAGTCTCTTGTTGGCCGCCAGATACTTCTTTTGCAGCTGGCGGACAACAAAAATTGCATCTGTTGTGCCTCTTCCTGGGACGAAGCCAAACTGGGAATCGTCGATGGACACCAACTGCCTAATGAGGCCATCCACAATCCTTTCCAGGACTTTCATGACCTGTTCTGTCAGCTTGAGACCATGGTAGTTGCCCCGTTCCGATGCATCGCCCTTGCCCTTGTAGAGACAGACAATGAAACTCTGTTCCCAGTCAGAAGGTACCTTCCCATCACGGATGATTGCAGCTGCAAGGTCACAGATCATCAAGGCACCCGCATCACCTGCAGCTCTTATCATCTCCACCACTATGCCAGAGGGACCAGGTGCTTTGCCAGTCTTCATCTGAGAGATAGCCTTCTTAACCATATCAATAGTGATTGGGATGGGTGGTCCTTCCACTGGTGGTTCATCAGACAGGTGGTCTGGGTCCCAGTCGAACTCAACATTGAGTAGCCTTTGGTAGTGTTCTAACCAGGCCCTCTGCTTTGAGTCATCACTCATTGACATCTCCCCTGCATCATTCTTTACTGGTTTGTCACCTACAACATCGGCATTCTCTCTTCTCATCTGGTTAGCAAGGCGGTATACTTCTGAGGACTTATATCAATATTCTTGTAGATCTCCTTCTCAGCTTCTTGGCGAGCATGGTGCACCGCACGTCTGGCTATGCGTTTGGCCGCAAGATATGATGCACGGGTGCCCTTACCAGTCTTCCAAGCTTTAAAGGCTTGCCGCTTGGCTGCTATGACCTTATTAACATCCTCATTCCACCACCAGGTTTCGCGACGCCAGCGGTGGGGCCGAGTTGTGCCACACACCTCTTCAGTTGTCTTGAGCAGTGTGATGAATGCAACTGTGAAGTTTCATGAATATATTCCGTACGGTTTAGGAGTTATGGCCCGGACACAGGACGAACGGACGGACAGGGGTAAATCTTAATGCCCTTCCGGTATTCTCCGAATACGCGGGGGCATAAAAACAGAAGTCAATGACATCACTACACTGCTCCAGGGTGGGGAGCAAGACTATTCGGCGGGGTAGAGCATTCCAACTCGGACCCATCAACACCAGTATTGATGGGTCCGAGATTCCAATGAAAAATGGTTTTGGGAAAGAATGAAAATGTGTAGTAGTTTGTAGGGCTCGTGGTGAGTCTGTATGCAAAAGGGTGGTTTTGACTAAATTCCCTCCTGATATGTGGATTTTCTTTCTTATATATCCAATACAAAAACACACTTGTGTGACAGTGCATTCTTTCATTTTCTCCAAAATGACTACTTTTCCTTCACAAAAAAGTGATATTCGTTTTATTTATACGCCGAGCATGCGGTAGCGGTTCTATCGAGTACCCACAACATTTATCTTGGGTCAGAAATAAGCAGTAACATATACCCCTTCCAACCCCGTAATTTCACTATATAAAGTGGGGTTAAGGGCGCTATTATTTTCTCGGACTTGTTAACACGATCTGATTTTTTTATCATTAGAGGAAAGAATACTTATTTCTCAAACTGAACATATTTTTCTTTTATCCCATTTTCGACTTACATACTACTGATTTAATTTGCCGTGCAAGCAAATCAATTATATGCAAACATAATAATTATACCATCATTAAAATTGTGGATCGAAATTGCTATGGGCCGATTTTGTCATGGGCCGATTTTGTCATGGGCCGAAATGTCCAGGGACCGTCCATAACAGTGTACAATTCTGCAGTCTGCTGAAGTAGAAATAGTCCTAAAAGATCACTTTAGCATATATCAATTATCATGCTCTTGTGATAAAGATGGACAAATCGCTGAATTATGTTGATTGAGAAACTTATTGTGTTTTATAGATGAGTTTAGGCTGATTAACTTCCTTGGTTACGTTGCGCATACACAGTCTTGTATGGCAAAAAGTAATAAGTCGAGCCCATGTGTGTACAATAAACTAAGGAAAAATAAGATTTTTTAGCATAGTGTTTGTCATTTCATCCACAACATTCAAAGACTTTTATACTGCAGTTCAGCGGCCCCCGCCCATCGGGACTTGAGGAAATAGATGGGCTGCATGATGCTTCTACACAGAGCTGAAACCGACCCGCAGACGAGTACTGGTAAACCGCTTAGAGGATCTAAGCCTGCCCAGGCAAAGCGGTGTGAGTCGGACCGTCCATGCTTATAAACCATATTACTTTCATTGGGCGGCAGGGCTTGAGATGTCATTTCATTCTCATACCCTGAGTTAGGGGGCCCTGAATAAATCTTTGACCTGACTTGACTTGCAAGAAAAAAGAATGAGCAATTAATCCAAATCATTACTGGCAGAATTTCAGAAGCGATACTTTGAAAAACCTGAACATGAAAGTACCATAGCCAAACTGAATAGCACTTAGAGATTCGGGACGAATCTCATTAGGCAGGGGGCATAATGTAAAAGGTCGAAGGTGTGGCTCGGTATCTCAGTCGATAGAGTGTTTGTACGGTATACGAGAGGCCCTGGGTTCGCAGAACTAAAACTGACCGCACGAGTACTGGTAAACCACTATAAGCCACATTTTTTTATTTGGCGACAAGGCTTGTAATCTCAATGTGGGTATCGGGAGCAACGTCTAAAAATGACCCAAACAGTGTTAACGGGGACTGTGATTTGTTTGTTTGTTTGTTTTGAGATTTAGCATTCCCGACAACAATGTATAGGTCATTTTGGAGACGTTGCTACCAATTATGTGGGACTTTTTCCCGATATTGAGATGAAATGACATCTCAAGCCCTGTCGCCCAATGAAATCAATAGGGTTTATAAGCATGGACGGTTCGATTCGCACCTTTTAGCCTGGGCTGGCTAAGATCCTCTAATTGGTTTACCAGTACCCGTGTGCGTTGGTTTCAGCTCTGCGTGGAAGCATCATGCAGCCAATCTATTTCTTCAAGCCTCGATGGGCGGGGGTCGCGGGGACGGTGAATTTCAATATTCAAACAACCCTTTTACTTGTTGTAAACGATTGATCTTTATCATCCACATGTTGAATCCGTCAGGTTGGTAATCCTTCGATTCATCTTCACTGTCTCGCACCCGACCATCGGGGCTTGGAGAAATAGATTAGGCTGGATGGTGCTTCCACGCAGAGCTGAAACTGACCACACGTGATTACTGGTAAACCGCTTAGAAGAACTAAGATTGCCCAGGCAAAGTGATGTGAGTCAGACCGTCAAATACATATAAGCCTTTTGGTTCAATTAGGCGACAGGCCTTGAGATGTCATTTCATCTCAGAGTCGGGTAAAAGTCCCACAAAACTGGAAGCAACGTCTCCAAAATGACCTAAATAGTGTTGACGGGGACATTAAACCACAATTCAACCAACCAATCCGCTTCACTGTCGATGCGATTAGCGCCAAAACAATTAATAATCGAATAATTAACTGAAAATGGTTGCGTTGACCATGTTCAGTTAATTATTCGATTATTAATTGTTTGGGGTTTAACGACACGTCAACCCATGTGGGTAATTTTGTCTCGTCTCCTACAGAAAGGGAGAAAAGAATATAGAAGAGATCATAGGTTAAAATAAAGGACAGAGGAGAAAGAGGAAAATGAATTGAAGTGTAGAAACAGAAGGAATAAGAGCACTCCCCTGTGCCCTTACCTGCTGCAAGGATGGCAGGTCTTACCCAATTGTCAGCCAATACCAGTTGGACGCCACAGTGACGCAAGACATACGTCACCTGTACCTTACGCTTTTTTTAAAATTGTCAAATTCAAAGAAATTAATAACTGCTATCGGATCAGTCTGAACAACGGTTAATTTATTGCCACACAAAACTGCGCATGCGCAAAAATACGGAACCGTGGGATAGCATTTCCTTAAGAGACCGGTGGCGTCCTAAACTCATCTTTATACAGTGAAATTCCTCTTTTAAGACCACCTACAATTAAGACTAATTCAGGTGTAAAAGGGTATTTGGGAAAACCGAAAACAAACTTTTACCGGAAATAACCGAAAACAAATTCTCATAACCGAAAACAAACTATATCACCAAATATACCATGATTATTGTACAATTAGACACATACATGTTTAAATACTATGTAAACAGATAATATGGCCAAGTTTGGGAGAATAATTTGAAATAATAACAAATTTATTGCATATTTTATAAAATTTTCATGAATGGACCGGGATCTACACTGCTTGTACTAACTGTTTGCCTTGTTGTTTGTGATCTAAATGAATACATTATACATGTATGTACTTAATAACTTGATTGTTTGAAAGTCAGAAATGTTTGTGACTAAAACAATTTATTTAACAGGATTCTGCTTAAGAAATTTAGTCAAAAATTGTTGTTTTTTTTTGTTTTGTTTTTCTCCTATTACTGCTACTCGCTCACATCTGAGCATTACGAGCAGGATTTCCTGGGTGGTAACCAGTAATTTTTTTATTATTTTATTTTTTAAGCAATGTGGATGAAATGTTTTGCTCAAGGACACAACACTTTGGTCAGCGTGCGGCTCGAACCCGCAACCTCTCGATCACAAATCCGATGCGCTACCACTGCACCAAAGCGCTCCAAGTTTAACTGGCTTGTCATCAGGAGGTCCCAGGTTAGGTAACTGCCCAACCAGTAACTTCAGGATCTACACTGCTTGTACTTACTGCTTGCCATGTTGTTTTTGATTTAAATGAATACATTATGTATTGTACTCTGATAGTTAGGAATGGGTGTGACTAAATTAATTTATTCAGCAGGATACGGCTTTAGAAATTTTGTAGATAAAACAAATACGTCGAGTATATCCTTCGGGTGCGCGTCTCACTGGTCATCAGGAGGTCAATGGTTTGATAACGGCCTTGCTGGGAACATCTTTTCATGAAGATTGATCATTAATTTCCTTTCAAGTATGACACTTCCTTCTGCTCATCCAAGAAGGGCAGTGATCAGTTTTATAACGAAAGAATCTGCACTGGACTAGTTAACAGTATAGGTGGCTAAGCCTATCCAGGAAAACGTGATTTAGTAATTGACTCCCTTGATATGCCCTAAATAGTGTTTACAGGTCTTTTTAACTTTAAGTAACACATCAGTGGAACGGAGTGCATACTTTCATTGGTTATTGATTGTTTGTTTGATTTGAGGTTTAACGTTCCTGTTGACACCGTAGAGGCCATTTTGGAGACGTTGCTTCCAGTTTTGTGTGACCTTTACCCGACATTGAGATGAAATGACATCTCAAGCCCTGTCGCCCAATGAAACCGATAGGGTTTATACGTATGGACGGGCCGACTCGCACCGCTGACCGTTCCAAGGCGGTTCTTCTCTGGCGGTTTATTTATGTTGTTTTTTGTTACTTACTGTGTGTATCGCTTGTGTCCTTTTATTTTGGATGGCCATTTTGTGGGAAAGTAACTGTCCTTATGGCCTTCCTTTGTGTAGGTTTACATTATGGTCTGGTCGCTTCATATTTGTGTTTCTTTCCCTTTGGTGTCTTTGGTGGGTGGAGTAAGTTAATTGTATCGATTCCTGATCTTTGTTTTACTTCTACTTTAGATCCTCTAAGCGGTTTACCAGTACTCGTATGCGGTTTTCTAGTACTCGTGTGCGGGTCGGTTTCAGCTCTGCGTGGAAGCATCATGCAGCCCACCTATTTCTTTAAGCCCCGATGGGCGGGGGCTACTCCTTTTTTAGTGGTTATAATAAATGATTTGTTGTTATTACACAAAATTTTTAAAGCCGTATCCTGCTGATCTTGGTGTTACTGGTTGGGCAGTTAGCTAACCTGGGACCTCCTGATGGCCAGCCAGTTAAACCATTTTTGCTAAAATTTTTCAGCAGAATCCTTCTAAATAAATTGTTTTAGTCACAAACATTTCTGATTTTCAAACAATCAAGTTACTAAGTATAATGTATTCA
Organism: Lucinisca nassula; assembly: GCA_963580285.1. Lineage (NCBI taxonomy): Eukaryota > Metazoa > Mollusca > Bivalvia > Lucinida > Lucinidae > Lucinisca > Lucinisca nassula. Next base: position 42,578,934 of record OY757016.1, read on the forward strand.
TTCAGATCACAAACAACAAGGCAAACAGTTACTACAAGCAGTGTAGATCCCGGTCCATCTATGAAAATTGTATACAAAAGGGCAATAAAATCGTTATTATTTCAAATTATTCTCCCAAACTTGGCCATATTATCTATTTACATAGCATTTAAGCATGTATATGTCTAAATGTACAATAATCATGGTATAATTGGTGATATAGTTTGTTTTCGGTTATGAGAATTTGTTTTCGGTTATATCCGGTAAAAGTTTGTTTTCGGTTTTCCCAAATACCGGGTGTAAAATAACAAGAAAGGTGTGTTTGTGAAACATGAACATGTGGTCCTTTACAATGGCGATACTTTTTTTCGCAGAACACCAATAAGTTCCAGCAAATCATAGTAACTGGTTGATAATGTAGTACTTGTACGTGTCTATGTGAAATATTCTTGAGGCGCAAAGGCGCCACGAAATCTAATGACAATCCGAATATAGAGACATTATCTTTGATCAGAAAACCCGTCAAACATAATGTGATCGCGTAGTAAGCTTGTGTATGCACTATGTAAATATGCTATAACGACTGTTTAATGCAAAATGGATATATGGACGTGCCTTTAATATTTTTCCTGAAAGAGAATTTCATGTTTGGCTTTGATTGATTGATGTTTCGGCGTGAAAGCCGAATGTTCAATGAGTCAAACGGTTTCCCGAATGGCAATGGCTAGCCGTCCGGTACCGGACGTCCAGCCTCCGAGTCTGCCCGTCCGGTACCGGACGACCAGCTTACGAGTCTGCTCATCCGGTACCGGACGGCTAGTCAACCCACGTAGGAATGGCTAGCCGTCCGGTAGTGAAGTTTAGTCTCTCGTTTCATATAGGGTATGGATGTTGAATAGCACTTGTATCATTTTCTGGGTGCTAGATAGTTCCTACTTTGAGACTATGTAACTGTCACTCCGTCATTTTACAAAATAAGACAAATAAACACAGCCGTATCGGTATTGCATAATTGCCTTAACAAATACAGAACCTGTGATAATAAAAGTTGTAGTCGTGTTTAATTATTCCTAATATTATTACTATCAATAATATATTTATAAGTACATGTAATTACCAATCGGTAATATCACCTAATATTTCTCATAAGTTTCTATATTTTACTTTTCCTTTCTTAATGTAATTACGGCTTGGAGGTGCTAAACGTTTGATCCAAGCGTCGCGAAAAACAACTAATGCCGTACAAATCATAAAAAATAGGCTTGATGACTTGCAGTTATTTTCCTAAGATTTTAACAAATTTGTTTCCCGATCCAGTAAAATAGTCCGAAAGGTGCATATGGAATGACAAACAGTGGAGATCCTGCTTCAGGAGCAGTCTGATCTGGGACTGCATTGTTTGCTGAAGCCTATATCGCCCAATACATAAGAACATTACGGCAATTGCTCTACTCATCTTGTTTCGGAAACATTGGAAGAATCATTGCCTTTATGTGTGCCCTGCTAACAAGATAATTACCCCAATTACTATTTCTTAATAACATTTAAATAATAATAATAACAACAACTGTCACAGTACCCGGACAAAGCTTTCAGTACAATAATCTATTGGATCACGGTCAGTTACATTTACATCCTTTACTGAAATTTAGTGAGAAAATTGCAACAACAGGTGATATGAATACAGTTAGAGTAAATTAGAAATATTTATATTACATCATAAAGTGGGTAATACCATTTGGAAAGCATACCCTTTATAAAATAAGAGTCTTAAATTTACTACCGGACGACTAGCCATTCCTACGTGGGTTGGCTAGCCGTCCGGTACCGGACTAGCAGACTCGTTGGCTGGTCGTCCGGTACCGGACGGGCAGACTCGTAGGCTGGTCGTCCGGTACCGGACGGCTAGCCACTGCCTTCCCGAATAGGAGCTTTTTTTCATGACGTACTTCCGGTTCTAAAAATAGGTCGGAGAAAGCCCGGGCCGTCAACTGTTGAGTGTGCCATGGCCTACATGTTGCTCTCTCTCTCTCTTTCTCTCTCTCTCTCTCTCTCTCTCTCTCTCTCTCTCTCTCTCTCTCTCTCTCTCTTAGCGTACCAGCAATTTGTATCGAGCGTAGGTGAATACAAATTACAGTTTGTCGTTAAATATTTAACTCCATGTCAACCGGCATGTAACGAGTCAACAACGTCGTGTCTACATCAAACCAACTGAACATCAAAGCGATGCACTGAATTTGACTTTGCAACGACGTTGCTAAATAAAATACCATTTGCCCAGTGCTCGGACCCATCAAGATTCAGTAAGATTGAAACATTAAATTCAAAACAAACGTACTTAAAACACCCTTTCAGTGCAGGAGACTGGAACACTCATTCGTAAGTGCAAGATTTTACAGTAAAATCTGGTAGATTTGTTCAACCTACCCAGCCCTTACATTTACCCATTTGGTACCGGAAACCCCAAAAGGGTCAAGTAGCAAACAGTGCAGGCCCAGATCAGATGCCGCAGAGCGCGGCGTCTGGTCAGGGCCTACACTGTTGGCAAAAAGTTCAGCCATTTTCCAAATAAAATTTGAAGAAAACACAACCTGACAACCCTAAATTATGAAATGGACTCCTGCTGTAATAAGGAGGAAGATTCCATTTGGTACAAAAATGGTTAATGGCTTATTAGCTTATCTCTACAATATCTACGATACAGGGATCAGTCAACCTCTCTCATCTCAACGGTCACGTGACATTGAAGTGAGTTGGAGTGGGTGGCGACGGCATGACGTCGAAACAACGTTGACTCGACGCCCGACTGTCAGTCTACTCATCTGTTTTTTTTTTTTCGACTGTCAGTATGTTTATTTGTCTGTCTAACTGTCTGCCCGTTCGTCTGTTAGTCATTCAGTCTGTCGTCTGTCTGTCTACTGTCAGTCACCTCTCTCCCCCCTCTCTCTCTCTCTCTCATCTCAACGGTCGCGTGACATTGAAGTGGGTGTCCACTGCATGAGGTCGAGCCAACGTTGACTCGACGCCCGTCTGTCAGTCCACTCATTAGTTATTTTCGACTGTCAGTATGTTTATTTTTCTGTGTAGCTGTCCGTCCGTTCGTCTGTCTGTCTGGTTGTTTGTCTGTCGTCTGTCTGTCTGTCTCAGTCACAACCTTCCTTGAACCGATTTACTGATAGATAGATAGATAGATAGATAGATAGATAGATAGATAGATAGATAGATAGATAGATAGATAGATAGATAGATAGATAGATAGATAGATAGAAGATAGATAGATATAAGTTCTGTCCATATGTGATAGGTATACTTGGATAGCGAATAAAACGAAAAGTTTCGAAAAACTTATTTTGTAAGTAAGCTTTCGTGAATAACGGTATCTCAAGCCATTGACATGGGTCATTCACAAAGAGATTTTTGTCAATTAAAAACGGATCCAGGATAAATAAATTTCAGTAGTAAAAGAAAAATATCATTCTTTCCTTCTCGAGGCATTATTTCCATGTAAACGGGTATATTTTCTTTCAAAATGGCTGAATATTGTTAACATTTGAAATTCCACCAATACATTTGAAAAGCGATGGCCGTTTCAATTGACGGCCAGTGCTTTGCGCATGCGCAAGAATGACATCATAAACGGAATTCCTAAAACCTTCTATATGTAACAAACTCCGCCTCCTGACAAATTCTTAATCGCTTCCTTGACTTGATAGATTTTGTAAGGTAACCGGGCGCTAAAAGCACATAGGGGCTACCCCCATCTCGCTAAATGGGATTAGTTTATGAACTGCTCTTCCCAGGGCCTCCAATGTGCTGGCACTTGCCAATTCGACAGGTGTCAGCTGACCAATGGGAATATACTGAACTCTTAATCGGAGGAAGGCACAAATCGCACCCAAGGAACAGCGTTTGTCATAAGAAACACAGTTCTGTAGCGATTTTAGAATTTTGAGTGCAGGAATCAGACCAAAGACGGGCTCTAGTATGTGATGACGTGTTGCCAATTTCGACTGCCAAATGTGTCAGAGCACAGCCCTGTTTTCGAATGTCTGGCCGAGAAAAAAAGCTAACATACATTATCAGTTCTGGCTTCTATTATTCTCTGCCTCCACCCCTGACATGGCAAAGAAAACGCCTTCGGTCACGATGCTTGATAAAGGGTGATAACGCATGAAATTTTTGAATTTTGAACAGGCATCTAAAGTGAGCCAGGGTGGGTGACTAATAGACCAGCCAATTCCGGCTATTGCAAAAAGTCTTAGTACCCGTGCTCTCATCACGGAGACCTGCCTATGCAAGTGGGGTTCAAAATTGGACAGGTGTGTCTTCGTGATGTGTTTGGAGGTATGTGTTTGTTTGGGAAAGGCAGTGATGAGGCTAATCAGCCGTTTTGCAATCCCGCTAATTTTTATTTTTGAATGGTCTTCCAAAAGGCATTTTTAAGGGACTTCCTATTTCCAAATACCTAGCAAATGGTGGATATTGCCGTTGCCCCGCCTATAAAGATATTTAGCGCGTGACCTGTCCCCGTTTGTATGCTCTGTTCTGGCAGTATTTATGCCTTCGCTTTGCATACTTCCGGGAACTTCATTCTGTTGGTACCTAGGGGGAGCCCAATACGGGCTTTCTCCAAGGTGCCCTCAGGATATTGTCCTGACGCTCTCCGTCGAGCCTCCTCTCGTTCCTGAAATAGAAAAGTAGAAGTAAAACAAAGATCAGGAATTGATACAATTAACTTACTCCACCCATAAAAGACACCAAAGGGAAAGAAATACAAACATTAAGCGACCAGACAATAATGGAAACCTAAACAATGGAAGGCCATATGGACAGTTACTTTCCCACAAAATGGCCATATGGTCATCCAAAATTAAAAGACACAAGTGATACACACAGTAAGTAACAAACAACAACATAAATAAATCGCCACAGAAGAGCCGCCTTGGAACGGTCAGTGGAAGATTTCCACTGGGGGGCTTAAATCGATTTTACGTGGCCACAATCCTCGCCCTTACTTCCGTCGCGATTTAGACAAATAATCGGATTAGTGCTTTGGGACCCCATGTGTGCGCTCGGATCAATGTAGTTGTGTCCAGTTTCTTGTCCCCCGGGGTCCCACCTGTACCTGTAATACAAACAAAAGTCATTAGTGCATATTCCGCTTGTGCTAATATGACAGCGCCATCCGTCACATATTTTGACTTCCCATTCTGTGCACAGGGCGGGTCGGGCTTGTGAGGGCCCCCCCCCCCCCCCACAAAGGCACGGTCCGGCTCTTAGGGTAACTTGTTCAAAACCAAGTTAAGGGGTGGCGCGGTTATTGTGAAGAATACCCTTCCCATGGGGGAAGCCTGTCCTGCAGCGGCATGTTACCTCATCGGAACACTCATAAGTGCAAAGCACATGAGCCGCAACCACAGTGCCCCGAATCGTCTTGTCGCCGTAGGTTCAAGCATGTCCGTGGGAGTTTTCGGGCTATGGGATTTTCTTATGATGCACCCATGCCCGTGGTCTGTTATGATGTTGAAGGTATGGGAGGGTCATTGGTTTTTCCTTTGACGGGGGGTAGCCTCGGCGGGGCACCCATAAGTGCAAAGCAAATGAGCCGCAACCACAGTGTCTCGCTTTGACGCCCCCGTCTCAGGTCCAAGTGCAGATTGACGGTAGGTGATGGTTGCCTAAGCGCGGTGTGTGGGTAACGACAGCTGTTTTTCTTATATTACTTCCCAGTAATTTGTGTCTTTAAGGAATTTCTTAACCACCTCGGCTATGGCCGAGCAGTGTTTTACGTGGGGAGCGAGGAGATCTTGTAGGTGTACCGATTCATATCCTAATTTGAACATTTCAGATTTTATCTCTTCTCGTGCATGGGCGTTTGTTACACATTCAAACAAGATGTGTTGTGTTGTTTCTAGTTCATAGTTATCGCATTTTCTGCATAGACCCGTTGTGTTTCCTAGTTGAGTGAGGTTGGCATTTAGGCCGTGGAGGAGTTGGTAATGCCTTCCAGTGTTGGTTGGGTTTCTATCCCATAGAGCTTGCCATTTTCTCGTTATGGCGGTGTCTATGATTGTATAGATCTCCCGTTTTGAAGGGAGAGTATAATCGCCTCCTACAAACTCGCTCCCAAACCACATCGGCCTCCACCGGTGATCACCCCACGACACCCACCGATACCCCACGACACCTTAATTAAAAGGTAGGTAAACCCCTAACCCAGCTCTCAATCCACATAAAACATTGTCGTGGGGTGATCAATTCATGTGCCGTTGCTAGTGCATGCGGTTTTAAGCTTAACCCTGGCCCAGTTGAGCCAGTTGTCCAAGTATCACCTACAAACATTACGGAACATACAGTAACTACCTCAGCGTACATCAACTGCGGTAATATATATGCTGATTGGTGCTCTACCTCTGAAAGCGGAACTTCACAAAAGACAGTTAAGCGCGCTATACAGTGTCATAGCCAGTAAGAACGAATGTTTAAAGGGTCTTTTTGAGAGACAATTAGCTTGTTCATTTGATAATCAATACAGTTTCTTCTATACGGTGAGAGGCATGTTAGAAAAAAATACGGGCTTCCATTGTTATGTAAGCTTTTCTGTAGCATACCCAGTAAAGCTCAATGGAAACAGCAGTATACCAAAGCGATAAATAATTTCTGGACTAAGTCACTTGTACGCGAAATTAAAACAAAGAAAAATCTCAAGTAACTCGCTGTGCAAAATTTACGTGTTGGAACTACTCAACTTGTTTGGAGAAGTTTAGATTCCTCGGTTACAGATGTCAGAAAAGGGATCATAAAAGCACGAATCTTAACCGGAACGTACACGCTACAAGCAAATAGACATTCGTTCAGCCGCGGTTCTGTTGATGCTGTGTGCCCCCACTGTCAACTGGAGGAGGAAGACCTTTTGCATATGTTTTCACTCTGTCCTACGACATTCGCGTCTCCACCGTACAATCACTGAGAAATATTATTTCTCGTGAAATCAGCCTACAAGTATGGTACATCTATTTCCGAGATTGGGAGATTATACTACAGACTTTGATATGTGCTGAAACGATATTAAATCTTATGCCTGAGACCAAAGGGTTAGAAGATAAGATAGAAGATGTTTCCAGAAACTGTTTTTATAATATATACGCACAGAAACTCAAGTTACAAAAACTCTAGGGATAAATGGTTGTCCACTCTGGCCAGATAATATGTACATATGTTCCTTTTATACGGTAGTTTTAGCTGTGCGTTAAAATTTTTAAAACACACACTACTCCTGCCTACGCAAGAGGTGCTTCTACTAGAGAAGGGAAATACATTCGACAACAACAACAGCATGCGGTATCTACCTTAGGTATTACGCTTAGTATCACCAATTAACATAAATTGCAGTACCGCTAACTAACATGAAATATCTCTTTGATCTTTGAATTTTTTTTTTATTCTTCCATCATTTTGTAACCGAATGCTCTTTTAAAAGTCCAATTAATTCCAAGGAAAGCATATAACGCAAGCTCTCAATCAAAATAAAGCAGTGTCATTGTGTAATATTTCATGTGCCGCTGATAGTAAAGGCGATGTTTACGTTTGTAATAAGGTTAAGTGTCGTTGGGTGGCGTGGGGTGATTAGACCGACCCCGGCCCCCACTAGGTATTATATAAAACTTATATATTGTTGTTTCTTCGTATCATTTTATAAATTGACGTAAGAGAATGATCGAGATTGAACAAGTTCAGAATAGGGAAGCTAGATTTGTTACGAGCAATTTACAACTTTGAAACTGGAAGTATGACTGGAATACACAAAAACTTAGGATGGGAGTCTCTCAAGAAAAGGAGGAGAGACATTAGGCTTATACTCTTGTACAAAGGTCTAAAGGGTGCTACCAGCATTCCAACAGATGACCTTATCCCCCACCCAATTAGGAGTGGCAGAAAGCATCCATCTTTGGCATTTCAGGTGCCCTCTACAAGAACTGACATCTACAAGGGATCCTTCTTCCCTATGACAATTAGAGATTGGAATGCCCTTCCAGATTTGGTTATTTTATCCACGGAAGGTACTAAGGATAAGTAGCTAAGTTTATTTCTTTGGCGACAGCTAGGGACTAACTTCCCTTTTCACAGGTCCTGGTGAACGAATGTCATTTAGCGATTCAGATTCAGAAGATAAAAACTATTGCAGGCATTTGTGCGAAATTAAGGTAACAGTTATATACTTACTATTAGTTATAGCTAATGTTATTAAGTGCCAACAGAGATTGATCTATTTAATGAATGACATTCAATGTCCAAATGCAATCACGTATCGATATGTGGATGACTATAAAGTCATTAAATACTGTGCTCCCTCCTGTATACTTAATGTGTGCTTACTGTGGCGGAGGCGACTCCAGCCTACAACCTGGAGGAGGCTGGTGGATCCGGAGCTGCGGCATTATGCACTGAATGTTCCAGATGTTTTTCTTTCTTTTCCCTAAAACATTTTATGAGAAAATTCCATATTTATCTCGTTCAGTCTATTTTTTAATTCTTATATGCCTGTCTTAATATTCATGATGAGGTTGTAATAGTTCGTCTGTCATTCAGTACTGACAATGACCAATCTTAAATACATGCGAGAAATGCTAATGTTTGTATGTTCTGAGATTGCTGATGAGACCAATTCTAGCTCTGAACTGTCTGTTGCAGAAACAGCTCTGAATATAGAACCACTGTTTACCATTATTCAAATACAATGTATACATATCCACGGATATCCTTTTTCACGTTTGGGAATAGAACATAGTCTATAGGAGCAAAGTCCGGAGAACAGTCGGAGTGCGATATTAGCTCGTACCCATTCCGCTCAACAGCATCCACTGCAATTTTGCAAGTGTGGACTCTTGCATTGTCCTGTTGGAAAAGAGAGAGTTTGGAGAGTTTACCTAGGCGTTTTTCACGGATCGCAGTTCTCAGTTGGTCAAGCGAATTTGCATAATACGCACCTATTATTGTACTTTTATTTGCTAGAAAGTCCAACATAATAACGTCTTGTGCGTCCCAAAATACAGTTGTCATCACCTTGCCAGCAGAGGGTTGCGTGTTGAACTTCTTCGGCCTCGGAGACCACGGACCTACCCACTGGTGTTTTTGAATTTTATATTCTGGCTCATAATAATGGACCTTGGTCTCATCTACAGTCACCGGACGGGAAGAAAAACATCTTCCTTTGACGTTTATGCGGTGTCACATCGACGTCGGTGCTGCGCCGTGACGTTGCGCCGGCGTTGATATGACGTTGCTCTGGCGACGTGTGCCTGCAGGGGATCGGCTCAGTATGAGTGAGATAAAAAGGCTGTAAAACCAAAGCCAAAAAAGGGACATACATGCATACATACCAATGAAACGTGCATCTCATTGGAAAATACATACATACATACATACATACATACATACATACATACATACATACATACATACATACATACATACATCATTCATATCTACCTACTAATTAAAGATTAGCATCTCAAAAGAAAATAAGTTCATACATGTTCATACGCACAGACATACACACAACAATTCTTCCGTTACATACATACATACATACATACATACATACATACATACATACATACATACATACATACATACATACATACATACATACATAATACATACATACATACATACATACATACATACATACATACATACATGCATGCATGCATGCATGGTTTCTACGTCACTTCATCTATCGGTGGAGCCCATTGCTCCTTTCCGTCTGTAGATATCAATTTTAATTTACGCTATGTATATGGAGTCGGAAGGGGAGGAGGCGCCGGCAAAAATCTTCCTTAGACCTAAACCGCTTCAACAATGCGCTGCATACTGATGGTTGCCATTTGCTCGCCACTAAGGGAGTTTTGGACCCAATTTGTTACCCAAAAATAGAAGTGAAGGCAATGATCAGGAATCGACAATTAACCCTCGGCTCCCATCAGAGACACCAAGGGAAAGAAACACAAACATGAAACAACTAGACCCTAATGGAAACATCACTAGCGGAAAGCCAAAAGGACAGTTACTTTCCCACAAAATGGGCAATTGGCTATCCAAAGGAAAATGATATAAGCGATACACACACTCAAAGGCAAGCCATAACAAAAATAAACCACAACAGAAGAACCCAAGTCATGATGTAAAATTATTGAAACGCTACCATGTGAAATTTGTTATGCATAAGCTATTTCTTCCACCTTAAATCGCCTATCAGAGTACACCAGATCCCGTACCTTGTTACACATTCCTTCATCGGTGGCATCTTATGGGCGTCCAGACCTGGTTTCGTCTTCTAAAGACGTCCTAACGCATTTGAATTACCAACCCAGAATTTAACTTGTGCATACGATGGTGCAGTAGACCCATAAACATTAGTGAACTCGCAATGTATTTCCTGACCTGTTTTCCCTTTCATATACAAGTACCGAATTCCAGCACGGTACTCAACTTTTGATGAAATAGAAGTGAAGGTAATGATCAGGAATCGATACACTTAATCCACACCTCCCACCAGAGACACCAAAGGGACAGAAACCCAAACATTAAATAACTAGAGCCTTATGAAAACATCAATAGCGGAAAGCCAAGAGGACAGTTACTTTCTCCCAAAATGGCAAATTGGCAATTCAAAACAAAAAGATATATGCGAAACAAAAATAAACCGCGACAGAAGAACCGCCTTGGAACGGTCAGTGAAAAGAATTTCACGGGGGGGGGGGGGGGGGGGGGGCTTAAATCGATTTTATGCAGCCGCAGCCCTCGCCCCCATCTCCGCCGCAACCCAGACGGACACTTTGTTCAGTCCGGACTTAGAATAGAAGTGAAGACAATGATCAGGAATCAATACAACCAACCTACACTTCCCATCAGAGACACCAAAGGGAAAGAAACTCAGACATGAAATGACCAGACCCCAGTGAAAACATCAATAGTGGAAAGCCAAAATGACATTTGCTTTCCTACAAAATGGCCAATTTGCTATCCAAAACAAAAAGACACAAGCGACACACACACACACACATACACACACACACACGCACGCACGCACGCACACACACACACAGACGAATTATAAAAAATAAACCGCGGCAGAAGACCCGCATTGGAACAGTCAGTGAAAAGTAGGGCTGGCTAATCGGAGCTGAAAAGATAATCGATTATCAGTCCTGTCATTGCGATCGATAATCGACTAGTAATCGCTAAGGTTTTTGTCATTTTTTTGCCTGTCTGGCTTTCTGTCTGAGCATGACTCTTACCATATGTTGCACTTTACATTATGTATCTTTGAACAGACAGGCCTGAGCAAACAGTGTAGACCCAGATGAGACGCCGCATAATGCGGCGTCTCATCAGGGTCTGCACTCTTTGCCATTCATCCAGCTATTTTAGGCATAACTTTGGCTAGTAAATTGTACCTATCAAGTAATCTATTAAAAGCAAATCAGAAATGATAATCATTTTTGTGGAATTTATCGATCGATTAATCGATTATGCGATTAATCGCGTCAGCCTTAGTGAAAAGTATTTCACTGGGGTAGGGCTTAAATCGATTTTACGCGGCCGAATCCTCGCCCTTACTACAGTCGCGATTTAGACAAAGCTTGCTTTTGCATCGCTAGCCATGTTTGACTTTCTTTTGAGCGAATGACACAACCAGGATAGGGGAATAATCCTGATAAGCTATTTTGTCATGAGGCATCCTTACATGAAATATCAAAATCCTAGCATGCACGGTCCTGAAGTTATGCTATGCGTCAAAAAGCATAGCAGACGCACGAAGGACGCCACGACTATGAAGTAGTAGGAGCATAAAAGATAGAAGATACAATAGAGAGATGAAAGAGAATGCTAGGTGAGAAAGATGAAAATGAATGAAAGAGTAGAAACAAAAGAAATAACAATATTCCCCTCTTCTCTTACCTGCAGTTGGACGCCCTGGTGACGTAAGATACACGACACGGGGACATTTGTGTCTTTTTGATGCATTTCTAGTTTAGTTACTTTCCTTTAATAGAAGAATTAGAAAATGCAAACCGTCTGATATATGGCCTAATGTGACAACTTATGATGAAAATGAGGTTTAGAGATATTTTCAGATACAACACCCCATCAGAAAGAAAGTTAAAGTTCTGGAAAAAGGTATACTTGTACTTGTCACCGACTAGGCCTTCAGTGTCAATCAAGTACGGCCGTATGAAAATATTGGGATGGTTTCAAAAGTATCCTTTGCGAAGGATCTTCCATTTTCCGCGGATCGTCATCAAGTAGTAGGCCTTAACTCTTGTGCCCACGTGAGTGTCACTGAACAATAAAGTTAAATCACGTACACATTGTGTACGTAATACACAGAACGCAATGAAAACAAAAGACCATCAAGTACTGGAAAGTGTACGATAAAATACCCATGCGCTAAATGGCGTCTATCATATCTCTAAAAGAAATATTTTTCAGATGATAATGTTTGATATTTTTCTTATTTCTATTCCAAATATAGATTATGAGTGCTCGTTAGAACCGCTCTAACGATGTCCCACAATCTATGTTTCTGAGCAAAAATAAGGAAAATAATGAATACCCTCATAAACCCCACATTTCTCTATATATTGGGGTTGAGGGGGTCTTTATTTCCCGGACTCCTGATGACCCATACACATTGGTGAACTCGCAATGTATTTCCTGACCTGTTTTTCCTTTTATATACAAGTACCGAATTCCAGCACGGTACTCAACTTTTGATGAAATAGAAGTGAAGGCAATGATCAGGAATCCATGCACTTAATCCACACCTCCCACCAGAGACACCAAAGGGAAAGACACACAAACATTAAATAACTAGAGCCTAATGAAAACATCAAGAGCGAAAAGCCAAGAGGACAATTACTTTCCTTCAAAATGGCAAATTGGCAATCCAAAACAAAACGATATAAGCGATCGATATACACACTCAATGACAAAACATAACAAAAATAAACCGCGACAGAAGAACCGCCTTGGAACGATCAATGAAAATAATTTCACTGGGGGGGGGGGGGGGGGGGGGGCTTAAGTCGATTTTACGCGGCCGCATTCCTCGACCCCATCGGCGGGGGGGGGGGGGGGGCTTAAGTCGATTTTACGCGGCCGCATTCCTCGCCCCCATCGGCGCCGCAACCCAGACAAACACTATATTCAATCCGGACGAAGAACAGAAGTGAAGACAATGATCAGGAATGATTAGTATGTAATACACAGAACGCAATGAAAAAAAAACAACAACAAAAAAACAACAACAACAAAAAAAAAAAACATCAAGTACTGGAAAGTGTCATTACGATAGCACACCCATGCGCCAGAATGGCTTCCATCATACCTCTAAAAGTATTTTTGTTTTCAGATGATAATTTTGGATATTTTTCTTATTTCTAGTCCAAATATAGATTGTGAGTGCTCGTTAGAACCGCCTCAATGAGGCGGTTCTAAGGAGTACCCACAATCTATGTCTCTGAGCAAAAATAAGGGATATAATGAATACCCCATAAACCCCAATTTTCGCTATATAGTGGGGTTTAGAGGGGTCTTTATTTCACGGATAAACGAAACAGTCTTAAGTTCAGAACCATTTTCCAGCTTAGCCTACAACCAGACTGGCTCAATCAACTCACCAGGGCTATCAGCGTTTTGAGTTTTATTCGAAATTCAGTTTGTTATTCCTGGCCACAGGGGCTTGACGTAACAACAGAACTGCCATACAAACCTCAGAAAGCCACAGTTCCTTTCCATTGCCTATAAAGGCATGCCGTGTTTGAATCAGGCCATATTTCCTCTGTTAATGAACGTATACAGTTCTTGTAAGACTGTTTTGCAGAGCTGTTCTCATCTATATAGCTGTCGGAGTTAAACATCGATAACCATGATGAATTTTCGCAAATAAATATTGACTAACAAACATATTTCTCTTTTGAAAATGATCATCAGAGCATCTTAAAGTCTATTATATATAAAAACAATACGAGTATTTATTTCCAAAGAACGGAGAAAGGCTGCTACACATAGAAATAATTACACATGTATTCTTGCATAAATACCTATCCGCATGACTGTTTGAAGCCATTGTCAAATGGACCAAAAGCCGTGCTCAAACAGCCAAAACCATGTTCAAATCATGAAATTCGCGTGCTGTTTGAACATAGATTTTGAGCTTTTGATATCACAAGACGGGCCAGGCTTTGTTTACGTTACGTTAAGCGACGTAACGTTATCGCCCTGAACGTAGCGTTTTAGAGTTCTATGATGACGTCACTGCATGACAACGTCATTGTAAACAACATTCTGAACTGGCCTCCATTTTGGTTTGCCAATCGCATTTGAAGGGTTTATATGGAGCTTTTGGGCGTTTTCTTCAAAAATTGCTGTCGGATTCGAAAGTTATGCAAGAACCACGATCAACCATGGTTATTTCATGGCATTAACATTTGCCGGATCCCTCGGAAGATATTTGAACATTCGGCCTAGCGGCCTCATGTTCAAACAGCTTCCTCGGGATCCTGCAAATGTTAATGCATGAAAAACCATGGTTGATCCCTATATTTACAAACGTTGTGACGACGATTTCCAGACGTCAAATCCTGGGGAATAAACATATCTAGGGAAACAATTTAATAGTACGATCCCATCCCACGTAGTGCCACCCACGTAGTACGTGAAAACACATTCTAATGCACTAACGTTTGTAACCCGACGTCTGATTGGATAATGTCAAAATTTGCGACGATATATTCTGCATTATACTGTCGGAAACCCGACGTCATCATGTAACGTCGCCTTTCATTGGCTGGTTCTCGGTTTTACCGCGCGGCAGCTCACAGCACTTCAACTTGTCGCTTTGAGCAAATAGTACAATTTTTAACAAAACTGAGTAAGTGCATTAGAATGGGGATAATTGTATTGAAAATGGTCATTTCTGGAGATAAATCGTCGGTTTTACGGTCGCAAATTCCTTTTTACGCCGCCGCCGATCGGTAAACCGCAAATTTACCTCCCCAAATGACAAATTCGAATACAGTAAGTTGTCCCCTAAATGTGCGACATGAACCCGTTACTGACATACTGAAATTCCAATCTGTCCAATCTAAGGAGCCACTCCAAAAATTGTCCTCGGCCAAGACATGTGCGCCCAGTGAAACAGATCAGCCTGCTCATCGGTAATCTTCGCTCTCATGACACGTACATGGCATGAAGAGGCGTGCCGCCAGGGGGTGGTATAGTGACTGAATGGGTGTACAGTGTATACTTATTGAAGGGTTAATTGTATTCAAAGTTGTCGTTTGGGGAGGTAAATTAAATCAGAGGTTTTACGGTCGGAAAGTTCGTTTTACGGCCACGCGTAATTTGCGACCGTAAAACCGACGACTAACCGCCCCAAAGACACTTTTCAATGCAGCTTAACCCATTATAATGCAATTTTTATTCACACAGTTTAGTAATAATTGTAGATTTTTGCTTAAAAAAAAAAAAAAACGGGAACAACTGTTGGCTTCTTTAAACCGAATGTCAGCCTTTAGAAAAGCGATTTATCATACGACGCCGTTGATAAGCAGTGGATAACGTGGTGTAATAACAATCATATGACCACACGTGTAATAACACTTTGGCGGGATTAAGTAACGTCATGACGACGCCCATGTCAACAATGCATTTTCTGTGGAAAAATTGTCAAATTCAAAGGCGATAAAATCTAGTTTAAAGTGGTCATATGATAAAAAGAATCTTACACTCGTGGTCATTTCATATGAAATTTATGAAACTCACCGAAGGCTCGTTTCATAAATTTCATATGAAATGACCGCGAGTGTAAGATCCTCTATGTAACATGATGCCGTCAGATTTGTCGACAGTATATCACAAAATAACTTACTGACGCAAATTTTTGACATTATCCAATCAGATGTCGCAAGTGCACTAGAATGATGTCTTCAATTTGCGCACTTTTAGTAGAGCGCGAATGACATACCAAATAAAACGCCGCGTGAATTTTTAGACAAGGCGGCAATTTAAAAAAATATTTTTCAGATGAAATTAAAGACATTACATGTGTGAACCGTCTGCTCTGCAGAAGCGGAAACTGAAGAAGAAGAAGAAGAAGAAGAAGAAGAAGAAGAAGAAGAAGAAGAAGAACAACCACAACACAGAATTCTGAAAAATAAGACAAAAATATTGGAAAAAGACGCCTGACAATACTGTGATTTAACAATCCTTTAAAGCACCACAGAAGTTTTGAAGCAGACAACAAGTTTATTTTTTTTAAAATTATTTTCAGGTTAAATATGAGACGATTCACATTTATTGTCAAGCCTTAGTTTATCTGAAAAGTAAGAAAAAATATTGGAAAATGATATCGGCAAATATTGTGATTGGTAGCCTTTAAGGGATAAGACAGATTGTACTCTTGCCACGACTGCAAAGGTGAATAACTCGTTCTTCCCTGTGTTGTATTTTGGATCAGTTTCAAACATCCAAAAATTGAAGAATGACATTGTAATTCCATTATAATTCCAGACGCACTTATCTGAGAGAGAGAGAGAGAGAGAGAGAGAGAGAGAGAGAGAGAGAGAGAGAGAGAGAGAGAGAGAGAGAGAGAGAGAGAAAGAGAGAGAGTGGGACAGATGGACAGAAAGACAGACATAGTTGTAGTTGATACTGTGGGCTGTCGTTTGGCGATTGGTAGCTTATAATTATTAGACAAAGTGCAAAGTTGGAGCTGCCCAGTGAGGTCATTTAATACGCAATAGAGTACCAAGATTAGGACTGACAAGTTGAGGTAACAGATGACAGCACTGTTCAAAGAACAAAATCATTTTACTGGAAAAAGAGTACTGTCAAACGGTAAAGTGCCTTTACAGGTCTCGGTCATACAGTGGCAAGCACTTCTTGACACTGTTTCATGGTTATCCTTCCTTTCACCTTCCGAATGGCCTGTAATGTCCGAGCCATAGTCATACGTTATCTCCTCTCCGGAATCAATATCCCGGAGGGCAAACACACAGAGTCTCGGAACCATATTTTCAACACGAATTGGTACAATGAAGGCATTTGGTTTGCAAGAATGATTAATAAAGCGGCCAATGTTGCCTCTTTTACACGGATCTATAAATGTCACTAACGGACCTGAAGAAAAATGCTCCCTTAATGCAAAAATATAATTCATATCATTTCCACTTTGTTCATTGGCCCTCTTTTTCGCTTCCTCGTAATTTACAACCTCTCCAGCATATTCACAAATAAACGTCAGCTCCTTAATTAACTCTAGCGTTCGTAAACAAAGTCCCTTCTGAACATGTTTAAATACTTCCAACTGGCATCTGATGCCTTTCTGCACTACCCTGTTTATGCAAGTGTTCTGACAAGAACAGCGCGAGTTACATTCGGTAATTAGTTGCACTTCGCTGGGACTGTCCCGACTCAAAGCAGTCAAACAGCCGTTCTCATTGTAAACGCATCCACGCTTACTCAAACACGTGCAGATTGAAGACTGCTTGTCGTTAGACGGCATCTGAAGATCATAGGTCTGGTTGGTGGTGACTTCTGAAGCACTGCAGGATGTACTGCACTCACATCCTTGTATCAAATCCTCAAAGTTAATCGGTTCCAGATCTGGCCCAGGTATGTTGCAACACACATACTCAAACTACAAAAGAATGAATGACATTTCATAATAAATATTACACAATGAATCAGCTTATGGAAAGAGTGTATATGTATACTTATCACGTGCCAGCAGAAAAGGCTCAGGCGAGCCTGCGCATGCGCGCAGTCTCGCCAGAGCCTTTGCTGCTTGCAGCCATGCAAATGAGACCTTGGTGTCTACAGATGATTCAAGCAAGAATTCGTATGTCCAACTTTTTTAGTTGTCTGTACATGCCGATTAAAAAAAAAGCAGGAGAATAGGGCCTTCTCTAGGTTCTTTTCATAACCTGTCAGCTCATGTGGATTTGTTTGAATACCGAACAGGATTTAGGCTTACAGACATTTGCGGATGACGTTTGTGTACGAAACTATAGTACATTGCAATTATACTTCACTGACAACAGCAGAAATGTCAAAAAGTATACCCGAACTAGGGAGTGTATGCCATCATCCCTACAGGCACAAAACGTTGACTCAACGTTGAGTGCCTGCTGGGACATTAATATGCAAGTGAAATAAATAATGAAGGCGTGAAACCCACTCTCTCTCCCACCCTCCCCCCCCCCCCCCCCCCCTCACCACCACCCCAGGTCTAACGCCGTAAGACATTATTGAAAACATAGATTGTGGTGCTCGTTAGAACTGCTTCATTGAGGCGGTTCTGATGGACACCACTATATATTTTGAGCATAATTATGAAACTTATTAAAAAAAATAATTAGGTTTTGAGCAATGAAAGATACCGTTGCAGCTTGTCCAATGCAGAATTAACTCCTCTATAAACAGCGCTCGAAAAATTAAACGAAAATGCGAGACCAATCTGCCATTTTGACCTGCTTATGCCAGCTCCAAATTATATTTGTTTGCGTATTTTACATATATTATTATTAAGACATTCTACACAAGACGAATTAAAACGCGGGTCCGTGTTCATACGAATAATAACTGGTCCCTGAATGAGCACGAAACCGCAAATAGGCCGAAATATGTAAACAACTGAATCAGAATCAGAATACTAGTAATGTCCTACCTCTTTGATATACAGTTTGCTTCTTTGTCCATCACAATCAAAATAAATGGGAAAATTCTCAGTTCCCTCACAAATATCTAGATCATCAATATTAGGCTGCATGGTAAACTCCTCTTCTGGTCCGAGACGGCGATAAGTTTGACAAAGATACCTCCCTGGATATCAATCTATCTTTCCTAGGGGTCACATGAAGCTAATACATGTTCCCCGGGGGTCATCCTCGGTATCGCTATCGACCCGGCATTCTTTGCAGGCTGGGTGTTATGCCACACTTGTCACCCTCGGATCAGACACCTGACGTAAGCAGATGACGTATCAACGTCTGTGCAACGTCATGATGTTGCGACGTTGCATAAAATGTCAACTGCCCAGTGGGATGAATAGGGTTTTTCACTGACTGGCTGACTATCAAGTAGATTTTTGCCCAGATCTTCAATTAAGTACAAAACAACAACAACAATATAATAATTAATAATAAAATGGCATCGCCTACTAATGACTACATTCGACATGGGCGAGACCCCATTTGTTGGGTCGATAGTTTATCAATCCACCAGAAGTTACTAACTACATAAGTTTCACGTCTGCTATTGTACACGTGACTACAAAATCCAGATACCGGTTATTTATGGCAGCGCTAGTCTTCTTCCTGGGACGTCAGAGCGCTGTGTAAAATCTGGATTGGGCTTGTGTACTTGGTGAATGGCGAACAGTGTTGGCCTTGATCAGACTCTGCATAACGAGGCATCTTGTCATGGTCTACACTATTTGCTTAAAATACTGGAATCTAAGGGTTAAACGAACAGTTTTTAAGTCTCAGTTCAAGAATATTTTCCCAGCCTACACTCAGAGACAATCGATTCATCAGTACTGTCAGTGCTTTGATATATATTTTGTATTTAATTGAATGGGACAATAACGCAGTCAATAGCTGAAAACACTATCCACGCATCAAGAGCCTGTGGCCCACAGTAGGCCCGTTATGTAGCCAAGACGCCAAATTCTGCAATGGAAGCCAGGTGTTTTTTTCTCCCGATACTCCGGTTTACGCACACCTCTGACGAACGATCGGCTCGATATAAGTGAAATAATATTCGAAGCGCCGTAAAACCAAACACACACAAAAAACATGTCACATGTAAAGTGTATTCCACGTAACTTTCAGGTACAATTTTGGGAATGCCAGACTTGCCTTTTTAACTTTTTCTTAAAACAAACAGTTTAGATCCTATCTGGTTTTTCGCCAACCTCTGATTAACGATTGGTCCAAATAAGTGAAATAATCTTGAAAGGGCCGTAAACAACCACCCCCCCCCCCCCAAAAAAAAAAAAAAAAACACACAAAAAACTATCTGATCTGGGGCTATAAATACCCAGCATGCACATGACGTTTTGTGACGTCATATCAACGTCGGTTCAACGTCATGGCGTTTATGCATCGTCACACCGACGTCGGGACGTTGATATGACGTTGCCCTAGCGACGTGTGCCTGCTGGGAACTCTGTTTGCTGTTATATACTTTATTGTCTCTACGCCAAGTTTCACGATGTACGGTTGAGAGCCTGGTCCCCGGCACACACGGTTTTACAATGACGCTTCAGTATTCTACGGCATTCGGTGTTTATAGAAACTCGCAAGCGGGCTGGTTTGACGTTTAACGGCCTAGTAAACACAATTTAAGCCTGTCGAGCCGGCCTGTTTTCGGGCCTAAAAGACTTTTCCTGAGAAGGTTGGCACATACAGCAACGCACTTCTTCACCCAGAGACTGACAGCCTGACATATCTTTCCTGAATCACAGGTACTTGGCACGTTGCTTTGCCAAAGGTGTGTGAAATATGTCAAATGATCGAAATCAACAAAAATTAGCAAATTTTGTTGATTTTGGTCATATGACTAGACTAGCGCTTAGATCCATATATTGAGAAATTTTCTAAAATTGCTGATTATTATTATTATTATTATTTTTTGTTTATTTTTGTTGATTTTGATCATTTGTAACGTGCCAAGTACATGTGTCTTGTCGGCCCCCGCCCATCGGGGCTTGACGAAATAGATGGGCTACATGATGCTTCCACGCAGAGCTGAAACCAACCGAACACGTGTACTGGTAAACCGCTTAGAGGATCTAAGCCTGTCCAGGCAAAGCGGTGCGAGTCGGACTGTCCATGCAAATAAACCTTATTGGTTTCATGGGCGAAAGGGCTTGAGAAGTCATTTCATCTCAATGTCGGGTAAAAGTCCCACAAAATTGGAAGCAACGTCTCCAAAATGACCTATACAGTGTTGACCTCAAATCAAACAAACAAAAACATGTGTCTTGAATCAGCGGAAGGGAGGGAAAGATCGTAGAATGCTTTATATTTCATGATCAATCTCCATGAAAGTGTTGCAGATCCACTGGGGATCGAACTCCCGACCCCAGAGATCGAACCATCGACCTTATGATCATCAGTCAGACGCGCATCCGACTGATAGAGGCAGGGATATTTCTGGCCCTAATTTATGATAAGCCTTTAAAATTGGCCCAGGGCCTATATCCTATTCAAATGCATGTAAAATCTAAACTTTGATGGGCCTTTTCAAATTTTATTCCCCCCCCCCCCCCCCACACACACACACAGACATAGACATACACACTGGGATATGGACATTTTGATGGGCCCTGGCAGTGTCCTTGGTAACCATCTTAGTGGAAAATTAACATAATATTTGAATAACTTATATAGAGGGTGTTGGGTTTAAATTAGAAGTCTCTGTAGCAGTCTAAAAATGGGTCGGGCCCATTCAAAAAATATCCCAGATAGGGACCGGCTGACTCACCACTAAAATGAAATGGTAGTTGTTGATGCATGTTATAAGTTGATTTTTTCCATGGGCATGTCAACACAAGACACAATTTGAAGACCATAAATATTCAAATACAAAAGTTTGGGCTTTAACTTTGTAAACATTTATATATGCAATGGCAAAGTATTGACCTTTCAACCCTCAAGATTGATATAGGTATCTACGCATGCAAGGGACGTTTCATAATGAGCCGTATTATCTTGATCTACACTAATTGCCACTCTGTTGATTATTTTTACAAAAACACCTATTGACAACCATGGACTTGCCTAAACTCAAAGATGGGAGAGTCCAGTTGAAAATTCCATGGGTGTAAAGGTTAATCACCGGACAAATTTACATATGTTAATATGCAAACATAAATAAATATTTTTATGTATGAACAAGACTCTTTGCCATGTTTACAGTTTTATTTTTAGCTTTGAATTTTTCACTTCTGGTCACTCAAACATTCCATACTCTTGAAAATTCTATAAGATGCGGAAATAAATATTTCAACTAACTTTATTCACGGAGCTTTATATGTTCACTTTGCTTCTGTCATTGAGCCCGTGTACGAAAAAAAATCAAAGCACTGGGAATACTGGTGGGTCGATTATCTCTGGGTGTAGGGTGGCGTTGACTTAGACTGTTAACAATTACTTTAATCCTTACTTAATGTACTTTCCTGTATTGTAAGCAAACAGTGTAGACACTGATCAGACGCTGCGTTTTGCGTCGACCCATAAACTCCTGTGCTGTAAGCAAACAGAGTAGGCCTGACCAGACGCCGCGTGATCTGGGTCTACACTGTTTGCCAAGCCCAACACATTTCTAAAGCTTTGTTTGTTTATTTGATTTAAGGTTTTACATCCCCGTAGACTGTTAACATTTACTTTAACCCATACTTTCCTGTACTGTTAGCAGACAATATAGACCCTGATCAGACGCTTCGTTCTACGTCGTCTGACCCTTAAATTCTTCTACTGTAAGTAAACAGTGTAGACCCTGATCAGACGCCGCATTCTACACTGTTTGCCAAGCTAACCCGTGACTCCAAGACAAGGTTCTTCAGATAACCCTATTACGCAATACGCTGACCTCACTGCAATAAAATTAACGCTGTTACAGTAACCAAATCAGTGATAGTCAAGTGGACCTTAGCACTGAAGAGTTTCTATGCTTTAGAACTTTGGGTCGATTGTTAAACAATCGACCCCAAAACTACAATAAGACATGTGCAATAAGCAAAGATTCAGACTAGGCTGCACATCTAGACACTATGGCAAGAATTGTTGGAATCCCTTTTAGGGCAGTCTCGTGACTTTAGAAGATACACGCGATAAGCGCAGACTTTGATCAGATTGCGCAGATGCGCAGGCTGACCTCAGTCTTCGCTTGTCGGACGAGTCTTGTCGTAGGTTTTGTCGTGCGCAGCCTCATTTATTTATAATTTGTTTGTTTGATTTGAGGTTTAACGTCCCCGTCAACACTGTATAGGTTATTTTGGAGACGTTGCTTCCAATTTTGTGGGACTTTTACTCGACATTGAGATGAAATGACACCTCAAGCCCTGTCGCCCAATGAAACCAATAGGGTTTATAAAAAATAGATCATATATATAAGCGGTCCACTAGTTCAGTGTAAAAACTGACAACAACCCTTCTTGAATCAGCCGAACAGGAAAGAATGACCGTAGAAAAGGAAAGGCTATTGCCGACCTGGGGTAAATGGGTATTTAGCTCACAGCGAAGACTATGGTTAGAAGGGTGATCTTCAAACATTCCTGTGTCGCAAATGAAGTTTTGGTGCTGGTTTGAACCGACTCACCATCTGGTTAACAATCCCCCACTTTATATAGAGAAAACAGGGTTTTTTTGCTTTTTTCTGCACCGAACATGATTTTACGAGGGCCATTGAAGAGTCCAACGCATCGTGAATTAACCCATTTTGTACCGGAAACCCGAAAACGGTTACTCGGGCAAACAGTGCAGGCCCAGATCAGACGCCGCAGAACGCGGCGTCTGATCAGGGCCTCCACTGTTTGCAAGAAGTTCAGCCATTTTCCAAATCAATTTTGGAGATACCACAACCTGACACCCCTCAATTAAGAAATGACTCCTGCTTTATATAAGGTGGAAGATTCAATTTGGTACAAAAAGGGGTATGAACCACAATTATGGCACTTACACGTATCTACCAGCATGATTAGACTGCAACTTAGTGCAGAGGTTTTTGTAAAGTTGGTACCCTGCTTGCATCATGGCCGCGCGTGTCATAAATTTGAAATGTAACCGGGAAAGAAGACATTTTGGGAATTTGAAATACGGGTCTGTTATCGAAGTCCGGACTACTCACAACACTAGTAAAATTCAGAAAAATATAGTCATTTTTTTATGTACTAAGGAATTTCATTACATGGACACGTTTGCTTGTTTTTGTTGCGGTTTTTGGCTCATTTTGGAGACGTTGAAGGTGAAAAATTGTGATATTTTTCTTATTTCTGCTCAAAATATAGATTGTGGGTACACGTTAGAACTGTTTCATGAAACTTTCGTGTTTTTTTCGGCGGTAACATTTACAATGTATTTGCATAGGCGTGTTTTCATAATGCACGTGTTAGAAAGACATCTTTGCAGCCCATGGATGCGTTATCGTTTTGCTTGTCACATGACTTATATCGTTTCTAATAACATACCAGGCTTTCTTTCTTTCTTTCTTTCTTTCTTTCACTTAACCTACACTTTAGCAGCTTGTAAAAATACTCGTACTTCGGTCCTTTGACGTAAATAAAACCGCTAAAACATACGTAATGAATCACTTTTAAAGTCAAAAGTTCAGCGCGGGTTATATTATTAACCCATATGTGACAATGGAATCGTCCACCTTATAAGTTTGGAGTGCGCCATTTCCAATTATAGGAGTATCAGGTTTGTTTTTGTTAGTTGCAAATTTGACCAAAAAATGAATTTTCTTTCAGCAAACAGTGTAGACCCAGATCAGACGCCGCTTTCTGCGGCGTCTGATCTGGGTCTACACTCTTTGCCAGTGTCCCAAAAAAGGCCCGCTAGGCATATATGGATTAAGCTTATCGGCTTTTTTCAATGCTTTATGCAACTTTGCAGCGAATTAAAGGGTTTTATAATTCTTTCCCATTAGGAAATAATCTTTTAGATATCAATACCTCATTAAGGTAGACATTTTGGCGTTTAGAATAGGACACTTTGCAGTGAAAATAATGAAGTCAGCTGTAGAAAAATTCAATAAATAAAAAAAAATGAAATGTATGGCGAGCGAAAACTCAGAAAAGTCTATGCCGTATGATCAGAAACTTTTGATGTTCATTTCAAAGAGCACTCAAAATCCGGACACAGTACTTGCGAACTACGCAGACTCAGACCAGACAGCGCATACGCATGGGTTTTCGATTTTCGCACATGCCATTCCGTTGAATTTTCCATGTGTTGATAAATTTATTGCATACAAATCTTTGCAGATTTTGAACACCAAGATTAGCCATTTACTGTGAGGTCGGAAGTTAAGATAATATGGTATAATAATATCAGTTGACATAAGGAAAGTTAAAATTTACAGTAAAGTTTGTAAACAATTGAACTTTAAGAAACTGTTGTTTGCTCGCTGTGTTTTCCTTCGAAATTTGCATTTTCTAGCACTTGAAGAATTATTCGGAAAGTTGAAAGAGAGAGATTTAAGTTTGCATCTTTTTTTATAATCAGAAAATCTTCTTTATTCTGAAGTTTGATCCACAGTGTTTTTTTTTTCTTTCGTTCTTGTTTTTAAATTGATCATTATATTAACGTACTATCTCGGATATGAAATAGTGTAAATACAGGACTGGTAACATATAATAAACAAGGAAAATTATTTTCTTTATTTCTCGTTAGAAACATAATTGTGGCTACTTGTTGGAATCGCCTCGTTTCTAACAAGTTACCACAAAATATGGTTATTTTCGAGAAATAAGAAAACACATCCCAAGTTTAGTATTGTCTTTACTCATTTTTGATTAAGAAATAGATCAGCTCTAGCTGTGATTTGTTGTGTAATAAATCACAGTTTGGAGGTCAGTTGTAAAGTAGACAAATCACAAGCGCGTAGCGCGCGTGATTTGTCTACTTACAACTGACCGACAAACTGTGATTTATTACTCAACAAATCACAGACAAGAGCTGATCTATTTCGATTCTAACACGCTGAAAATCGGCAATAATGTTGTTGTTTCCTTCAAACTCTCACAACCTTTCGCCATTGTTAGAAGAAATCCCGCTAAAATTATAGACTGAAACACATGCATTTATATCCTTTTCTTACGTTTTCGATGCGAGAAAATGACGTTACACCGTCTAACGTCAAGGAAATCGACTAGTGACGTCATAAATTGGGAATTGTAATGACGTCACTTGTCACGCTCTTCCGAGCTGTGATTTGTTGTAGAATAAAACACAGTTATTTTCCATTGCCTATATAGGCGCGCTGTGTTAGAATACGTCGTAATTTTTTTTTCTTTCACAAACAGTGGTAAAATAACGCATAACATCAGCGAAATTCATCACGAAAACACGCCTATATAATTTTGATCTCCTTGAACCCCACTTTTATATTGTAAATCTGGGGTTTACGGGGGTAAACCTCATTTTTCTTATGTCTGCTCTAAAATATAGATTCTGGGTACTCGTTAGAACCGCCTCGATCTAACGAGCATCCCCAATCTATATTTTGTGCAGAAATAAGAAAAATATCACCATTTTTCATCATCATAAAATATTCATTTTTTTCGGCGAACAAATTTTCTATGTGTTTTATATAGGCGTTTATTCGTAATTTTGTTAGCGTAATGCCGTGTGCTGTGTGCAAGTGATATGTGTAACCTAAAACTTTGCGAGGACAAAAATCCAAAGAAAAAATGAGGGATAGAAATATATCTTCACCAAGTGACAAAAAAGTTTGGAATTTTCCCACTCTACACGATCTTCACATAGCAGCTAATTCGTTACTTAGACAAGCCATGCTTAATGAAAGATCCAAACGATGGTCAAAAGTAAGTTTATTCTTTCTCTTTCTTTCTTTCTTTCTTTCTTTATTTCTTTCTTTCTTTCTTTCTTTAATGTCATTTCATTGCAATAAGGAGGTCACTTCTGTATACAGCAGCATGTTTTCTTTCTTTCTTTTGAAATTAGAAATGATGATCGATTATTTATGTCATTGTAATAAGGAGGCAACTTTCGTAAACAGAAGCATGTTTTCTTTCTTTCTTTCTCTCTTTTTTCTATCTTTCTCTTTGAAATTAGAAACGATGACTGATCATATGTCATTGTAATAAGGAGGCCATTTTTGTAAACAGAAGCATGTTTTTTTCCTTTCTTTCTAAAAATACGCAACGCTACACGTTTTTTTTTCTATTTTTTCTTTCTTTATGAAAGGGAGGCAATTTTGTACAAAGACAGGAAGGTGCTGCGTTTCCGTTTTCTTTTCTTATCTGTCTTCTTTCTTTAATATATATAAATGATAACGTCGATTTTAGAAGGTGGTGGTGGGGTAATGGGGGGTTGGGGGCAACTTTTACATCACTGTTCCTGAACTCTTTTAGGTCGAATGTATATCAGTCGAACTAAAGTTGTATATATACGTAGCCCCAGATAAGAGGGGGTATCCACGTTTATTTTTATTATTTCTGTACGAAAACATATCTGTTGTGGGTACTCATTAGAAGGCCTCGTCTCGTACTTTTCGGATGAAAAAGCGCCTTATCTGGTGCTATGTATGCATAAACGTTACATTTATAGATACTGCTGATGTCCATACCACTTACCAGAAAAGTTAAAATGCAATTGAAAGCAAACATATTGCATAGAAAATAACACGTCTATACTATTTGCTTTAAGTGGGTGGTTGGGTGAGGCGAAGATGTCGTGTATCTTGCGCCCCTAGGGCATCCTACAGTTGGGCAAGGCCTGCTGTCCTTCTCGGACCCATCAATACCTATTGATGGGTCCGAGTGTCCTTGCAGCAGAAGAGGGGGGGGGGGGGGGGGTAGTGCTATTTCTTCTGCTTCTACACTTGCATTTATATTCCTATACCATTTAAGAAGATGTCGTTAGAGTAAATTGTTGACAACGTTTAAAGGTTTTTTATTTTTTTATTTTAGCTCTGGCGGCCATTAATGTTTAGCAAAGCGGAACCATGGTACCATTTTAGCAATTTTGGCAGCGGGTCACCCAATGAACATTCAATGTTAAATTATTTCAAAATACATTAACCGGTTTAGGAGGATGTGTCTTTTAAGTAAATTGTTGATGGATGACGAACCACGCAAGGCGACGTACGACCATAATTGGACCAGTGGGCTAGGAGGAGCTGTTGTTTAAAGTTTATTTTTTTTATTTTTAGCTCTGGTGGCCATTTTGTTTAGCGGAGTGGAACCATTTTAATCATTTTGGTAGAGGGTCACCCAAAGAACATTCCTGTGAAATTACATGTATTTAAAAATCCATTCACCGGTTTAGACGTCTTTTAAGTAAATTGTTGACGGACGACGACTGACGAACGACGACGTACAATGGACAAAGCGTGATCACAATAGCTCAACATGAGGTGAGCTAAGGAAAAAAAAAGGTTATCATGAAAGTTGTTTTCTTAGTACAAATTTTGGGGCTTGAAGAAATAGATGGGCTGCATGGTGCTTCCACGCAGAACTCACGAGTACTGGTAAACAGCTTAGAGGATCTAAGCCTGCCCAAGCAAAGCGGTGCGAGTCGGACCGTCCATGCTTATAAACCGGGCGGCAGGGCTTGAGATGTCTTTTCCTCTCAATGTCGGGTAAAAGTCCCACAAAATTGGAAGCAACGTCTCCAAAATGACCTATACAGTGTTGAGGGGGACGTTAAGTCTCAAATCAAACACAAAAAACTTAGTACAAATTTTAGAAAATCTATTAGGTGTATCAATCGCACTTAACTGACAGTAAGGAGAACAAATTACTTTCAAATAACATTTAGGTTGTTAAACAAAGTTTATATTCCATGAAGGTCATTAATAAATGATCTATCAATTTCATAAGCGTATTACATGCATGCAAATAACTTGAACAAACTATTATGACTACTTAATGCTAATGCGTGCATTAGCAAGTACTTCTAAAAAGATTCGATCGAAAAACATTAAAAAGTGTCATGGCTATTTTGTTCCATTTCAAAAGAGAGACAACTTTGGCAAATAAGAAATTACAGATTTCTCTCCTAGGTCTTTTCTATTTACTATAGTTTTCCTACTTTCTATATTAATACCACCTTTTGGACTGCTCAAAAGTGGTCATTGAAAGACCACTTTTGAGCAGTCCCAAAGGTGGTCTTTAACCACAGGACATGAAATGCAGAAAGCACAAAGAAACAATTACTGCAAACTGCTAAATAAGTTATTTGAAACAAAATTAGTCTTATTTTTAGGTGGTCTTAATAGCGGAATTTTACGGATTTGCACAGCATTTAAATTGTTTCGAACTGGGACTTCCAAAAATTACACCACACTGAAAATTCCATGTAATAAACTGATCGGGTTTCCTATCTTTAGACGGCCCCCGCCCATCGGGGCATGAAGAAATAGATGGGCTACATGGTGCTTCCACGCACACGAGTACTGGTAAACTGCTTAGAGGATCTAAGCCTGCCCAGGCAAAGCGGTGCGAGTGTCGGCCCGCCCATGCTTATAAACCCTATTGGTTTCATTGGGTGGCAGGGCTTGAGATGTCATTTCATCTCAATGTTGGGTAAAAGTCCAACAAAATTGGAAGCAGCGTCTTCAAAATGACTTTTACAGTGTTGACGGGGACGTTAAACCTCAAATCGAACAAACAAACAAAATACCTAAGTTTAGAAGTAAAATGGAGCTTTCATCGAGTATTCATGTTTAGTCTCAACGAAGCTGTTCCATTGAAAGAGAAATCGTTTTCTGAACATTTGTCAAAATGATACACTTTGAGCCAAACAGGGATGCATTTCATCATTACATAGAGGATCTTACATGAGTGTTCGTGTATAATTGAATTTATTAAACAAGTTGAGGAAAAGGGATAAAATAAGAGGCTTTGCCGAGCATTTTATCCCCTTTCCTCAACGAGTTTAATGAATTCAATAATACACGAGCATGAATCAAGATATCAAGATTCTCTATTTATCACATGACATTAAAAACGTATTTTATTCGCGATTGTTTAATAAAAATATCAATGGTCCGACATTAGTAAACGCGATGTCGTTAAGGACATAGTGCATGTAACGTTACAGAGCGTATCTAGTTAATTTGCATATTTAATCCACTAGTGGATTAGGGAATTTATTACATGACGTTATTACACTCTCAGACGCGACATCATATTATA
Source organism: Lucinisca nassula (assembly GCA_963580285.1). Taxonomy (NCBI): domain Eukaryota; kingdom Metazoa; phylum Mollusca; class Bivalvia; order Lucinida; family Lucinidae; genus Lucinisca; species Lucinisca nassula. The sequence goes on from OY757016.1 coordinate 42,608,872, forward strand.
AATAAGTTTATTTATTTTTTTTTTATTTGAGACGGGAAACCAATATTTCCACCCTTGAAGCAAATTCATCCTTCGTGAGTTGACCCTTTTTGGGAGGGTCTCAAGTTTCAGGTATCCAAAGAAAATGTCATTACGAAAACACGCCTATACAAATACATTTTAACCTTTATCGCCCAAAAAATGAAAAATTTAAGATGTAAAATTGTGATTGAGATTGTGGGGACTCGTTAGAACCGCCTCATCGAGGCGGTTCTAACGGGTACCCACAATCTATGTTTTAGAGCAGAAATAAGAAAACTAAGGTTTACCCCTGAAAACCTCAATTTTACTATATAAAGTGGGGTTTAAGGGGTCAAAATTATATAGGCGTGTTTTCGTAATGAAAAAATAATGTTGTCTGCCTTGTTGAAGTGGCAGCTCACGGGTGTAACCGTTGTCCTTAAATTAGATTTTCTTTTCTGTCATAACTGAAGAATAACAAATAGCCTTACGCGATAACATTTTGACAAGAGTTTATAAATCAAAGTTTGGGAAAATTGAAAAAAAAAAAAAAAAAAAAAAAAAAAAGGACAAATAGCTCGTAGAATAACATTTCATGGTGAACAAGAAATAATTTTATTCAAGAAATAAATCATTAATTATTAATTGCTGCTTTATTGTCAGAATACAAATCGTTATGGACATAGAATAAAATTTACCTTTCATATGCACGATGGAAAATATGTTTGTTTTTCACATAATTTGAAGTGTTATTTTTTCTACTTTCAAAGTCTAGTCTTTTTGGATCGATTGCTCATCTATCGACCCAAAGTTATTAATCGTCAAGACACTTCCATCACGAAAACACGCCTATATAATTTTGACCCACTCGAACCCCACTTTTATATAATAAAACTGGGGTTTGCAGGGATAAACATTATTTTATTATTTTTCTTATTTCTGCTCAAAAACATAGAATGTGGGTACTCATAAGAACCGCCTCGTCGAGACAGATCAAACGAGTAGTCACAATCTATGTTTTGAGCAGAATATGAAAAATATGGGATTTATCGGAAATTTTTCATTTTTGGTGGCAAATTTTTTATTATATTTGAATATACACTGTATGGTGGCTATTGGTCCACGTGACTATCACGGACCAATCAAATTAACTGCACGCAAATAAGGCTAAATGTTTTGTGTACTGTTTAAACTACAGAGACAAATAGATTTTTCCGTCCAACAGCTTTGGAAAGGTCCAGTTGCAACATATTGGCTATAATGTGAATGTCATTCTTTGTGAGTTTTGCGTGTTCATCGGGGTCTGATCAGGGTCTTCTTTAGACTTATAAAAGTCCTAGATGTTAATAGGTGTGCTCATGCATTCCATATTTTATATTATGCCACCATGCAAGGCTAGATTTTATTTTACCCTGACTCAAACATCTAGATGTGATGAGAGCTCAAGAGAGAGATTTGAGGAAGGGGTATATATTTTCATCTAAGGATTACTTTGTAAAAAAACTCACATCTCATCAGACTTTATAAGTCTAGGTCTTCATGTGTGATATTGGTCCAAGGGACTATCACTGACCAATCATATTTAACTGCATGCAAATTACGCTAAATGTTTTGTGTACTGTTAAGGGGAATGGGTACGTACACCTTCAGAGGAGGCAACTGTTGCATTTTTTATCTCCCATGTCAATAGGGGTCAACTCATAAAGCTGAGGAGCAAATTCTTTCCTTTAAGAGTAGACCCCATTATCAGCGCGGAACAGGTCTTATAGAAAAGCGAACAGGAAGTTCCGAAAGTTGTCTCCCTTTGAAAATTGGCGGTATAATCTCTCAGGTGTTCCCATTCCCCTTAAACTATACAGACCAATACTTTATTCCACTCAATAGCTTTCGTGAGGTCAAGTTACAATATTGGCTGTAAGGTGATTGCCATTCGTTGTGAGCGGTTTTGCGTGTTCACCGGGGTCTGATCAAGGTCTTCATTTGTGCTATTCGTCCACGTGACTATCACTGACCATTCATGTTTAACTGCACGCAAGTTATGTTAAATGTTTTATGAATTGTTAAATCATTTACTGACAAATAGCTTCTTACACACAATAGCCTCGGAGAGCTCCAGTTACAGCAAATAGTTCACTTTCCATACTTACTTTCCGTACTTTAAGCAAACAGTGAAGATCCCGATCAGACGTCGCGTTCCGCGACGTCAACGAGACGTCACAATTAGGCTACGTCATGTGCCTACTTGGAAGTACCGAAGTGTATGTTTCAATATTGAACTCCTTTGTGAGACGAAACAGTCAAGGTACAATTTCAGGGCTATAGGTCTACAACCGATCCTCCAGTGCTATCAGCACTTTGAATATATAGTGTAGTGCTTAATACTTGTTTCCACAAACATTGAAACTTCAATAACTCGGAATGCTCGTTTACCTAGGCTAATTCGAATTAACTTTTGAGTCCCTAGCAAATTCTTCAACTATCGTCAATGCATAATTTAGGGAGGTTTTCCTGATTTTTTCTTTAAAATATATATTGTGCGTACTCATTAGAATCGCCTCAAATACTTTTATTTTATGGAGTGAGTGAGTGAGTGTTTGAGTTTTACGTCCCACCAACAGCTAAGGTCATACGGAGACGGACCTCGGTTTAAAGACTCATCCGAAAGTCATGAGAAGCCCAGGCCAGAATCGAACCTACGACCACTGGTTTATGAGGCGAGTAGCTTAACAGTACACCACGGAGGCTGCTATTAACGTAAAACAAGCCAAAGACGTAGGTTTCAGACTAGACTAGCTACTATACTGATAATAAATTTGGTATTTTATCATATTAAAAGTTTATCAGCTTGTTTTTATTTCTTTGATAAAGTGGTCGTAGGTTCGATTCTGGCCTGGGCTTCTCATGACTTTCGGATGGTGTCTTTAAATCGAGGCCCCGTCACCGTATGACCTTCGCTGTTGGTGGGACGTAAAACTCAAAACACACACATACTTAACGTTACTGTCACGAAATTAATACTGTTTTTGGATGGGTATATGAAATGAAAGAACAACCAAGATAAATCATGAAAAGATTTAAGTGAAAGAAACATTATTAAAGCACCCGAAATATGTGGGTTTACATTTCTGTTTGATTTCTGATAAAGATTACTTGTCACATTTATATGAAATTAATTATTTTGAAATCACAATGATACATGTAACATAGATAGATAATATAAATTCTATTGAAATCCTTTGCCGCGTGGACAAGATGGCTGTCTCTTGATCATTTGGTCTCTCACCTCTGTTGGTTCGAGCCTCGCTCGGGCCCCGTGTGAGATGCAGAAGGTCAGGTTTTCTCCGGGTATTCCGGTTTTCTTCCACCGCTGATGGACAATCGACTCAAAAAAGTGGAATAATCATTAATCCTTTTTGAACCAAATGGAATCTTCCGTCTTATATATAGCAGGAGTCCATTTAAGGGGTGTCAAGTGGTGTTCTCTTCACAATTTGTTCGGAAAATGGCTGAACTTTTGCAAATAGTGCAGGCCCTTATCAGACGCCGCATTCTGCGGCGTCTGATCTGGGCCTGCACTGTTTGCCAGGGTACCCGTTTTGGGGTTTCTGGTACTAAATGTGTTAAATGGCCATAAAACACAAATAAATAAATAAATTCTGATACAGTAAAATTCCGCTATCAAGATAGGTAAAAATTGGAACTAATTCTTGTTTTAAAAAAAGTTTGTATTTTTTGTTTGTTTGGTTTTACTGCCAACACCTATTTCGAGCCGGTCGTTAATTAGAATAGGCGAAAACCAGAGCAACCGGAGCAAAATTTTACCGCCGTAAAAATGAAAAATTTAAGATGAAAAATTGTGATATTTTTTTTTAATCTCTGCTCAAAATATAGATTCTGGGTACACGTTAGAACCGCCTCATCGAGGCGGTTCTAACGAGTACCCGCAATCAATATTTTAGAGCAGAAATAAACCACTGTAAGCCCCCAGTTTTACGATATAAAAGTGGGGTTCAAGGGGGTCAAAACTATATATAGGCATGTTTGCGTGATGAAAAGTAGCCTTAAAGACCGCTTCTGAGCAGACATTTTAACTTCCCCTAGTCTTTATTGTGAGCCTTAAAAGGAAAGTATTTCATCTGATTAACACTTCCATGTATAGTGAAATGTTTTCTATGGTTGGACGATTGTCTCTGAGTGCAGGCTGCAAACGTGATCCTGAACTTGAGCATATATTGTTTCATTTAACCGATTCCGTATTGAAATGATGATGATGGTGATGATGATGATAGTGATGATGATGATGATGATGATGATGATGATGATGATGATGATGATGATGATGATGATGATGATGATGATGATGATGAAAGTAATGATGATGGAGATGATGATGATGGTGGTGGTGGTGATGATGATGATGATGATGATAATGCTATTCATAATAATGATATTAATTACATTATTAATAATAATAATAATAATAATAATAATAATAAAACTACACATATTTTCACTAAATTGATGAATTCTTATTAAAGCACTTTTTATGGCCCCAAGGGTTCCAGGGCATATAGATTTTAGTCTGTCTGTCCGTCAGCTTGTTAGTCTGTTTGTCTGTCCTCAAAAACTTTAACATTGGGCATAACTTTTGAATGGTAACTGATAGGGCTTTCATATTCCACAAGTATATAGTATATTATATTGTCACAAGACATTTCCAATAGTACCATAGGTTTTGATCTTATGACTTTGGACTTGACGTTTGACCTACTTTAAAAAAAAACCTTTAACATTGGCCATAAATATCGATTGGTAAGTGACAGAGCTTTCAATTTTGACATGTGCATTTCGTGTGACCTTTCATTTGGTAGCATTATATTTGACCTTTCCAGTGAAATGATAATTTTTGACCTTATGACCTTGACCTACTTTTTAAAAACTTTACCATTGGCCATGACTTTCGATTGGAAAGTGATAGGGCTTTCATATTTCACATGTGCATTCCTTGCCACAATACCTTACCGGCGGTATGACAATTTTTGACCTTATGATCTTGTTTGTTTGACTGATTTGAGGTTTAACGTCACCGTCAACACAGTATATGACATTTTGGAGACATTGCTTCCAATTTTGTGGGACTTTTACCCGACATTTAGTAGAATCCTCCGTGGTGCAGTGGTTATGCTACTCGCCTTGTAAACCAGGGATCGCAGGATCGATCCCGGGCTTCTCCAGACTTTCGGATGAGTCTTTAAACCGAGGTCCCGTCTCCGTATGACCTTAGCTGTTGGTGGGACGTAAAACTGAAACTCACTCACTCACTACCCGACATTGAGATGAAATGACATCTCAAGCCCTGTCGCCCAATCAAACCAATAGGGTTTATAAGCATGGACGGTCCGACTCGCACCGCTTTGCCTGGGCATGCTTAGATCCTCTAAGCAGTTTACCAGTACCCCGATGGGCGGGGGCCAGACCTTGATGTTAGACATACTTTTTTTTAAACTATAACATTGACTATAATTTTCGACTGGTAAGTGATAGTGCATTAATATTTCACATATGCATTCCTTGTCACAAGACCTTTCCGGTGATACCCTAATTTTTTACCTTATGGCATTGACCTTGATGTTTGACCTTCTTTTAACAACTATAACACTAACATTGGCCATAACTTTCGATTGGTAAATGATAGGGCTTTCATTTTTCGTATGCGCATTTCTTATCACAAGACCTTTCCAGTGGTACCAAAATGTTGACCCTGTGACCTTGACCTTGACGTTTGAGCATTTTTTTTTAAACTGTAACATTGGTCATAACTTTCGATTGGTAAGTGATTGGGCTTTCATATTTCACATGTGCATTCCTTGTCACAAGACCTGTCCAGAGGTACCATAATGTTTTAACTTGTAACCTTGACCTTGACCTACTTTTTAAAAGCTTGAACATTGCCATACTTTTGATTGGATAGTGATAAGGCTTTCATACCATTCCTTGTCACAAGACCTTTCCAATGGTACCATAATTTTTGACCTTGTGACATTGACCTACTTTTTTTAAAAACTTGAACATTGGCCATAACTTTTGATTGGTTAGTGATTGAGCTTTCTTATTTCACATGCGCATTTCTTGTGACATGACCTTTCATTTGGCAGCATTATTATTATTTGACCTTGTGATCTTGACCTTGACGCTGTCCGGGGGCATCAGTGTTTTACAAAAACAGCTTGTTTTTATCGTTTAAGAAAGAACAATTTATTAATTTACTGAATTAAACGGATGATCTCTAATTTTAAGTACTTTTTGTATACCAACTGAAACAGAACATTATTTTTTTTTTTAATATATGATTGGGCCATGATTGAGCCGGGATAAGCGAATATGTCTTCGAATATTTGGGCCTACCGAACACTCGGATCAGTCTGCGCATGTGATCTGAGTCTTCGCTGTGCACTACATATATATAGAGAGAGTTGCTCGGTAACCCAAAGCGTCTTCGTATAGACCGGGCTGCCCCCCGCCCACCGGGGCTTGGAGAAACAAACTGGACTGCAAGGTGCTTCCACACAGCCGAAACCGACCGCACATGAGTACTGGCAAACCGCTTCGAAGGTCTAAGCCTACCCAGGCAAAGTGGCGCAAGTCAGACTGTCCATGCATATAAACCCTATTGGTTTCATTGGGCGGCAGGGCTTGAGATATTATGCCGGGTAAAAGTCCCACAAAACTGGAAGCAACGTCTCCAAAAATGACCTAAATAGTGTTGACGGGGACGCTAAACCTAAGTTCGAACAGACAGACAGTAGACCGGGAAGGTTCCATTTTAACTTAGTAGCTATGAAGGCTGATTTGAGTCGTCGCTGAAAACACGGTTTCGAAACACCCTTTTCGCTTGTCGTTGCTCATATTGTAAAGGGAGGCTATTCTTATATATTTCAGGTTATTGCTAACTATACGGAGCTGCTATGGATGATTGATTTAGCCAACCTGCCAGAGGATTATGAGCCGCCATCCGTTTATTCTATGTTGGTGAGGATTATTTTTCTTTCTTTCTTTCTTTCTTTCTTTCTTTCTTTCTTTCTTTCTTTCTTTCTTTCTTTCTTTCTTTCTTCGACAGAACTCATGCCCATGCATTTCATTGTAGTTACGATAACCATACATCTCATTCTAATTAAAGCACCGAAAGTGTTGCGAGTCCGTAGTCGAATCTGTAATGGTCGGTAGTGCACTGGGTTATATTCCTTTCAGCATTTCTTTGATCCGTTTTCATTGTTTTAATATATAGTGGTTATACGTAATGAATAAACGCCCAATGGAGAAAAGGTTTTGTGCGTGTTTTCCCATGAAAATTACCAGCCAATTCCAAGATAAAAACGGTCTTAATGTTTTAGATGGTAAATTCATCTTATCCCAGTAAATAACTCTCACGAAAACACATCACCTAAGAGTGACGGCGAGGCGATTCTAACGAGTACCCACAAACTATGGATTTGAGCAGAAATAAGAAAAAATAATGTGTACCCCTTTAAACCCCAGTTTTACTTATGAAAGTGGGGTTTAAGGGGATCAAAATTATACATGCGTGTTTTCGTGATGACTTAATTTACATTACGATAACACATCCGTGTGATGTAGTGCATTTTTCAAACCTCAAAAAAAAAGGTAATTTTTCTGATGAAAAAATGTAATGTTTTTCTTATTTATACTCCAAATATAGGTTTTGGGTGCTCGTTAGAACCGCCTCATTGAGGCGGTTCTAACGAGTACCCACAACCTATGTCTTGGAACAGAAATAAGGAAAATACTTTTTACCCCCGTTAACCCCTTGGTCACGTGATGACACGTCAGTATTTGCTATAAGGAGCACCCAGTTTTATTGTTTGTTGTCGCATGCTCCTACAAGTGTGTTTTGGAAGTATCGAGTCACAAACTTGACCAGGCTGCATACAAACAAAGTCCCGATGATGAAAAGTGTCGAGTTAGGTAGATTTACGATAACTCACCCGTGCGACATAGTGCATTTAAATGGCTACTTTTCCGCTCAAAATAGGTTATGGGTGCTCCTTAGAAACACCTCATTGAAGACCCACCACCTATGTCTACGGCCACGGATGGTAATCAACAGTGTAAGTGCCATTGTATATACGCAGTACATCTTTGGATCGATTAAAATCTATTTAAATGCACTTGCATATGTAACGCGACGTCGGATTGGATAACGTCAAAAACTTGCGACAGTATATTCTGCGATATACTATCGGAAACCCGACGTCATCGCGTAACGTCGCTTTTCATTGGCTGGCAAATGTTTTTTTACGTAGCCCACAGCGCTAGCCGTATTGCGCAAAATAGTACAGTTTTTAACAAAACAACCGTATACGTGCATTAGGATGGGGATAACTGTATTGCAAAAGTGTGATTTGGGGAGGTAAATCGTCGGTTTAACGATCGCAAATTACGTTTTACGGCTCCGCTGACGCGTCGCAGTAAACGAAATTTCCGACCGTAAAACCTCCGAGTTACCTCCTCAAATCACAATTTTTAATACAGTTATCCCCTTATAGACCACACAAGTAACACTAATGATGTTTCTCTTTCTCAGCTGTATGAGCTCTATTACCATCTCGGAGTTGCATACCAACAAAAAGGAAACCACCAGAAGGCTATTGCGCAGTTCTCAAACGCTATTGAAGCTGTGTCTATTGCAAAGGTAAGTCCTCCTAAAACCCGTCTCAAAGGCCACCTTTCCCAGCGGGCACCGAAAACTTGTATGCAACGTCGTATCAACGTCGATGCAACGTCGTGACGTTGCATCGACGTTGATACCGCGTTGCTTAGACGTCAAGTGCCCGCGGTGCTTAAAACAATCATCTGTATTGGGATGTAACTTACCTCCTGTCCTCTGCAAATGCATTTTGACACCCCCATACATGGTTGCTTAACACGGAAAATTCATCACGATAACAAGTCCGTGAAATGAACACCCCAATAAACCCCACTTTATATAGGGAAAACGGGGGTTAAAGGGGGTACACATTATTTTTCTTATTTCTGCTCCAAGACATAGGTTGTGGGTACTCGTTAGAACCGTCTCAATGAGGCGGTTCTAACGAGCACCCACAACCTATGTTTGAAGTATAAATAAGAAAAATATCAAAGATTTTCATCCAAAAAGTAGCCATTTTGGAGATGTGAAAAATGCACTATGTCGCACGGGTGTGTTATCATAATGTATACCTGATTCTTATGAGTGATGCACTTCTGGTTCATAACAACGCACTGGACTGACCAGTGGCTTCGTCACTCCCCGCTTAAACCTTCGCTCCATCCTTTAGTTTCTGAAGGGGACTCTTCCATATTTCATTACGAAAACGCGCCTATGCAAAAGGAAAATGTTAAGATTAAAAACTGTGATATTTTTCTTATTCTGATCAAAATATAGATTGTGGGTACTCATTAGAACCACCTCTATATTTTTGAGCAGAAATAAGAAAAACCCCAGTTTTACTGTATAAATGTGGGGTTCAAGGGGTTCAAAACTATATCGGCGTGTTTTCGTGATGAAAAATATGCACATCCATCATTGTAAATAGGGGTTTTAAGATAACTGAAAACAGCGTAGCTGTTGATGAGCTCGCTCTTTATCTTTTTGGTCTACATGGCAGAAAATGTTGAAGCAGAGACTGTATGAGGTCTATAGTGTTTACCAATGTCCATGTTTTGGACCCTTTGCATACGAGTATATGGGTTTACCAATTCAATATTTTATACTTAGCAGTGAACTGAAACAAACAAAAAATGAAATTTTCAATTTGTGAAAAGATATGATATTTTCACAGTGTGAAAAATAACACAAACATGTTATTTTCACAGTAGTAGCCGGGACTACTTTTTTCACGTATAAAATACAAATAAAACTTTTTTTTAGATATTCATCTCATGTGTTGAACAAACATCAGCATTTCACTCGTGCTTTGTACTCGTGAAAATTCTGATGTTTTCAACACACTCGATGACATGTTTTTGGTTTTCACCTTAAAAGTAAATACATGTATCCTCTATTTATTGAACCAGTGTATGGTACTCTATCTATCTATCTATCTATCTATCTATCTATCTATCTATCTATCTATCTATCTATCTATCTATCTATCTATCTATCTATCTATCTATCTATCTATCTATCTATCTATCTATCTATCTATCTATCTATCTATCTATCTATCTATCTATCTATCTATCTATCTATCTATCTATCTATCTATCTATCTATCTATCTATCTATCTATCTATCTATCTATCTATCTATCTATCTATCTATCTATCTATCTATCTATCTATCTATCTATCTATCTATCTATCTATCTATCTATCTATCTATCTATCTATCTATCTATCTATCTATCTATCTATCTATCTATCTATCTATCTATCTATCTATCTATCTATCTATCTATCTATCTATCTATCTATCTATCTATCTATCTATGCATTTTGTGGCATTCATCCCTGTAAATGATGCCTATGGAGCATGTTCGGACACTGAAATTATATCACCGCTACCGGGGATCGAACCGGGGGCCTCTAGCATCGGAAGCAAGAGCACTAACCACTGTCATAAATCAAAGTTTTCAGAACATGGTCGTGTAACATATCAAACTGAATGACATGATGATAAGAATACATTGCAATCAAAATTTGACCCCTCGGATTAATGTCGAGGTTACCAAAGGTAAAAACAACAACAGCAACAACAAAAAACAAAAACAAAAAAAAAAAAAACACACAAAAAAAAAAAAAACAAATACCCCCTCCCACGCTCCATGTGCCCAGGAAAAGTGGTGCGAGTCGGACCGCTTCTTTAATCCTAGCGGTTTCTTTATGCAGTAGGATTTGAGATGTCATTTCATCTTATTGTCGGGTAAAAGTCCCACAAAATCGGAAGGAACTTGTCCAAAATGACTTCAATGATTTTGACGGGGACGTAAAACAAAACACACTTCATTTATTTTAACTGCAAACCTCTTTGGAAAAAAAGCAAACGAAAAAAACACAAAAAAACATAGAAGTAGAAGTAGAAGTAGAAAAAAATGCCTAACAACTTCGTTGTTGATTGTTATTGTACTTATTTTCTTAGAGCTTAAACACAGCAGGCGTATGGCGTAATTATGACGTCACATCAACGTTGGTGCAACGTCATGATATTTATGCAACGTCATATCAACGTCGGTGCAACGTCATGACGTTGCACCGACGTTGATTTGACGTTGCCCTGGCGACGTGTGCCTGTTCGGAAGGGGTTTGAACATAACCAGTTTTAAGAAGAATCAGGTAGATTTGATAATTTTTGATAAGCTGAAAATGACCACCCTGATTGTTTCAGAATGGATGCTTAGCAGGCTGTTTGACGAATTCCTGTTTGATGACGCCCCTCTATACAAGAAAAGCTTTTGCCCAATCTTGTTTAGGTAATGTGTTTTTATATACACGTTTGCTTGTTTGTATTGGAATTAATGGCCCAGTCAACACAATTTGGGTGACTTTTAAGCCAGTCTGTTTACCTATGCAGGCTTATACGTAAGCGGTTAACCAGTAAAGTGCACATTCTTTCGCCAGAAGCTGACAACTGCCCTTCTTGAATCAGCGGAGGGGAGAGAATGGCCGTAGAAAAGATTCCATTATCAATCTCCACGAAAGAATGTTGCTGGCCCCGGCAGGTATCGAACCCGCGTCCTCCTGATCACCAGTCAGACGCGCATCCGACCGAGCTACCGAGGCCAGAAGTTTCACTCTATATGGCAAAAACGTACAATAAGACCTGTGAGGTCAGGGAAGATGCATATCAACCTAAACATCTAACCAGTCTTCGCTGGACGCTTACTGAATAGCTGAAGGAATACAGAAGATCAGTGCGATCCGCAAAGACTCAGTCATTTTATATAGTGTAGTCGTGAGCCCGTGTCAGGTTTTGAAAATCAAAACGAGGGTAACTGATGAGGCCTCTGGCTCGAAACTAGCTGGTGATTATTGAGTTTTAGTCTTTCGTTTTGTGTTTTGTTCTATGTTTTCAAAGGCAGGCTTTGGAGCAAGCTTTATCACTCCGCTTTCTTCTTCCTGCTCCCAAAACTGATGTATAGAATATATTTTCTTATTTGATTGTGGGTGCTTGTTAGAGCCGCCTTATTCAGTCGGTTCTAACCAGTACCCACAACCTAGCGAGTCGGTTATAACGAGTATCCACAACCTAGCGTGTTCGATACCTGCCGGGGTTGGCAACATTCTCTCGTGGAAATTGATCAGGAAATCTTTTCTACGGTCATTCTCTCCCTCCCGCTGATTCAAGAAGGGCAGTTGTCGCTTTCTGGCGAAAGAATGTGCACTGTACTGGTTAACCGCTTACGTTTAAGCACGCCCAGGAAAAGTGTGGATAGGTAAAGTGGCCGGCTCAAAAATGACCTAAATAGTGTTGACTAAGCCGTTAAACTTCAATACAAACAAACAAAACCCACAACCTATTTCTTAGAACAGAAATAAAGAAAATAATGTACAGTAGAACTTCGATGGCTCGAACACCTATGGCTCGATTACCATGATTGAGTCCAACCCGTTCGTGAGTCCCTAGGGAAGTTCTGTACATAAGAAAAAGGGTAGGGTTAGTTTCGTCTTTTATCTTACAAATTTATGCTGTGTGTACTCATTAGAATCGCCTCGATGAGGCGATTCTAATGAGTACACACAGCATACATTTTTCATTATAGAACACAGAAAAAGATGTCCTAACGTATGCCATTATGCCTCCTGGAATTAGCCCTCAGTGGCTCGAACTACCCCTGTCTCGAACAGATTTTCATGGTCCCAACGGTGTTCGAGCCATTGAAGTTCGACTGTATGTATACTCCTCTAAACCCCACTTTACCCTATATAAAGTGGGGTTTACGCGGATGCTCATTACACGGACTTGTTGACGTGACGCTGCATGTTTTTTCTTTCAGGATCTTATAAACTGGCACTTAAAGATGCAGAAACCGCTGTTGTTCTTGATAGCAAAAGTCCGGTAAGTCCTTAACAGTTCCAAACTAAAACCATAAAATAAAGCTATTGAATATTTCAATGCAATCGGTATTTTTATGTGCACATATTTGTTTGTTTGATTTGAGGTTTAACGTCCCCTTCAACGCTGTATAGGTCATTTTGGAGACATTGCTTCCGTTTTCGTTGGCCTTTTACCCGATATTGAGATGAAATCACATCTCAAACCCTGTCTCCCAATAAAACCAATAGGGTTTATAAACATGGACGGTCCGACTCGTACCGCTGTGCATTGACAGGCTTAGATCCTAGTACTCGTGTGTGGTCAGTTTCAGCTCTGCGTGGAAGCATCATGCAGTCCATCTATTTTTTCAAGCCCCGATGGGCGGGGGCCGATTATGTACACATATAATTGGCGAGAAATGCATTTTCTTTTTCAAAATAGTCATACTTAAAAGACATAAAAATGTTTGGCATTTTCAAGGAGGTTGGAAGGGTGGTGTGCAAATTTAAAAATTCAGTTGGATAATTAGTTAAAAGTATACATAAATACGTGTATGTTTGTATTGCTGAAAAGGGCACTGAAAAAAAAGCTAATTTCAATTTAAACAATGTAATTGTATTCAGATATGATTTATCAGTACACTGCGTGGTATAACATGATATATATAAATCTGAACGACTACTTTGGACAACATAAGTGTTTAATTGATGATTTGATAATTCTAAAGCACTCGAATACTGTTTGTAACTTTATTTGTAAAAACCTGTGAATCTTTCTTTCTTTCTTTCTTTCTTTCTTTCTTATTTCTTTCTTTCTTTCTTTCTCTTTCTTTCTTTCTCATCTTGTTCTTGAGAATTTTGTTTATTTTTAACTATGAATTGATTAACAGGGTTGCACTAGACACTGAATCTTCATCAATCAGGTGGCCTCGGTAGCTTAGTCGGATGCGCGTCTGACTGGTGATCAGGAGGTCACAGGTTCGATACCTGTAGTGAAGTCGGCAACATGTTTTCGTGGAGATTGATCATGAACTGTTTTCCGCGGTCATTTACTCCTTCCGCTGATTCCAGAAGGGCAGTTGTTAGTTTCTGGCGAAAAAAAAATGTGCCCCGTACTGCCACTAATGTATAAGCTTGGCCAGGATTATACGAAAACATGCCTTTTCAAATATATTGAAACATTTCACCACCAGAAAGTGGAATTTGTTCAGATAAAAAAATCCTGATATTTTTCGTATATCTGCTCAAAACATGGACTGTGGGCATCCGTTAGGGCGAGGCGGACCTAACGAGTACCCACAATCTATGTTTTTGAAAAGAAATAAGAAAATAGTGTATACCCTCATAAACTCCAGACTTCCGAGTATATAAAAGTGGGGTTTCAGGTGGTGAGCGTGGTTAGGTCAACTGACCGGCTCTACATGACCTAAATATCGTTTATTGTGTTTGTTAGGTCTTTAAACTCCTAACCAAAACAAATATATCGCTTATACTTTCAGGAAGTGTATTGTATTCGTGCATTGGTGAAAAGTACCTTTGACGACGAGCTGATAGTACGTACACCGTATATTTTTATCCCCCCCCCCCCCCCCCCCCGAGAATCTTTGATTCGGGGGGCATATAGTATTTACCCTGTCTGTCTGTTTGTTTATCTGTCTGTCCGTCACAAAAACTTTAACCTTGATCATAACTTCCAAAGTATTTGACCTAGCCCCTTGAAACCTCACACATTTATTCACCACCACAAGGGCTAGATTCTGACCAAGGGCAATAACTCTGTTGTCAATTTTGGTTGATTTATCTCCTCTTGAAATCTGTTTGTTTGTCTGTCTGTCCATCATAAAAACTTTAACCTTGATCATTACTTCAAAGTATTTGACCTAGCCCCATTAAACTTCACACACTTATTCACCATCACAAGGGCTACACTCTAACCAAGGGCCATAACTCTGTTGTCATTTTTGGCTGAATTATCTCCCCTTGATTTTTTTTTAAACTTTAACATTGGCCATAACTTTCGATTGATAAGTGATATGGCTTTCATATTTCACATGTACATTCCTTGTCACACGACCTTTCTAGTGGTACCATAATTTTTGACCTCATGACCTTGACCTTGACATTTGAGCTACTTTTTAAAAACTTTAACATTGGCCATAACTTTCGATTGGTAAGTGGTAGGGCTTTTATATTTCACATGTGCATTCCTTGTCACAAGACCTTTCTAGTGGTACCATAATTTTTGATCTCGTGACCTTGACCTTGCTGTTTGACCTACTTTTTAAAAACTTTAACATAGTCCATTACTTTTGACTGGTAAGTGATAGGGCTTTCATATTTCACATGTGCATTCTTTTTCACAAGACCTTTTCAATGGTACCATAGTTTTTGATCTCGTGACATTGATCATGACGTTTGACCTACTTTTTATAAACTTTAACATTCGCCATAACTTTCGATTGATAAGTGATAGGGCTTTAATATTTCACCTGTGCATTCTATGTCACAAGACCTTTCCAACGATCCCATAATTTTTGACCTTGTGACCTTGACCTACTTTTTAAGATGGCTTAGTGATACTACTTTCATATTTAATATGCGCTGTCCGGGGGCATCAGTGTTTCACAAACACATCTTCTTCACCATATAACTTCGGGAAATATGCGAGGACCGTTTAAAGCGTTTTCGGATAGATTTCATTTTTTTTATTTACGGCCCTTTCAAGATTATTTCACTTATTTCTAGCCGATCGTTTATCAGATATTGGCGAAAACCGGAGTACCTGGAGGAAAACCACCTGACCTTCCGTTTCAAAACTTGGCGTCTCACATTAGACTCGAGGGAGGCTCGAACCACAGCGATGAGAGACCTAAAGAGTCAGCATTCTTACCCATAAGGCCATGGAGACCCGTTATATTTTTTTATCAAGAAGGCGTACCATTGAACCCTTAGGAAATTAAATGTATTCCTACATTCCCAGATAACAGATATTTAGGGCTTTTTTCGGGAAACTTTTTCTTAATTTATTTTGATAATGTAATTTGTTTGCATTTTGATTTTATGCTTTAAAGTTTTGACCTAGAAGATCACATCGATTAATCCTTAAGATGCCAATCAAATCAATTGTCTGTTTTATCATCTGCTACTTTAAAAGTCTTTGTTGGAAACAGTGTGGACCCAGATCAGACTGCTCCTCTATGAGCAGTCTGATCAGGGTCCACACTGTTTGCTTGTATGCCAAAATATTTTAAACGTTGGAAGGTTGGAAGAAGATACAGTAGACGATAGAAGCAGACAACATTTTCAGATGCAGTTTTTCTTTGCATTTTAAGGCTTCAGAAATCAGAATGCTGTAATATGCATAAATAAACAAACTCCTTTTTAACCCTTTTTGTATCAAATGGAATCTTCCTCCTTATAAACAGCATGAGTCCATTTCAAAATTTAGGGGTATCAGATTGTGTTTTCTCCAAAATCTACTTGGAAATTGGCTGGGTTTTGCAAACAGTGTAGGCCCTGATCAGACGCCGCGTTTTGCGGCGTCTGATCTGGGCCTGCAATGTATGCCAACTACCTGTTTTGGGGTTTCTGGAACTAAATGGGTTAATGTACTGTTCACATGGCACCATTCCCCTTTCGAATGCATCTTTAAATTTATGGCAAAGTTACAGTTAATACATTGTTCAGTTATTAATATATACATTTATCATATGACGTCGCGTCTGAGAGTGTAATAACGCCATGTAATATTTTCGATAATCCACTAGTGGATTAAATATGCAAATTAGGTAGATACGTCCCGTAATGTTACATGTATGACGTCCTTAACGACGTAGCGTTTACAAATGGGGGAATGTTTACATTTTTGTAAACAATCGTGAATAAAATGCATTTTAAATGTCATATGATAAATAGAATCTTGCATTTGTGCTCATGTATTATTGAATTTATTAAACTCGTTAAGGAAAAGGAATAAAATGCTCGGCAAGCCTCGCATTTTATCCATTTTCCTCAACTCGTTTAATAAATTCAATAATACATGAGCACTCATGTAAGATCCTCTATGTACTTTCAGGGTTTAAAAGATTTAGATATTGCTTTGAAGATCAACCCTAGGCATCTGTGTGCTACAATGTTGAAAGCATCATTTACCAAACCCTTGGTAGGTATCGCAATCACCTTGAATAGCCTAAGTCTTGGCTGGCGATGTCTGGCATTCGAATCCCGATTTTGACTAGTATCCAACCATCCGTCTGTCTGCCCGTAAGTCCATCCATCCATCCATCCATCCATCGATTGACCTACCTAATGATCAGTCGATCGATTCTTCCATCGATCCATCCATCAATTCATGCATCCGTCTGTTCGTCCCTGATATAGCTATAAACGACAACATTTTTATATATGCGGATAAAAAAAAAAAACGTACACAGTTTCATACATCTAAACCTAGGCAAAAACGTAAATATTTTTGGGTAGGGCTAGAAACCATTCCGTAAATACTTGTTACTGGAGATTTTGGCAAAATCTTATGCTTGTCAGTTATTGTTAACATTTAAAAAAAAGAAAAAAAAGAAGACTTTTCTTTAGGTCACATGACCTTAATCAAAGACTGTGTGTAAGATACGTTCCTGTGGATTTTTGTCTGGTGCCGACTTTAACGCTGTCAAAAAACTGGAGCTATCTTTTGGTGAAAATTTCTGCGAAATCAACCTGGCTTACAGGTATTCATTTCTGATACAATTGCTATTCTGTAGGTGCTCTGTCAAATTGCCATGTGTTCCAGGTCAGGGTATTTCCGTGGAGTTCAGGACAATCTCTTGAAAACTGCCATTTTTGGATACAATTGGAGCTGTCGGAGGTGGATGGGGTATTGGTCATGTATATTTTCATAGATTGCAGTGCGATTTAAGATGATTAAATTATTATTTGGTATGTTTGCAATTACTTAATATGGTACCTAATGGACATGTACTTTGCTTGAATTGCATTTGTGTGATATCCATGCAGACGTCGAAATGGACCAAAAACAGTGGCATGCACCCTTTTTTACATTTTATTAAACAATGATGTCTTTAACGACCCTACGAGTCTTACGCATAGCAACCATACTTGTTTTGAATAGAAATATGACAGCCAAGAATATGTAAATACAGGACATTCACTAAAGCAAATAATGAAATCTGATGCCGTGCTGGGTGTATCTGGAGTACTGTGCTGGTTGGGGTATCTCGAGTACTCGTAGTCTTACAGCCAAGCTGTTCAGATATCAGTAGACTGAATATTTCGGGTATAAAAAGGATTTTCAGATATTCCAAAATTTACAGTATCTTACTAAAATATATGTTTTGACCAAAACAATTTTTTGGGCTCAAAGTGTTCTTTAAAATATCACAACAACACATCCATATGCTGTAATGGTGGCATCCTATCTCTAAAATTAGCTTTTTTCATATGAAAATGTTTGATAATTATCTTATTTCTAGTTCAAATATAGATTGTTGGTGCTCGTTAGAATCGCCTCATCGAGGCGGTTCCAACTAGTGCCCACAATCTTTGTTTTTGATCAAAAATAGGAAAATAATGAACACACATGTTAACGCCACTTTTCTCTATATAAAGTGGAGTTAAGAGGGCTGTCCATTACATGGAATTGTTATCGAGCTACTTTTAGATATGCATGCTGGTTTAGCCTTTACCGCTTTCTATATGTTCATATATGGGAATAAGAATTGACTGATGCTTAGCAAATATTGAGCAGTATATTTTAGCGTCTTGAATGCCGAGTAGCTTGTTTGTTTGAGGCCCAGTCAACAGCACATAGGTCGTGTCGAGACTGTCAGGCTACTTAACCACACTTTTTTCTGGGCAGAATTAGACATAAGCGGGTTTTTAACTAGCAAGGTGCACATTCTTTCGACAGAAACTGACAGATGTTAAATTCTGTTTGAATCAACGGAAGGGAGAGAATGACCATAGGAAAAAAAATCATGATAGATCTCCACGGAAAACCTTGGGCCAACCAAGCAGATATCGAACCCGCTACCTCCTGATCAACAGTCAGACATGCATCCGCCGGATTTTACGAGGCCGACAGGAATGCTAGGTAGACAGATGAATGAGTATACTGACATATAAGCACAGATTTATGCCTGCTTAAGACAACATGATTATGCCATCTGTAGACTAGTACGTGTGTGCGTGCTTGCGTGTTTAGCCGTTTGTGTTTGGGAGTGTGTGGCATTTACAGCTTTTATTTTACCAAAATAAAACACATGAACCAGTGCACGACAAAACCTATAATATGACTTACGCGATCAGCGAAGACTCAAATCAGCCTGCGCAACTGCGCAGGCTGATAAGAGTCTTCAGTGATCGCATGGGGCTTCTATTGCCTCTGGACTATCCAAAGAGGGATACGCGAAAAACTTTTGCCACACTGCATGGTGCTGCTATGCAGAGCTGAAATCGGTCGCACATGAGTACTGGTAAGCCGCTTATAAGGGTTAAGCCTATCCAGGCAAAGTGGTGTGCGTCGGGCCGTCCCTGCAGAAACCTCTATTCTTTGTTTGGGCGGTAAGGCTTGAGGTGTCATTTCATCTTAGTGTCCGGTAAAAATCCCCCAAAACTGGGAAGCAATATCTCCTTAATGACCTAAATAGTGCTGACGGGGATGTAAAGCCTCAATTGAAACAAAAAACTTGGTGTCTGTACTAGCTGACTTTAATCTTTTCATATCGCACACATCTTATACTGCGAAACTTCAATAACTCGAAAACGAATAACTACCGTGGCTAATTCGAACTCCCTTTCGAGTCCCTAGAGAACGCCTCCAATATCTCCAGATATCCATAAAATAGGGAGTTTTTTTCTGATTTCTTTTAAAACAGGTATGATGTGTGTACTCATTAGAATCGCCTCAGTTTAGGGAGTTAAATAGGAAGTTTTTTCTGATTTCATTTAAAACAGGTATGATGTGTGTACTCATTAGAATCGCCTCAGTGAGGCGATTCTTTTGAGTACACACACCATACCTTTATCTTATATAGAAAACACCTCACACCTCCCATCAAAGACACCAAAGGGAAAGAAACACAAACATATAATGAAAACTTAATAAGCAGAAAGCCAAAGGGATAGTCATTTCCCCACAAAATAGCAAAAACGGCCATCAAAATAAAAGATACAAGCAATACATATATACAATGACAAACTATAAAATAATAAACCACAACAGAAGAACCCTCTTGGAACGGCCAGTAAAAATCAAATTTACTGGTGGGGGTGGTCTTAAACCGATTTTACATGGCCACAATCCTCGTCCTTGGTTCCGTCGCGGTTGAGACAAATACATTGTTCAGTCCGCATGGAGAACGAAAATATATTCCCGTTATGTCTCTTGACCTGGCGCGTTGGATCAACCCTCAGTACTGCCCCCAATGGAACAAAATTTCATGATCCCAAAGGTGTTCGAGGTGTTCGAGTTATTGAAGTTCTACTGAAGTAGGTGTTTACGCGCGATGTCTCATGTATCATATATATTATTTAAGGTGTCGGACGGATCAAATCGTACTGGATTCTATGGAAAGGTAGCGAAACAGTACTAACATTAAACATATTTTCGTTTTCACTCCAAGAAGCAAACAACGTGTGAATTAATATTTTGATTGCTCTTTTTTGCCATACTAACATACCGTCGCACAACTTAATTCCACGTTTGCTAAAAACTGTCTTGTAGTATCCGTATCAGACAGCCCTAAGTGTCCGATAAATTCCATTTTTTTGCTAAAAGAAGGAAACAACGTGTGAATTAATACATCTCATGTACATATGTACAGATCAGCTGTTACTGCGGCCATTACTTACAGGTGTAGATTACATTTACTCCAGATTTGCAGGATAAAAGCCTACACATAGCCTAGCTCCCCGGCTATGAGCTGAAGAAACATACTCTTCCTTGACTATTTTTCTGCACACATTAACTCCATTATCTTCCAGAAACTCTAATCAGCCAAACCGAGAGATATATTTTAATTATGGTAAAACTTTCTAATATACTGACCAAATATCAGTTAGACGGGGCCAGTCTAGCCTACACCGTAATCATGTAATTATGTTAAGGATCAGGATGATTCTCCCTGCACAGGGGCCTCGAGTCAACGTTTCGATCCGAAGGACGGTGACCTTTGTGGCAATTATCTCTGCAAATGATGCCAATAGAGTATGTTCGGACACCGCAATTCTATTACCGCTACCGGAAATCGAACCGGGCACCCAAGTACACTAATCACTGAGCTACCATCAAACTGAGCTGAGCAACAACATTTTGGCTGATCTAGTAATGCGAAAATATGGCTGTCCATCGTTAAACTATAAAAACAATTATAACTTGGGGTTTTGGTTATCGTCCACAGTATCAACCCTCGACCATTAAACGCCCTTGAGCTAAAGCTCTGGGGTTGATAATGGCGTCTCGGGTTGATATTGCGGGCGATAACCAAAACCCCATGTGATAGTCTCTACATACCAGTGCAGGTACCCTATAATATCATGGTTGTGTTCTCCTGATGATATTTCTTCAATATTAGGCATGCTGATATCGTCTTGCTCTGCTTTGGCCAGGGTCCGAGGTCAGAACTCAGCTGAACTGAGCGATCAACATGAAATGATCTCATGCTCATAAATGCCCAAACGCTCAAAATTATAACAATACAAACAAAATGGAGCAGTTTTCCGGTTCGTATCAACTGAAAATGCTATATGTCTGGTCCAAATTTTTTTTATTTTTAAAATCATGACCAAAAGTTGCCAGCACTGTAAAATTTATTAGCAGGATAAATTCCTTGCTCATGTGACAAGGGCTTTCCACCCATACACAATGTGAAAAAGGTTGTATTACCTCTAATCTAGTTTTTTCTTTTATGCCATGCTTTTTTAAACAGTCTCAAAGCTTATACTAATCTCATTATTATGTGGATGATTTCTTAACATTCAGAAGAAAATCACTAAAATGTGGAAATGTCTTATGAAATATTACAACTATCTATATGTGTTTAGTAGGGAAACTTTTCTGTTTACTTCTGTCTTCTCGAACTTAATCTAGAATTCTAACAAAACGTCTTTTCTGTTACTGTAGGTATTCAATTTATAAAACATTAATTCGAAAGTGGCTTTATATACTTTATTACTTTTTTCTTGTTTGTTTACAGCGTTATGTGGGGGAAATGGGCGCTTTTGGCGCATGTTTTCTGCCATTCTTACAATTGCACAACTTTTGATTATTCACTTTACTACAAATTACGCCCGACTGAAAATATAATCTTCTTTAAGAGTAGTCCCCTGTTGACTATTTTAAAGGAGATTGTATCCATGCCCCTTAAAGTCACAGGTTTTTCTCAATCTAGTAAAGGTGGCTTGCAAAAAAAGCCTCCAATGAACAAGCCTTCAGACTATAGCGCACATCAAAGGCTTACCGGTACCCTATCTAAGCAGAGTGAAAGGGAACTTATGACAGCCTTTTTTTTTCTAAAATAACAATCTATGAAACCTCACCCATAGGAAATTAATTGCCCACCTGTATCGCAAGGGTGTCTTACCTCAAAACTGCCTCCATTCTTCAATAATCGGTCATTGGGTGTTATGCGATTCAAAATGTGTCTTTAACTCAACATCAAAACTAACTTTATTCGTTTTATATTTTTCTATAGAATGCTACCCGGCTGGCAGCAGAAAACATAGTTCTCAATATGTTAGTTTACTTATACTGGGGCCAGTTGTTAAAAACTAACGACGTCGTTAGTTAACATATCGCTAAAACTTTGATCATTTATTATGGAAAATAAGCTGCTCACATTTATTCATCAAAAATTCCAAAATTTTAGATATTGAACTTGCTAGAACTATTAACAATATGATCACTAATGAGCTCGTTAAGCTAACGAGGCTTTGAACAACTGGTCCCTGAACTTTGCCCTGGTGGACCTCGTTGTTTGTTTGTTTGTTTGAAGTTAAACGAAACAGTCAACACTATTTAGGTCATATGAGACATTAAAACCTCCCAAGCTTTCCTGAACAGCCATATACATTAGTGGTTAACCAGTACAGAGCACATTCTTCCGTCAGAAACTGACATCTGCCCTTCTTGAATCAGCAGAAGGGAGAGAATAACTGCACAAAAGAGTTCATGATCAGTCTGCATGCAAATATGTCAGGTATCGACCCTTCCTGATCACCTATCGAGGCTGGCGGTTGACCTCAGTGTTTGTAGGAGTATTCTTAGCCTTTTAAGTTAGATGTTAAACATACATAAATGTTTCATAAAGAAGTGTTTACTGTAAATTTGCTCTGAAATCTGGATGAATGACTTTTTTGTCCCCGGACATATTGTTTTTGCCATGTCTGTTTGTTTGTTAAAGTTGTCCACGTACAAACCATCAACCGCCAGCCTCGATAGGTGATCAGGTAGGGTCGATACCTGCCAGGTCGGTGACATATTTTGACCTGTGACCTTGACTTTGACCTTGTTTATCATAACTTTTTAACTAGTTGTGATAGAAAGTAGAAGTAAAACAAAGATCAGGAATTGATACAACTAACTTACTCCATCCATAAAAGACACCAAAGGGAAAGAAATACGAACATTAAGCGACCAGACCATAATGGAAACCTAAACAAAGGAAGGCCATATGGACAGTTACTTTCCCACAAAATGGCCATATGGCCATCCAAAATTAAAAGACACAAGTGATACACACAGTAAGTAACAAACAACAACATAAATAAATCGCCACAGAAGAGCCGCCTTGGAACGGTCAGTGGAAGATTTCCACTGGGGGGCTTAAATCGATTTTACGTGGCCACACGTATAGAGCCTTCGTATTTGGCATGTGGGTTCTTTATAACAAGGGCTTTCCACTCCTACAAAATTTTCTACCTGTATGTGACAAACTTTAAAGAAAAAAAAATAACATAGGTCATAACTTTTGAACCGTTTAAGATGGAGCCTTCATATTTAGCATTTAGGTTTCTTGTGATAAGGGCTTCCCACTCATATAAAATTTCAACCTTGACCTTGACCGTTGACCTACTTTAAAGAAGAAAATAACATTTGTCATAACTTTGAACCATTTTAGGTAGAGCCTTTATATTTGGCATGTTGGGTCCATGTGACAAGGGCTTTCCACTCATACAAAAGATTTTGACCTGTGACCATGACCTGTGACCTACTGTATCATAACTTTTAACCGTTTGAGGTAGAACCTTCATATTTGATATGTAGGCTCCTTTGCCAAGGGCTTCCTATCCATACACAAATTTTGACTTTGACCTGTGACCATGACCTGTGACCTATTTTATCATAACCTTTTTACCATTTAAGACAGAGCCTTCATATATGGCATATAGGTTCATTTGCCTTGTGACAAGGGCTTTCCACCCATACACAATGTTTTGACCTGTGACCTTGACCTATGACCTACTTTATAAAAACTTGTGAACCGTGTGAAATACAGCCTTCATATTTGGCATATAGGGTCTTTGTGACAAGGACTTCCCACTCGTATAAATCATTTTGACCTGTAACCTTGACCTGTGACCTACTTTAAAGAAAAACTTGACCTCAGCCCCGGGACATGTTCGTTTTTCACAAACACATCTTGTTCCAATTTTAATTTCTTTCATCATTACTTTCGACAGGGGTTTGTTTCATTTGACATTGCCAAAAGTATATTAACCTGTTTTAAGTCTTATTTAAAGCTTTTGAAGACTAATTATGCTAGACATGGGCTTCTTTATTTTCAACAGGCAGCCCGAATATTTCAAGAATCCAACAGCACCTATATAAACTGTAACAGTTTTACTCATCCGTGCATCCTGGAATTTTATGACAAGTAGGTACACACACACTCTCTCTCTCTCTCTCTCTCTCTCTCTCTCTCTCTCTCTCTCTCTCTCTCTCTCTCTCTCTCGTTACGGAACAATGAATATGGAATATATGGACAGCATAACGTAACGTTTATATAACGTTTAAACATTATTTTCCTTATTTTTGCTCAAAGCATGGAGCGTCGCCAGTTCTAACGAGCATCCTCAATCAATAATTGGAGCAAAAGGAATAGGAACATATCAAACATTTTCATCGGAAAACTCTACTTTCATTGACCCAAATGCCATTCTTAGATGGTGTACAAGATCTATATCACGAAAACACACCAATATAATCTTGACTATCTTGAACCCCACTGTTATTTTGTATAACTGGGATTTACAGGGGTAAACCATATTTTTTCTTATTTAGATTGCGGGCACTCGTTAGAACCGCCTCGACTAACGAGTACCTACAATCTATATTTTGAGCAGAATAAGAAAAAAAATCACACTTTTTTCATCTTAAAATGTTCGTGTTTTCGGCGGTAAAGTTTACAATGTATTTGTATAGGGGTGTTTTCGTAATGAGATATGAAAGACGCCACTGTAGCACACGGGTGTGTTATCGTAATAGACCGTCGTTTTGAGACGTTTCACGACGTCATTCGTAATTTCTTCAACGCTAGACGGTGATGTTTTCTTGCGTGTTATAGGTGTCAAAAAGACGTCAACGCATGCATTACAGTCTGTAGTGCTGACATAATTCTTCCAACAATAGTGTGAGATTCGGAGAATTCGAAGGAAACAGCAGAATTAGTGTCGATTTTAGTGCGCTAGGATCGAAAATGTGTACTTGTAGTTGAAGAACACGTATTGCAAGCAAAAGAACCAGACATTGAACAAGATGAAACATAAAAAGAAAACATGCTAAAAATAACAACAACAACAACAACAACAAGCAAACAAAAAAGGTAGATGGACCCACACACACACACACCGACGCATAAATGTAATATCACAATTCAGCCAAAATCGATGAACGGAACTTAATTGGTGAACAACTTACTGTCATAACTGAGTGACATAAAACAAGACAAAACTTCTTGCATATTGTTTTAATTTTTTATTGCTTATCTTCTTTTGTACAGGTTTTTGTTTCCACTCAGTGTTCCACATACGGTGACTGTTATTAACCTCAAGCCTGAAAAACCAAGCAAGAAACAACTAGGTAGGCGCCATTTTGACACTATATGACAATCGTACAGTGAAACATAAGAATTAAGCAGCTTTGTGAAGATGAAACTTCGTTCGAGACAGGGGCAAACACAGGTCGTGGGTACGAGCACCGACAACCTATGTTTGCAGTTTAAGGAAAAAAATATCGCATATTTTCATCAGAAAAGTAGCCATTTTGGAGATGTGAAAAAATGCACTTTGTCGCACGGGTGTGTTATCGTTATGGTAATCCCAAGAAGAGAGAATATTCACAAATATCGGAGCAATATCCATGTGTGTGTGTGTGTGTGTGTGTGTGTGTGTGTGTGTGTGTGTGTGTGTGTGTGTTTTCGGGGTTTACATCTTACCAACAGCTAAGGTCATACGGAGGCAGGTCCTCGGTCTTAAGACACATCCGAAAGTCTGTAGAAGCACGGTAATGAACAAACGACCCCTGGTTTATATGGCGAGTAGCATAACCACAACATCACTGGGCCTTCTATTTACATTCAGTGAAATCCAGCTATTAAGACCACCTAAAATTAAGTCTAATTCTACTTCAAAAAGCTTATTTTGTAAGCTGCTCTTAATCTTTCTTTATGTTTCCTGCCGACAGTGTCCTCTGGTTAGTAACCGCCGTTGGGGCTGCTCAAAAGTGATCTTAAAGACCACTTTTAAACAGTTTAAAAGGTGGTCTTAATATAGGAATTTACTGTATTACTTTTCCCTTAGATATATCACGTTTCGTGACATGATTATTGCAACTTTATAATTTCATCGTTTTACAGAAAGCAATGCTGATATCTATCAAGGCAACAATCTAAATGCACCTTCAACGAATAAATCCGAAGTATTCCGATGCGGTACTATGAAGACATCTGAAGGCTATAAAGACAGAATATCTCTTCAGAGGAGAACGGATTATGGAAATGCAATAAGAAGTCATATGGCAAGGCCTAAATCAGCCAGCGAATTTTTCTGTAAGTTCAGTGAAATTACACTATTGACACCAGCTAAATTAAGACTAATTCTTCGTTTAAAAACATATTTAAATTTAAAAGGTTTCAATTTTTATTTCTTTGTGTTTTCGATACCCAGTGTCCTTTGGTAAGAGACCGACTTTGGGGTTGTTCAGAAGTGGTCTCATGGATTTGGAGTAAAACACTGTTAAGGTCATGTCGAGGTGGTCAGTTTATCAAACCACACTTTTTTTTCTCGGGTAAGCTTTCAATTTCGCTGTGGGTCAGTCACGTTACCGTACACATTCGTTCCATAGACACTGACAACATCACTTTCTGAATCTGTGGTAGGGAGAGTATGAGCGAACTGCTGCGTTTGATCAGAGCCTGTACTGCTTGCAAAATGTTGAGCCATTGTAAATTAAAAAGAAATAGAAAAAAATAAATCAGCCTGACACCAATAAATTCTGAAATTAACTCCTGCTATATAAATAAGGCTAAATATTCCATTCAGAACAAAAGGGGCGCAAAGCTTGCCCCAAGGAATTTTCAACACAAAATAATGGTTGGCAAGGGTGGAAAGCTAAAAATGAAATTCGTCTAAGTACCGAGAACAAACAAACAATTCCCGCTCTTGGGTATAACTTTGATAGGTTACTTTCGAATTGCCATAACTAATGTAGTTAAACTTGTTTTGACTGGTTGCCCAACACCATTTGCTATTCTGAGAGACGACAAAATACGTTCAACTTAACGGCAGCATTTTTTTCATGTACTATTTCAGCACAGTTAGATAAGCAACGTAAGAAAGAAGCTGCAGCCAAGAGATCTCGGTCAGCAATAGTCAGGCCTGGCTCTCGGTTCGCAATTATGTCTCCAGAGATGACGAGTACCAGAGTGCCTACGTCAACAGGAATCAGACCGGAAACGGCACCCAGAACTAAAACTATTAATCTAATGGACGTGCCAGATGTAGCCCGGGTCCACTCTGCGCCACCAGGTATCTAACTGTTGAAGCTCAGAGTTTGTGATATGAACGCCCCCCCCCCCTAAACACCACTTTATCTAGAGAAAAATAGGGTTTACATAGATTTAAGTATTTCTTTTTTTTTGTTTTTGCTTAAAAATATCATAGTAGATTGTGGGTTCTCATTCTGAGCACGAACAAACTGTGTTTGGACTTATTCGTTCAAATAAGAAAAGTATACAATAAAAATCGACATACGGGGAAAATTATCCCTTGCGGGGACAGGAAAGCCACCTACTGATGGGTGTGCTTACAATTCGTTGCTTCATAGAGTGTGAGCATATCAGATAAATTCAGGTTTTGAGCAATTCGTATCAGCGCATGAATTTGGATACATTTCATTCTAAGTTAACAGCAGTCAATATAGTTCTGAATAAAATTATCAGTATTTTAAGTCGTACCGAACGACTGCAGTGCCTTGAGGTCTTTTGGTTACTGCTTGTGCGGATTATTGAATGAAGAGACACACATCAGTTGGCTTTTGCTGTTCCGTAAGGGGTAAAAGGGCCTTGTTAGTCATTATCGGCACAAATATTAAGACCCTAGAACAAATCCTGCGGAAACTTTGCAGCATGGAAGTAGTTCGAATTACGTTTTATTTTACATTTTAGTGAAATTTATCATAGTCCGTGTAGCTGAAATGCCTTTATCTGGCACAAGAAAAAAGGTCAAAACAATAATATCTGACTACCTTCCCTCGGAGAAATATAATTAAAATCGACCACTTGCCTTTCCACGTCCACACCTATCTTAATTTTCTGATGCAGAAATGAAAGTTGTTGAGAACAACATTGACTGATTTTTCACAATACGTTTACAAAGTTGACTAAAACTATTAAAAATCCGGAAGACTCACATATTTTTTGACATTTTTTATGTCTCGTAAGTCATGGCCGGAAGTTCCCGTAAGTGTTTTGAGTGCATACCCGTCGGCTGCCACTTACGAGTCTACAAAGCGTGTAGAGATATGAAAGATGCCGCTTGAGGGAGCTTATGAGCCGACACATGAGGAAAGGCATTTAGCATTATCCGATTTTCGTTCTTCATTTAAGAACGAGATTAGCTCTAACTGTGATTTGTTCAGTAATAAGCCACAGTTTGGAGGTCAGTTGTAAAGTAGATCAGATCAAAAGCTCGTAGCGCGCGCTTGATTTGTCTACTTACAACTGACCGACAAACTGTGATTTATTACTCAACAAATCACAGACTACAGGTGATCATTTTCGATTCTAACACGTTGAAAATCAACAATAATGTTGTTGTTTCCATCAAAATCTCCGCCCCCGCCAATCGTGGCTTGAAGAAATAGATGGTCTGCATGATGTTTCCACGCAGAGCTGAAACCGACCACATACAAGTACTGGTAAACCGTTTAGAGGATCTAAGCCTGCCCAGGAAAAGCGGTGCGAGTCGGACCGTTCATGCTTGTAA
This sequence comes from Lucinisca nassula, assembly GCA_963580285.1. Classification (NCBI taxonomy): domain Eukaryota; kingdom Metazoa; phylum Mollusca; class Bivalvia; order Lucinida; family Lucinidae; genus Lucinisca; species Lucinisca nassula. The sequence goes on from OY757016.1 coordinate 42,638,401, forward strand.
ACCCTATTGGTTTCATTGGTCGACAGGGCATGAGATATCATTTCATCTCAGTGTCACGTAAAAGTCCCACAAAATTCGCATGCAACGTCTCCAAAATGACATATACAGTGTTGAGCGGACGTTAAACCTCAAACCAATTAATCAAATCCTTCAAAATCTCACAACTTGTCGCCATTGTAAGAAGAAATCCCGCAAAAATTACTGACTGTAACAGCATTTTTGTCCTTTTGTAACGTTTTCGATGCGAGAAAGTGGCATTTCAACGTATAACGTCAAGGAATCTACGATCAGTAGCTTTTAATGACGTCACTCGTCACGCTCTTCCGCCCTTCAGTTTGTTGCATAATAAAACACAGTTCTTTCCCATTACCTATATAGGCGCACTGTGTTAGAATTGCGCATCATACACAGCCAACAAAAGGGACTATAGACACACGACGTCTTGCATGAAGTTACCTCATGTCTGCGAGTAGCAAAGACTCTGGTGAGACTTCGCTAATGCGCCGGCTCACCTGAACCTTTGCTGGTCGGATACGCTCCAATACATGACGTACGTCATGCATAAAGCTACCTCAAAGTCTTGCCTACTTGTCTTCTAGGAGAGACTGCGCACATGCGCAGGTTTGCCAAAATATTTGTTGGTCGCTTTTACGACAAATACTACTTTCTGATAAGCTGCTGAATATATGAGCCCCGCCAAGCGATTTTGTGTCTTCGAGCATTCCTTCATGGCAAATTTTAACTGCGCATGCACAGCCATTCAGAGGGGCCAGGGATATGGCTTTCTGTCTGAAGGTTCCTCTTGATTCACTGCTTGTATGAGCGAGCAGCGAAGATTCTGGCGAGACTGCGCGGAAGCGCAGGCTCGCCTGAACCTTCGCTGCTCGCATAGGCGATAAGTACCAAAATCGCTTGACGGGGCCCATATATTAACTGTTACACTTTACAAATGAGTCTCGTTAAGCGAAAAACGTGTCTTGAAATATGTGCACTCAGCGAAGACTCAAATCGGCCTGTTTGTCTACTCAGTTGAAACATCGTGAGTTTTTCCAGTATGCATGAGGAAGTTTTAAGATATACTCAGACAGACGGCCAGTTTACCTAAATCACACTTTTCCTGGTTAGGCTTATACATAAAATGTTAACCAGTACAGTGCACATTATTTCACAAGACCTTCTTGAATCAGCATACGGGAGCATGATGGTAGAAAAGGTTTCATGATCAATATCCACGAAAAAAAAAAACAAAAAACAACTTGCCAACCTGACAGGTATCGAACCCGCGACCTTCTGATCATTAGTCAGGCGCACACCCGAATGCTCAACTAAGTAAGCGGTGCAGTAAAACTGAATTGCAGGATTTAAGACAATATTAATGAATCGGGGTTTCGTAGCAAATTCCTGATCAAATACAGGTACATTCGTTATGACGACAGTATTTGTTCCCTATCATTGTGCCGTTATAAAGGATTTGCCGTTAGGAGTATGATAGATAATGAAAGGGCTTTTCCCCTTTATTACTCCAAGAAATAAATGTTATAGACATTTTCTAGAATGGCCTCGGTGAGGCCATTCTAACAAATATCTATTACATTTGTTTCTTGGAGTATAAGGTTACAAGAAGCTTTCATGACTATGGACTCGATTTGTGCATTTCCAACCCGAGGGAAGTCCACGCTGGTCGGAACCAAGGCTAAGCCTTTAGCTAAGAAATTATTCCATTGATACGGCCGTTTTGCCGTTATAACGAATGTCTGTATAAAGAGGGCTGACTGCTCCTTATTTCTGCTGCATGTTTGACTTTAAGGATATCCAGGTCACGTCAAACGCTTCATGAATGTTAACTTTCATCTTACAATATTTCTTTTACCAGGACCTTCTACATATAACACACCTGTAGTTCTGCAAACGAACCGGAGAGAACAAGACAGCGAGAAGAGAGAAACCACGCCTAAAACCATCATCATAGACACGCCTACCCACTATAGTATTCCGGTACGATTGTTTACTTGAATTTCATTTCAAAAGTGACAATAAAAATAAAACCCACAGCCATCAAAGATTTAGATCAGCCTGCGCATCCATCCTGGATATAGTTGTACTTCATATGTCTTTGGATAACCAGCGGGCTATAGATGGATCATGTGGTCAAAGAAGACTCTCATCAGCCTGCGCATCTACACATTCTATTCCGATTCTTCGCTGTTCACATAACCTTCTGCCGTATTCAAAGAACAAAAAATTGAAGATTCTAGCCCAAACTAGCTTAACCTTTATCCTGCTGTTCACGACAACCCCTACTTTTGCAAACATTGTAGAAGCCATCTGATCAGGATCTACACTGCATGATACTCAGTTTGTGAATTTGCAGGAATAAATAACTTCAAGTAAACTGATTGGCTCAAAGTAAGAAACGGATGTAGCAAAATTAATTATTCAGCGGGATAAGGATTAATACACAGGCTGAATGGAGTCTTCGTTGGTTACACATATCTTCTTGTAGGTTTCTTTTGGCGCGAACAAAGAGCCACAGAAAGAACCACAATCGAATATTACAGCTTACAAATGTCACAATCAATCAGGAAGCGTAACATTATTCTACAGTCTTTGCTCGCGCCCATTGGGGTTCGAAGAAATTGTTTGGGCTATATCGTGCTTTCACACAGAGCTGAAACCAACCGCACATGAATACTAGTAAACTGCTCAGAAAGTCTAAGCCTGCCCAGGCAAATTAGTGCGAGTCGGACAGTCCATGCCTATAAACCCTATTGGTTTCATTGGGTGGCAAGGCATGATTGAGATGTCATTTCATCTTATTGTTGGGTAAAAGTCCCACAGATTGGAAGCAACGTCTCCAAAATGACCGAAATAGTGTTCACGGGGACGTTAAACCTCAAATCAAACAAACAGACAGACTATTCTACAGTCTTGGGTCAGATGTATCCCCCGCAGGATTTAATGCATTTCGAAACATTTGTAAAACAAATTTTAAGTGCTGTCTTGTTTATATCTGGTGACATTATGTATGGATAGAAAGCTATAGTGTAAAAGAAATAATTACTTGTCAAACATTCTTTTATCATATTGTTACTTACTGAGAACATTGATGTCTATAACGGCGGCAGGGATCGAGATATCATTTCATCTCAGTGTCGGCTAAAACTGGAAGCAACGACTCCAAAATGGCCTAAATAATATTGACGGGGACGTTAAACCTCAAATCAAACAAACAAACAAATTCAAGTCTATTGAAAAATGACGTTTGGGGAAATACTTTTGACCCAGGACTGTACAGAAGTTACAAAAATTGTCAACAGCCCATTCTTCTTCCAAACAGATGATGACAGCAAAGCTAAAGGACCGAAAACAAACTGCAAATATCAAAACTCTGAAGGAACGTGAAGGCCTTGGAGCCAAAATTCCCAAAACCCATGCGAAAACAGTAATAGACAAAACACACACATAGGTGGGAAGCCTATATTGATTAAACATGCAATCCTATCGCCTAGTGTCCAAAAGTGCTCAGAACAGGTATTTTGCTTAGCGTCCTACGTAGTCAGTAAAACGCATTAGAAAACGTACGCACCACATGCAGTAAAATTCCACTAAAATTAAGAATTCTTGTTTTAAAAACATTATTCTTTCTTTGTGTTTACCGCACCAAGTGTCTCCTAAAAAGAGACCACTCTTGGGGCTGTACAAACATGGTCTTGAGACTGTTCAAAAGTAATCTTAAAGACCACTTTTGAACAGTCCCAAGGGTGGTCTTAATATAGGAATTATACTGTATTTGAATCGAGGCTAAATAGCTCGACAAAAGCTCCAAAAGACAGAGTAAAGATAACCACTAATTAAATAAAAATATTACCAGGCATTAACCCCACACAGGTAACAGAATTTTTAAGATGTGGCCACCGTCGAGTCAGATGCCATTCAGTTCCAGAGGGACCATGATTTGGTCGAAAACAATCTTGATCACATGTATTTGATAAAATTCTGTTTCAGGTATTCCAACCGGTCAATGTAAAATGTGCCCCTAGAATGTACTGTAGGTAAGTCACATTTCAGTAGTCATGTATTTAGAAAATGTGAGTTTTGAAACCGTGAAGTTTTGATAACTGGAACACGGGTGGCGCGTTTACCATCGCTAATTCAAACTCGTAGAATCTCTAGAAAATTCTCCATAATGCTCAAGATATAGTCCCTGGAAAAGGTATGTTGTGTGTACCCATTAGAATCGCCTCAATGATTCTAATTAGTACACACAACATTTATTTATTTTATTGAATGACGTTACTTAATCCCGCCAAAGTGGTATTACAGTGTGGCCATACGACTTTTATTATACGACGTTATTCACCGCTTATCAACGACAAGATATGATAAATTTTCCTTCTGTAGTGTGTTCATTGTTTCCAAAGAATGATCGAATTTCTGATATACATCACCATCACCGAGTATAATGTCCATGTTCAGACCATCTTTGGAACCGTTCAAAAGAGATCGTTATGATCGTATTAGAGGATTATAAAAGCAGAATTATTCAGCCTAAAGTTTGGTTGGTCAAAATATGAGATTGTCACTATATTTTGTATGTGTTTGAAGAGCAGATATTTCAACAAACAAAAGGTATTCCAGCTGGTACGAATTGTGTACCCTTATATTTCCTTTGTAAGAATATTTTACCCTCTCCGCCATTCAAAGCTAATCCAATGCGCAAGAGTCTGTTCCTCATATCAGGATTTAATGATGAGAAGCGAAAAACCATTACAAAACACGCCTATACAAATACATTGTGAACTTTACCACCGTTTCAAGATGAAAAAATGATATATTTGTCTTAGTTCTACTCAAAATATAGACTGTAGGTACTCGTTAGATCCGTCTCATTGGGGTGGTTCTAACGAGTACACACAATCTATATTTAGAGCAGAAGTAAGAAAAATAAGATTTACCCCTGTAAACCCGAAGTTTTACTATATACAATGGGGTTCAATGGCGTAAAAGTTATATAGGCGTGTTTTCGTGATGTTACTTCAAATGGCTGACACAAGGTTTTTTTTTTTAGAACCAAACCTTGTGTCATCAGTTTAGTGGAAAACGCAGCAAGCTTGTCATGTACTGCAAGGTTTCTGAGCTTAATTTACGAATGACACGCATACATTCGATTCTAGAGCGTTTCTTGAGTGAAACTGGTTTTCCGACCCCCATTACCTTTCAGTTGCCCCGATTTGACACATTTGATCTGACTTTTAGGACCTTAATTACACTCTTATGTTACCTTACTATATAAAAATCGAACTTCCTTGTTGACAGTTACTAGAAAAACACGCCTATTCAAATATATTAAAATTTTTACCATCGAAAAGTGAAAATTTTCAGATAAAAATTCTGATATTTTTCGTATTTCTACTCAAAACATAGATTGTTGGCACTCGTTAGAACCGCCTCGACGAGACGGTTCTAACCAGTACCCACAGTATATGTTTTTAAGCAGAAATAAGAAGAAAAAAAACAATGCACACCCCAGTAAACCCAGAGTTTACTGGAAAAAAGTCAGGTTTAAGGGGTCAGTATTATATAAGCGTGTTTCCGCGATGAATATTTTGTATTTGTGTGTAAAACGTTGTCATTTTCATTTTTTTTCAGACCCTGGATAGGAGATAAATTACCAGCGAAAGAGAGACCTAAAGTGATGTTTTCCCCTGCATTTTACTGACAAGAGATTAACGCCGGGCCCGCGCTCTGCTCAGATTAACTGAACATGAAAACGCTGAGATTAACTTTACATGAAATCTGCATGTCTTGCTTGAAAATATTGACATTTGTTGGCATTATAGTATGCGTTTGTTTGTTTGATTTGAGGTTTAACGTCGCCGCCAACACTGTTTAGGTCATTTCGAAGACGTTGCTTCCAATTTTGTGGGTCTTGTACCAGACATTGAGATGAAATGACATGTGGAGCCCTGTCGCCCAATGACCCCAATAGGGCATGTAAGCATGGACGGTCAGGCGTGCACCGCTTTGCCTGGGCAGGCTTACATTATCTAAGCAGTTTACCAGTCCTCGTATGCGGTTTCAGCTCTGCGTGGAAGCATCATGCAACCCATCTATTTCTCCCAGCCCCGATGGGCGGGACCGTCTGTTTTGCTAAGACATGTTCCTAGATTTATTTATTTATTTATTATTTTATGTTTTCATTTAATGCACCTGGCAGATATTTCACACCAACTTGTTTAATTTGATGCATTTACCAGCCGGATTTGTGGCAGACCGACTTGTTCATCTTATGCATTTGACAGATCTATTATTGTTTTGAAAAGAAGAGAGTAAACAGCTTAGAACACACTGTTTTATACGGTATTCTATAATCCCCAAACACACTTCTCCCTCCTAATTCTAAGGATCTTGTCATACATACGAGCGATGTTCGAAAAGAATTGCTTATTTCTATCTGGAGACATCAAATTTCAAGTTAGCCCAACAGTGCTCATTTCATGCCCTCGAAGTACTCCCTGTGGCTAGAAATGCAAAGTTTCAGCCTATGTATCCACTTCTCGAAGGGGTAGCACGGTACGCTGATTTGGGCACAGTAATAAGGTACTAATGAATGTCAGATCCAAGTGCCTGTGGGGTCTGATATTTCCGCCCAGCAAGGAATGATTTCAATTTCGGAAACAAAAAGAAATAACATGGGGCAAGGTGTGGATAATACGGGGGGTGATGCAAAACAGTTACTTTTTCTTTCTTCAAAAACGCCGTAACTATTGCGGATGTATGAGCAGTTGTATTGTCATGTAGAGGACGGACATGTTTAAATCCAGTGGCAGGGCGTCGTTTCAGTTTCTTCAGTACAACGTCTTTGTGGTACTTTCCGGTGATGCTTTTGCCCTTTTCCACCGGCAATTTTATTGCGACTCCTTCACCAGAGAAACAAAACCTTCTTTGTACTCAAAGAACGTTTGGCAAATTATTGGGCGTTTGCCGTGTTTAGTGGCCGGCCCAGATCTTATTGCTAACCTTTTTGATGGGATCAAAATAATGGACCTAGGTTTCATCGCCTGTGACGACATTGGCAAACTGCTTTTTGTCATATTTCGGAAACATTTGAAGCAGCCTTTTGGCCACTTTAACCCGTTGCCTCTTTTGCTCGTCAGTCAACAGATGTGGCACCCATCTAGCAGAAATCTTTCTGACTTTCAAGTGCTTCTTCAAAATAAGGTGAACCGTTGTTAGTGATATACCTACCTTTCACTGTAAATCTGGCATCTCCTTCAATGATTTCCTTTATTTTGGAAAATGATTTCTTTACGAGATGCAGATTTTGGCCTACCTGATTTCGGTGCATTTTTGATGGACTATACACCAGACTCAAATTTCTTTTTTCCGTCGCCGAAGTGTGTCAAGAACACAAGAAGGTTCAAAAGAAGTAGAAATTTCAGTCATCAGCTTCTTCAAAGAACAATCAACTTATGAGCAAACTTTGATGTAAGCCCGTATTTCATCCTTTTACTCGAAGCTTTTACCAACCATTTTTACTGCAGTGGTCAATGATTGCGTGTATTCAAATGGCAAATTTTATGTCTTACACTTAGTCTAACATGTACATTTATACACCATAGTGTAGATATTGAATAGCCCTATACAAGTATGTATTGGTTTTGATCGTGCCCACCAGGATATCGAGCTAGAGGACAATAAGCAATTCTTTTCGAACATCCCTCGTATACCACTATCTTAAGAATGAAAACATGAGATGAATTCCACCAGGAGTATTATTACCGGCCGTCCTAAATCGGTCATTCATGCACACCAGATAAGGAAATCCATAGTTTAACTTGGGATAGAAATTCTGTTCTTACCCTGGTGTTCTTACCCCAAATCGAATATTCTCGCGTGTTTGATAAATGCACTGGTTGAATACGACCTCAATTGTGCCGTCGTTAAGGTTGGCGTCACATTACGTTAGTCCTAAGTGGCGTCACTAAACATCATTGAAGTGTCATCACAATATGGCGGACGTCGGCAACCGAAGTGACTGTAGTATTAAAAGCCCACGCTCAGAAATGGAAGGTATGCAAGAAAAAGAATCGTACATGGGTGTGAGGGGTGGACAGAAAAATCCGTCCCTCGGGATCACTGTCCGATCGCATCACTCGGCTGGTGGATTTTTCCATCCATCCATCAAACTCATGCAAGATTATTATATTAATTTGCAGCTTCCCATAAGTCAGATGGCTTTACTTAGGGGATAACTATTCCAAATTTTCATTTGGGGAGGTAATTCGGGGGTTTTACGCTCGAAAATTTTGTTTTACAGCGACTCGCTATGGGAGCCGAAAACAGAGTTGCGACCGTACAACCGACGACAGGGCTTCCGTGGCTTAGTGGTTAAGAGCGCGGACTCTTAATCATTAGGTCTCTCACCACTGTGGGTTCGAGCCTGGCTCGGGTCATCTGTGAGATGCCAAGTTCTGCAACGGATGCCAAGGTGTTTTTTCTTCGGGTAGTCTGGTTTTTGCCCACTGTCTCTGATTAACGATCGGCTCGAAATGAGTGAAATAATCTTGAAAGGGCCGTAAAACCAAAATCCAAAGAAAAAGTAAAACCGACAGTTTACCTCTCTACTGAAAGTTTCAATACAGTAATCCCCATTCTAATACACATATTCAGTGCTTTAACTCGGCCCCCGCCCATCGGAGCTAGGAGAAATAGATGGGTTGCATGATGCTTCCACGCAGAGCTGAATCCGACCGCACACGAGTACTGGTAACCCACTTAGAGGATCTAAGCCTGCCCAGGCAAAACGGTGCGAGTCGGACCGTCCATGCTTATAAACCATATTGGTTTCACTGGCGGTGCGAGTCGGACCGTCCATGCTTATAAACCATATTGGTTTCACTGGGCGACAGGGCTTGAGATGTCATTTAATCTCAGTTTCGGGTAAAAGTCCCACAAAATTGGAAGCAACGTCTCCAAAATAATCTATACAGTGTTTACGGGGACGTTAAACCTTAAACAAACAAATCAGTATTTTAACTAAATCTTGTTGGTCCCGCCCATCGGGGCTTGAAGAAATAGATGGGCTACATTATGCTTCCATGCAGAGCTGAAACCGACCGCATACGAGTACTGGTAACCCGCTTAGAGGATCTAAAATAGAAGTGAAAGCAATGATCAGGAATCGATACAATCAGCCCACAGCTCCCATCAGAGACACCAAAGGGAAAGAAGCACAAACAGAAACAACAGACCTAATGGAAACATCAATAGCGGAAAGCCAAAAGGACAGTTACTTTCCCACAAAATGATCAATAGGCTATCCAAAATAAAGTAAGTAAGTAAAGTAAGTAGACTTTATTTATAGAGGGTTACTCAGTTGGCATAGCCTGAGGCCCTCGTAAAACATATACAGTGATAACATACAATACAATTATATTCTGGGACATTTAAGCAAATACAAGAATTAAACAATCATTGATTTTAACATGAGATGGATGGAAAAATGAGACGGACGCATGAAAAGATAATAGTTACATGCAAATACTCGCTCACTCATATAAAAAAGCTCGCACGTAATCAAAAAGTTATTCATGAACGTTACAGCAATAACGTTGCGCGCAACTTTGTCAAATTTTTGCTTACAAGTGTAAAATCAAAATTTGGAACTTTGAAACCTGCTAACACACGGACAAAAAAAACACACAAAAAAACATTTATCTCAATGAAAGGGCTACAACACTGATACCTGAGGCCCCCTTCCCATCAGGGCTTGAAGAAAGAGATTTGGCTGTATGATGCCCTCAGACAGAGCCAAAACCGACTGCTCAAGGACACCGCGAGTAGGACCGTTCATTCATGCATACACCTAATTGGTTTGATTGGGCGACGGGGCTTGAGATGTCATTTCATCTCAATTTCGGGTAAGGATCCCACACATTGGAAGCAACGTCGCCAAAATGACCTTTACAATGTTAATGGAGGGGTATTAAACTTCAATTCTAATCCACTTACGAATGTTACGAGGCCTTTAATTGGATAGCGTCAAAAAAAAAATCAACAGTATGTCCTGCGATATTATGTAGGAACCCGACGTCATGATGTAACGTCGCTTTTCATTGGCTGACGCTTGGTTTTAAGCAGCTCACAGCGCTTACCGCTTTGTACAAAGAAGCACAGCCGAAAAAGTGCATCAAAATGGGGATAACTGTATTGAAAACCGTCACTTGGGGTGGCAAATCCCCGGCACCACGGTCGAAATTTACGTTTAACGGCTCCGCTTACGCGTCGCCGTAAAGCGAAATTTCCAACGCAAACCCGCAATTCACCCCCCCCCCCCCCCCAATGACAATCCATATACAGTTATCCCCGAAATCAGCAAATACTCATACCAGCGTATACTTTCCCGTTAGTACATCCACTCGCATCCATCAATATTTCAACCACAGCTAGACAACACTCATCCACACCCAGTGCAACAGCTTTAAATCAAAATTTTTAAGAAATAATTTTTATTATGTCAGGGTACAAAAAAGTTAACAAAACAACTTTTTGTAAACACAATGATGATGATGACAATATGACGGTGATATAATGTAAGCATCACAAACACCAAAAGACAAACCATAACAAAAATATACCGCAACACTCCGTACCTCCAAGGTCAAGGTCATACTTAGAGGTCAAAGGTCACAAAAAGGGTCCGAAACTTAAACCCGTCAATAACTTTCTTATTTCTGGATGGATTTTGAAATTACTTTGAAGAAATTTAAACCATCATGAGACGATGTATCACATGCAAACCCAGATCCGTACCTCCAAGGTCAAGGTCATACTCAGAGGTCAAAGGTAAAAAAAAATGGTCCGAAACTTAAACGCAGTCAATAACTTTCTTATCTCTGGATGGATTTTGAAATTACTTGGTAGAAATGTTGGCCATCATGAGACAATCTGCCTCACATAAAACCAAGGTCCTTACCTCCAAGGTCAAGGTCATACTTAGAGGTCAAATATGAAAAAGGGTCCAAAACTTAAACACAGTCAAAAAATTTCTATGGATGAATACGAACATAGACATATTTTCAGGCGGAGGCATCCGTGCCCTATGGACGCATTTCTAGTTTGGGTATATCGTTTATCAAACGACCCAAATCTTCTAACTAGGAAGCTTCCTATCTGTTTTGCCCACGTGACTATCACTGACCACGCACAAAATCCAGGCAATGGTTATTTAAATAATCACTATTTTTTTCCGGTGACGTCAGACCGCTGTGTATAAGCGTTGGTTATCTGTAGAATCTGCAATGGTGTACTGGGTCATTGGCTAACAGTGTAGACTCAGATCAGACGCCGCGTTTCAGTGTCTACAGTATTTGCCAACAGAACAGAAATTTAAGGGTTAAAATAAACAGTCTAAGTTCGAATTCAGAACTATTTTCCCAGCCTACACTCAGAGACAATCGACCAAACAGTGCTTTTTTTCTCATTGCAAATCTACATAGAGGATTTTACATGAGTATTTATGTAATATTGAAGTTTAATATTCAACGAGTTGAGGAAATTGGATAAAATGCGAGGCTTTGTCGAGCGTTTTATCACTTTTCCTCAACGAGTGTAATACATTTAATGAAACAACAACATGAATGCCAGCTTCTATTTATCATATGGGGCCGGTCTAAAACGTTGAATTTCTTGCTGAATTCAGCGACCTGCTGATCAGCTTAAGTGGTCTAAAACGCTAAATTGCTGATATGCTGAATTTTATTATTTTCATGTTTTTCACGGCGTTTTTTGCTTGTTTGGGGGATTTGTTATTGTGCAGTCCATAAAAAGCACTGATTAAGAGAAATTCAGCGTTTTAGACCCCTTAAGCTGATCAGCAGGTCGCTGAATTCAGCAAGAAATTCAGCGTTTTAGACCGACCCTATCATATGCCATTTAAAATTCATTTTATTCACGGATTTTTTTGACAAAAATGTCAATATTCCGTCATTAGTAAATAGGACATCGTAAAAGACGTCGTACGTGTAACGTTACTAGGCGTTTCTAACTAGTTTGCATATATAATCCGCCAGTGGATTACCGATTTATCATATGACATCGCGTCTGAGAGTGTAATAACGCCATGTAATATTTTTAATAATCCACAAGTGGATTAAATATGCAAATTAGCTAGATACGTCCCGTAACGTTACATGTACGACGTCCTTAACGGCGTCGCGTTTACTAACGGTGGAATATTGACATTATTGTAAACAATCGTGAATAAATTGCGTTTTAAATGTCATATGATAAATAGAATCTTGCATTCGTGCTCATGTATTATTGCAATTATTAAACTCGTTGAGGAAAAGGGATAAAATGCTCGGCAAAGCCTCGCATTTTGTCCCTTTTCCTCAACTCGTTTAATAAATTATATAATACATGAACACTCATGTAAGATTCTCTATTTAATACATGGCAATATTAAATTCTCAGACGCGACGTCATATGATGAATGTTTTACATGATTGCAGCTTATATTAATCTCACAAAACAATGCCACAAAATTTGAAGCAACGTCTCCCAAATGACCTTTACAGTGTTGACGGGGACGCTAAACCTCAAATCAAACAAACACGAAAACACGCCTATATGATTCTGACTCCCTTGAACCTTACTTTTATATAGTAATATAAAAGTGAAGGCAATGATCAGGGATTGATACAGTTAACCCACAGCTCCCATCAGAGACACCAAAGGGAAAGAAGCACAAACACGAAACAACTAGACCCTAATGGAAACTGGAGTTCACAGGGGGTAAATCTTATTTTTCTTATTTCTGCTCTAAAATATAGATGAGGCGTTTCTAACGTGTACCCACAATCCAAATTTTGAGAGAAATCAGAAAAATCACAATTTTTCATCTTAAAATGTTCGATTTTCAGCGTTAAAATTTACAATGTATTTGTATAGGAGTGTTTTCATAATGGGATATCAGCGTCTGTTGTATATCTGTTAACAATGGAAAATCGAATCATATTAGATTTCAAGACCATTAAGATATTTCGGGAAAACAGATAAGAATCAATTACTATTCATTGTATGTATTTGAGCTTATAAAAGAGATTGTGTTTACATACTTTCCCCCGCCCGTTTGGGCTTGGAAAAATATATTGGGCTGTATGCAGAGCTGAATCTGACCACACACGACTTAGAAGGACTAAGCCTGCCCAGGCAAAGCGGTGTGAGTCAGATCGTCCAATGCATATAAGCCTTCTGGTTTCATTGGTCTGCAGGGATTGAGATGTCATTTCATATCAATAAAAGTCCCACAAAATAGGAAGCAATGTCTCCAAAATGACATAAATACTGTTGACAGGGACGTTAAACCCCAATTCAAACGAACAAACAAAACAAAAAAAAATGCTTATACATTGTTGATACAAGATTATTTGCCTGCACAGTCTGAGCTTTGATTGACTTTGTGTATTTTCATCATGCAACGAAAGTCAAAGGCTGTCATAAGAAACAATTTCATTTTGCTGGGTCCCGGCGGTTTGTTTCTTTAATATGCAAATGCATTTGGCAAAGAAATTAAGACCCTCATAAGTGAAAAACTGTAACTGAAGATTGAATGCTTTGTCAAACTATGTATTGATGACTGTTCGTGAATATTTAAACAGCTAACTTGCATATATAAAATTCTTGTTTGGTTAACTCTGAAGCAATATCCATAGTGTAAGTTACTTTAAGCAAACGGTGTAGACCCTGATCAGACGCTGCGTTCTGCGGTGTCTGAACCTTTAATTCCTGTACTGTAAGCAAATATTGTAGACCCTAATTCTGATCTTGGTCAACATTATTTGCCAAGCCAAACCCATAATTCCAGTTCAGATTCTATTGATAACCCTATTTCTCAACAAGCTGGCCTCCCTGTGATAAAATTAACGCTGCTATTTTCTATAAATATAAAACCCGGATTTCCTAAGAATCAGTGATAGTCACGTGGACTTCAGCACTGATGAGGATTGTGTCCTTAGTAGCTGGGTTGTTTTTGTTTGTTTGAATTAAGTTTTAACGTCTCCGTAAACTATATAGGTAATGTTTGGAGCTGTTGCTTCCATTTTTGTGGGACTTTTACCCGATATTGAGATGAAATAACATCCCAAGCCCTGCCGCCTAATGAAACCTATAGGGTTTATATGCATGGACGTTCCGACTCGCATCACTTTGCCTGGACGGACTCAGATCATCTAAGCGGTTTACCAGTACTCATGTCTGGTTAGTTTCTGCTCTGCGTTGAATCCCCATTCAGCCCATCTGTTTCTCCAAGCGAGTGTGGGCGAAATTTTGGGTTGATAAATATTCAATCAACCCTATAAAAGTGAGTCGATCTCAGTAGCATGTTTTATGCGTTTAATTGGCAACACTGATCTTGAAAGATTTCTTTTCTACGGCCCTGTTTCCCTTTCACTGATTTAAGAAGGGAAATTCTCAGTTCCTGGCGAAAGAATGTCCACTATGCAGAGTGACCGCTCATGCAGAGCCAGTTCAGGAAAAACTGACTGGCCATCTTTGACCTAAAGAGCGTAAAATGGACATTTTTTTCTACAACGAAACAAACGTTCAGAGAGAAGTGGTAATTATAAAGACTGTGACTTAGAGAAATACGAGAGTTGGTTAGTAGACTTTAATCAGAAAGAAAAAAAAATGTGGTTATTACAGGGATAGTTGGAGAAATGTGGTTCGTACATGCAATTAGAGAGAACGGGAGAAATTGTAAAGAAAGTCAAGTCAAAGTTTTATTGCGCTGCGTACCAACGCAGCGCCATTTGTAATGGGTTTATGACACGGATTATGTATTCATGAAACTTGACTTTTCATTGATGTAAGCGAATTGTCAGTTACTGAAGTTCGCGTTATAGATAAAATTAAAGCACTATTTTAACAATCATAATTTGCGAATACATTCAATTATACATTTGTAATCTGATTTTTTGCCATTCGCATTCTATTTTTGATACATTCTGGATTTTTAATAGCGGACTATGTTTTTCGTTTTAATCGTCGAAAGGGTATTCGGTTTTGATTATTGTTTTATTTTCAATCAGTACAATCCTGGATATACTCCTGATATTCCATTGTTGAATTGTCCCAAAATTAAAATTCAATGTTTGAAATAGATGACGGTATGTCCATGTGTGTTTGAAATAGATGAGAGTGTTCCTACACAGAATGGTAGAATCTAAGGTTTAAAATTATCCCTTTCGATTCCAATGATCGTCTACTGCGTAATAATTGAGCCTGTTACTACAGCAAAGGATAACCCTTTCAACCCTGAAATCCGGCACAGATACTTATGCAAACAACGTAGATCCTGATGAGATTGCTTATAATAAGCCTTTTTATCAGGATATTTTACTTGCCATCCTGATGACGCTTTTAAACTATATTTAGTAGAATGGGCGTGCCAAAAGTCAGTGGTGCTAGAGTCCAATCCGGAAACTCAGGAGTGAAAGGGTTAAAGAGTAAATAAATCAAACCACTGGCAGCATGTATTTCTTTTCCAATGGCACTGAAGGGGAACTTAACCTTTAAATAATTGTGCCCTAAGCAAATAGTGTAGACCTTGATCAGACAGCACATTCTGATATAGGTCTTCACTGTTTGCAAAACCAAACACATGATTCCAGTCCATATTCTACAGATAACTCTCTAACATGTATGCGACACTCTGAACTCACAGCGATACAAATAAGCCCCCCCCCCACCCCCCCACCCCCCCCCACCCCCCACCCCCCCAATTTTTTCGCAAATGACCGCTACCTGGATTGATTTCCTAAAACATGCCATATAATTTTGACCCCCTTTAACCCCACTTT
This sequence comes from Lucinisca nassula, assembly GCA_963580285.1. Lineage (NCBI taxonomy): Eukaryota > Metazoa > Mollusca > Bivalvia > Lucinida > Lucinidae > Lucinisca > Lucinisca nassula. The sequence continues at coordinate 42,654,264 of OY757016.1, forward strand.
AAATAATTGTGCCCTAAGCAAATAGTGTAGACCTTGATCAGACAGCACATTCTGATATAGGTCTTCACTGTTTGCAAAACCAAACACATGATTCCAGTCCATATTCTACAGATAACTCTCTAACATGTATGCGACACTCTGAACTCACAGCGATACAAATAAGCCCCCCCCCCCCCCCAATTTTTTCGCAAATGACCGCTACCTGGATTGATTTCCTAAAACATGCCATATAATTTTGACCCCCTTTAACCCCACTTTTATATAGCAAAACTGGGTTAACGGTGGTATATATTATTTGTTCTCATTTCTGATTTGTTCAGCCCAACCCCCACCCCCCTCCGCCCCCCCCCCCCTGTCGGGGCTTGAAGAAATAGATGGGCTGCATGATGCTTCCACGCAGAGTTGAATCCGACCTACACACGAGTACTTAAGCCCAGGCAAAGCAGTGCAAGTGCCGGACCGTCCATGCTTATAAACCATATTGGTTTTATTGGGCGACGGGGCTTGAGATGTCATTTCATCTCAATGTCGGGTAAAACTCCCAGAAAATTTTGAAGCAACGTCTCCAAAATGACCTTTACAGTGTTGACGGGGACGTTAAGCCTCAAATCAAAGAAACAAAACAAATTTCTGATTTGTTTGTTTGTTTGTATTGGAGCTTAACGGCACAGTCAACACTATTTTAGGCCGACCTTGGAAGCGTCTGAATGGTGATCAGGAGGATGCGGGTTCGATACTTGCCGGGTCGGCAACATTCGTTCGTGGAGATTGAACATGAAATCTGTTCTACGGACATTCTCTCCCTTCCGCTGATTCAAGAAGGTCAGTTGTCAGTTTCTGACGATAGAATGTGCACTGTACTGGTTAATCGCTTTCGTATACGCCTGCCCAGGAAAAGGGTGGATAGGTAAACTGACCGGCTCAAAAATGACCTAAAATAGTGGTGACTGGGCTGTTTAACTCCAATACAAACAAATCAAAACGACAGCATTTTATGTCATTTTTGAGCCGGTCAGTGCTCTTGCTCATAATTATCGCCTTGCATCCCCGACGTGTGTACGAACATGTAGTCTCCTCATCATGGCATGACCTACATGGGAGAACATAAACTTTAATTAGATAGACAACATGCATTTAGAAAATAGGTATATTTGTGAATCTGAGTTGAGCACGTTTATTAATGACTGGGTAAAAATCTTGGACAAAGGGGGACAGGGACTGAAATTCAAATTATCTGATTACGGTATTGTGAGGAAGAGACTCAAATGGATAGAATCCTTTCTTTGCTACAGTAAAAAGAGAGTTGTTGTTAATGGGTGAATCCTGGAAGATTTGTCTGGGGTACTACAAGGGACTGTTCTTGGTCCACTGTTAAGTTTCCCTGTCTATTAGTGATATTTCCACAGACACTGACGTAGAAATATCACTGTGACCGACGACTGTGTTTGCTACCGGGAAATTAGAAATACAGATGACTCACTGAAACTTCAGAATGATAGATGTCGGCACGAACATGGGGCATGAAAGTTTAGCCCGTTAATGCATGTGTATGCGGATAGCTAGGAAGAGAGCCAATAAAATTGAGGCGTCTTAAACCTAAGAGGGAACGGTCCTCGAGAATGTGGATTCCATTAAATACCTTTGTGTGACAATCACATACGTTTTGAGATGGACTACACACATATGCGATATGTATACTAAGGCAGATAAAACGCTTGGTTTCTTGAGGCGAAATCTTCACCAGTGTCCTCAGGATGTAAATGGGGCAGCAGGTAAAGGACTTGTTCGCCCAATATTGGAATATGGTAGTTGTATGTATGGGACCCCAAGGGAATGATCCTCGATGAAGAAATTGAAAACGTCACCAATGGAGCTGCTACATTTGTAACAAGAAATTATTGCTTTGATACTGAGAGTATGACTGGGATACTAGGAAAACTATGATGGGAGTCTCTCAAAAATACGAGAAGAGACAGTATACAAAGGTCTAAAGGGTCCTGCCAGCAAGCACTCCAACAGATGACATTGTTCCCCCAGCTTTAGGCGCTGTAGAAATCACCATTAATTGGCATTCCAGACACCTAGTGCAAGAACTGACATTAACAACGGATGTGACTAATAGTTTTGTCTTCTATCCTGTTCACAAGGTTTTTATGTCGAATCCATTATGACCTTGACATCTTACCCTTGACCTTGAAAATCAACAGTGTTAATCCTTTCTCCATGGGGAACATTTGTGGAAGGTTTGATGCTTCTATGATGATAGCTTTGTCTTCTATCCTGTTCACAAGATTTTTAATGTCAAGTCCATGGCCATTGTGACCTTGGCATTCAATCATTGACCTTGAAAATCAATAGGGTTAATCCTTTCTCCATGGGGAACATTTCTGGAAGGTTTGATGCTTCTATGAAGATAGCTGTGTCTACTATCCTGTTCACGAGGTTTTAAATGTAAAGTCCATTGTGATCTTGACATTTGACCCTTGACCTTTAAAATCAACAGGATTCATCCTTTCTCCATGGAAAACATTTATGGAAGGTTCGATGCTTCTATGATGATAGCTTTGTAGTCTATCCTGTTCACAAGGTTTTTAATGTTAATTCCATTGCGACCTTGACATTCTATCCTTGACCTTGAAAATCAATAGGGTTCATCCTCTCTCCATGGGAAAAATTTGTGGAAGGTCTGGTGCTTCTATGATGATTGCTTTGTCTTCTATCCTGTTCACAAGGTTTTTAATGTCAATCCATTGTGATCTTGACATTTGACCCTTGACCTTGAAAATCAATAGGGTTCATCCTCTCTCCATGGGGAACATTTATGGAAGGTTTGGTGCTTCTATGTTGATAGTTTTGTCTTTTGTCCTGTTCACAATGTTTTTAATGTCAAGTCCATTGTGAACTTGACATTTGATACTTGACCTTAAAAATCAAAAGGATTTATCCTCCCGTCATGTGGAACATTTGTGGAAGGTTTGATGCTTTTCTGATGATGCCTTTGTCTTTAATACTGTTCACAAGGTTTCGGACACACATACACACACACACACACACATGAACGCATGACTGCGATGCTATATCCCCACTGCAACATTGTTGCGAGGGGCTAATAACGAACAATCAGGTATTGTGTCATTGACTGGCGATAGATAGATCTCACAGAGATTCAAAATGCCTAAAGTATTTGGTTGCTTTTTTGCGGCGAAATGCTCTTTATGACCTGCTCGCGATGTTCCATACTCTTGTTCCACCTTCTCTGTTGATGGTTTGCACTGCCCTCAGTTGAGAATGGCCTTAGAAAACCATTCCTATTTTTTTTCTTTTGTATTAGACCTAACCCTTTAAAGACATGCAAAATAATGAAATCATTTAATGAATTAAAGGCAACAAAAGTTGTTTTCCGCAGCGCTTCCTCCTTTGCTCCAACATGGAACAATTTTTTACTTGTTATTCTCTGATATACAAAGTACACAGCAAGAGAGTCATATGAAAGTACATAACCTAGCTGTAACTAAACATCTACAGTGTAAACAATTTCTCAATTTCAAAGGAGCTCATTGGATTGTCAGTTGGACTGTTGAATGGAGAGACATAATTAGTAGACCGTTACGTAGACAGAGAATGAGTAAAAAATTCTTTGTTAGACAGAACTGATTAATAGATCCTCAGCAAAAGTAAAATAAGAAAGGAGACAAGCATTGAAGAGAAAGATAGAAGTGGTTAATAGAGGAGGGAAGAAGATACCGGTAGAAAAAGTTAGAAGCTGGTTAGTAGTATGTTTGATAGAGAGAAGTTGTTAGTAGTTTGTTTAATTAGAGAGAAGTGTTAGTAGAAAAGAAAATGCGATTGTTAAGGAAGAATGAAAGGAGAGTAAGAAGCGAATCTATGGGGTGCCGTTTTACTATTTAATCCATATTTATAGATATTCCATAATTCGATTTATGGATATCCATAGTTCGAATTATGGATAACCATAATTCGATTTATGGCTGTCTATAAATAGTAAAAGGGCGCCCCATACGAATCTACCATTAACGGCTCCTCACCGAGGAAACCGCTTGAAACGTAAGCAATAGACTTTTGTTCTTCCCACATGAGAATTTCCTGCGTGGTCCTTTTATATCCAAGCACGCAAGCTTCCGCGCAGAGCTGAAACCGACCCGTCCATGAGTACTGGTAAACAGCTTAGAGGATCTAAGCCTGTCCAGGCAAATCGATGCCAGTCGGACCGTCCGTGCTTATAAAGCCTATTGGTTTCATTGGACGGCAGGGCTTGAGATGTCATTTTATCTCAGTGTCGGGTAAAAGTCCCACATAATTGGAAGCAGCGTCTCCAAAATGACCTCTACATGCAGTGCTGACGCGGACGTTAAACCTTAAACAAACAAACAAACTAGAGCTAGCAGTCGATGGCAAGCCATCGCAAATCCCCACGCTTTTGCCACATAGCAGACGTGACCTTTTGATCCCTTGAGATTACCCCTTTGGGCGGAGCCAACTATAACATCCCTCTCACATGCCCTCACCATGTAAGGAAGTCATGTAGCAAATATGGTTGCATTCCAGCCAGTGGTTAAGGAGGAGATAGCGTGACGGACAGACAGACAGACGGACGGAGGCGTTCACAATATCCCCCAACGGTTTCTTTAAAAGCGTGGGTATAATAAAAAACATCAATAAATGTAGTCACTAGAGCGATGACAAAAGTTTTATAAAAATAGCCATACTGACCTTGACCATGAGGTTATGATCTTGAAAGTCAACTCACTCGAGATACTGTCATAAGTAACATTTGTGAGAAGTTATATTGAAATCAATCAAGAGATGTAGGCGCTAGATCGATGACAAAGTTTTTCTAAAAATAGGCACAGTGACCTTGACCTTGAAAGTCGAACTCGCTCAAGATATTGTCATATGGAACATTTGTGTGAAGTTATATTGATAGCGGACAAGAAATGTAGGCGCTAGAGCGATGGCAGTTTTTCTAAAATAGGTACAGTGACCTTGACCTTGAAAGTCGAACTCGCTCAAGATATTGTCATAGGGAACATTTGTGTGAAGTTATATTGAAACCGGACAAGAAATGTAGGCGCTAGAGCGACGACAAAGTTTTTCTTAAAATAGCCACAATGACCTTGACCTTGAAAGTCAAACACACTCGAGATATTGTCATAAGAAACATTTGTGTGAAGTTATATTGAAATCGGACAAGAAATGTAGGCGCTAGAGCGATGACAAAGTTTTTCTAAAAATAGCCACAGTGAACTTGACCTTGAAAGTCAAACACACTCGAGATATTGTCAAAAGGAAAATTTATGTGAAACTATATTGAAACTGGCCAAGAAATGTAGGCGCTAGAGCGAATACAAAGTTTTTCTAAAAAAAGCCACAGTGACATTGACCTTGAAAGTCAAGCACGCTCGAGATATTTTCATAAGGAACATTTGTTTGAAGTTATATTGAAATCGAACAAGAAATGGAGGCACTAGAGCGATAACAAAGTTTTTCTAAAAATAGCCAGAATGACCTTGACCTTGAAAGTCAAACACATGCGAGATATTGTCATAAGGAACATTTGTGTGAAGTTATATTGAAACCGGACAAGAAATGTAGGCGCTAGAGCGACGACAAAGTTTTTCTTAAAATAGCCACAATGACCTTGACCTTGAAAGTCAAACACACTCGAGATATTGTCATAAGAAACATTTGTGTGAAGTTATATTGAAATCGGACAAGAAATGTAGGCGCTAGAGCGATGACAAAGCTTTTCTAAAAATAGTCACAGTGAACTAGACCTTGAAAATCAAACACACTCGAGATGTAGCCAAAAGGAACATTTGTGTGAAATTATATTGAAATGGGTCAAGAAATGTAGGCACTAGAGCGATTACAAAGTTTTTCTAAAAATAGCCACAGTGACCTTCACCTTGAGGCCACGACCTTGAAAGTCAAACTTGCTCGAGATATTTTCATAAGGTACACTTGTGTGAAGTTATATTGAAGTTGGTGAACAAATATAGGCGCTAGAGCGATGACAAAGTTTTTCTAAAAATAGCCAGTGACCTTGAGGCCACGACCTTGAAAGTCGAACTCGCTCGAGATACTGTCATAAGGAACATTTGTGTGAAGTTATATTGAAATCGGTGAAGAAATGTAGGCGCTAGGGCGATAGCGTGACTTTTACAGTGTACCGCGACCTTTTGACCCCTTGAGATGTCCCTTTTGGGCGGAGCCAACCATAACGTCCCTCTCGCGCAGCCTCGCCATGTAAGGAAGTCATGTAGCAAATATGGTTGCATTCCGGCCAGTGGTTAAGGAGGAGATAGCGTGACGGACGGACAGACGGTCAGACGGACAGACGGTCGGAGGCGTTCACAATATCCCCGAACGCTTTTTTTTAAAGCGTGGGGATAACAAACAAACAAACAAACAAACAAACAAACAAACAAACAAATCATGTGATAATGTGGCGGATTAGGGATCTGATTGTTTTAGTTTCTGTTCGTTTCCCTTTTCAATTGTTAACGTGGTTTCAAGACAGACCTAGTCTTAGCCGGTTACATGGACGCAAACCATGAAAATGCGTTCTCTCGCCACGGGTTTCTTGTTGTTGTTCCTCGTGAAGGGAAAATGTGGAATCACAGGGGAAACCAACAGCCACTTTATGCATACTCTCAGAAATAGTACTCCTAGTGTCCATAAAGACGCCTATTTTTTGAGTCAAATACCATCAATACAACGCATGTTTAAAGTCTACGAACAGACTGCGAGAATGCACAGGCTGATCTGCGTCTTCGCTGGTCTACAAGTCCGAACACGGTCTCGTTTGACGCGACATTAGCAATCAGTAAAGGGGTAAAACTCTTACTGTCGGAACATTCCATTACGATAACACACCCGTATGACAAAACCAGTAAAATTCCTATATGAAGACCACCTTTGGGACTGTTCAAAAGTGGTCTTTGAGACCACTTTTGAACAATCCCAAAGTTGGTCACTGACCAGATGACACGGTATGCAGAAACCACACAAAAAAAAATAAATTTAACGTACTGTATAAGCATTTTAAAGTATAATTAGTCTTAATATTTGGTGGTCTTAATAAGGGAATTTTACTGCATTCCTTTATGTCTTCTAAATGGTTACTTTTCTGGTGAAAATTTCAGATATTTTTCTTATATTTTCTATAAACATCGAGGCAGCTCTAACGAGTACTTATTTCTTGGGGCAGTAATTAGAAAACTAATGAATACCCCTGTAAACCCAGTTTTATCTGTATAAAGTGGGGTTTAGAGGACTTGTTAACATGATGTTTTTTTTTCTTCCTACGAATGTTGCATGATTTCAGTGTCTTACCAACTGAATCCATTAAATGCAAACAGTTCAGACTCGGATCAGACACTACTGTCGGTCTTTAACCATATTAAACTTGACAGAGATATCATCGTGTCAATTTTGTAGAAGATTGAAGCACACAAGGTTTTAATGAAATCTGACCTGGTGACCTAATTTTATCTGACATGAACCATATTTGAACTTGATTGTGATATCATTAAGTCAAACATTCTGAGGTTTCATGAGGATGGAAGCAAATCTGTGATTTCTAGGGTGCACGCAATGTTTTAACGAACTTTGACCTAGTGACATAGTTTTTAATCCCACATGACCCATATTCGAACTTAACCGAGACATCATCAAGTCAAACATTCGGGTGAAGATTCATGACGATTTATGCAAAACTGTGGTCTCTGGGGCGTGCGTAATGTTTTTTGTGTTTTTTTTTTTTACGAAATTTGACCTACTGACCTATTTTTTAATCCGAAATGACCCATATTCAAACTTGAACAAGACATCATCAAGTCAAACATTCAAGTGAAGTGCCATGTAGAGTAAAGCAAACAAAAACTGTTGCCTCCAAAGTGCACACGAGGTTTTAACGAAATTTTACCTAGTGACCTAGTTTTGATTTGACATGATCCATATTCAAACTTAACTGAGATATCATTAAGTCAACATTCAGGTGAAGTTTAATGAAGATTGAAGCAAAGCTGTGGCCTCTGTACACGAGGTTTTAACGAAATTTGACCTAGCGACCTAGTTTTGATCTGACATGATCCATATTCAAACTTGACCGAGATATCATCAAGTCAAACATTCAGGTGAATTTTCATGAAGATAAAAGCAAAACTGCGGCCTCTAAGGTGCACATAATGTTTTAACGAAACCTTATCTAGTGGCCTAGTTTTGATCCGACATAACCCATATTCGAACCTGACTCAGATATCATCAAGTCAAACATTCCAGTGAAGTTTCATGAAGGTCGAAACATTACTGCGGTCTCTAAAGAGCACACAATATTACCTAGTGACCTAGTTTTGATCCGACATGACCCATATTAGAATCTGACCGAGATATCATCAAGTCAAACATTCAGGTGAAGTTTTATGAAGATTTAAGCTAAAATGTGGCCTCTAGGGTGCACGCAATGTTTTAACGAAATCTGACCTAGTGACCTAGTTTTCGATCCGACATGACCCATATTCGAACTTGACTGAGATATCATCAAGTCGATTTTACGCGGCCGCAATTCTCGCCCTTACTTCCCTGATAATTCCAACTTTGTCATCAAAATGTTAAAAATGCCACAAAATGGTATATTTTTTTTTTTCGGAAATTCTTTCGAAAGTGTAAAAATAAAAACGGTGGTGGAGGTGTACATTTGCCCAAGTCTGTTAATTAAGTGTCCATTGTAGAATTATTTGTTTACAAAAAAAGCAATACAATCTTGTATGAGAATTATGCCTACATTCATAGATGAATACTAAAGAGACTTCTACATATTTTTGTTTAAAGGGACTTTCACTTGATATGAAAAAAAATGTTAAAAAAAAATTAAAAATGTAAATGTAGACTTACATTCAGAGATGAAGACTTAAGAGACTTTTGCATATTTTTTGTTAAAAGGGACTTTCATTTGATATAAAAATGTAAAACAAAACTAAAAATATGTAAACGTAGGGACTTGAGCAGGTCTAGTAGTGGTGGGGTTAGGGCTTAAATCGATTTTACGCGACCGCCCGCTATTCTCGCCCTTAATTACCTCTTATAATTCTTTCTAATTCTTTCGAAAGCGTAAAAAGAACATACAAACGGCCTTCAACTAGAAGCGACCATCTTTGAAAGAAATCCAAGCGAAAAACAAAACAAACCCCCCCCCCCCCCCCCCAAAAAAGAACGCACGTCAAGTCTTTAATTTCAGTCTATTTGTCTTCTAACATTTACGTTTTCAATAGCTTTCTATTTTTTAATTGAACGCTATTGACGGTATGACATAAAAGTGTTGGCTGGGCCGTTAAACACCAAATCTAATAAACAAGCAAACAAACAACTAGGCAAATTGCTTGTTTCAGCATCATTTTCTATCGTCGTGTTTTCCGAAGACAGCACGAGAACAAGCCTTTATAAATTTGACCCCCTTAAACCCCATTTTTATATAGTAAAATTGGGGTTTAAAGGTGCATTATTGAGCTATCTGGAAAAAATGCTTCCAAAAATAAAATACATATAGCCGGTATTTTTCATTAAAACAATACAAATGAATGCATTTTATGCAAAAATGCGAACAATTATGATGACAGGTAAACGAGTTTGAGAGGGATTCCCTAACTAGGGTTCGCACACTAGTTAGATCTATTTTTAGTTCGTAACAAAAATAGAATCCCCATATATGACGTAATGCGACATTCATTTTTGGCCTTGTTGGCTTAGGTCATGCCTGAATCGGAAGAAATATGACGCTGAATACAATGTCATAAGTAACGACACTCAGAGACGATACTGTCGCCATGTATGTGTAAAGTGACAGATTTATTTTTAGAGCAGAAATTCCGAACGCATGTTCAGAGCTAAGGGTAAACACGACTGAAAACGACCATTTTCGCAAAGTTCTGAAGCTGTATTTGGCTCCAAAAGTGTACACATGACAAAGGAGTATGCATTGAAGAAAAAAACAGAAAAAAAAAATTGAGACCCGGTAGCTCAATAATGCACCTTTAAGGGGGTATACACTATTTTTTCTTATTTCTGCTCAAAAACATAGATTGGGGGTACTCAATAGAGCCGCCTCGTCAAGTCCCCGCAGTATATTTTTTGAGCAGAAATAAGAAAAACATCAGAATTTTCATAAGAAAACATTCCTTTTTTTATGGTAAAATTATGCGTGTTTTCATAATGAGAATTGCAGATGTCAGCAAGCATGAAATATTGTTGAAGTTCACATCACCGAGTTATAAGTGAACTCTTTCATTAGTTGTATAACACATTCATATGACATAGTGCATTATTTCATATCTCTAAAACTAATATTTTTTTTTATCAAAAGCTGCGAGTATTTTCTTATTTTTGCCCCAAATATAAATTGTAGGTGCTCTTCGGAACTGCCTAAAAGAGGCGGTACTAATGAGAACCAACAATTTTTCATTTGGAGCATAGATAAAAGCAATAGTAATTCTCATATTTCTCTATAAAAAGACAGGGGCTAAGCATACTGTTCGCAGATACGCACATGCGTACACATTACAAACGTGAAATAGAGACGACGACGAAGTAGAAGACGTTGAAAGAAAGAAAGACGAAAATAATAATAATAAGAAGAATAAGCAGAAGAAGAGGGAGAAAAAGTAGTAGTAGAAGAAGAAGAAGAAGAAGAAGAAGAAGAAGAAGAAGAAGAAGAAGAAGAAGAAAGAAACAATACTAGTAAAATATAAATAATTTATATCCCCGTAAACCCGAATTTTCTCTATATAAATTGGGGGGGGGGGGGGGTTTAGTGGGGTCTTCATTACACGAACTTGTTTACCTGATATAACATCAGTTTTGCAACAAATGGGCCAGGAGCCGGTTGTGCAAAGCATTGTAAGCGTAACGAGCTCGTTAGTGGTCATTTTGTTAACTGTTCAAGCAAGTACACTATCCAAAATTTTGGTTTTGGTTTGATTTGAGGTTTAACGCCCCCGTCAACACTTTATAGGTCATTTTGGGATGTTGCTTCCAATTTTGTGGGACTTTTACCCGACATTAAGATGATATGACATCTCAAGCCCTTTCGCCCAATCGGTCCCCGCCCATCGGGGCTTGAAGAAATAGATGAGCTGCATGATGCTTCCACGCAGAGCTGAAACCGACCGCACACGAGTACTGGTAAATCACTTAGAGGATCTAAGCCTGCCCAGGCAAAGCGGTGTGAGTCGGACCGTCCATGCTTATAAACCATTATGGTTTCATTGGCAGACAGGGCTTAAGATTTCATTACATCTCAATGTCGGGTAAAAGCCCCACCAAATTGGAAGCAACGTCTCCAAAATGACCTATACAGTGTTGACGGGGACGTAAACCTCAAATCTAACAAACAAACAAACATGTCTGCCAATGAAACTAATAGGGTTTATAAGCAAGGACGATCCTACTCGCACCGCTTTGCCTGGGCAGGCGGTTTATCTGTTTCAGCTCTGCGTGGAAGCATCATGCATCCCATCTATTTCTTCAAGCCCCCATGGGCGGGGGCCGCCAAAGTTTTGGTATTTTTACTGAAAAATTACTCACTTTTTTGTCAAGGGATATATATGTATATTTGCCAAATTAAATTATCAAAGTTTTAACGGTTCGCTAACTAACGACGTCGTTAGTTTTGAACAACTGGCATCAGATCTCTCGCCGCTGTGTGTTCGAACCTAGTTCGGGTCACAAAGTCCAGCAATGGAAGATCGGGCTTTTTTTTTCTCTTTCTTGTTTTCTTTTTGCACCGGTTTAAACTCACCTCTGATTTACGATCCGTTCGAGGAAGTAATGAAATAATCTTGAAAGATGTTCGAAACATGAATTGCATAAACCTAGGAAGGTAAATATAAATATAGATAGGCCTAAGGCAGTTGTGTGTGCGTGCGTACGTTCGTCAGTTTTTCGTCCCACCAACAATTAAGGTCGTATGTAGACAGAACCTCGGTTTAAAGACATCCGAAAGTTTGAAGAAGGTGAGTGAGTGTGTGTTTGAGTTTTACGTCCCACCAACAGCTAAGGTCATACGGAGACGGGACCTCGATTTATAGACTTCTCCGAAAGTCTGGAAAAGCCCGGGATCGATCCTGCAACCCGTGGTTTACAAGACGAGTAGCGTAACCACTACAACACGGAGGCTTCTACATGTAGGTAGGTATGTAAATATTTCTCGTGAATATAGACAAGCTTGTCCTGCTGGAGATGATCAGGTGTTGCTTTTTTGTGTGTGTTTTCCGGTACTCCGGTTATCGCCCATCTTTGATTAAAGATCTGCTCAGTGGACTATTCCTGGGTCAAATATTGCAATAACGAGTCCATACAATGAACACCCCCTTATATCTTACTTTATATATGAAAATAGGGTGTGTGGGGTATAAAGTATTTTTCTTAATTCTGCGCCAAGCCATTAGTTGTGGGTACTCTTAAGAACCGCCTCAAAGAGGCGGTTCTAACGAGCACCCACAATCTATGAATGGAGTACAAATAGGAAGAATATCATGGATTTTCCTCGGAAAAGTAGCCATTTTAAAGATGTGAATAATGCACTATGTCGCACGGGTGTGTTATCGTAACCTCTTTTCCGGTTTCAATGCCAACGAGGGGAGACCAATCTACCTTTGGCGTTCCATTCAAAGGGAGATAAAACATAAGCCGATTATCCAAACGTGAAAATCGAATATAAAATTACATAATTACACAGTCAGTGGTCAGTATCAATGTGTAAATGGGGTCATATTTCTTTCCGATAAACACATACGTAAAAAGTACTGATATTATCAAAGGTTGAGGAGTCAATACCACGCTTTTTCGTAAATGTTTCTATAAACGGTTTATAAAAAACATAGATTTTGGTAAGTAATTAATTTCATGTAAAAACATGTTGATATAATACACTTTATTTTATTATTCTGTTTCTGTATCTTTTCTTTCTGTTCAGTGTTTGTTTGTAATCGGCATTTTTAATCGGCATTTTCCTTCTTATGGGTCACGAGTGAAAAAACACTCTAAGCTTATTTTACTCTATGAAACAAGTGTGTCTATTGCGAAAACACATCTATACAAATACATTGCAAACATTACCGCCGAAAAAAAAAGAAAATTTTAAGATGAAAAATTTGAATATTTTTCTTATTTCTGCTCAAAATATAGATTGTGGGTACAAATTAGAACCGTCGTTCTAATGCGTACCCACACTCTATATTTACAGCAGAAATAAGAAAAATAAAGTATACCCCTGTAAACCTCAGTTTTACTATATAAAAGTGGGGTTCAAGGGGGGGGGCAAAATTATATAGGCGTGTTTTCGTGATGATTAAGGGCTAAAACGTGACATCTGGCATGTGTGCTTTGCGAGGAATCAGATCAGCCTGCGCATCCACGCGGTCTGATCTGAGTCTTCGTTTAAGGTACGATGGATGTCCATTGACACAAATTATTCTAAATTCAATGTGCGCACACAGGTTTAATTTTGTCTCGGGATGCGCTAAAGTTTGTCTCCGCGCAAACAGGCTAAATTTTGTCTTCTCGGTGCACACACAGGCTGTACTGTGTCTTCTCTGAAAACAGGCTAATTTTTTGCCGCCTTCCTCTATGCACACACAGACCGATTTTTTATCTTTTCTGTGCACACACATGCTCTCTTTTGTCTTGTGTGCGAATACAGGCTGAATTTTGTCTTTTTGTACGAGCATAAGCTGAATTTGTCTTTATTGTGCGCGCAGGCTAAAATTATCTCGGTGCCGAAACAGGCCGAAGTTTGCCTTCTTTGTGCACACACAGGCTGTACTTTCTCTTCTAAGTGCGAACATAAGCAGATATGCGTTTTCTATTTGCGCATGCAGACTGAAATGTGATTTTTTTGCGTGTGCCTATTATGGAAAATGTCTATAGTGCAGCATCATGGTTTGCAAGACGCTTCTCAGCCACGCAATCAAGCGTTTGCTTCAGGTGGATCAATAGATTGGTTCCCTCGTCGTTATCTCCGCTAGATGGCTACTTCTTCTTTGGTAGACTGCTATATCATTAGTAGGGACCAGCTGCGTAAATGTGTTAATAAATAAAACGGGTTTCCCATTGAACTGTAAATAACCCATTTTCCGTACGCAGGAGTGACAACCCCCACCCACCCCTCCTAATTTGGAAAATTACCTCAAATTCATGCAGTATTTCACATTCTGCAAATTACCCGGAATTCGCACCCTCCCCACATTTTATAGAGTCTGCGTACGGACCTGAATCATGTTCTAAAATGAAAATGTTGCTGTATGTATGGCGAACAGTGCTGGTCCTGATCAGACGCGATGTACTGTCTATCCGATTTGGGTCTATGCTGTATGTCTAATAACGATACCACCTTTAAACGTTTTGCTCTAAAATATTCCTAGGTTCTAAGATATGTTATAAGCAGAAGTGCGAAAAGTTACGTTATATTGGCTTTTTTTTTTTGGTCGGCTTAGCATACATATGTGCAAACGTCCATTTCTTTCTAACAATTTTATTAATAATATTTTCCGAAAGTCGTCGCGTGAGAGCGCGGGCTATATTAAGATACTGTTTTTGTTTTCCTTTCATGACGGAGGAAGCCTGGCATTGGCCTGACCTATTTCGTTTGATCCTTAAATGCCAGTATTTAAGCAAACAGTGTAATCCTGAGCAGCCGGCTGAGCAGACGCCACATTCCGCGCCACATTGTGATCTGGGTATTCAGTCTTTGCGAAACCCAGCACACGATTCCTTACCAGACTCTATAGATAGCTCTGACTCACATGTAACATCGACAAAAATAGCGCGACGTTTTCTATTTATAATGATAACATTGGCTTCCCCAAATCAGTGATTGTCACGTGGGCAACAGCATTATTTTTTATTTGCCTTTTAGTAACTTTGGGTCGATTGTAAAACAATCGACCCAAAAACAGGTGTTGAATCTTTACATTTCTGATACAGGTTTAAAATTACATGTAGTGGCATGTTTTAGAATTCGTCTTCTTTGCCTTATTCTCGATCATTGAAGGTCCGCTAGAACCGCCTCAGTGAAGCCATTCTAAACTTTCTTTTTAGTAGAGTTACAATACTAATCTTTATATCTGCAATCCCCACTTTTTATTATAAAATCATTGCCTTCTCTTCTACTTAACAGCAGTGCCCACTGCAAGGGTGTTAGTGTAATGTACGCACTATAACAAAAATGAAAAGTCTGTGAAATGAACACTCCATCAAACCCACTTTATATAGAGAAAACTGGGGTTATAGGGGTACACATTATTTTCTTATTTCTGCTCCAAGACATAGATTGTGATGGGAATGTCACGGAATAAACTTTTTGTTTTTCAGAAAAATACAAGGTCTGCATAAAACCAATCAGAAAAAGCAGAATGCGGTAAAAATTCATTCCTTTATTATAAGCTGCATTTATTACGATGATTTACATATTAGGTGAAAGTAGATTCATGTAGGTATTTGGATTCTTACCCATGTCGGTGTCGCAGAGTAATTTTCTATAAATAAACGAAGAGAAACCATCAGACAGCTTTACAATTCTGTGATGTATATATATTGACCTACAGTAGCGCTCGGACAAATCACGTGATCAGCCATCAACTACAATCGTCCGTTTTTAAAATAGAAGTCTGTGTAGCTGTCTACTTCTTTGGGTAAATAAAACATGTAACTGTGTGTAAAACTTTAGGTAAAAACATGTAACTAAGACTTCTAACCCGAGACGCCGTTCTACGCTTTTGGTAAACATGAAACCAAATCTTCGGATTTGAGACGTCTGTATATATATATAATGTAATACACAAATGGAGATTGAAGCTGGATACATGTAGTATTCATTTAGCAATGGGTAGAAAAGGTTTGGGAATTCGTAGGCACTACTACTACTAATACATTGAGACTATTCAACCGCATAGGAAAACTGACGTAAAATAAACATTTACATTAGTTTAGCCTAAGTCAGACTTTGAAACAGCTCTCAAGCGATGCACAAAATAAGTCATATAATGGACTGAACGGTACAGAGCAGTTAAGTTTAATTTGAAACACTTTCGAATACATGAATGTTTAAACGATTGAAATGTTTTCACTGATTTAAGCAAGTTTTAGCATTTTATAATGTGCAGATATTCCTGTCATTTGCTCGTGTTTTTTTTTTCATAAATTACAGAAAAAATGGTGGCTATTTTTTATATTAATCTTCGCGTGAATCCTATCCGCCATTATTATAACCACCCAAGTGAATCATTTTTCGTGGCAGATCTAGTTTTAGTAAGTACTTACATTACGTTAAATCTAGCCAAAAGATACTTTTGTGTAAAGACAAAATCTAGTCTATAACAATAAAATCCAATCAAAATATACCTTCGCATGTAATAAGTCATTCAGTTTAAAGAATTATCTAGAAGCAACTTCTAAAACATTTTTAAATTGTATATGACTGCACATCTCTCACCGAATCATGCTTTATTATTGATTTTGTAACAATGTGATTATCATTGCTAAATAAGAGTACCAATAAGCTATTATAAAAATGCTTTGTTTTCTTTTAATTGCAGACAATTAAAATACTTTAGACAACAAATAGTTTCAATATTTTTTTATTTATTTATTTGTTCTACAAATAAACTGCTGGTGAACTGAGTATCTTATGTATTTTAAAAATAATCTAAAACCCAAAGTTTAGAAAAATTGCCAGTCCACATATTGGATTCCTTTTTTGAAGGAAGCCAACTTGTTTGTTTGCTCTGTGAACATTCAGGCTGACATTTGTCTTTTCTTTTCACATGCAAGCTGCATAGTTTCTTCTCTTTATGCATACAGGTAGCATTTTGTCTTCTCTGTGTGGACACAGGCTGTATTTTGTCTTCTCTGCGCACAGACAGGTAACATAGTCTTCTTTGTGCATACACAGGCTGTATTTTGTCTCCTGTGTGCACACACAGGCAGTATTTTGACTTCTGTGTGCGCACACAGTCAGACTTTTGTATTCTATGTGAGCACACAGGCTGTATTTTGTCTATTCTGTGCACGGACAGGCTGTATGTGTAAACAGGCAGCATTTTGACTTCGCTGTGCACACACATGCTGTATTTTGTTTTCGGTGAAGACTAAAGGCTGCAGATTTTGTATTCTCTGTGCGCACACAGATAGCATTCTGTCTTCTCTGTGCACACATAGGTTGCATTTTGTCTTCTCTGTACACACAGGCTACAGTTGTCCTTTCTCTGTGCACGTTGGTTACATTTGTATAATCTGTGCACAGGTAGGTTGCATTTTGCCGCCTCTTAGCGAACATAAGCTGAATTGTGTATTCAATGTGCGGATTCAGGCCAATTTTGTCTAATCTCACGAAGAAAACAACTTGTCCTGCGTGCGCATATGGAAGACAAAATTATAGCCTATGTGCGAACATAGAACACAAAGTCCAATCTATATGTTCTCACAGGAGAAAATATTCAGCCTGGGTGCACACCCAGAAAACACAGTTCAGATTGTATACGCACATTGAAGACAAAATTCAGACTGTGTGCGTCCATAGAAAAACCCAAAAGTGTATTGTGTGCTCACTAAGAACCTTAACTTCAGCTTGTGTGCGCACAGATAAGACATGACGCATCTTGGACACGCGTATACTCGGACCCATCAATATCAATACAGTATTGATGGATTCGAAGCGTATAGAAAACGAAAATGCAACCTGTGTGTACACGCAGAAGACAATTTTTGTCTGTTTCTGTGTATATACAGGCCTGTGCACAGAGCGGCTTTATTATGTCTTTTCTGTATATACAGATGCTGTATTTTGTCATCACTGTGCGTCAAAAAAGACAGCACTTTGTCTTATCTGTACACACACTGGCTAAAAATATTCTTCTCTGTGTATACCCATGCCTGTTTGCAGACCAGCTTAATAATGTCTTTATGTGCGGAAACAGGCTGAATCTTTTTCTTCTGTGTGCGCAAGGAGGGTGATATTTTTCTTCTTTTTTCGCACACAGACCGAATTTGTCTTCGTGCTTGTAGAGGCTGACTAGTGTCTTTTATCTGTGCACGCAGGCTGAATTTTGTCTTCGGATGCGCATACAAGCTGAATTTTGTCTAACATAGGCTAGAGTGCGTCTTCTGTCTTCGAAAACATTCTGAGTGCAGAAACATGCTGCTTTATGTATTCTGTGTGTGCATACACGCTGATTTTTGTCTTTTACGGGCGCACACAGGCTAAATATTATATCTTGTGTTTACACGCAAGATGAATTTTGTCTAATCTTTGTGCGCACACAAGCTGATTTGTGTTCATGCTCACGAACTCTGAATCTCTTGTCTTTCTTGTGTGCACACAGCCATGCACTGGCTGTATTTGTCTTCCATGTGCACAGTGGCTTATTTATGTCTTTTTCATGCACACACTGGCCGAACTTTGGTTTTCCCTGTGTTATGGGCTTACGTATTTGGACATAGGCAGACAGTACGCGGCTTCTGACCGACTCTAAGGGCTTTGCTTAAAATATACAGCAATTCATGGATAAAATGGAACTGTTTAATTCTGCGTCTAGGACGAATTTCCCAGCCTACACTCAGAAACAACCGACCCGCCGGTAACGTCTGTGCTTTGATTCCTGTTGTGTTCTGAGCCCCTTATGTTTTCACGTTCATAATGATAACAAGTTCGTGTAAACCGCACTTTATATAGAGAAATCTGGGGTATACGTGGGTTATGCATTATTTTCCTTATTCTTGCTCAAAAACATAGATTGTGGGCATGGCAACAGATAAGGTAAGTATTTTGTGATAATTGAAGGATAGTTTTTCTTATCCTGTGTTGTGGGTACTCATCAGATCCGCCTTGGCGAGGCGGTTCTTTTGAATACCAACAACATACGTTTGAGAAATTATTCTTCAATTATTACAAAATACCTATCTTATATGTCGCTATGATTGTGGGTAATCGTGGGTAATCACTGAGGACGTGTTATCCTAATTCTTATTCTGCTTTTTCGCCGTCATTAATGATCGACTCGAAATAATTAAAACTAGAGCGCGCAGTCGATGGCAAGCCATCGCAAATCCCCACGTTTTCTCCACAGTAGGTCAAAATTTGACCTTTTGACCCCTCCCCAGGGCCCCTGGTGGCGGGGACAAAAAAATGTGCTCTTGCGCAAGCCATTCATGTAAGCAACTCGCATACCAAATTTGGTTGAATTCCGGCTAACGGTTTAGGAGGAGATAGCCGGACAGACAGTCGGATGGACGGACAGACGGACGGAGGCGATAACAATATCCCCACTTTTTTTTAAAAACGTGGGGATAATAACCATGTAAGGTCCGTAAAACCAGTGTTCGTACATTTCAGCAACAGGCTGAAAGACACAAAGTCTGAGCTATGGAGGAAGAATCCGAGATGACTAGTTTAAACAATATTACCAAGGTCACGGAGACTGGACAAGACAAGGTCAAAGGTCACACAGAGGCCGATGTAACTGAAGATGATGACAGTCACTCCAATGAAGATGACAGAAGTAATCAAGGTGACAATCCATTCTGTAACATTACAGCAAATGACCTACTTTTGTAAGCTTTCTATATGCAGTATGTTTACAATTATCCGCTCCCACCACCCCAATCCAGCCCTCTCCCCCACCCCATACCCCACCGAAACAAAAACAAAATAAAACAAAAAAATACAACCACCACCATAAACATTAACAACAACAACAAAAACAACAATAACAACAACAAAAACAAGAGACACATGAGCCACTATGCACACCAGAGGTCAAGTGGGAGAAACTGACCGGGCCCTTTTCAACAAACCAACCGCGGTGGGTTAAAAATCTAAGAAGAGGTCTACCCAAGTATCATTAATGCCTCGTTATTATGAATTCTGATGCCATAGGCTACAAAACAATCAGAAAAATCCACTGTTTTGCCTTTTTTTTCAAACAGCGGAATTTGTGTATGACATAAAATAGGTCAAAGACAACCAAGGGTTCATCATTGGAACAAGCTTGGTAGGGACAGTGTCTCCAATGTTACATACGAAGTTTCAATGCCATGCTAAAATGAAGATTTTCAATTAATGTTTACGATATACGGGCATGACAGCCATCTTGGTCATGTGACCGAGATCGCACAAGTAGTAAGGGGGCCACTTGGGCGCCATGGACTGCGCATGCGCAGCATTTGTATCACTTCCGGTGAAACGTAAGCGAAACGATTAGATGACGAAACTACCCTAAATATCGGACGAGTGTTCGAATGACGTAAATTACCGTAATTACGTCGTAAGTATCCTAAATTTTGAGGCGAAAGATGTTCCCGCGGATTGGCAAAGTTCGCTGTCCCCGATCAGGTCGGGGGTGATCGGGGTCTACCCCGTTCGCTCGAGCTCTCCTATCCCAATATTTAGGGAGATACTACCCTGTATAGTAGCGATGAAATTAAGTCTCTCACCCGCAAACCAATTATCGCCTCGAAAACCGGGAAACAATGGAAGGTGTTGGAAGAGCTCGACTCGATGCGAGAAACTAGTAATGGACCGCGTCCCGGAAAAAAAAAGTTTGGTTCGTTCGATTTAAGGTTTAACGTCCCCGTCAACGCCGTATAGGTCATTTTAGGGGGCGTTGCTTCCAGTCGCGCGAGACCTTTACCGGACATATCTACAACATTTGTATCTCGGAGAATCTTTCTCGGCTACGGAATTTATACGGATATCAGGGGGGGCGTAGCCAGAGCAAAAAAACTTTAACACGAAACTCTTGATACGGAAAGAATTTGCTCCGCTTCTGTCGCTACTATAAAATTCGTAAAATCATCGCGAAAACACGCCTATATAATTTTGACTCCCTTAAACCCAGCTTTTAAACTGTAAACTTTGAGTATGCAGGCGGTAAACCTTATTTTCCTTATTACTGCTCCAAGACATAGGTTGTGGGTACTCGTTAGAACCGCCTCATCGAGGCGATTCTAAAATATATAAACCCAACTTTTATACAGTAAAATTTGGCTTTGCAGGGGTAAACATTATTTTCCTTATTACTGCTCCAAGACATAGGTTATGGGTACTCGTGAAAACCGCCTCGGCGAGGCTATTCTAACATATATCTACAACATTTGTATCTCGGAGAATTTTTTTCTTGGCTATGTAATTTATACAAGCATTTCCTATCAAGCTGATCAGATCAATGCTTAGTTTTGAGGATTTCTACCATTTAAATTATCGTTATAAAGAGTGTGCCGCTATAACGAATGTCGGTATAAAGTGGGTTGACTGAGGGCATAGCGGAGACGGAGCGATAGATGCGCTCGATCAGGGTTAGCTCCGTTTGGTCAGGGGCAGTCAGTCCGTTTGTTTGTTTGTTTGTTTGATTTTGAGGTTTAACGTCCCCGTCAACACTGTATAGGTCATTTCGGAGACGTTGCTTCCAATTTTGTGGGACTTTGACCCGACATTGAGATGTCATTTTTATAACCGACCAACGACTGAGGGCATAGCGGAGGCGGAGCGATATACGCGCTCGATCGGGGTTAGCTCCGTTTGGTCAGGGGCAGTCGGTCAGTCGATCACGCGAATTGTTGCGCGTGTTAAACGAAACGACGTCGTTTTAACGTTGTACGCGCGGCGTGTGCCAGTACACGGCAGCGACACTCTTCCAGTCCAACATTTAGGATATAACTACTGTCAAACGCTGGTGCGGTGTCATGGTCAGCTTAATAAGCGGGATGTTTGGCCTAGACCCCCTAAGCGGTTTACCAGTACTAGTGTGCGGGCCGGATTCAGCTCTGCTTGGAAGCATCACGCAGCCCGTATATTTCCCCTATGGGCGGGTGGTGTCTGCAGTGGTGTCTGTGGTGGTGGTGGTGGTGGTGGCTGTGGTGGTGTTGACTGTAGTGGCGGTGGTCAATGATGGGAAAAGTTTGTAAGAATAACCAAACTGCAAACTCTTGAAACGAAAATGAATCGATGCTCGGACTGTAACCGCGGGTTCTCGAGACGTGATGCTTTGTTAAGACACCTACGCAATAAGCACGGTAGTGGGATAGTCCCAGACATGACAAACGACATTACCTTCCAACACCCGTTTTCTATGGTGGTGACTGGCCCTAGCGGAAGCGGTAAAACGGAATGGACTAGAAAATTACTCCTGTCCGACCTCATATACCCTCCACCCGAACGTATCGTATGGTGTTTTGGCCAATGGCAAAGATTGTACGACGACTTGCAACGCACTCTTCCCCAGATAGAGTTTGTACACGGTATACCGGACAACCTGACTAGCTCCGAGTATGTGGATACCCGCAAAAGGAACGTCCTGGTTTTTGACGACTTGATGACCGAGGCTAAATGCGATCAAAGAATTGCGGACCTCTTTACTAAGGGAAGTCATCACAGAAACTTGTCCGTCGTATATCTCACGCAGAATCTATTCCCGCAAGGAAAAGCCTGTAGAGACATCGCTTTGAACACGCAATACCTCGTCCTTTTCAATAATCCCATCGACAGACAACAAGTGGCGACGTTGGCGAGAAGAATTTATCCAGCATCCCATTCCGCGTTTATGAAACGATTCGAACAGGCTACGAGTCAGCCTTACGGGTACCTGATAGTCGACCTAAAATCGAGCTCGCCCGAACAAGAGCGTTTACGCAGTGACATATTTCCGGTAGAAAGAAAGCGGAAATTAGAGGTATCCGAAGAGTCCGATATAAGTGACGATGACAGTGACGATGACAGGGAATCGATAAGCGACGTAAACGACACGCATTACCCCTATATGAGACCTCCGGGTAAACGCGTCAAAGATGAGCTGGCAGAAGACCGCCCGTGTCTAGAAATATGGGAGAGAAGGTTTAAGGAACCTCTAAGGCAATCGAATGCAGAGCTCTTTAAAGACAAGGTTAATAGCTACATCGAAGATGGGACTGCTCCCGAGGACGCTCATCATCGCGCAGCAAACGAGGACTTGCCCTCCCTCAGGAAAAGACTAAGGCACGATTACGCGAGGTTTCTGATGGATTATCACCGGCTGCAAAAGGATCCTACTCAACGGCAGATTCTACAGTCGGCTGAAACGTTAAGAATACAGCATGACATGAATGTCGACGAATCCATCCAGCAAGCCGTGAAACTGAGGAAGGATTTATTCGCCAGCGTTTGGCCCGACCATGTCTTGACAGAAACCGATGAAAACCAGGAATCCGATGCCGAATGAAATATACGTAAGAAGGGTAAAGCATCCCCATATTTACAGAAAAAAAGATGGGTTCTATAGAAGTATTTGACAAGAAACTGAATAAATGGGTGCCTTATGTCCCGGACTACGACGCGTGGTACCAACATTTCAAAGACTTGAGCGAGGGCTACGTTCAACCCGATTACATGGGACGGTATATCGTAGGTAGCGGTAGAAGAAACCGTCTTCAAAAGGAAATGGAAGATCAGCGACAAAAAGAAATTAAAATGCTAGAACGGCAAAAACCCGTGGTGAAATTGGTCACTCCCGTGGCTCAAGCGGTTGAAATGGCAAAGTCAGAACTAGCACGATTACGAAAGGAGCATAAGGACGAGGCCTCTGATCGTAAGAAACCGAGAGCGAAAAGCGGGCAGTTGGTAGACTGGACAACCTTTAAATATTAAGCGACGATGAACAGCGATCAACTGACTCGTATACTTTCCGGATACCCCGTAACTGTCTGCTCAGCGGACCAAATTAAAAAACGAAGAGGAAGGTTCGTCATTTCCAACACATCCACGAGTTATCAAAGAGGGGAACACTGGGTAACATTTTATTTTCCCAAACACGGACCGTACGAATTTTTCGATTCGGTAGGAAACGATCCTAGAAGTTACGGCGTTGGGTTCGAAGAGGTACTCGATAAGCCCTACTTAATGAACGATAAACAGCTTCAACAATCTAGTTCTAACGTATGCGGACTATACTGCGCGTACTACGTGATGGCTAGATCTCGAGGAAAAACCATGCGAGACATTATCAAAGAATTCAACCCACGCCAGAAGAAGTTCAACGACCGCCTGATCGTGTCTAAAACGAAAAGAATGCTTAGAAGAAGACGGAAAGACTTTACATGAACATTTATACGCGTATATATAATTTGCCACTACGTTGCGCGTAAATAAATATGTAAAACTATACGTTTGTTTTGTAATCATTTTTATCCTAATATGTTCTATAAAGGGTTATCCTTTGGAAGCAACTAGCTAGCTTCGGCCAATTAGGCCTCATCAGTGACCCTCAGATATTTTCAAAATTCCACAACTGAATCGATGAACCCGAAGGACCAGAAAATATAAACTACACATCTCTCAGATATTCTGTTACAAAAGCGAGTAAGTCTTTGAGTCACTTTTCGTAAACTTTTGTAACAGAATATCTGAGAGATGAAACACTTAGCTTAGCGAGTGAGTGAGTTTTAGTTTTACGTCCCACCAACAACTAAGGTCATACGGAGACGGGACCTCGGGTGGGATACAGTGAGGATACAGCGGGGGGTACAGTCAGGATACAATGGGGATACAGTCAGGATACAGTAAGGATACAATGGGGGTCTTTCAAATGCATGGGACTTTTCTATCCGCTCGTAGGTATCGAATACAGCTCTCCCGTGCTCAGCTTATATCTGATGGAGTTAACCTAATTAAGATGACTTTCTCTGCGCCTGCACCTGACAGTAGTAATATCCTAAATGTTGGGATGGAAGACTGCTGATACCGTGCAACGTTACAACAACGTCGTTTCGCTTAACACACGCAACAATTTGCGTTAACGAACGGACTGACTGACCGCCCCCCGCCCATCGGGGCTTGAAGAAATAGATGGGCTGCATAATGCTTCCACGCAGAGCTGAGTCCGACCCCACACGAGTACTGGTAAACCACTTAGAGGCCTCGCGCACTGGAAGCAACGTCCCCAAAATGATCTATACGGCGTTGACGGGGACGTGAAACCTCAAATCGAACAAACAAAACTTTCTTTTCCCGGGACGCAGCCCATTCAGAAGCGAGCGTGTTTAGAAATTTAAACGACAACATCAGCCTTCTAAACGCTATCTTCCAGCGAGTTTCATTGTTTTCTAGTTTAAAGGCGATAAGCGTTTCGCACTGAGTGTCGGAGACAATCGATTTGTCAATATCGCAGGACTGCACCGGGTAGTATTACCCTAAATATTGGGACAGAAAAAAACGGTGTAGATCCCGATCACCCTGACCAGGGTCTGCACTGTTTGTCATTCCACTATTCCACCAGAACACGTTTGCTACATCGCTTGAGATCAAACTTTAGGATATTTACGGTGACCTCCCTTCAGGTGCCCCAATTTTTAGGGTAATTACAGCTGATCAAAAATCCTATCATCATTTGCTTCTCATTTTACGCTCCACTCTCATAATGCATACTGGCTACGCCCCCGCGATATCCGTATAAATTCCGTAGCCGAGAAAGATTCTCCGAGATACAAATGTCGTAGATATGGCCGGTAAAGGTCTCGCGCGACTGGAAGCAACGTCCCCAAAATGATCTATACGGCGTTGACGGGGACGTGAAACCTCAAATCGAACGAACCAAACTTTTTTTTTTCCGGGACGCGGTCCATTACTAGTTTCTCGCATCGAGTCGAGCTCTTCCAACACCTTCCATTGTTTCCCGGTTTTCGAGGCGATAATTGGTTTGCGGGTGAGAGACTTAATTTCATCAATACTATACAGGGTAGTATCTCCCTAAATATTGGGATAGGATCGCTCGAGCGAACGGGGTAGACCCCGATCACCCCGACCAAATCGGGGACGGCGAACTTCGCCAATCCGCGGGAACATCTTTCGCCTCAAAATTTAGGATACTTACGACGTAATTACGGTAATTTACGTCATTCGAACACTCGTCCGATATTTAGGGTAGTTTCGTCATCTAATCGTTTCGCTTACGTTTCACCGGAAGTTATACAAATGCTGCGCATGCGCAGTCCATGGCGCCCAAGTGGCCCCCTTACTACTCGCACAGACAATTTTTCCCAACCTCATTGATGCTCTATTAAATTTGGTTTCAATTTGCTAAGCAGAATCAATGAAGAAGTTACGGAATCTTAGGGATGCGGGACCAATGTTCATTTAATGACCTTGAGCTTTAATATTTATAAAAAACAACAACATTTACTTGATTGCATAATTAAATATTGATGCCGTAAGCTACAGTTCCGCCCATCGGGGGCTTGAAGAAATAGATTGGGCTCCATGATGTTTCTACACAGAGTTGAAACCGACCGCACATGAGTACTGGTAAACCGTTTAGAAGTTCTAAGCCTGCCCAGGAAAGGCGGTGCAAGTTGGAACGTCCATGCGTATAAAGCCTTTTGGTTTCATTTGGGCGACAGGGCTTGAGATGTCATTTCATCGCAATGTCGGGTAAAGGTCCCACAAAATTGGTAGCAAGGTCTCCAAATGACCTATACAGTGTTGATGGGGACGTTAAACCTCAAATCAAACAAACAATACAAAAACTTCACAAAAAAAGTCCACTGCTTTGCCACTTTACCATTCAAATACCTAAGTGACAAAAGTTGACCTTGCCATAAAACAGGTCAAAGTCAACTCAGGGTCACCATCTAAACATACTTGGTAGGGCCCAAGTTCCTTATGCTACCTACGAAGTTTCAAGGTTATTGGCTGTTTTGTTCCTGGGCAGAATATTTTCAAAGTTTTTTTAACCATACATATATGAGCATTGGGCCATCCTGGTAATGTCACTCAAAGCCACGAATAAACTTTTATTGCCCCATATCATAGATGCTCCAAATGTATATATTTTTTAATCAACTCATTACCTTTACAACAGAAGAAGACAAAAAATACTGCATCTGAAGCACCCAGGACAAACGTCAAGAAGTGATCTTCACTTTTGGAATTGATAAACTTCCATTTAGCTGATTGCAAACAGCAATTCTGATGCCATAAGCTGCAATAGAATCTGAAAAATACACTGTTTTGCCTTTTTCCACATACAAATGCCTAAGTGACCAAATTTGACTTTTCTGTTAAATAGGCCATTGTTAACAAAAGTTCATCATTTGAAAAAACTTGATAGGGCCCAAGTCCTTTATGTACCAAGGTCCATGGTAATCGGCCATTTAAATTTGGTTTCTGAGATGATTTTCAAAGGGTTTTTGTCGCGCCTGCTATTAGCATGACGCGATATAGGCGTCCGATTTTTCGCCCGTTCGTCTGTCCGTTTGTCAATCTGTCAACATTTGCGACAACCCTAGCGTTCACGCACACGGTCAAGTTCATTTCTCAAGAACTATAAGAGCCTTATTAATGATACTTGGTACAGACTTGCATCTGGGGATGGCAACAGTAATGCAAGCATCCCTATTTGACCTTGCCCGACTTTTCATGGTTCACTGACTTTGAAAACTATTGCGTCAAACCTTATGTTTACCCTACTATTTATGTTCATTTCTCAAGAACTGAAAAAGATTCATTAATGATACTTGGTGCAAATATGCATCTGGGGATGGGAACGATAATGCAAGCATCCATATTTGACCTTGACCCACTTTTCAAGGTTCACTGACTTTGCGTCAATCCTAGCGTTCACCCTACTGTTCAAGTTAATTTTTCTAGAACTATAAGAGCTTCATTAATGATCTTTGGTAGGTTCAAACTTGCATACTGCAATTATCCGTATTTGACATTGACCTTCATTTCATGGTTCATTGACTTTGCGATCTATTGTGTCAACCCTAGTATTCACCCTAATGGTCAAGTCCATTTCTCAAAAACTATAAGGACGTCATAAATGATGCTTGGTACAACCCTGCATCTAGGAGTGGTTACTTTAATGCAAGCAACCATGTTCGATCTTGACCTAAATGCCATGGCTTTATGACTTTGCGCCCCACAGGCGCGACATAGCCATCGGCGAAATACTTGTTAATATATAAATGGGCATGGTGGCCATCTTGGTTATGTGACCAAGATCACACAATCAAACTTTCATTGTCCCATCCAATAGAGGTTCCACGTATAAATTGGTTTCAATCGACCCAGTAGTTTTAGTAAAGAAGAAAATAAAAATGCTGAATACGAGATATCCAGAACAAAGGTCCGTAAATGACATTGGCCTTGACATTGATAAACTTTCATTCAGCTGATTGCAAATAGCAATTTGGATGCCTTAAGTTACAATAGAATATAAAAACGTCACTATTTTGTCTTTTTTTCCACATAAAAATGCCTAAGCGATGGTAGTGCCCGAGTCCCTTATGCTGCAAACCAAGTTTCAAGGTCATCAGTCATTTGGTTCCCGAGCGGAAGATTTTCAAAGAGTTCGTACCATATATAGACATGGCGGCCTTCTTCTTCATACTAAACAGATCTTACAATAAATTTTCATTAACCTATCCCATTACTCCACACGTAATTGGTTTCAGCCCAGTACTTACAGAAAAGTTCTGAATTGAGACATCCAGAACGAAGGTCATTAACTGGCCTTGACCTTTGGAATTGGCGAACTTTCTTTCAGGTGATTGCATATAGAATTCAGATGCCTTTACTTACAATAGTATCTGAAAAAAAAAAAAAAAAAAAAAAACTGAAAGGGGTGTCAGGGTTGTTCTGTTCGAGGTTAGTTGTAAACAAATGCGCGTTCTTTGAGCTAACAGTGTGTATCCAGATCAGAGGGCGCGTTCTGCCGCGTCTGATCTTGGTATACACTGTTTGCCCATGACCCCAAAAGGACCGCTAGGCATATATGGGTCAATACCATATACCAAGAGAGCCAAAGGTTTATTGTTTTTGTTTGTTTGATTTGAGGTTTAACGTCCCCGTCAACACTGTTAAGGTCATTTTGGAGACGTTGCTTCCAATTTTGTGGGACTTTTACCCGACATTGAGATGAAATGACATCTCAAGCCCTGTTGCCCAATGAAACCAATAGGGTTTATTAGCATGGACGGTCCGCCTCGCACCGCGGTTCCTGGACAGGCTTAGATCCTCTAAGCGGTTTACCAGTACTAGTGTGCGGGTCGGATTCAGCTCTGCGTGGAAGCATCATGCAGCCCATATATTTCTTCAAGCCCCTAAGGGCGGGGGCAAAAAGGTTTATTGTGAAAGTATGTGTTATGATATTATTTCTTTCTATAAATGAGGTGGTTACAGCAAGTAAGGATAGTGGGTGGGGGGATTTGGTTATTTCTTCAGTTTCTACACTTCCATTCACTTTCCTCTTTCTCCGCTGACCTTCAGGTTCATTTCCTCTACTGTTTCTTTTATCTCTTTTGCTGGGATACGACACAAAATGCCCCACAAGGGTTGACGTGTCTTTAAACCCCAACGCAATTAAGCAAACTATGTTTGAGGAAATAGTCATAATGTAATATGCATTCACTCTTCAATGAAAAAGACAAAACTTTGAAACATGTGGAATTTATAACCTAGAATATGATTGGACGACATGATGAGACAATTAATAAGTGTATACATAAATCCGGTGGAAGGAAAACCCCAAGTCTACCCTAATTACATGTACCCAAATCCACCTAATATTAATCCAGATTCCCTCATCTGTATCTGGCCTATTAATTGGAATTTTGGGCGATTAACCCATTTAGTACCAGAAACCCAAAAACGGGGACCCTAGCGAACAGTGCAGGCCCAGATCAGACGTCGCAGAACACGGCGTCTGATCAGGGCCTCCACTGTTTGCTAAAAGTTCTGTCATTTTCCAAATAAATTTTCACGAAAACACAACCTGACACCCATAAATTTTGAAATGGACTCTTGATATATATAAGGAGGAATATTCCATTTGGTACTAAAAGGGTTATATGGTTACATGGTAGAATATATCCATCATGACCAAAAATAAACTTTATTCACCATATTTGCATTATTTGCTGGCTCCCAGCTTGCACATTGTCATTTCTGGAAAAACAGGTAACCAGACCCCCCTGACCTTCAAAGGTCAGGGGGGGGGGGGGGTCTGGTTACCTGTTTTTCCAACACTGATAACCTTCAAACTAGGAAGCAGCAGATAATGCAAATAAGGGGAATAAATCTTGAGATGTTAGTAGATTGCAATCATTTTACCCCATATAGAATCAGATGCGGATCCTAGACATGAAAACTGTTCACTGAATGACATGTTCTAAATTCAGCCTTGGGGTTAAAATGAATTTGGTCAGAAACTTTGCTAATTCAATTTGATATTTAATTGACGATGAAATTAGTATAATGCCATTAACTATTTAAATAAACAAATACGGCACGCGTCGACTTTGATAAAACAATATCAATTAAAGACCGCCTGTAATTCCCGGGCTGTATTAAAAGTTGGTAAGATATTTGTAAATCTTACAGGAAAATCATTTATCTATTTTCTGTTGTTGTTTTTTTTTGTGTGTGTTTTTTTAGGATATAACCGCGCCGATAATTAAGAAAGCAACGTGTTAACAAGTCCGTGTAATGAGCCACTTTATATAGAGAAAACTGGGGTTTACATAGGTATATATATTCATTTTTTATTTGTACTTCAAGACAAAGGTTGTGGGTACTCGTCAGGGCCGCCGTAATGAGGCGGTTCTAACGAGTACCCACAATCTATGTAAATTAGAGAAACATCACATTTTTTATCAGAAAAGTAACTATTTTGGAGATATGAAAGAATGCACTATGTTCTCGTAACGGAAAGAATATTTACCAGCTTCTTTGCATTTAGCTATTATTCCCCCGTCAACAATATTTTATTATATTACATGCATTACAGAGAAATACCATGATTTCTACCAGACATAAACTTGGTATTTTCCTTTTTGCTAAGAAGAAATATTTCCTCTTAGCCGGGGAAATAAATCCCTTCAGCTGGAACTACTTTATGTACAAGATACGAGATACCGCTTTGCAGTAAAATTGTTCTATTCAAACGCGGGAAAGTTTCAATCACGGCGACGTTATTCATGACGTCATTGTAATGGCGTCTAAGAAATATCAACAGACGTTCAGAATGCGAGACGTTTGAGTCGGATGCAACGCTGAAACAAAAGAAAACATGGATATGACCATTGATTAGGATGTAAGTTTTGCTTTATTTAATCTAACGTTTTACTTGTTTTATCACTGAAACACTTTGTTTCTTCTATTTTTGTTCAAAACTGTAGAAAGCGCTTTCAAAATGGCGCCCATCCAGTTGTTCTTCCACTCAGATTCTGTAACACTTCGCTGATTGAACCGTTTACATGAGCTGTAAACAGTCAACTGAACGGGCATTCAGATCCAAAATTCAAGATCCAAACTCTCCTAAAAGTCTATGGAAGTGCATGTAATATACAGATTATACATTTCTCCTATTTGAAATATGGGATTTATAAACCTCGGGAGGTAAAACAATCCTTTAAAGAAACTCGTGCTTCGCACTCGTTTCTTTATCGGATTGTTTTACCTCCCTCGGTTTATAAATCCCATATTTCAACTAGGAGAATGAATAATCTATATGTAATACAGTAAAATTCCTATATTAATACCACCTTTGGGACTATTCAAAAGTGGTCTTTGAGGACATTTTATGCAGAAAATACAAAGTAAGAATAACTGTAACTTACTAAATAAGCTTTTTAAAGCAGAATTCAGTTTATATTGAGGTGGTCTAATAGCGGAATTTCACTGTTTTTAAAAGTAAGAAAGAGGAAGGAAATTATAAAGAAATACAAAAAATAAAAAAAAATAATGAAGTATGGTTGACTCGATGGACGGATGGGCAATAAACAGTGCCCATAAATCAAAATTTTGTTGTAGTGATGCAGGCGAGCAAAAAGACTGAAGTAGTCTATCATCCAGCACCTGGTAAGCCTTACAAACTGAGCTTACAATCACAGTGAAAGGTCAAAGATTCCAAGTGGTAGACAAGCTCACCTACCTTGGGAGCAGATTGGGGCTTGAAGAAATAGATGGGCTGCATGATGCTTCCACGCAGAGCTGAAACCGACCGCACACGAGTACTGGTAAACCGCTAAGAGGATCTAAGCCTGCCAGGCAAAGCGGTGCGAGTTGGCCACTCCATGCTTATAGCCCTATTGGTTTCATTGGGCGACAGGGCTTTAGATGTCATTTCATCTCAATGTCGGGTAAAAGTCCCACAAAATTGGAAGCAACGTCTCGCAACTGACCTATACAGTGTTGACGGGCACGTTAAACAGCAAATCAATCAAACAAACAAAACCCTCGGAGCACACTGTCAAAAGCCGTGTACATCGATGATGAAGTCAATGCCAGGATTGCCAAATCTAGTACAGCATTTGGCCGACCACGCCGTAGTGTCTGGGATCGAAGTGGAATCCGACTTGACACAAAACTGAAAGTATACAGGGCTATGGTGCTGCCAACACTATTGTATGCGTGTGAAACGCCAAAAGACTGAATCACACACATACTAGCTGTCTTAGAAAACTCTTAAAGATTAAGTGGCAAGACAGGTTTCCAGACACGGAAGTCCTGAACAGGGCAGGGATGCAAAGTGTACATACTCTTCTGAAATTAGCACAGTTAGATGGACAGGCCATGTTACCAGAATGCCTGAGGAACGTATGCCACAGAAAATTCTCTATGGAGAACTGGACATGGGCAAACACTTCCAAGGCGGTCAGAAGAAGCGCTACAAGGACACCCTCAAAGCCTCCCTCAGGGACTTCAACATTCCAACAGAGTCGTGGGAACAAATTGCAAAGAACAGAACAAAGTGGCGAGGTTTCATCAAAAGAGGTGCCTATGAATATGAGGCAAAATGAATGAGTGAAGCTGAGCAGAAACGCGCACAGCCGGCAAAGCCAGAGCTAAGACATAATCAACAGCGCTGTCTTTTTCTAGCCTCTGTTGCTGTTTTCAACAGACAGTTCAGACCATCAGTCATCTTAGAACATTTCTCAAATATGTTGAGATTGGTCATTGTCAGTAATGGCAGACGAACTATTATTATTATTAGCAGGCGAGACAAACTTTAATCGTGTTTGTGTCACAGGTGTGACTTTGATTGCTTTAACCATTATTTGATTTGTTTAGCTTGGAATCAAGTCGGTGTCTTTCTGAACAAAATTATGATAATATTGACTAAGGTCCTTTGATGTCAATCATCTTGCTATTAGGTCTTTTGATGTCCATCCTCTTTCCTTAGAGCGCACAACGAAGGCTTTGATCGGACAGCGCTGGGCGCGTGTTTTAACTGTAGGAATGACTGTGTCCTGGCCCATATTAGATTCAATATTTTTATCAGCAACAGATTAGACTGTGAAAAACACAATGTGCTTAACCGGTGCATCCACATAAATGTTAGAAAAAGTTATGCATTTACCTTTTTTTGGATTGTCACTGTTCGGTTCCATTCGGCTGAGGACAACTTTTTTGTAACATGAATGTCATCATTGGTGGTGAGGTGTGTGTTTTTTTTTCTCTCCAAATCCATTTTCGTTCAAATTCTTTCCCAATCATTTCTATACTTTCGTATTAAGATTCGAAATACGTCTGAGTGTACTAGTAGTTTCTTAAATTCGACGACGACGAAATAATAGAAATCTCAAACGATGTGAATATAGGATATAAAAGGACTCCTGATGATGGTTTTGTTTCGTTGTTGTATTTGTATGAATTTTCTGTTCTATGTAACAGGTTATTTATTATTATTATTACTTTTCTTTTTTGGTTTTGGTTTTACGGCCATTTTAAGCTTATTTTACTCATATCGAGCCAATCGTTAATCAGAGGTGGACGAAAACCGTGTACCGGGAGAAAAACCACATGACCTTCGGTTACGTTACAGGTTATAAAAAAATATTGTTAGAGCCCTACCAAAAAAGAAGTCACAATGGTTTTTAATGGATTTTATCTTTGTAATTGTCATGTTTAGAAACATCAAAATTAATAAAGTTGATTTGTTGTCCTGATGGATAAACATTAAGAAACCTTGAAAGGCTAGATACGTATAAGTGGATTTGGGTCAATATTATGTGAATTTCGGTAAATCAGGTAGATCTGGGTGGATGTGGGTTTTTCGTCGTATCACATAAATCTACTTGTACATTTAAATGTACATCGTTTTAAAAATGAAAGGGACTCCTTTCATAGGGGCTTCTCCTTCAGGAGTAGCCGTCCTTTTCGCAGAAAAGACTTTTATTTAGAATTTCCTTTCAGTGTGTAACAAAGGTTTCTTGGCACTTGTTTTTGTTTACTTTTACAGTTCCATTACTGAAGATGAAAAGTTTCTCAGATGAAGAGCCGGACGAGTACGAAACACGAGCCCTCCGCCGATATCTGAAGATGTACTTTTACAGGGCTTTCAAGTGGAAAGATAACTCCTGCTCATTTCAGCTGTTTTTCTTTTTCTGTTTTCTGGTGGAAATTTCCAAACTCACATGCGTAACTATTCAGGTACAGTAGTCACAGATAAGATAGGCAGGCGGGCAGTTCAAGTGTTACGTCAACTTAGTTTGCATTATGAAAAACACGTCCATGTGAACATGGTGTCAGAAAAATGACGTATATTGGGTAAAAATCGTAATAATTTTTACATTTTTTCTTTCAACATAGATTGTCGGTGCTTACAGTACCCACAACATATGTTTTTGAGCAAAAATAAGGCAGATAATGTTTACCGCGTTAAGCCCCATTTTGCTCTATATAAAGTTGGGTTTGGAGTGGCCTTCGTTTCACGGACTTGTTTTCGTGATGAGTTTACAAGAAGATTCGGTAGAATGCCTTTTGTATCATGTGCTTTTTGCTCAGGGCCCAAATGACCATATACAGCATACATTTGTTTGTGTTCCGTTCGGGTGACTTGGTTTACCCTTTTTGTCCATAACATATTCAAAAGGCAGGCGCAAATGATAGCTCTGCCCTGCCAATATTAAATGAAACGACCATAA
Source organism: Lucinisca nassula (assembly GCA_963580285.1). Lineage (NCBI taxonomy): Eukaryota > Metazoa > Mollusca > Bivalvia > Lucinida > Lucinidae > Lucinisca > Lucinisca nassula. The sequence goes on from OY757016.1 coordinate 42,689,232, forward strand.
AAGACTACAAGCCATACAACTAGCCACAACAATTATGGTTAATACCCTTCGTAATGCTTAGTGTTTATAACAATTTTGGTTTTCTTTTCCTTATTATTGACCATTAACTTGCTGGGGTATCTAATAAGCAGTGCTCATTCATTTTTGTTTTCACTTGTGCCAGCTGTGTGACGGTGAACGCGGATCGTTCTCAAAAATGGGCTTGATCTTACTAATGATAGATTTGTTAACTGCAGACCCGGGTAAAGGACATCCCTTGTCGGAACTGAATTTTGTAAACCGCCTATAACTGTGGAAATGACATTTGTTTATCCCCATAAATTAGACACATCTCATCATGTAAGGCTTTTGACACTCAGTCCCAACTTATAGCGGGGCTTTATATAATCCCTGATTTCAGAAACATGTTCTTTTTTTTCTTAACCATTTTCAACGTTATGACTATGGATACACCCGAAAGCCATCGAAATTGAAAATAGTTCTTGAACACCCCTCATAATCCGAGCGTTATTTGATACTATTGGTAATTGAAATGAAAACAAGTGTCAGCTCCTTAATTTAAGAAATGAATTTGCTTTACATTACGATAACACACCCGTACGACATAGTGCATTTTTTCACATCTTCAAAATGGCCATTTTTTCTGATGAAAATCCGTGATATTTTTCTTATAAATACTGCAAACATAGGTTGTGGGTGCTCGTTAGAACCGCCTCATTGAGGCGGTTCTAACGAGTACCCACAACCTATGTATAGGGGCAGAAATAAGAAAAATAATGTCCACCCCCTTAAACCCCAGTTTTCTCTATATAAAGTGGGGTATAGGGGGGTCTTCATTTCACGGACTGGTTCACGTGATGATTTAACAACACTGAAGTATTAACAACATCGGGTCAGCAACAAAGTTTTAGAATTCTCCGATGTTGTTCGGTGCTCACTTAAACTTTGCTCGTGACCCGATGTTGTTCAGACAACTTTGTGTGACCCGTGTACATATAAATGTGAAAAAAATCTTCATTAATTATTATGTCTCCCCCGAATTTTTTTTTCGGAGAGACATATTGTTTTTCCCCCAGGCGTCTGTCTGTCTGTCTGTCCGTCCGTCCGTCCGTCCATCCGTCCGTCCGTCCGTCCGTCCGTCCGTCTGTCTGTCTGTCTGTCTGTCTGTCTGTCTGTCTGTCTGTCACAAAATCGTGTCTGCTCTATAACTTGAAAACCTATAACTGCTCTATAACTTGAAGCTATCTTCACGAAACTTCATATAAGTATTCATCAATATTAGACAACGTGCAGAGCGCAAGAACTATAACTCTCGCATTTATAATTTTTGAGTTATCTCCCTTGGAAGTTTGTCGGTATGTATATATGTATGGGTAAATCGTGTCCGGTCAATAACTTTCTTTCTTTTAGATGGATTTTGAAATTACTTGGCAGAAATATTAACCACCATGAGACGATGTGTGGCGCGCACTAACCTTTTATTTTTAGATAGAATTTGAAATTACTTGGCAGAAATGTTAACTACCATGAGACGATGTGTCCCACATATGATTTAGGTTGGTACATCAAAGGTCAAGGTCATACACAGAAGTCAAAGGTAAAAAGGGGCCTTTTTTGTGTTCGGTCAATAACTTTCTTATTTTTAGATGGATTTTGAAATTACTTGGCAGAAATGTTAACCACTATGAGAGGATGTGTTGCGTGCATGACCCAGGTTGTTACCTCAAAGGTCAAGGTCATACTTAGAGGTCAAAAAGGGGGTCTTTTTTCGTGTTTGGTCAATAACTTTCTTATTTGTGGATGGATTTTGAAATTGCATGGCAGAAATGTTAACCACAATGTGATGATGTGTCTCTTGCATGACCCATGTTGGTACTTCAAAGGTCAAGGTCATACTAAGAGGTCAAAGGTAAAAAAGGGGCCTTTTTAGTGTTCAGTCAATAACTTTCTTATTCCTGGATGGATTGTGAAATTACTTGGCAGAAATGTTAAACATCGTGAGACGATGTGTTGCGCGCTAGACCCAAGGTCAAGGTCATACAAAGAGGTCAAAGGTCAAAAAAGTCTTTTAAAAGTTTTTTTTTGTGTCCAGTCAATAACTTTTTTATTTCTGGATGGACTTTTTAAAGTAACCTTGCAGAAATGTTCACCTTCATTAGACGATGAGTCGTGTGCAAGACCAAGGTCCATACCTCCAATGTCAAGGTCATACCTAAAGGACAAAGGTAAAAAAGGGGTCTTTTTTGTGTACAGTCAATGACTTTCTTATTCTTCGATGGATCATGAAATTACTTGGCAGAAATGTTAACCGTCACGAGATGATGTGTTGTACCTCAAAGGTCAAGGCCATACTTAGAGGTCAAAGGTAAAACATGGCTTTTTGTGTACGGTCAATAACTTTCTTATTTCTCTCTGAACTTAAGTGATTTTGCAGAAATGTGTTGCACACAAGGCCCTGGTCAATACCTCCAATGTCAAGGTCATACTTAGAGGTCAAAAAGGTGAGACATCTGTGTTTTTGTAGAAAAACAAATTCTAGTATTCACATTATTTACCATCCATTATGTGACAAAAATCAATTGCACGCAGTTTTCCTATCAACGCGGAAGAGGGCCGTCGACGTCATAATGTCGACATCGTCCAATCATATTGGAGAGAATTATGATTTAATTTTGACGTCACGTTATGATCATGCTATGTGTGAGGCAACGTTTTCATTGAAGTATTACAACAACGCGCTCCAAAAGCTAACTATAGGAGTTTTCTGTAAATGCACAGAGAATGAACATGTAAATATATATCCTTACAGTGCCGTTTTCTGAAGTTGTTAGCAGTGAACGTTTCATACTACGTCACTCTTGTGTACATATTACGTAAGCAACTCGGGCGAGGTGGGTGGCCTTTCGATGTTCTGTTGACTTATGTTAACTTCGTGTCAGAATTTATGTGTTTGTTCAATATTCCTGTCTGTTTTTCAGATGTTTACGTTCGGACACGATCGTAGTAACTTCAGTGACGTCGTAAACCGCGGTGATTTGACGTTACGTCATCTTCTCCTGAAGGAATGGGATGCCAGTATGGAGACGTTACCATTCCCACCTGCTCAGGGTGATTTTGCAGTTTATGACGTCGAGGAACTGAAGGAACGAATAAATTATGCTGTTGAAAGAGTAGGTTTTTCGTCATTATTTTCTTAGAAAATCTAAAGCTGAACACCATGCATAAAGTCTTCCGGAGGGAAGGAAAATATGATTAATTTTACATATTAACTCAATTTTATTATTTTGGCCAGTTGCCTTCTTCAGAAAAACTGAATTACACAGATTTCAAAGGAAATAAACAATGTCCAAACATTGAAATTAAGTAGAAAAATCGCTTTAGCTGTAACTACTTTTTGTACAAGATACCGCTTTTGCAGTGAAATCGTTATATTCAAACGCGGGAAAATTTCCCAATTAAAAATATTAATTGATGGAGTGTATATGTAAAATTAATTATAGCTGAATAGACACACCACTTAGAAAGTTTGTTCTTGTAAAATTATTTTGAGTTTTCATAAAGTTTTCTTTAAGGAAATAATTTGCTCCCTGAGGGATATTGTGAAGGCAAGGCACACAATATGATCCTTTTTGGTGCATATTTTGTAGGGAGCACATCGATGTAAGCGACACAATTCCGAGATGACTGCTTTTATTGATTTAAAAATACCTGCGCGTTAAGGGGAGTGGGGACACTTTTAGGGGAGACAACTCCTGCAAAAGTATTTTTGTCTCCCATGTCAATAGGGTTCAACTCTTAAATGAAAGAATTTGCTCCTCGGGAGCAAATTCTTTCCATTAAGAGTAGACCCCTTTTTCAGTGGGACAGGGTTTATAGAAAAGCGAACAGGAAGTCCCGAAATGTATCTCCCTTTGAAAAATGACGGAAAAAGTGCTAGGTGTTCCCATTCCCCTTAAGTAACAGTGAATACACTGATCATACTTTGATCTCGGCATTCACTGCTCGCAAGTGTTCTTTGTTTGTTGTGGTGGGTAGGCATGTATAGCTTCATTTTATTGAGTGTAAGTTTTACAAAAATTTATGTACTGTTATGAAACAATCAAGGTACCTACGACTCGTATTGCGACGTCTGATTTGGGTGTCCATCGTTCGTCAGTATCCGTTGTTTATAGACGCTAGGCATGCACGGGTTAATATTTTTTGAAGTTTTACGACCAAGTCAACACTATTTAGATGATATCAGTTTACATGACCACACTTTCCATGGGCATGCCTATAATAAGCAGTTGACTAGTTCACTGCACATAATTTCGCCAGAAACTGACAACTGCCCTTCTTGAATCAGCAGAAGGGAGAGCATGGTGAAGATCAGTCTCCACACAGGAAGTTAATGTATAAATCCTAACGTGACTTCCGGTACAAAATTCCAATAGACATGAGGGCGATACGTTTTACTATTCACTATCACCTTCTCAAGAATGTAATATTTGAGCCCCGCTAAGCGAATTTGTGTCTTCGAGCATTCCGTCATGACAAATTTTAACTGCGCATGCCTAGCCATTCAGAGGGGCCAGGGATATGGCTTTCTGTCTGAAGGTTCCTCTTGATTTACTGCTTGTATGAGCGAGCAGCGAAGGTTCTGGCGAGACTGCGCAGGCTCGCCTGAACCTTCGCTGCTTGCATAGGCGATAAGTACCAGAATCGCTTGACGGGGCCCATATATTATTACCTAACCTACTTGTTAAAAAGCATTTTCGACTATTTCACGTTTTTGCACCTGTAGTAAATGGCAATCATTTTGAACCTGTTCTTGCAGAATTAGCACCCTGTGTTGATAGCTTTGACTATGACCCGGTCACGTGCTCTTCTGCTTGTTTGGAATTATATTTTGTGATCTAAAGTTGACTTAAAAATACACATTTAATTAAAGCTAAACGTGTTATTTGATCAAATAATTACGGTATTTATTGATAATGATTTGAGTAATAAATAAAAATAAAAAAATGAGTTCCTTTAAAACATCTATTTCATACCTTTCTGGGTGATAGTCAAATCTATCAGCCCCTCAGTGCTATGGATCGCCTGCACGGCTTTGAGCCTCGGACCACCTGATTAACTTAGCCTTAAGCCTCGGGCGATAGTTCATCAGATGGTCTGCAGCACAAAGGGGCTGCGAAAGTTCATCAGGTGGTTCACGGCACCTAGGGGCTGCGCTAGTTCATCAGGTGGTTCACAGCACAAAGGGGCTGCGAAAGTTCGCCAGCTGGTGCACAGCACCTAGGGGCTGCGCTAGCTCATCAGGTGGTTTACAGCACAGAGGGGGCTGCGAAAGTTCGTCAGGTGGTTCACCGCACCGAGGGGCTGCGAAAGTTCATCAAGTGATCCACAGCACCGAGGGGCTGCGAAACTTCATCAGATGATTCACAGCACCGAGGGGCTGCGAAAGTTTATCAGGTGATCCACAGCACCGAAGAGCTGCGTTAGTTCATCAGGTGGACAACAGCACCGAGGGGCTAATAGTCTGACTGTCTGACAGAAAGATATGAAAAAGTTGTATATTATTTTGTATAGTTCTATAACGCTCCTGCTGATGCTATTGGCTACTACCTGCGACTGAAAGATGACCACATAAGAGTAAAAATGGAATATTTTGACTTCATCGGGTTTCAGGATTCAGATTCTGAAAATGACCTCAAAATCATGAGTAAGTCATTAAGTTAGCACTGCGAAAAGTTATACTACTTTGTAGGACGTATTGCATAGGCCGGTACTTTGTAGGACATATTGCGTAGACCGGTACTTTGTAGGACATATTGCATAGACTGGTACTTTGTAGGACATATTGCATAGGCCGGTAAAATAATGAAAGCATTGAAATGTTATTGTGCTCATGTTGAGCTATTGTGATCAGTCAATGTCCGTCGTCCGTCGTCCGTCCTCAACAATTTGCTTTAAATGCAACTTCTCCTAAACCCTTGGGCCAATATGATTCAAACTTCACAGGAATGTTGCCTAGATGATTCCCTACCAAAATAGCTAAAGCGTTCCGCTCTTATGAACAAGATGGCCACAAACGCTAAAAATAGAATGTACTAGAGACACTGACACTCAGGTGAGCGAATCAGGGCCCTCTGGGCCCCCTTGATTAGTTTTGGTTTTGCGACCCTTTCAAGATGATCTCACTTATTTCGAGCCGATCGTTAATCAGAGGTATGCGAAGCCCCGGAGAAGAAAACCTGGTCTTCAGCTGCAGAACTTGGCGTTTTACTTATGATCTGAGCGAGGCTCGAACCCTCAGCGGCCAGAGGCCTAATGATTAAGAGACAGCACCCCTGCCCATTAGGCGACGAAGGCTTAATCGTGACAATTGATGCGTCCAGTAAGAAATGATAGAGAAAATGTTTCACCTACGTATAATCCACGTCATGACTGTTTGTTCTGAGATAAACGCCCCGCCCCATTCAACAGTTTTTAGGCCTTGTCGATCTTGTCAGTTTTCCTGACCACGCACAACACCGTGCACACGGTTTCGCATGAACCAGATTTTGAAGCTTAACGTCCCCGTTAACACTATTTATGTAATTTCGGAGACATTGCTTCCAATTTTGTGGGACTTTTACCCGACATGGAGATGAAATGACATCTCAAGCCCTGCCGCCAAAAGAAACTAATAGGGTTTATATGCATGGCCAGTCGACTCGCACCACTTTGCCTGGGCAGGCTTAGACGTTCTTAGCGGCTTAACACTACTCGTATGCGGTCGGTTTCAGCTCTGTGTGGAAGCACCATGCAGTGCAATATGTTTCTATAAGCCACGGTGGACGAGGGCCCTCGCCAGAACCAGATAACTAACCTAGGTGAAAAGATTTCACGATCAATCTTCTCGAAAACTGTTGACGACTTGGCCGGTATTGAACCCCCCGCCTCTGATCATTAGTCAGACACAAACCCGACTGAGCTACCCAGGCCGGCTCACACGTCATGAGAAAGCCTATATTGCCATGTATGAAAATCTTCACGCAGTCTGATCAGCATCTTCGTGTTTGTTGCTCGGATAATAATACACATACTAACCAGCACACGGCAAAACTTACATAAAGACGTGCGACCTTCAAATACCCGGCTCAGTCTGCTCATTTACCTACTAAGACAAGAGATGCCGTGTATCTCTCTTTGAATAGTCCGCAGGCTATAGAAGGTACATGCGATCAGCGAAGACTCTGATCAGACTGCGCGAATGCGCAGGCTGATCTGAGTCTTCGCTGGTCGCACACGCCTTTATGTAGGTTGTGTTGTGCGCTAGCTGATATAGTTTCTTCATCTAAAATGCTTCATCCAAGCTAGTCTACGTAGCTGAGCAGGTCCAATTATGACTTGTCTTTTTGTAATTCTTGAAGTAGGGCACACTCATGATTCGACTCTTTTGGCACTAGAATCCCCACCCACTTATTCGGGATCGGTTCATTTCTAATTTTATAGGGGTATCAGATTTGTATGATTAAAGTAAGTTACTACCATACATTTTAAGCACTGGTGACTCTGATCAGATTAATTCTGACTTTTACATATTTCCCTATATTTTAGCAATGTAAAAAATGATCAGAGGCCACAATCGTATTTGGCTATTACGAAAACACGCCTATTGAAATATATTGAAAATTTTACAACCAAAAATTGAGATTTTTCAGATAAAATATTCTGATATTTTTCATATTTCTGCTGAAAACATAGACTGTGGGCACTCGATACAACCGCCTCAAGAGTATCCACAGTCTATGTATGTAAGCAGAAAAATAATAAATACCAAATGTAAACCCCAGTTTTACTATATAGAAGTTGGGTTTAAGGGGGTCAAAGTTATAAAGGAGTGTTTTTCATGATGCTTCTGGATCTACACTGCTTGCGGATGCCATATTTTAGGACGCGGGATTCATATGGGGTGATACATTTATATTCCTTATATCCGAGCATAATGGCAGGAGACGAAAGCAAATGCAGTATATTTTCATAACTTGAGCTCGTTACTGTTCATATCATCATCATCATCATCATCATCATCATCATCATCATCATCATCATCATCATCATCATCATCATCATTTTCTTTTCCTTCTACTTAAAACAACAACAACAACCACAACAACAACGGTAGCAAAACAATAGCAACTGCTGCTACCACTTATACTACTTCTACTTGTACTACTTCTGATAAGTTTTGTTTTTAAATACAGTAGAACTTCAATTGCTCGAAACTCGATGGCTCGTTTACCATGGATGAGTCGAACCATTCTTGAGTGCCCAGGGAATTCCTCCAAATACTATATATGTAGGGAGATTTTCTTTTGTCATGCAAATGTATGCTATGTGTACTCATTAGAATCGCTCCGATGAAGCGATTCTAAAGAGTACACACAATATAAAGAAGACCGAAAAGGTGCACCAAACTTATCTCCATTATACGTCCTGGTATAGCACAAACAGTAAGCCTCCATGGACTCGAACTACCGCTGTCTCGAACCATTTTTGATGATACCAAAGGGGTTGAAGCCATCGAAGTTTGACGGTATTATTAAGATTTGGATAATTTTATTCACCTACATTCTAGCAAAAGCATTCCCGGTGACGCTGAAAAACACTACAGACCCTGTCACTAATAAACACAGATATGCCTATGACATTGAGGATGACTTCAAGAAACACAACCTAACACAACCAATAAAGAGGTAAATCAGTGTGTATCTAGCCTGTCACCCATAATATTTGATTTGTAATTATGTTTGTGGTGGATTTACGGCCCAGCCAACAGGTAATATTATGTCGAGTAGATCAGTTTCCTACATTGTTCCTCTTCTAAGCGGTTAAATAGTACTGAATTTGATCGCCCTCAGCCTACCCCTTAACCCATATATGACAATGGAACATTCCACTTAATGTGCTTAGAGGAGCTAAGCTTGCCAAGGCAAAGGGATGTGAGTCGGACCGTCCATGCTTATAAACCATATTTGTTTCATTGTACGGCAGGACTTGAGATGTCATTTCATCTCAATGTCGGGTAAAAGTCCCACAAAATTGGAAGCAACGTCTGCAAAATGACCTGTACAGTGTTGACGGAGACGTTCAACCTCAAATCAAATAAAAACAAATAATGAGTTTAGGATGATCTATTTCTAATTATAGGGATGTCAGGTTGGATTTGATTGTGGTAAGTTTTACCCCTATGTAGGCCTATGAACTTTAAGCAGATGGTGTAGACTCAGGACAGCGCCGCGTTCTGCGGCGTCTGATCTGGGTCTACACTGTTTGCCAATGCCGCAGAAATGGACCGATAGGCAAATATGTGTTAAAGTAACAGACAACCGCCTGTCGGTCAAAGGCCGAATCCTCAAGAAACCGCCCATCTTCAGCCGTCTCACAAGAGATTGGGCATTAGAAAAAGGAAAGACCGGAACAAAAAACACACGCTAAAAGACAGCCCCCGTTCCGCACCTGCTACGAGCACAACAAGCTCATACCCTACTGAAGCCAAAACTTTAGAACGCCCCATTATGAAAACACGCCTATACAAATACATTGTAATTTTTACCGCCGAAAATCGAAAATTTTAGGATGAAAAATTGTGGTATTTTCATTATTTCTGCTCAAAATATAGATTGTGGGTGCACGATAGAACCGCCTCATCGAGGCGGTTCTAACAAGTACCCATAATCTATATTTAAGAGCAGAAATAAGAAAAACAAGGTTTACCCCTGTAAACCCCAGTTTTACTATATAAAAGCGGGGTTCAAGGGGTCAAAATTATATAGGCGTGTTTTCGTGATGCGGTACTGAAATCTAGCTACACAGCACTTTCACACCCACCCAGTCTCTCACTAAATTGTTCCGTTCGAACAATTTGACATGAGACTGACCTTTATGCAAGGAATAAATTAATCAATGCTATCGCCTAATACGTCGGCTTTCGTAAGCTTCTCGTGCATTTTCGGCATCTCGTGAATCGCGGCCCATTTACCGACCTCTATGTATTGTATAACAATATCGCCATCTCCGGAAAACGACGAAGATAAATACATGCATTCAGTCGGGTGTGAAATTATGTTAATAGAGTTCACCAGTCTCAGGCCAATTTGTTCATACTGTACCACTACCTTTTCGGTTTATCAACCAATCAAATTATTTGGTACATGTATGAGGTATTCGTTCAATTCACAAACTGAATGATCCTAATGTGAAGCCATCATGAAGACAAACCTATATAATTTGGACACCCTTGAACCCCACTTTAAATAGCAAAACTGTGGTTTACAGGGGTAAACCTTATTTTTCTTATTTCTGCTCTAAAATATAGAGTGTGGGTACTCGTTAGAACCGCCTCGATGAGGAGGTTCTAACGAGTATCCACAATCTATATTTTGAGCAGACATAAGAGAAATATCATTATTTTTCATGTTAAACATTTCATTTTACGGCAGTAAGGTTTACAATGCTTTTGTATAGCCATCTTTTCGTAATGCCATCTGATCTGTATCTATACTGTTTGCAAAAGTAAGGGTTGTCGTGTTCAGCAGGATAATGGTTAAATGTTTTATGAACAGGGTAATCCTTTGGAAGCAAGGACGACAAGACGGCACTAAACACCGCCTACTATACAAGTTTTTAGCTCACCAGAGCCGAAGGCTCCGGGGGAGCTTATAGGATAGGCAGTTGTCCGTCGTCGCCGTCGCCGTCTGCGTCTGCGTCTGCGGCTTCGTCAACACTTTCAAACGACTTCTCCTCTGAAGCCACTGGGCCGAACGGGCCCAAATTTTATCTGTAGCATCCTTGGGCTGGGGGATTGAAAGTTTGTGTTTTTTTATCAAAATCGGCTCATCAGTTTGGTTGCTATGGCAACTTGTAGTTTCCATAGACTAAAAATGGGGAAAATTGAAAAATGGCATTCACTGCCAAGCCTCTGCAGATATTTTGACAAAACTTTCATAGAAATGTTTCATAGGCAATCTTCTATCTGCCGTATGATTTTAGGCCTTCTGCTCATTTTTATTGGTTGCCATGGAAACCAAAATGCAAAAAGTAGACAAAAAATACTTAAAAAATTATCTCCTCAGAAACCATATGCTCTAGGAGGCTGAGACTTTATGAAAATATTCACCATATTTGCCTTTACAGGTTTTGTGTTTTTTTTTTATGAAATTTGGCATTTTAGTTTTGTTGCAACTAAGAGTTTCCATTGACTTATGATGGGGAAAACTGAAAAATGGCATTTACTGCCAAGTCATTGCAGATATTTTGACAAAACTTATATAAACATGTTCCTTGAGTAAACTTCTCTCAGCCATATGCTTTTATGTCAACCTTGGGGTCCCCTAGGTTGTGCCGGGACCATGCCCCTCCCCCTCCACTTCATAAAATGCATTATATCTCAGAAACCTTACAGATCCCAACCCCTAAACCATATATATTCTTGTTCCTTATGATAAGATGCATTAAGTGACACCAACCTGGGGGTCTCTCGGGATGTGCCGGGGACATGCCCTGCCCCTCTATTTCATAAAATGCCATTTATCTCAGAAACCGTTCAGATCCCCACCCCGAAACTATATATATTCTTGTTCCTTATGCTAAGATGCATTAAGTGACACCAACCTGGGGGTCCCCCGGGATGTGCCTGGGACATGCCCCTACCCTCCACTTCATAAAATGCCATTTATCTCAGAAACCATTGAGATCCCCACCCCTAAACCATATATATTCTTGTTCCTTATGATAAGAAGCATTCAGTGACACCAATCTGAGGGTCTCCTAGGATGTGGCGGGGCTTATGCCCCACCCCCTCCACATCGTGAAAGGCCGAATATCACGGAAACCGTTCAGATCCCCACCCCTAAACCATTTAAATTCTTGTTCCTTATGATAAGACGCATTCAGTGATACCAACCTTAGGATCTCCCTGGCCGCACGGGGGCTATGCCCGACCCCTCCACTTCATAAAAGGCCCAATATCTCAGAAACTGTTCAGATCCCCAACCCTAAACCATATAAATTCTTGTTCCTTATGATAAGATTCATTCAGTGATAAAAACCTAAGGGTCTCCCAGGCTGCACCAGGGCTTTGCCCCAACCCGCCACTTCATAAAAGGTGATATATCTCGGAAAGCCTTCAGATCCCCACCCCAAAACCATGTATATTCTTGTTTCTAATGATAAGACGCATTCAGTGATACCAATCTGGGGGTCCCCTAGGATGTGCCGGGGCTATGCCCCACCCCCTGCACTTTGTAAAAGCCCAATACATCAGAAACCATTCAGATCCCCACCCCTAAAGCATATAAATTCTTGTTCCTTATCATAATACGCATTCAGTGATACCAACCTAAGGGTCTCCCGGGCCGCACGGGGGCTGTGCCCCACAACTCCACTTCGGAAACCATTCAGATCCCCACCCCGAAACCATTCAGATCTCTACCCCAAAACCATATAATTTCTTGTTTCTTATGATAATTAAAAATCAAAAATGAGTTCCTTTAAGAGCAATGAAAACATTCATAAGAAAGAAAATGGGTCATACTACGTAGTTTCGGCTAATAAAGCCTCATCAGTGACCCTGTAATGATCCGGCAAAGAAAGCCAGAGGAAACATACTGCAATTTTGCGAACTTCGAATAGGCAGTCGATTCAAAGACTGATATAAATCAAAATATGGTCCATATAGTTAAAAGCCTGTCTAGAATATGAGTCTAAACCAATAATTTATTTCTGATTTCTCAGAATATTCACGCTGATCTCAAAGGACCAAAAGTAAAATATAAACTGCTCTATGGTTGATGTACGGAGGACGTTTTACGGCCGCCACACGGCACAACACCAGCTAAAGTGAATGCAAATAAAAGTCAAAAATGAGTTCCTTTAAGAGCAATGAAAACATTCATAAGAAAGAAAATGGGTCATACTACATAGTTTCGGCTAATAATGCCTCATCAGTGACCCTGTAATGATCCGGCAAAGAAAGCCAGAATTCATTGAAACCAACTTGGGGGTCCCCTGGGATGTTGCCGGGCCATGCCCAACCCACTTTGTAAAAGGCTCAATATCTCAGAAACCATTCAGAACCCCCACCCATAAACCATATATATTCTTGTTCCTTATGATGAGACACAATCAGTGATACCAAACTAGGGGTCTCTGGGGGTGTGCTGGGGCTATGCCCCACCCTTCCACTTCATAAAATGCCATATATCTCAGAAACTGTTCAGATCCCCTCCCCTAAAATATGTGTATTTGTGTTCCCTATAATAAGACTCATTCACTCTCACAAATGTGGGGTCTCTATGTGCTAGGGCAACATGCTGATGCCATGGCCAACCCCTCCACTTCATCAAAGGCCATATATCTCAGACACCATTAAGATCCCCACCTCATAAACATATATATTCTTGTTTCTTATGATTAGACACATTCAGTCACACCAACTTGGTGGTCCACAGGGGCCATTCCTCTCCTCATCATTTCATAAGAGGGCCTCATATCTTGGAAACTGTTCATATCCCCACCCCTAAAAAATATATTTTCTTGGTCCTTATTATAAGACACATTCAGCGACAACAATCTTGGCTTTCCTGGGGTCTGCCAGGGCCATGCTCCAACCCCTCCGCAGCTTAAAAGGCCTTCAGGAACAGTACACATCCCAACCCCTAAACCATATATATTCATGTGCCTTATGATAAGATGGATTCAGTGATACCAGCCTGGGCTCTGTTGGGTCCATGTCTCATCCCTCCTCCTCATAAAAGGCCTAATACATAAAAGGCAGATACAGAGTCCACATGGGTGCTCATTTGGAAATGGGGGTTTGTTTGGGAGACTTTATAATCAATAAATTAAAACCTGAAACCATGCATGGCTGCCAATTGGCAGTGCCCGCCTGAGCTCTGGTGAGCATTGTGGCCCATGGGCCTCTTGTTTTTTATCAAACCAACTAGTTTCGGCCAATTAGGCCTCATCACTGATCCTCAAACACTTTTCTAAAATTATGTAGTGGAACCAATGATTCTAAAAAAAGAAAACGAAAATATAACACACACTTTTATGAAGGGCAGAGCGAATTTTTACGACCGCCACACATTCTCTTAACACCAGCTGTGGTGAAGTTAAATGACTTTGAAAGCAAGAACTATAACCAAAAACTGATAACCGTGGAGTGTACAGGTTTTTTTCTGGACCAGACTAGCTAGTTTCGGCCAACTAGATCTCACCAGTGACACTCAAACACTTTAAAAATTCTGCAGTAGAACCAATGATCCCAAAGGACTAGAAATATAACGCATAACCCTTTAAGCTCTGACCATAAATACCAAACAGTGTTTTCGAAGCATTGTTATGCTTTCTGCGAAAATAAAGTTGCATGCGAATCATCTGTTATTTGTAATTTGGAGAATTATTGTCGATTTTAGTGTTGGTTTAAACAGTATTCATAAGTGATAAGTTCAATACATACACACATGCAAACATGTACAAGAAGAATGTTCAGAAGCCACAGGATCTGGTGGTAAGCGGCTAATCTTATACTCAGATTCAATGGAAACGCACCACTAGTACTATACCTCATATTTAATTAATTCACAATATTTCACAATATTATCACGTTTAATGAATTATCACTAACTTATCCACAGACTCACTACAGAGTTACAGCATTTCATTGGCTGCAGAGATACGGAGACTGGAATAAGTCCACACACCCGAAAAATCAAAATCACATATTCCAATACCGGGTATGTCCACCATTAGCATCAAGTGTTGCTTGGAATCGACGCCTAATGCTTCGAATTAAACGCTGTATCTGGTCTTGTGTGATGTTGTCCCATTCTTCCTGTAGCGCCATGGCAAGCCGCTGACGGTTGACTGGCGGATGACCTCGGCTGTACACAAGTTTTCCGAGTACTCAATTGGGTTTAAATCCGGCGAAAACGCAGACCAAGGAAGAACTTGCACACCATTTTGATTGAAAAAGTCCATGCTTATATTTTACCTAAATTATAGCCAACAGTGGGGTGTGTTTTAGAACAGATAAGCTCATGTGCAATAAAACACAGTTTATCGGTACGTTGCACGCAGACGAATAAATTATAAATTTCGCTACGCCCTTGCGTTTTAGTCTACTTTACAACCTCAAACAGTGAGTCATTACGCAACAATTCAATGCTACAGCTAATCTTTTTCTAAAGCAAAAACAGAACAATATAAGAAACATGTCATTTTAGTGCTATAATACCACATAAGAAATGTCCTTAATTTATTGCTTAAAAGAATCTTTATCTACAGGTTGCTGGCAATAACTCTTGAATTCAGTCTTCATTCAGTGCGTGTACACTACTCAGTTCAGAAAGCAAGATGTTTACGTATTGATGGAAAGGTATAATATCTATATTTCCATTCTAGATCAAATATTTTGAGGAGTTGTTTTAGCTTACCTGAGCCGAAGGCTCCGGAGGAACTAAAAGGATGGCAGCCTCCGTCAGCGTCCGTTGTCCACACTTTCAAACTGGAATATCTTTGAAGCTGGCAAGCAGATCTCAACCAAATTTTATCTGAAGTATGCCTATGGTGGAGGATGGCTTGTATATCATTTTTAGGAAAAATGCTCTAGACCTTTGGTTGCTATGGCAACTGGGAACATGCTTGTGAACAGCGTAGCTTCCTCATTTGAAACTGGATCTTCATGAAACTTACATATAACAATGGCGTGCATAAAGTCTCAAACGAATTCGAAAACGGATCCGATCGGACCAACAACAGCAGAGCTTTTTAAAGGGCCAGTACTCTGAAAGTATTGTAGCTGGACTTACGTAACTTGCCTTGAAATTGTGTAATGATATTGTGACCTTATATTTAAAGTTAAAAGTTGATGCGTTTGACGGGTTGTAAGTAATTAAGAAAAACACATAAAAATGCGGGCGCTTTTTATGTTTTTCAAAGGGTCATAACTCTGAGAGTATTGTAGCTAGAGTTACATAACTTGCAATGTAATTGTGTAATGATAATGTGACCTTATATTTAAAGTTTGAAGTTGAATCGTTTGACAGTTTGTAAGTTATTAAGAAAAACACATATAAAATGTGGACGTTTTTAAGTTTTTCAAAGGGCCATAACTCTAAGAGTATTGAGGCTAGAGTTACATATCTTGCCATACAATTGTATAATGATATTGTGACCTTATATTTAAAGGTCGAGGTTGATGCGTTTGATAGTTTGTAAGTTATTTTGAAAAACAAAAACATGAAAAATGTGGACGCTTTTTAAGTTTTTCAAAGGGCCATAACACTAAGAGTATTGTAGCTAGAGTTACGTTTCTTGCCAAGCAATTGTGTAATGATATTGTGACCTTATATGTAAAGTTTGAAGTTGATGCGTTTGACGGTTCGTAAGTAATTAAGAAAAAACATGAAAAAATGTGGATATTTTTAAGATTTTGCAAAGGGCCATAAGTCTGAGAGTGTTGTAGCTAGAGTTACGTAACTTGCCATAAAGAGTGCTGCTTGTATAATATCAAAACCTTTTTCAAGAGGATTAATACTTTTTGAAAAGGTTCTAGCTACCCATCACTGGACCAGAAAGAAGGACAAGGTTTTAACTGTAACTGCACATTTTATATAGCTATGCATACGAAAGAAAATGCATAGAATGATGCCATATAGAAAATGTCTTGCATCAACGATCTGAGCGTTTGTCATCGTCATTCACTAAAACAACCCTGGTCAAGACTGCATAGGAAAATGAAATTATGGGTAAGTGCGAATTTTTGCTCTACCCACTCCAAGTAAAAAAACTGACTGTATACTACATCTGTTTGGTATGCTTTTAGGTGACGTTTAAGGACATGGAGAATAATGGTCAGGTATTGGTTGATTTAGACACCCTGGCTTTCAGAGAGAAATGTTCCAATATTGGATTTAATATACCAGGTATAAAGGATTAAAAATTTGACCGTGTGTGTCTACTTTTGTAATCGCATTTACCCATTTTATACTCACTACGAAAACATGTTTATATAAATACTTTTTTCTTATTTATGCTCAACATATAGATTATCGGTACACTTTAAAACCGGCGATAAGGCGTTTTTTTAACTAGTATTAGCAATCTATATTTTAGAGCAGAAATAAGAAAACATGCAAACAACAGCTTTACTGTATAAAACAGGGGTTTGGTAGGGTCAAAATCATACAGGCGTGTTTTTGATGCCGAAACAAAACACGGGACACTGGTAAATAGTGCAAGCCTAGACCAGACGCAATCAAAGCTTCCACTGCTTGCAAAAAGTTCAGCTATTTTCTAAATAAATTCTACAAAAAGTCAACTTGATATCTCTGAATTTCTAATGGATTCCCTCTCTTTATGAGGCGGAATAAGCATTCAGTACAAAATGGGTCAAATGTATCATTCCAGAGAAGAAAGAAAACGAGGATAATTTAGGGAGGCCTCCCTTTTTCTGTGTTAAAACATTCGAATATTGTGCTCGTCAGAATCATATACTCGAACCAGTTCTAACGTAAAAATATGTTTCATGAACAAAATGTCCTCGTTATTCCAATGTATCTGGCATGATTAAAGTAAAAAAAAAAAACGCTATTTAGTTTAGGTGATAGAGTCTCCAAGCTGCCTGTGAATATAGTGAATCTTGAATTATTCGAACACCTGGCTGATTTGAACTCATTCTTTGAAAACGGGACATCCTTCCAAGATAATTAATAGTGAGGAGATGTTCCTGACATTTTCTTAAAATATATGCTGTGTCCACTCCTGCCCAGCCTGTAAAGAACAACGGACCAACATATTACACCGTAGGTCGGCTCGACAGAAGGAGCTAGCTATCCGTATCTTAGAGAATTTCATGGTTCCAAAGGTGTTCGAATCATTCAGGTTCGACAGTAAAACTGGCACAAAGGAGACAAATTATGCAAGTAAGATGCAATAGAATATAATAATAAAGTGCAGTCACTTTGGAACTATGTAATTGTAGGTGATGTTTCATGACCGTGATAATAATGGCCAGGTTTTAGTGAAACTGTTCACTGAGTCAGCAAGAGAAAGATGCTCCACGTTTGGCTATGATATACCAGGTATTTCCATTGCAGGATCGCAGCTGCTAAAAACGGTAGAATAGCTGTAAAAGCTGTGTAGCTGCACCCTTTCACATTCATCTTGCTAATACCCTTTTTACTTAATGTACACTTTGTGGAAACCTTAAACTCCTTACTATGTTCCAGATTTGTATGTGTTTTTCCTGAAATTGCGTAAGGTCACCTATGTTTTTTACCACTTGACTGTTTCTTGTTCTCTGTTTTTGTGTATTAATTCTGAAGTTATATATGCTATTTAACTATATGAGCTCATGTGCATTTAATTCATTTGGCATACCTAGGCCACTCGCCCAATTTCAAAATAATTTTACAGGAATATTTTTTGGATGACCTCCAACAAAAAATTTCAAACCGTTCCACTCGGTTGAACATGAAGGGCTAAAAATAGAAAAAAAAAACTTTAAACGTCCTCTCGTATGTTAACAATGTATTTCCTCCTATTTTGAAAAGAAATTTACAGGAATCTTTTAGGGGGGCCTCTCTACCAAACTTGCTTAAATGGTTCCGCTCCGCTGAACAAATTGGCCACCAGAGCAAAAATAGAAAACCCTTAAAACAACATCTCCTACAAGGTCACTGGCCTAATTTCAAAATAATTTCACATGAATATTCCTTGGGTGACCTTCAACCAAAACTGTTTAAACCGTTTCGCTCGGATGAACAAGTTGGCCACTATAGCTAAATATAGAAAAACCTTTAAACGTCTTCCCGTCTGTTAACAATTTACTTAAATTTGGCCATCTCCTACATTTCAAAATTTTACAGGAATTTTAGTGACCCACTATAAAAATCTCTAAATGGTTCCGCTCCGCCACCAGAGCTAAGAATAGAAAACCTTAAAAACGTCATCTCCTCAAAGGCCACTGGCCTAATTTCAAAATAATTTCACGGGCATGTTCCCTGGGTGACTTTCTACCAAAATTCCTCACGCCATTTTGTTCGTATGAACAAGATGCCACCAGGGCTAGCCCCGAAAAAACAAAACCTTTAGATGTTCCTCGTCTGTCAACAATTTACTTAAAACACATCTTCCTCAAAAGCCATAAACGGATTTTGAAATTTCTTGGCGGACCCTCTACCAAATGTGTTTTAATAGTTCCGCTGCGCTGATCGAAATGTCGCCGGAGCTAAAATAGAACCTTTAGACTTCGCTTTAACCAGTGCAGCGACTTTGAAATAATTTCACGAGACTGTTCCTTGGGTGACCCTCTAACAAACTGGCTAAATTCGTTAAGCTCTGATGAACAAGAAGCCAGAGCTAAAAATAGAAAAGCTTTTAAACGTCTTCTCTTTTAACAGAGGATGGGTTTTTTAAACAGTTTCTCATGAATGTTCCTTGGATAACCCTCTACCATAATTGCTCAAACCGTTCCGCTTAAATTAAAAATATGACCACCAGAGCTAAAAGTAGTAAAACATTTTAACAACTTCTATGTCTTAACCAGTGGATGGATTTTGAAATTATTTCAGGAATGTTTCTTAGATGTCCCTTTACCAAAATTGCTCAAACTGTGTTGCCCCTATGAATAAGGTGGCCACCAGAGCTTAAATAGAAAATCCTTTCAGTGAATTCCGCTCCTTAACCGGTGGATGGATTATGAAATAATTTCACAAGAATGTTTCTTGAATGAAGCTCTATCAAAATGGCTGAGCCCGTTAGGCTAGGATGAAAAATGGCCACCAACGTTAAAAATAGAAAACAAAACAAACTTTTAAACGACTTCTCCTGAACCGGTGGATGGATTTTGAAACAACTTCCCTGGAATGTTCCTTGGTTGATCCTTGACCAAAATTGATCTAATAATTCTTCTCCAATGAATAAGAGAAGTCTACGTATTAATAATAGAAAAACGTTTAAATGTTCATAAACCAGTGTGGGTTAATTGTATCGATTCCTGGTCATTGCCTTCACATTTATTTTGAAATGATTTCATAGGGATGTGTCTTGTGTCTTTGATGCAAGGTGTAAGCTGTATATCAATTCCTCATCATTGCCTTCTCTTTTATTTTCTATGTATTTTATGATTCAGATTTTCTGTGTTATCATTGTACCTTGTTTCGGCATCGTTATATGTTTGATTACGTATGCTTTATGCTTCAGCTGCGTCTGTTTGTATCGGCATTACGGTATTGCTTTAGTAACACTGTTTCTGTCGTTCTTTGCCCCGCCATTGCAATAAGTCAGCTTCTACATGTTTTATGCATAAGTTGTATATGCTTCTGCTGCCCCTAGCTTGGGTATTACTGTACTCCAGATCCTCTGCTACAACTTCGGTTCGCTTCATTTTCTCCATCGGCATCTGAAGCAGCTGGAGAAATCAAGCAAACATGTGTGCCAGCAACCTCTGCTTCAATATAATATGAGCCAGCGCACGAAAAAAATTCAATAAGACATGTTCACATATCGAGGTTCAGATCAGCCTGCGCTTCCATATAGTCTAACTAGAGACTTCTCTTGTTGCAGGAGGAGCATTGGGCCCTTAGCTATCCTTAGAGCGCACAACGAAGACTCTGATCAGACTCTTCGTTGGGCGCACATGTCTTATTGAAGTTTTTGTCATGCACTTGCTCATATTTCAATGACCAGGGACCAGTTGTTCAAAGCCTCGTTAGCTTAATGAGTGGTCAAACTGTTAACTATTCTAGTGACTACAATATCTAAACTTCTGGTATTTGTGCTGATAAAATTTGAGTAGCATTGCATACGCAAAAGCTACTCACATTTGTTCCGCAAAAATATTAGTATATTTGCCATATTCAAGGATCAAAGTTTTAACAATTCGTTTACTAACGTAAATCAATAATCACAGTTATGACGTCTGGTACATCGATGTATTCTTTCGAATGTTTACTATAGGATTTTTCTCGTAAATACACTGATAATGTAAATAATGCTTATTTGCAAGTATAGTTTGAAGGCATTGAGAAGGACATCAATACAACCAGTTGTGTTTGTTTCATTATATACGAATTAAAAGACAATAATCATTAGCTTTTAATACTGAGCACAGCGAGAAATCACTCATGTATCGATTCCTGATCATTGTATTCACTTCTATTTTTTGTAGAATCTACGACTGGGGTTGAGACTAAGACAAGTAAACCTTAAGCAATGTTTTCTTTTCATTTAAACGTATTGAATTTTAGACATAAATGTACAACCTGGCCTGAGGTTTCTCGTCCATGTCTGCACCCCATCGTTAATTATTTTTCTCACCGACCTGCAGTTATTGATGTGCTTTTAATGATAAATGCTTTAAAAGAAAGAAAAGTAAAACAAAACACTTTTACATGAAGCAATAAAGGTCCTAAAATCCTAAGAAAGGCTGTTTATACCTTTTTCCCAGTGAGCTGCTTAAGTTCATTTCCAATACTTTTTATATATAATATACAATGAATGTTCTGACCAAATTTAAAAGTCCCACAAACTCAGAAGCAGCATCTGCAAATGACATAGTGTTAACAGTTACGTAAAAACTTCAAAAGTCCCACAAACTCAGAAGCAACATCTGCAAATGACATAGTGTTAACAGTTACGTAAAAACAAACACACTTACATGTACTTTGATAAATTGAAATTTTGAGACAAATAGTTATAACGAGTTTAAAAATGAGCCAGCGCATGACAAAATCTACAAGAAGTCTTGAGCGACCAGCGAAGACTCAGATCAGCCTGCGCATTCGCGCAGTCTGGTCAGAGTCTTTGCTGATTGCATGTACCTACTATAGGCTAATATATATGCAAAGCGACACAAGCAAAAGGTTTTGACAAAGTGGATAGATGCGCAGGTTGAATTGAGTCTCTGCTGGTCGCATCGGTCTTATTGTAGGTTGGTCATGCGCCGGCTCAAATATTAAACCTGTATAATAAAAGTGTTGTTGCACTGGTATTGCAGAATATTTGTCCCTTGTTTGGATATCGGACAACCTTGTGGCCTTAGATATGTTTGCTAGTGTGTGTTGAGGATATTACGTACCCGTCATCACTGTTGATGTCAATTTCGATACGTTTCTTTCGATTTTACGGCACTTTTACTCGACATGGAGATGAAATGAGATGAAATAACATCTCAAGCGATGAAATAACATCTCAAGCCTACTGTTACGAGATGGAATAGGAAACCTCTCTGGTGCTTATGCATATCTAAATTATTTTAGTAGATATATGGTAGGGCGGTGCGAGTAAAATATTTTAGGTGAAATATGGTAGGCAAAATGTGCTGCTCCATGCACAAGTCATGCACATATCATACGATGTATGCATGAGTGGTTTATGGAGATCTGTTTTTACAATACAGGGGGCCGCTATAAGGCTGAGTTCTATAAAATTTGCCTAAAAATCGCCAACCGCCAAATTGTGCCATATATGATTTTCATTCCCGTCACGTGTTGTGTGGGTTTTCGTTTTGACAGGAGTCATGGCATTGATTTATAGGGTCGTTTCATCAATTTTTCCTATGAGAAATATACTATTTGAACGCAAATCCATTATCTACTCGATTTTTGCTATCTAGCTTCATTTGTGGACGATATCTCCACCTCGCCACGATTTTAGCAAGCTAATATGAGTATGCATGATTTTCTGGTAGTATTCATAGATATAAAAACCCTGAGCAAACCGACCACTTTAGCAGCAGGTCAAGTTGTAACGAGTATACACAACATTATATCGGGAAATTGAAAGTATATTGAAAGGTATGTTAAATCTATGTTTAGTATTATTTTTGTATGAACATGCTTGTAGGTTTTGGAGGGGTTTACTTCTAGTATACCCCAACTTTCTGAAGCCTATTCTGAATTCACTGTTGAAGCCTGTAATGATTAGGCTACTAGCTTTGCCAGCTAGAGGTCGCAGGATTGATCCCAGGCTTCTCCAGTAGTAGAATGAGTCTTTCTAAGTGAGGTCCTGTCTCATTCTGACCCTAAATGTTGGTGAGACGTAAAGTTTGGACACCCGCTCATTCTGGATTCATTTAGGCTTTTAGACCCCTTTTGTAGAATGTAATTAATAAACGCCGGGTCACTTGTTTGATCCATGACTTTTGACTAGCTGTGGTTAGAAAACCGTGGTTCCGTCTCTATATGATATTATGTGTAGAGGGGACGTAAAATTAAGACGGGTTTAACCATATCTTCATCATCAGGGCAAACTCTTACAAGAGCCTGTCCGGTTATCCTGGATGATGAACCGTAATGAATTTTATTTTACAAGCGTGTTCACTTTGAGTAGAAATAATTTTGTTCAAGAAGAATTTCGAGTTCATTTTGTAATGATGCCGTTTTGTCTGATAACTCAGTTTGTGCATGTATGTACATATAAAGAACGTGATGATGATAAATGGTGATGATAAGTGGGAGTATTTGGTCGCCACACGTCATAGCGGCCTGAGTGGCGGGGATAACGTCGGCGGCGTCATCGGCGTCGCGAGGACGGTTATGACGGGGTGCCTACCAAATACAGAGAGAATTTACGGCAAACAGTGTTGGCCCTTATCGGACACTAACAAATGTTGTGGATTATAGATGAAAATCTTTCTGTTTGTAGTTTCTATCTGTTGTTAATGTAATGAATTTGTGAATAGCTATATATGTGAGCCGTGTCGCGGAGAAGGATATGAAATAGAGATTGTTATGTTTCCTGTAATTGGCGGATGACCAGGTAGCGCAAAGGCGTGGTCTGTTCAATTGCCTCTTACTTGTGATAATGTAGTGAGCACAAATTTGATGAGTATTATGCTCAGTAGTAGTGAGCATTAATTGATTTCTGTAGTTCTCAGTAAGGAAACATGAACTTTGAGTATTATTGTGTCAAGCGCTGGGTGCTGATAATTTGATGCACAGTCAAGTTGAGTTCTGCTGTACGGTTATTTGTCGCATGCACTAATCAGCCTGTATGTCTGGTCGGCGCATGCGCAATAACGGTATATGCATGAACATATTCTTACTTCTCCGGGAGGGGGATCATGATATAGCATGTATGTTTTGTGAACTGTGTCTTAGTCCAGTTATCGTAATTTGCAGGCACAACAATGTATGGTGACCAGCTGCTCCCTGCCTTATAGCAGCAGGTACTGGTACGACGCTGGGGGTTAGGGTCCAGCAAGGGCGGACAGACCGCCGTAAGCAGCGCATACCATTGTCCATTGTGAACGAATGTGAGACCATTCAAATGGAAGAGGTCAATTAAATAACCTGCAGGTGATTCAGACGAATCAGATTAGTGCGATCGCTAAATAATACATATCAAGCTGTGATCGGCAACAATGTCGATAGACTAGTTTACACTAGTTCGCGAGAGGAAGATTCACGCGAGAGGGGGATTCACCCTAAGTTATAAACTGGCCAGTCGCGTCTTGAGTTGTTTTTTTTTATTGTTTTTGTTGTTGTCTTTGTTGTTTGCTTCTGTAGGTATTCACGTCACCCGTTCCGAGCACAGAACATTGATTTGCCTTCGGAGCGGACGTCGTGAGTTGGCTACAGAAGCAACCAATTGTGATGTTTTGTGTTAGTAAGTGTTGTATATAGAGCTCAACTTGACTGTGCATCAAATTATCAGCACCCAGCGCTTGACACAATAATACTCAAAGTTCATGTTTCCTTACTGAGAACTACAGAAATCAATTAATGCTCACTACTACTGAGCATAATACTCATCAAATTTGTGCTCACTACATTATCACAAGTAAGAGGCAATTGAACAGACCACGCCTTTGCGCTACCTGGTCATCCGCCAATTACAGGAAACATAACAATCTCTATTTCATATCCTTCTCCGCGACACGGCTCACATATATAGCTATTCACAAATTCATTACATTAACAACAGATAGAAACTACAAACAGAAAGATTTTCATCTATAATCCACAACATTTGTTAGTGTCTCATAAGGGCCAACACTGTTTGCCGTAAATTCTCTCTGTATTTGGTAGGCACCCCGTCATAACCGTCTTCGCGACGCCGATGACGCCGCTGACGTTATCCCCGCCACTCAGGCCGCTATGACGTGTGGCGACCAAATACTCCCACTTATCATCACCACTTATCATCATCGCGTTCTTTATATGTACATACATGCACAAACTGAGTTATCAGACAAAACGGCATCATTACAAAATGAACTCGAAATTCCTCTTGAACAAAATTATTTCTACTCAAAGTGAACACGCTTGTAAAATAAAATTCATTACGGTTCATCATCACGGATAACCCGACAGGCTCTTGTAAGAGTTTGCCCTGATGATGAAGATATGGTTAAACCCGTCTTAATTTTACGTCCCCTCTACACCTAATATCATATAGAGACGGAACCACGGTTTTCTAACCACAGCTAGTCAAAAGTCATGGATCAAACAAGTGACCCGGCGTTTATTAATTACATTCTACAAAAGGGGTCTAAAAGCCTAAATGAATCCAGAATGAGCGGGTGTCCAAACTTTACGTCTCACCAACATTTAGGGTCAGAATGAGACAGGACCTCACTTAGAAAGACTCATTCTACTACTGGAGAAGCCTGGGATCAATCCTGCGACCTCTAGCTGGCAAAGCTAGTAGCCTAATCACTACAGGCTTCAACAGTGAATTCAGAATAGGCTTCAGAAAGTTGGGGTATACTAGAAGTAAACCCCTCCAAAACCTACAAGCATGTTCATACAAAAATAATACTAAACATAGATTTAACATACCTTTCAATATACTTTCAATTTCCCGATATAATGTTGTGTATACTCGTTACAACTTGACCTGCTGCTAAAGTGTTCGTTTTTATCAGGGTTTTTATATCTATGAATACTACCAGAAAATCATGCATACTCATATTAGCTTGCTAAAATCGTGGCGAGGTGGAGATATCGTCCACAAATGAAGCTAGATAGCAAAAATCGAGTAGATAATGGATTTGCGTTCAAATAGTATATTTCCCATAGGAAAAATTGATGAAACGACCCTATAAATCAATGCCATGACTCCTGTCAAAACGAAAACCCACACAACACGTGACGGGAATGAAAATCATATATGGCACAATTTGGCGGTTGGCGATTTTTAGGCAAATTTTATAGAACTCAGCCTTATAGCGGCCCCCTGTATTGTAAAAACAGATCTCCATAAACCACTCATGCATACATCGTATGATATGTGTTTTGACTTGTGCATGGAGCAGCACATTTTGCCTACCATATTTCACCTAAAATATTTTACTCGCACCGCCCTACCATATATCTACTAAAATAATTTAGATATGCATAAGCACCAGAGAGGTTTCCTATTCCATCTCGTAACACCTACCAACCAGGCAGGCTTAGGGATTTACTAGTACCCAAGTGTTCAGTTAAAGACTTTCAGTTCCTCATTATCATGCATCTTCGGTTCAACTGAGTAGAACCAACTGTATATTTTTCAGATGCCTCTTTACGGAACACTTCATATGGACTCGGAGCTGCAGTAATGATTCTGAGTGCGATGTCATTTGTCCTGAGTGTACTCACACTTGGGTTTGGGGTGTTTGTTTTTATGGTATGTGTTTCACTTACTTAGACTTATTTAGAATTCTAATGCACTTGCATATATAACACAACGCCTTATTTGATAACGTCAAAAATTTGCGACAGTATATTCTACAATATACTGTCACAAACCCGACGTCATCATGTTACGTCACTTTTCATTGGTAGGTATTTGGTTTTACGCAGCTCACTGTACTTGCACGTTTGGGCAAAAACAACATTTTAAAACAAAACAAGTGAGTAAGTGCATTAGAATGGGGATAACTGTATTCAAAATTGTCATTGGGAGAGGTAAATCGTCGGTTTTACGGTCGCAAATTCCGTTTTACGGCTCCGCTGATGCGTCGCCGTAAAACGAAATTTCCGACCGTAAAACCTCCGATTTATCCCCCAAATGACATTTTGAGTACAGTTATCCCCTAAGTATTCGTCATGTGACACTTGAAAACGCTGACTCTCTGAAGGTTAAATGCATGTATTATGCGACCATACACTTACCACCTTTTATCTTTGTCATGAACTGTAATCGTTATGATTGTTTGAATTGTTTGACTGGAGGTTTTATTCACTTCCCCGTTAACACTATTTAGGTCATTTTGGAGACGTTGCTTCCAATATCGGAGGATTTTACCAGACACTGAGCTTAAATGACATCTCAAGCCCTACCAGCCAAACCAACCTATAGGGTTTACAGCTGGTGTGTGGGAATGTGTGGCGGCGGTAAAACGTCTCCCTGCCCTACATCATAGTGTAGATTATATTTTCTTGTCCTTTGGGATCATTGATTCCATTGTGGAATTTTGTAAATATATGAGGGTCACTGATGAGGCCTAATTGGCCGAAACTAGCTAGTATGGCCCAGAAAACATGTACACGCTATATTTTTCACTTCTGTAGTGTATTCCTTGCTTCCAAAGGATAACCCTTTTATAGAACATATTTATATTCTGGGACAGCCGGACTCGTCTTTTTTGTGTGCAGCGTCAGATAAAAATATTGATGTCAAGTAATACGCACTGTACTTTCTAGAACAAAACTATTTTTATTAACCGGTCTACTATATAAAGTGTTATGATATATTTTTATGGGACGAATTTTAAGCAGTTTAACCAGAGTGAATAATATCACCGTCCAATATTTTATGACGATTGGTTTTCCGATGATCATGATTTTTGACACGCAGTGCATTAGAAGCGAGGAACCTAAACCTGCATATGGCATGTCACTGCTAAAACAGAAATTTAAAAGAAAAAATTGTATATGTCGCAATACGAAAACACGACTATATAAAGTTGACCCCTTGAACCCCACTTTTATACAGTAAAACTGGGGTTTACAGGGGTAATCCTTATTTTTCTTATTTCTGCTCTTAAATATAGATTGTGGGTACTCGTTAGATCCGCCTCAATTAGGCGGTTCTAACGAGTGCCTACAACCTATATTTTCTTATTTCTGCTCTACAATCTTTATTTGAGCAGAAATAAGAAAAATATCACAAATTTTCATCATAAAATTTTCGTTTTTTCGGCGGTAAATTTTACAATGCATTTGTATAGGTGTGTTTTCGTAATGATATGTCGGCTCCAACCTAAAGACTTTTTAAAAAGAATTGTCGGTTGATGTCGGATGCACCGAC
Source organism: Lucinisca nassula (assembly GCA_963580285.1). Lineage (NCBI taxonomy): Eukaryota > Metazoa > Mollusca > Bivalvia > Lucinida > Lucinidae > Lucinisca > Lucinisca nassula. The sequence goes on from OY757016.1 coordinate 42,717,504, forward strand.
TCTGGTCGGACACCGGAGTCTAACTATTGGTTATTCCTTTGCTCAGGCAGTTCAGTGATTTCATAATATCGAGTCCTTATCGTTGTTTATCATATGACATCGCATCTGAGAATGTAATAACATCATGTAATAAATTCGATAATCCACCGATGGATTAAATATGCGACGTCGCGTTTACCAATGGCGGAATATTGACATTTTTTGTAAAACAATCGTGAATAAAATGCGTTTCAAATGCCATGTGATGAATAGAATCTTGCATTCGTGCTGATGTATTTTTGAATTTATCAAACTCGTTGAGGAAAAGGGATCAAATGTTCGGCAGAACTTAACATTTTATCCATTTTCCTAAACTTGTTTAATAAATTCAATAATACATGGACACTCATGTAAGATCCTCTATTTAGTCTCTCTATTCATTTGATTTTATGTTCTCAGAGATGTTGCACTGATGAGTTAGAAATCCTTCTTGCGGACTGAACAAATTGTTTGCCTAAACCTCGACGGAACCAAACGCGAGGATGTTGATCTCGTAAAATCGATTTTAGCCCAACCCCCCACGCAGTATTAAGGTTTTTACTTTACCGGCCGTTCCAAAACGATACTTCTGTTGTGCTTTATCATTGTTCTAGTTGTTCTTCGAATATATGTACTGCTAATATATTGTTTTATTTTGGTCATTTTTGAGAAGAATCTGTCCTTTTGACTTTTCGCTCGTGACGTTATAATTATGGTGAAGTTTTTTTTCTGTTGGTGTGTCTTTCACTTTGGTATCTTGAAAAGAGGTACGGAGGTAAATGAATCGATTCCTTGTCATTGCCTTCAATTCTGTTCTGGGTAATGAAAGTTATTTGATGCAGTCTAGACAATAGTCAAACTATTGCCTGTCGGTATTCTGGACGACCTGATGCACTATTGCCCTCGGCATTCTGTCTAGGGCAATAGAACTACAGGTCATCCGCAATACCTCGGAACAATACTTTTGACTTCTGTTCAAACAGTCATCAAATAACTACTGTGTTGTCTTTGGAGCTGAATATCACATTAAATATAAAATAGCAGTCTTAGCTTAATTAAGTCTCATAAGCATGTTTATAAAACCCTGATAAAGATGATCTGGAAGTGCCAGTCACAGCAAATAGGCTGCCAGTGACACCATTAGAAAGCTGAAACAAAATATTATATAAACAGAACATACGTAGTGAAAAACATATAGCGACAAATTATCCCTTTCACTACAAGGGATAAGAATACTATAAAGGAAATAAAAAAATATCTACAGTGTTTCAAACATATTTTGACATGAAAACATACGTGTAACAACGGACAACACAGGAAAGACTATAGCCACATTGTGGTTTAAATAAAATCTACAGGGCCCAAAGCTCCACTCTAGTTCAAATAGTGTCCAAAACAATGATACTGCAGAAAATGTCTAAGTCAAACAAAATAAATCATATTTTTTGTAAACATCACCAAATATGCGGCAAATAGACAACGAAATCATTGAAAGGTTTGATAAAAATCATTACATTTCGTCAAGAGCCCCCGATGAACATATGCATTGCGGTAACACACCCGTGAGATATAGTGCATTTTTCTCATTAGGAAAACATGTCCTTGTTAAATAATGGTGTCCAACATGGTGTCAGAAATAAGAGATTTTAGGTAAAAATGATAACATCTTTCTGATTTCTGCTTTCAACATAGATTGTGGGTGCCCTTTAGAACCGCCTCAACGAGTAACCACTATCTATGTTTTTTAGCAAAAATAAGGCAGATAATTTATACCAACTTTTCTCTTTATAAAATGGGGTTTAGAGGGGTCATCGTTTCACAGGCGTATTATCGTGATGATATCTCAAAAATGGTTATTTTTCTGATGAAAATTTGAAATAATTTTCCTTATTTATACTCCATCTTACGAGTACCCACAACCTCCGTCTTGGAGCAGAAATAAGAAAAAAAGTGTATATCCCCTAAAACCTCAGTTTTCTCTTTATTAAGTGGGATTTAGGGGGTGTTCATTTCACGGACTTGTTTACCTGATGGGTATATCAGTTTTAGATTAACAAAATCCATAATTTGGCACAACTTTTGAAAAAAGTCTGAAATAACCTATTTAGAGACAAATGTTCTGGTCGCTTGGTGCCAAAACGTTGACACACCACCCTACCATGCAACGCAAATTCTTGTTAAATTTGAAAATGGGGTACCTGTATTCATCAATGCCGCCCGGATGCAATATAATAAATTTTGCTAAATAGAAGCGAGGGCAATGATCAGGAATCGATTAAAACCTTTATGTGGTATGGTTATCTGGTATATTCGCGCCAGTCGTGGGATGCAAACAGACCTGTCGTGTTGCTTTTCCTTTGATGTCTTAGACGGGAGGTGTGAGTTAAATTGTATCGATTCTTGATGATTACCTTCACTTTTGTTGAAGAAAAGCGACAAAACTCAGTGGCCGGCTAGAACCCATGCTAGTATATATAATTTTGAGCTCATGCAGTTGTTTCGTAAATCACTTAGTGATGCATCACAGAAAACAAGTAAATCAAATTATACCACTGTGATGAAACAAAGATGCGGGCTTGTGGCAAACACTTTTAACAATGTGAAATAGAAGTGAAGGCTATGATCTGAAGAAAACCAGTTAAAAATCATAGAGGACCAGGCAAGTGAAATAACACAGTGCACGAACGCTCCTACGTTTACTCCGTACCGCCTCGAGCATAAACTCGTACACTACTTTATTTTCAGAATATCAAAATAAGCACAATTAAATAAGATAATAAATTGAACTAGAAATTATTCTGGAGAAATTGAGATGAATTGGACCGTCATTGTTTGTTTTCCTTCCATAGGAAAACCCCTTCCCTTTGCTATAGTTTGACAAACTGGCAGAGAATCAGAAACTGACAAAGAAAAATGCGGCAACATTTAAACTTCTAACAGTGAATCCATAGAAGTATTCTTTGTGGATTTCTAGGTCTGTTTCCGCTGTGGGTCTAATCATTTCCCTTGTCAAATTAAGAACCAAAGTACTGCTACAGAGAGTAAAGAGGTCATATCTCAGGCACATCTGGTTCTGATTGGCCTCTGACTAATGCCAACGCTTTTCCAAGCGCACTTTGTAAGGAGAGAATCGAAAATATATTTTGAACCGTGGGAAAATAAAAAACGTATTTTTTTTTTGTTTTAGAAAACGAAGCAGTATATGAAGACAAATTACAGTAAATTCTACACGACGTCATCGGTGACAGAGAAGGATCTTCCAGCGTCTGAATATGTCAAATTTATAAAATTCTGGGACATCATTATATTTGTTGCTGATATATTGCTGATGGTTGAAACCATGGAGATTGTGTTTTACATAGATGTAAGTAGAGGCCATGATATTTCTCAAACGCTAATGTTTCGCGAAATAGTCCTATATGGACATGTTTTGGCAATATTATATGCTATAATTTAGCATCTGCCGGGTCGTCCAAGAAGTCAAACATCGCAGTCACCAATCCAGGTTCTAACCACGTTCTTGTGTGAACGCTAACCACCTCTGTCGGCATCACCGATAGTCCTGGCTCCTACAGCGATATATAATCAAAAATCTTAACAACAAGCCCTTCAGTTTTAATGAATAATGTGGTTTACCAGATTTAATAAAAAATTGTATTTTTTGATTTTCACATAATTGTTAAGTTTGTGTGTTTTAAAGTTTACGACCCACCAATAGCTAAGGTCATACGGAGACGGGGCCTCGGTTTAAAGACTCATCCGAAAGTCTGGAGAAGCCCGGGATCGATCCTGCGACCCCTGGTTTACAAGGCGAGTAGCATAACCACTACATCACGGAGGCTTCTACATAATTGTTAAGCCATGAAACTATTATGTCATGCGTATTACCTACTTCATTGAAACTAAGATATAAAATATACTCCCTTCAAGTAAACACGCGTATATAATTTTGACCCCCGTAAACCCTAATTTTATACGGTTAAACTGGGGTTTACAGGATATATATTATTTTTCTTATTTCTGCACACAATATAGATTGTGGGAACTCGTAAGAACCGTCGCGTCGAGGCGGTTCTAACGAGTACCAACAATTTTGGTTTTGAGCAGAAATACGAGAAATATCAGTTTTTTTTATCGGTGGTAAAATTTAAAATTTATTTGAATATGCATGTTTTCGTAATGATATATTGTATATTGTATGGCCAATACTGATTATAAACTTTTAAATAAACATTATGGATCAGGTGAGCATTCCTGGGCTATCAGGGCCCTGTTGTTAAGAAAATTGTTGGACGTCCAGTGATTTTGATCACTTGATAAGCAATAAACAGTTATTTCAATCCATGTGCAAATTAAGTTCAAGGAAAACCCTTTTATAGAACATATTTAACTTCCCTACAGCTGGTGTGTGGGACGGTGTGGCGGCGGTAAAACGTCTCCCTGCCCTACATCATAGTGTAGATTATATTTTCTTGTCCTTTGGGATCATTGATTCCATTGTGGAATTTTGAAAATATCTGAGGGTCACTGATGAGGGCTAATTGGCCGAAACTAGCTAGTCTGGTCCAGAAAACATGTACACTCCATATTTTTCAGTTCTGTGGTGTATTCCTTGCTTCCAAAGGATAAGCCTTTTATAGAACATATTTGGTGCCTCTGATTGGCGGTGTGGGCTAATGGTATCGATTCCTGATTATTGTCTGCCTTTAATAGACAGACATTACAATAACACGCCTATTCAAAAGTATTTAAAATTTTACAACAAAAAAAAATGAAAACTTTCCGATAAAAATACTGATATTTTCATATTTCGGCTCAAAACAAAGATTATGGGTAATCGTTAGAACCGCCTCGGCGAGGCGGTTCTAACGAGTACTCACAATCTATTTTTTTTTGGAGGAAAAATAATAAGTAAGGTACACCCCTGTTAACTCAAGCTTTACCATATAAAGGTGTATTTTATATTTTCATGTCCTTTTGGTTCATTGATTCCATTGTGGAACCTTGAACATATTTGGCGGTCACTGATGGGGCCTAATTGGCCGAAACTAGCTGGTATGGCCCATAAAACTATACTCTTCATACTTTTAAGTTCTCTAGTGTATTCTTTGTGTCCTATGGATAAAATATTTAACATCACTACAGCTTGTGTTAAGGGAATATGTGGCGGCCGTAAAAATGCTCCCTGCGCTTCATCATAGTGTAATTTATATATTCTTGTCCTTTGGGACCATTGATTCCATTGTGGAACCTTGAAAAATTTTAGGGTTACTGACGGGGCCTAATTGGCCAAAACTAGTTAGTCTGACCCAGAAAACTGTACACTTTATAATTTAAGGTTTTGTGGTGTATTCTATGCTTCCAAAGGATAACCCTTTTATGAAACATATTTAAGGAGGTCGCTATTTCGGGCATGTTTTTGTGATGGTTTATAATAAAGGTAAAGGATTCGCAAATACCAGAACTTCAAACGATTTCCTTAACATTTGAATAGGTTATCTCATATATATGCATAAAATCTAAAAAATGGGGTATTGGAAAACATTATAGACCCAGATCAGACACCACAGAACGCGGTACATGATTAGAGACTACAAGGAGCTTTTGACATCGTTTACTTACAGTACTTGAATGTAAGGTTTAAACAAAACAATGTCAGTTTAAGTTTATGTCCATTTTTTATCCAACATTCACTTGGAAACAGTACACCTATTGTTATTGTAAGTGATTTACGGGCCTTCGTGTAAGAATCAGAATCAGAATCGTTACTGGTGGCACGTCAAATGACATTCATACACCAACACCTATGGTATGGGAAGTTAGTCCCTAGCTATCACCAACGAGGTAAACTGAGCTACACAATCCTCAGCACCTTCAGCTGTCGAAATGATAGAATCGAGGAGGGCATTCCAATCTCTAATGGTTCGAGGAAGAACGATTCTTTGTAAATGTCATTTATTGCACTAAGGGTGTGAAAGGCCAACAAATGATGATTTCTATAGTGCCTAGCTGGGGCGAAAAGGCCATCTGTTGGAATGCTGGCAGCACCATTTAGACCTTTTTATAGAAGTACGAGCCTTCTGTCTTTTCTCATTTTCTTGAGAGACTCCCATCTTAATTTATCTAGAAGCCCAGTCATGCTCCCAGTTTTAAAGCAGTAATTGCTTGTTACACCTCTAGCAGCTTTATTCTGAACTTTTTCAATTTCTTCGTTGAGGACCACTTCCTTGGGGTCCAAGATACAACTACCATATTGCAAGATAGGGCAAAAAAGTCCTTTATATTCTGCCTCAGGACACTGGTGAAGTTTTTGCCTCAGGAAACCAAGTGTTCCATTTGCCTTCGTGCCCTAGCGGGTTTGAGCACAGTCTGTGGTTAAGAACCTCTCTCGGGTCACATGTGATGCGCAAAGTTCTGCGACGGGAGGTCAGGTTTTTTATGCGGGTATTGTGGTTTTCACTCAACTCTGATTAAACATTGCTCGAAATAAGTGAAATATTCTTGAAACCAAAAAACATGTTTTGCTTGATTACTCAGAACAAGAACTGGACTGTTGCTAGCTTGGACAAGCATGCTGTATGGCTGAGTATTGGATGCATCCTAGCATGGCTTAGTATGCTTAGATATTTCAAGTTCCACAACAAGTTTCACGTAAGTAAAATTAAATTGTAAGTTACATTTAGTTTCACGTCAGTTATGTTCAGTTACATTCAGTATTTATAGCCCCGCTTTGAAAAAGTGGGGCTATATTGGATTTGCCATGTCCTTCTGTCATTCCGTAATTCCGTGATTCCGTTAATTTGTGTTGGCTCCATAACTTTGTATCTGCTTAACATATTTTCATGAAACTTCACACAAATGTTAAACACCATAAGACAATGTGCAGAGCGAAGGAATTATAACTGTGGATTGCCTACTTTTGGAGTTATTGCCCTTTGAACATTGAAAAATGGCAATTTTAATTGTGTCCGCTTCATAACTCGAAAACCGGTTGAGATATTTTTAGGAAACTTCACACAAATGTTAAGCACTATGAGACGATGTGCAGAGCGCAGGAACCATAACTCTGCATTGCTTATTTTTGGAGTTATTGCCCTTTGAACATTGAAAAATGGCAATTTTAACAGTGTCCGCTTCATAACTCGAAAACCGTTTGAGATAATTTCATGAAACTTCACACAAATGTTAAGCACTATGAGACAATGTGCAGAGCGCAAGAACCATAACTCTGGTTTTCGTATTTTCTGTGTGTCTGTCTGTGTGTCTGTCTGTGTCTGTTAACAATTTTCGTGTCCGCTCCATAACTTTAAAACCCATTCACATATTTTCATGAAACTTCACACAAACATTAAACACCATGAGATGGTGTGCAGAGTGCAGGAACCATAACTCTGGATTGCCTAATTTTTGAGTTATTTCCCTTTGAATATTGAAAAATATCAATTTTAGCCGTCTTTGCTCGATAACTCAAAAACCGTTTGAGATAATTTTATGAAACTTCACACAAATGTAAAGCACCATATTACGTGTGCAGAGCGCAGGAACCCAAACTCTGGATTGTCTACTTTTTCAGTTATAGGCTTTTGAATATTAAAAAAATGGCAATTTTAACTATGTCCGCTCCATAACCGTTTCTGTTATTTTCATGAAACTTCAAATAAATGAAAAGCACCTTGAGATGATGTGCAGAGTGCAGGAACCATAACTCTGGTTTGCCTACTTTGAACATTTAAAAAGGCAATTTTGACTGTGTCAGCTCCATAACTCACAAACCATTTGAGATATTTTCATGACACTTCACACAAGTGTAAAGCACCATGAGACAATGTGCAGAGCGCAGGAACCCTGACTCTGATTTGCCTACTTTAGGAGTTATTACCCTTTGAACATTGAAAAATGGAAGATGAAATTTAGTATAAACATGGACATTCTGGTAATGTATCATGCTCATTGAAATGAGGGACAAGGGCTCACAACTCTTAGAGTTTTTCCAGATAATGTAAAATTTTCAACAGTTATTTCTTGTTCATAACTGTTTTCTCTGCAGCTTAAATAACTTTCTTCTCTGACAGCGCTGCAGCGGGGCTATAGTCAGATCCTCTGACAGCTCTAGTTTAAAATATATTTTGGGGGAAATTATACCATATAAAGTGCAACTGTTAATTGAAATACAATTCGAATGCACTTGCGTTTGTAACGCGATATTTGATTGGATATCGTCAAAAGGTTTGCGACAGTATATCCTGCGATATACTGTCGGAAGCCAGACGTCATCACGTAACGTCGCTTTTCATTGGCTGGCATTTGGTTTTACGTTGGTCACAGAAGTAAATAGCTCATAGTACACCGTTTAACAAAACAACTGAATAAGTGCATTAGAATGGGGATAACTTATGAAAATTGTCATTTGGTGAGGTAAATCGTCTGTTTTGAGGTCGCAAATTCCGTTTTACGGCTCTGCTGGCACGTCGCCGTAAAACGAAATTTCCGACCGTAAAACCGACGATTTACCTCCCAAAATGACAATTTTGAATATGGTATCCGCTAATCAGTACTCTTTATACTGACAATTAACGACCAGACACTTTATAATATAAACGACAATTTCAATGCAGTGAATCCTTATCTGATGATGAGTCGGTTTTAGAGAGATATACTATATTCTTGCACACTAGATAAGGAAATCCGTAGGTTCGGGCTGGGATGGAAATTCTGTTTTTACCCTGATATATATACCCAGGGATAGGGTAAAAATCAAATATTCTCATGTGTGTGATATGTACTGGTTGAATAAGACCTCATAAGCACTGTCGTAAAGGTTGACGTCATATCACGTTACGTTACGTCACTAAAGCGAAGAATCAGATCAGATCAGTATGCGCATCCATAGAGTCTGACCTTAGACGTCTCTCGCTGCAAGAAGGAGCATTGGGCTGTTAGCTATCCTTTGAGCGCAGAACGAAGACTCTGATCAGACTGTGCGGATGCGCAGTCTGACCTGAGGCTTCGCTGGAAGCAGATGTAAATTGCTGTGCCCCGGCTCAATTGTAAATAAACATATATTGCAAATGTCGACTACTGGTTTTGTTTATTTTTTATGGGGGGGGGGGGAGTTTAACGGTTCAGCCAACACTATTTTAGGTCATTTTGAGCCGGTCAGTGTACCTATCCACACTTTTCCTGGGTAGGCTTATACGTAAGTGGTTAACCAGTAGAGTGCACATTCTTTCGCAAGGAACTGACAACTGTCCTTCTTGAATGAGCGGAAAAGATTCAGTCTCCACAAAAGAATGTTGTCGACCGCGGCAGGTATCGAACACGCGTTCTGATGACCAGTCAGACGCGCATCCGACTGAGCTACCGATGACGGCTTTATCTACTGGTATACATGTACTTAGATTTTTAAGGTGGCCGACCTTAATTTTTTTCTGAGATACCTGCCCTAGAGAATTTCCTTATATTATAACAAAGTATCCAGCAAGGACTTAACTTTAGATTAAAGTCATAAAAATATCATGTCACCGAGACTGGGAAAGAATGGGGGTCAATCCAAAAGTAACGCCATTTTACACATATTTTGCATTGATTGTAATGGGAAATCGCTAAAATTTCACACAAATGCGAAAATTAAAGTGACTTCTGCCCTAGAGATTTTGGACTTACTAAATTAAATTATATATATTCATACGGCATTCAAAAACATGAAATAAAAATGGGGGGTCACCGGCCATATAAGAGAATGAGGGCCGTTTCAAAAGTAAAAATTGCAGGCAAAATACCTTTTTTCGTGAGGATCGCCAACATTAAGATAACTGTTTTGCTAGAAATTATAACTCCACGCAAATAGATGATATTAATGCTTATTATCTGCCGCAATATGATGAAAGAATTCGGTTATAGTGTTATTTAAAGCAAAAAGGGTCGTTTCAAAAGTTGTCATAACAGGCAAAACTGATTTTTTTGAAAACATCACTAAAATTATAGTTGCTTCTGAGCTTACACATGATAAGTGATGTATCTATATGTAATCCGCAAAACTATGAAATGAAAACAGTTTGACAGGTTTCCAATAACATAATGTGGGTCGTTTCAAAAGTAAACACAAACTGAAAAATCTGAACATATATACATATATTTTTCAAATTATTATAGGAATTTCTGCTATATAAGTGATATGATCACTAAGAAAGGTATTATATCTAAATATTAGTTGCAAAACCTACCAAATAAAAACAGTAGGTCGTTCATACAAAACGGGGGTCGTTATAAGAGTAAGCTTTTCATGCAAAATATCTTCTTTTTTGTTTTTTGTTTGGTCAAAATCTCTTTTTGTTAAGTTAATTGTATACTAAAACAAAGGTGTCACTCAGATAGGGCATGCATCTACATATGATTTGCCAAACAGAAGTAAAAACAATGAATAGGTATCGATAAAATTACCTAAAACCTCTCATTCAAGACAACAAAGGGAAAGACACACCAAATTAATACAATTTCGCCTTTCAGTGAGCAAATGGGGCACCAAACTAGCGCAAATCTTTCTCAGCCCATAACTTTGTCAGAATGGTTTGTACACCGCCTTCTGATAAGCCAGTGCATTAAGATTTCTCTTTCACTGACAGTCGCGCATCTTCTTTGACCGCTGCCTTTACAGCAGCGATGGTTGCCATGGTGATGGAGGTCTTTGGCCTACCAACATGGGCATCATCTTTGGTTGATTATTTACCAGCTTTAAAAGCTTTGACCCACCGATAAATTGTGCGCTTTGACTTTTTAATAGGTTCATTTTAGCCACACAATTCATCAACCTATGTCAAGCCTTACACGGCATTTAATTTAGCTGCGAATTTTAGTCTTTTTGTCCATTTTACAATGTAACTCGTAAATTGGCCAGTGTATTTGACTGCATGCATTTAAATTTGATTAATCTAGGTAATTATAAAGGCAATTTGCTAGAAATAAACTGTTATCGGTGGCTATTTGAAAGGCAATTCAAATGCAATGACGCGTTATCAGAAATACGTACGATAAAACTAGGGAAACCTATTAGTGACAAAACTTTTTGAAGGACCCTCGTACACCAACTTCTATTTAATGATTGGCTCGAAATTAGCGAAATATTCCTGAAGGCCTTTAAAGCTAGAAACAACAACAAAAAGAGAGCGAGAGAAATCATTTGTGATTTCTAGTTTCCATTCCATGCTTTTAGGTTTTAACCGTGAAGCTTTTACGGTTCCAGATTTTGATGTATTTTAACCAAGATCTCTATCACTCTTTCGCTCTCTCTCTCTCTTAACTATAAATGACCTTACTGTGTTTTAAATCCCCCTACTCAAATATATCATAGCCCCCGCCCATTGGGGCTTGAAGAAATAAATGGGCTGCACGATGCTTCCACGCAGAGCTGAAACCGACAGCACACGAGTACTGGTAAACCGTTTAGAGGATCTAAGCCTGCACAGATAAAGCGGTGCGAGTCGTACTGTCCATGCTTATAAACCATATTGGTTTCATTGGGCGACACGGCTTGAGATTTCATTTCATCTCAGCGTCGGGTAAAGTCCCACGAAATAAGAAGAAATGCTTCCAAAATGACCTGTACATTGTTGACGGGGACGTTAAGCTCAAAACAAACAAACAATGCTCAAATATAACAAAATTTTACCACCACAAACGAGAATTTTTAACTGCTTTTTTTTTTCATATTTTTGCGGGCATAATTGTCAGTTCTGCTTAAACGAGTAACAGACATTAGAAGAATAATGTTTACTCCTGTAAACATCAGTTTTACTGTATAAAAGTGTAGTTTTAGGGGATTAAACTTAGTAACTGTCCATATGGCCTTCCTTTGTTTAGGTTTCCATTATGGTCTGGTCGCTTAATGTTTGTATTTCTTTCCCTTTGGTGTCTTTTATGGATGGAGTAAGTTAATTGTATCAATTCCTGATCTTTGTTTTACTTCTACTTTAGATATGCTTGTTTTCGTGATGCCGAGTGCGAGCGTGATAACACAGTGGTTAGTGGACTTGCCTCTGATGCTAGAGGTCCCGGGGTTTATCCCAGGCAGCGGCGATAAAATTTCGGTGTCCGAGCACGCTCCATTGGCATTATTTGCAGGGATAATGCCACATAGTGCATCGTCCTGTGGATCGGGATGTTAACTGGGGATGTGGAGGGAGAGTTATGCCCTGTGCAGGTTAAAGACCCCTACCGTAAAATTTTTACACGATTACTGTGTAGGCCTTCATCCTGCATACGAGGGGCCAGTTGTTCAAAGCATCGTTAGCTCAACGAGCTCGTTAGTGGTCATATTGTTAAGTGATCTAGCAAGTACAATATCTAAAATTTTGGTATTTACGCTGAAAACATGTGAGCAGCTTTGCATATGCAAATGATCAAAGTTTTATTAACGATACGTTAACTAACGACGTCGTTAGTTTCGACCAACTGCCCCTGGTGTGTATGTAATGTACACCTGCGAGTATTGATCAGATGTGACCGATCGCAGTATATAAGTAGAAAGAAAGCCAAGAGACGTACTGGAGAGAGAGAGAGAGAGAGAGAGAGAGAGAGAGAGAGAGAGAGAGAGAGAGAGAGAGAGAGAGAGAGACTGCCAGCAGTTCTCGACCACAATAAAATTTAGTAGTAGACCTATGCAGACAGAATGATTCATTCTACGGGCATACTTGTCAGTTCTCAGCCAGCAAAAACAAAAACAACACCAAAAAAAAAAAATCAGTAGCATGCGGACTTTGATTCAATCCATCGGCTGTTTATCATGACGTCATAAATATGATTACGTCACAGCAAACTAAAAGTTTACACACAGGCCGTGTGTAAACGTATATCCAAAGAACTGTCATTTAAGTGTGCTGCAAGCGTAAACAAACAGGATAGCAAATGGATTGTACTTTAAAGGAGATATAGTATGGCATTCAACATGTTGTCCTGTTGAGGGATTGACTAAGGACGTGTCACCAGTACAAAAATTCTGATTCTGATCTGATACTTAGATCCATACACTTTACAAATTTAACTGTAACTGCCATTATGGAAAGATGACATACTTTCGGACGGGCTTTTCAATGTCAGGTAAGGTGCCTTCAGGAGCCAAAGATATCTCCGAGAAAAAGACGAATAAAAAAGGTAAACAGTTCTGCTATTGTAAATGAGCTGCCTTATTGGCTCAATTGTGACCGACACATTCGATCGTTTCTGAACTCGATTTTTTCTACGTTCACTTTGTCTGCTTTGACAGTGACAAGAAATGATAACTGTTGGCGTATTTTATCCATGTGTGATGGAAAATACAGTCAATCGTAGAAAATTTACTTCGTTTTAGAGGTCGAAAAGAAAATATAAATACCACTTAAAAAGTGAATGTCGTTACAGTGCCGTTTGACGGCAATGCGCAGAACGTTGCGCAACCGAAATTAAGGTCGGCCACCTTAAGGGAAATTATCAATTTCTTTGTTAATTCGTTTTAGCTTCTGTTCACGACCCTGTATTATGCACTCTGGGATGTAATGACTTATCTACCGTGCGTAGCTGTGTTGTTTATTGGCTTTTGGATCTGCGGTTACGTAGTGTTGGGACCCTACAACGTGAAGGTAAAAGGACGTTATCCACTTATCAGAGATCTACAAAATAAGCAGAAAAGAGCCCTGTATTGCTTTACTTGTCTCCATTAGGGAAACATAACCGCGCAACACATTAACCCATTGTATACTAGTGGACCCTTCCCTTGCTGTATGTAGGACAAGTCAGTCCATTTTTCGTATAAGGTGTGTCAGAGCTATTTTTTTCGTTTTTATTCTATTTTTGTCGGAAAATTATGTTAGCAAATAGTGCAGGCCCTGATCAGATCTGGGCCTGTACTGTTTGCCAAGGTACTACTTCAGGGATTTTCCGCATACAACGGGTGAATGATCATTTCAAAAGAAATTGATAAAATGAGCGTTCGGTGAGTTTCATGAATTATTAACTTCATGTTATTAACTTCAAATTATTAACTTCATGTTTTACTGCCATCAAAAAAAAAATGTGATGAAATATTGCGACAAAGTCTTCGAAAGATCAGGTAGAAATATGTTTTACTCTATAAAAAATTCTAATGAAAAGTAGAAGTAAAACAAAGATCAGGAATCGATACAATTAACTTACTCCACCCATAAAAGACACCAAAGGGAAAGAAACACAAACATTAAGCGGCCAGACCATAATGGAACCCCAAACAAAGGAAGGCCATAAGGACAGGTACTTTCCCACAAAATGGCCATATGGCCATCCAAAATAAAAAGACACAAGTGATAGACACAGTAAGTTACAAACAACAACATAAATAAACCGCCACAGAAGAACCACCTTGGAACGGTCAGTGGAAAGATTTCCACTGGGGGGGGCTTAAATCGATTTTACGTGGCCACAATCCTGAAGTTTTAAATAAATTGAAATCCGGGCGTTTTCGTGCTTCAAGTCTGTCTACTTATGATTTTTCCACCCTTTACACTATACTTCCTCATAATCTTAAAAAAGAAAAACTTAATGATTTAATTGAATGGACATTTCATAAGGAAGACTCCCTCTGTCTTGCATGTAATGTAGGAAATGCTTTTTTTTCACTTCTGAAGAGCATAACATGGTCATGTCAGAAAGTAAGCTCTCACCTTTCTACTTGACAATATTTACATAAGATTTGGTACTCTGTTATTTAGACAAGTTGTGGGTATTCCGACGGGTACTAAATACGTACCACTTGTGGCTGATCTGTTTTTGTTTTGTTATGTGAGAGTCTTCATGATGTCCCTTTCTGGTGAAAACCAATCTGAAATCATTGAAACTTTTAGCTCCACTTCTAGATATTTGGATGATTTATTAAATATTGATAATACCTATTTCGATGGTTTGATCAGTCAAATTTACACCCCCCCCCCAGATCTTCAGTTAAATAAAGCAAATTCTTCTGATACCGAGGCCCCGTTTTTGGATTTACATCTATCTATTGTAGATGGGTTTTGTTTCTTGCAAAATAGATGATAAACGCAATGATTTTGATTTTGATATTGTAAATTTTCCTTATTTGGATGGTGATGTTTCTCGTGGGCCATCCTATTGCGTTTATATTTCGCAATTATTTCGGTTTGCCAGAGTGTGTAGTCATGTAATTTGTAACTGACTTCAACACTCGTAATAAATTGTTAACAGCTAAACTTCTTAATCAGGGTTATCGGTACCATACGCAATGCCTTTTCAGAATTTTCTAGACGTCATTCTGATTTAATTTCAAACTAAATATTGGACTTTAATCTCTTCTGCAACAAGGTCTAGCGGACCCGAATTTTATGGTGACTTAGTATATAAATTCAGAAAAATATACAGCCGCAATGATTTGAGCACCCAATTTCGTAAAATCATTCGTCGATATAAAAATATTGGGTACAACATAAATGTTATGCGACATACTGCATGCGTGGTAGTTAACACAAGCACGGTTGAGAACTTTGCTTCCCTCTTAAATTGCACGGCAGTGGGTCAGGCCTCAGATTCTATGACGGTTCCAGCGTACAGGTTTTTGTTGGTTGGTACCTGATACTCTCTCTGATCGGGCCCATCGGAGTCTAACTGTTGGTTTTCTTTTGCTCCAGCATTTCAGTGGTTTCTGGCTGTCGAGTCCTCACCGTTGTTATACCCGCTTATTCGAAGAAAAATCGGGTATATTGTTTTCGTACCAGAGTTGGGTGGGCGTCATTCCGTCTGTCTGTCCTTCTGTCTGTCTGTCTGTCTGCATGTCCGTCACGTTTCATGTAAATGGATCTCCTCTGCAACCACTGAAGTTACACTTTTGAAATTTTGCATCTTGATAGTACATGGTATGTAGATGGCAGTGGGCTACTTTTTTGTGACCTTGACCCCAACATGGCCCAAAGGTACCCAAAGGTAAAAAAGTAGGGCTTTATCATATCTTCTAAACTGTTGGGAGGGTCAAAGGTGAAAAAGTAGGACTTTATCATATCTTCTAAACTGTTGGGATTGCACTTCCGAAAGCCCATCGGGGCTTGAAGAAATATATGGGCTGCATGATGCTTCCACGCAGAGCTGAAACCGACCCGCACACAAGTACTGGTAAACCGCTTAGAGGATCTAAGCCTGCCCAGGCAAAGCGGTCCGAGTCGGATCGTCTATGCTTATAAACCATGTTGGTTTCATTGGGCGACAGGGCTTGAGATTTCATTTTATCTCTATGTCGGGTAAAAGTCCCACAAAATTGGAAGCAGCGTCTTCAAAATGACCTTTACGGTGTTGACAGGGGCGTTAAACTACAAATCAAACAAACAAACAAAGAACAACGGTCACCCTTGGTTGTTTCAGCGCAATGGTTAATGTATCAAAAACCATAATTTCACTTGTGCTCCTATTTTTGTGGCATGAGTTATCTGTTCATTAGCAGCGAATTAGTATAATAAAGTAGCAATAAAGTGCGCTTTTCATGGCTCCATATTTGCTGATGGCATAACGATAACACACGTGTGACAAAGTGTATTAACGCTGCAAACATAGGCTGTGGGTACTCGTTAGAACCGCCTCATTGAGGCGTTTCTAATGAGCACACACAACCTATGCCTTGTGAGTCATTTTTATCTCCGGTCCCTACGGCCTTCACTTCTATTTTTGATGTTTGATGCTTTAAGTGACTTTATTATGTTAGTATTCCAGCGTATAGACTCATTATTTGTTGTTTCAAGACATTTAACTGGATTTTAGATACGATATTTTAACTGTGCTTCTCTTTTATTTTCATATTGACAGTTCGGAACACCTGAAACAGCTGCCGAGAATCTTTACTCCATGGCGAATGCTGACGAACTATATGTGACCTTTACTATCTTAGAGGCAGACAAGAGTGGTGGCCCTTTAGTGGTGTGGTTTAACCGATTCTACATTGTGGCCTTCGTGGCTCTCTTCGCTGTCATAGTGATCAATATTCTTATCGCCATTTTTATAAGTGCCTATGAATGTATGAAGGTAGGTGGATGACCTTAGTACCCTTAGGACCATATGTCCGCCGGACATAGAGCATTCTTTTGATATCGTTGGTATTCCAGAGTTGATGAATATTCAAAGCTTGCATCTTCCCACTCATACGATTGCAGATTTAATAAAGGCTTACTAAGAATTAAAATTTATCTATCTATCTATCTATCTATCTATCTATCTATCTATCTATCTATCTATCTATCTATCTATCTATCTATCTATTATCTATCTATCTATCTATCTATTTATCTATCTATCTATCTATCTATCTATCTATCTATCTATCTATCTATCTATCTATCTATCTATCTATCCTGCAGCACCCTCTCGCGAGGATTATGTGCAGCTGCGCGTGCCAGAAAAAGAAAAGATAATAGAAGAAAAAGTATTAGATTTTAGGAGAATTGAAAGTAAAAACAGTGTTAGTAAAGTAGAGATTAAAAGCAGATAAAAACAATGTTTCACGATTCATGGCATTTGGTGATAGAGGGTGCATATGGTTGATCTGAAAGAATCCAGATCGGAGCACACAACAGCATGAGGAGGAAGGTGATTCCATTGTACCACAGCCAAGGGGAAGAAACTGTATTTATAGTAACTGGCAGTAGTAGGGATTTGAATATAGTGCATAGTATGCATGTTTTTAGTAGTTCTGATTGGATGTCGGATTATGAAGGGAGCGGAACCTCGACAAGGCCATATGCTATCTTGTAGAACAATAGGAGGCGAGCATCTGCCCGCCTCTGTTCCAATGATCTCCATTCAAGGGTATTAAGCATCTGGGTCACACTACTATATGAAGAGTAGTCATGTTTGACCCATCTAGCTGCTCTTCTTTGGACTTGCTCAACCTTGTTTATATTTGACTGGATATATGGGCTCCACACAGGGGAGGCATACTCAAGCTGGGGTCTAACAAGGGTATTATAAGCTGTTTCATGTTTGCCTTGATGTTTGGTGCGTATATTCCTACGTATGAAGCCCAGGGTCCGATTTGCTTTGGTGGTCACGTTATGAATGTGGGTGTTCCAAGTTAAATCACGGCTAAACTCAAGGCCCAGGTACTTGGCATGATCGGCCTCCTGGAGGACTTCACCGTGGAGAATGTAATTGTGTCTAATGGGTTCTTTAGGACGGGAAATGTGTAGGACCTGGCATTTACCCGGGTTAAATTCCATTTCCCAGTTCTTTTCCCAAGTTTCAAGGTCCCTTTGCAATAAGGTACAGTCAGCATCACTGCGGACAGCCAAATATATTGCCGTGTCATCTGCAAAAAGTCTGACCTGTGAGTGGATCTGCTCTGGTAGGTCATTAATGTATAAGAGAAACAGGATCGGTCCCAGTACTGATCCTTGGGGAACCCCAGACGTGACCGGAATTTGGGACGAGGTTTCCCCCTCTAGGGCTACACGTTGGGTACTTCACCGTGGAGAATGTAATTGTGTCTAATGGGTTCTTTAGGACGGGAAATGTGTAGGACCTGGCATTTACCCGGGTTAAATTCCATTTCCCAGTTCTTTTCCCAAGTTTCAAGGTCCCTTTGCAATAAGGTACAGTCAGCATCACTGCGGACAGCCAAATATATTGCCGTGTCATCTGCAAAAAGTCTGACCTGTGAGTGGATCTGCTCTGGTAGGTCATTAATGTATAAGAGAAACAGGATCGGTCCCAGTACTGATCCTTGGGGAACCCCAGACGTGACCGGAATTTGGGACGAGGTTTCCCCCTCTAGGGCTACACGTTGGGTACGGCAAAAAAGGAAAGCTTTGATCCAGTTTAGGGTGTTTGAGGTTATGCCATGTTGGTGCAGTTTGTGGAGTAATTTAATATGGCTAACCTTATCGAATGCTTTACTAAAATCCAGGAGTATCAGGTCAGTCTGGTGACCTGCTGATAGGTTTCGTACAAGCTCATCAACAAGTTGGATGAGCTGTGTTTCGCAGGACCTCCTTTCCCTAAATCCATGTTGAAGATCAAACAAGATGTTATGTTTGTCGAGATGCTTTGTAAGGTTGGATGCAACAATATGCTCCATTAGCTTGCAGCAAATGCAAGTTAAGGAGATAGGCCTGTAATTTGCAGGGTCACTTTTGTCACCCTTTTTGAACAGGGGAGAAACAATGGCTGGCTTCCAATCCGAGGGGATTTGACCACTGGAAAGTGATTTCTGGAAAATGACCTGAAGCATGGGCGCTATTTGGTCTCTAAGGGATTTAAGGACTACTGGTTTAAGAGCATCTGGACCGGCGGCTTTGGTCGGGTTTAAGTTTGATAAGAATTTATGAATTTCTGCTGCTGATATGTTTATTGTAGGCATTTCCGAGAATTTGGGTAAATATTCTTCCGGAACAAATTCTTTATTAATGGTGCCATTTGCCAGTCCATTCTTAAGAGCATTGTCAGAAAGCTGACTTAAACTCAATGGTGATAGGGGTGTGAAGGAGGACTGAAATTGTCTGTTGAGAGTATATGTCTTATCTAAATTTGGTTGTGGAATATTTGCCAGCTACAGGATCTAATAATGGACCTATACCTTGGGTGTCTTTCTTGCATTTTTTTATGAAAGAGAAAAAAAATTTTCATGGAAAATTTGGCAGAACTAGCCTCAGAAGGTTCAGAGGCATTTTCAGGTTTATCATTTAATCCAAAGACATCAGCCAAGTAGTTGTCATAAGCCTGTTTTATTCTTGCTTTGACTAGATGTCGCATGTTTACAAAATGCTTCCTGTCTTTGGGTCGTTTGGTAGATTTTTGCTTCTGATAAAGGGAGTCTCTTTTGCGAATTAAACGTTTTATACATTGTGTGACCCAAGGAAGACTGTTTTTAGAGCCAGATTTCTTGCAGGGGACATGCTTTTGGAGGCCAGTATTGATAGAAGTTTTAAAAGAGATCCAAAGTTCTTCTACTGGCTTTGAGGAAGCATTTGCCAGGAATTCAGTCTTGACCTCCTCCTTGTAGGTCTTGAATACTTCCCAATTTGCTTTCCTATACAAAAAACTGGACCTAGGTACCTGCCGCGATTCAGCGGGCTTGGTAAGGGCTTCAGATATGACCATATAGTGGTCAGCTATGCCAGGGAACACCTGGATTTCCTTAACCAAGGTATAATTTGAGGTCAGAAATAGATCTAATACATTCCCCCCTCTAGTCGGCTGGGTAACAACTTGAACCAAGTTACAGTCATCAATCAATGAAATGAAATCTTCATAAAGTCTGGGGAAGTTACATCCAGGTTTGATATCAGGGACAAAGTCATTGTTCCATGACAGTTTGGGAAAATTTAGGTCTCCAAGGACCCAAATATCACCATTTAGTGCCGTGGCCGAATTTATAGAGCGCCTAAGTTCATCCAGACTGTACCAATATGTAATGTTGGTTGGTACCTGATGCTCTGCCTCAGTCAAGTCCTCACCATTGTTTCACCTCTGTGGTTGTTTGATTTTTGTGTTCTCGGATATGTTGCACTGACGAGTTAGGAAGCCTTCAGTCGGACTTAACAAATAATTTATCTAAATCGCGATGGAAGTAAGGGCGAGATGAAACAACGGTGAGGACTTGACAGCAAGAAACCACAGAAATGCTGGAGCAAAATTGCCATTTGGAAAGGTAAATCGTCGGATTTACGATCATAACTTCCGCCGTCAAAAAAAGAAATTTCCGTCCGTAAAACCGCCCATTCACCTCCCAAATTGGCAATTGTGAATCCATTTGCCCTAATTTTCATCCGAGAAAATCTTATCCATAGAATATAAAGACGCCTTAATAAATCACAGAAGAGTGTGTCGTAATGAAATAATTAATTGAAGACGGACATATATCTTCAATCGTGGTTAGTTGCTCTTGTCCGGAAAGAATGCATACGATCTGATATCATTTACATAAGGCCCTGAATTTCAACAAAAATAAATAAATAGAAATAATAATAACAAGCTCGTATCCTCAGAGAGCTTGCCTAGTTAATTACTAACCACCCAGATTCAGAATACCAGAATATCTAACTAATCTTTGCACTGTCAGTACTGGTGGGTCGATAGTCTCTGAGTATATTCGGAATTAAGACTGTTTCAGTGAGCTTTTAAATATGTGTACTTTAAGTAAATAATGTTGGACTATATCAGATTTTGGTCTATACTGTTCGCCTATGTCCTAGCACATGAGCCCAGTCACTGTTTTACATCAGCTTTATTTTACATAACACTCTGACGATATAGGAATAGGAAGATAACCGTTTCCTGGATTTGTTCATGGCCAGTGATACCCATGTCAGGGATGTGATTCTTCCTCTTATCAGAGGAATTCCTATTTTTGGCTCCATTTTTTCAGAAATGAAAAGTTGTGGATTTAATCTGAAAAGCTCGGAAACATCATTTTCTGAAGGGGGTATAGGGTTTTCCTCTGCTATATACATATTTTCCTCCCCTGGAGAAGTAGACCAATCACATCCCTGCCATGTGGACAATAGCAGGCCGGAAGTTTCTTTTGTTTGTCACTTTGGAACGATTGGTAAATAATAATCACGAAAACGGTTTATTTAAATAAGATCCCCTTGAACCCCACTTTTACATAGTAAAACTAGGGTTGGGAGGGGTAAACCTTTTTTTCTTATTTCTGCTCTAAAATATAGATTGTGGGTACTCGTTGGAACCGCCTCGATGATGCGGTTCTAAAAAGAATTCACATTCTATATTTTGAGCAGAAATAAGAAAAATATAACAGATTTTCATCTGACAGATTTCGTTTTTTCAGAGGTAAAGTTGACAATGTATTTGTATATGCGTGTTCTCGTTATGCGACTGAAAATCGGTGAGATACGTTTTCAAACTTCCTGTACTTTGTTTCATTTCAGTCATATTATGCAGAACAAAGTGAGGACAGGGACCTTTCTGACATGGAAAAGGCAATAAAAAGAGTTCTAACGTCCACAGAAAGTAACCAACATGGCAAAGGAGGAATTGCTCTAAGGACATCTCTACTTTATTTCATAGATCCACAAACAAAACTCAGTACCGATGAAGACCAACTCAGACATGAACTAGGAAAGATGATTCGAATCTCGAAGGACAAGAAGAGAATTCTTTTAAATAGGCCAAAAACCATCCAGGCATTCATTGAAGTCGAAACTGATACTAAATGTGGTTGTTGGATTTGCTCGTTTGTGACTTTTCCTAGTATCCGAAAGACTGTTAAATGAATTAGTTAGTGATAACGTTTTCAATCATAAAAAGATACATTCCAGGTTGTACGATATCTAATCGTGTTAACAAGCCCCCATTTTAAACTGAGAAAATAGCAAAAAGGGTACATTATTGTTTATTCTAGCTCAAAACCATAGATTGTGGGTACTCGGTAGAATGCCTTGACGTGGAAGTTCTAACGAGTGCCCTTGATCAATGTTTGAATTGGTCTGCTGCAGGAATAGAAATAGATGTCAAAATGTTTTCATAAGAAAATTGCCGTTATACAATTATAAAAGCAGTAACAAAGCACACGGGTGTTTTTTCTGTGTACCCACACTCGTGCTACACGTAGCTGATTATGTTAAACTTACGAAATAGTTCAAATACTCAGGTTAATCGATTATGTTACACTTACCAGACAGTTTAGATACTCATGTTAGTTGATTATGTTACACTTACGAGACGGTTTAAAACACACATACTAGTTTATTATGTTATACTTAAATAATAGCTTAAATACACATTTTAGTTGATTATGTCACACTTACGTAAGAGTTTAAATATTCTGTTATAATTATGTATCAGTTCGAATGCTCATATCAGTTGATATCAAATACACCGACCATTTTTGTAAAGTAATTTCTATTTTAATTGTGGCAGACCATGGACCTGCCTAAAGTATATTTTTGAAATGTATTTTGCATCGCAACACACAACATTAGATGAGATAAGCCTTTTAGGGATCCCGGTTTGGCAATTCCTGGTGTTCTTTTGTCCACCGGATTTAACAGTATGTTTCGAGATAACAGATAACTGGCAATACAAGTGCAAGAGGAGAAAATATAAGTTTCCTTAATTTGCTCTCTAAACAAACTAGGGTAGCGTTTGGTCACTTGTACAATGACGGACTTGACTTGCACTTCACGCATTAAGAAAACCCTTTAAAACCATACTCTCAATACACAAAATGCGTTTTGTAAGAAAATGCAGTGTTATTTTAGTCAAAACAATAGATTTTGGGAATACATTACCAGCGCATCAATAAAGAAGTGCTATCGAACATCCACTACATATGTTTTGGAACATAATTAAAACAAATTATCATATGGACCCCGTCAAGCGATTTTGGTACTTATCGCCTATGCGAGCAGCGAAGGTTCAGGCGAGCCTGCGCATCCACGCACATACCGAACTTTTTCCTTCATAGGCGGCGATCGGAATAAGTCGTGAATTTCCGTTAAAACCTGTCTGGGCGATTATTCGAGTTATCTCCCTGTACACCACTGGGATCAAGGTACAGAATATCCAATATTTTTTCTCGAGTTGCTGACCTCAGGGAATCATTAATAATACATCTGCAGATATGACACTTTGTTTAATAGATCTACCTGAAGGTATTCAAAGGAGCTCAAATTAAGGCTATCTAAATGTGAAAACGAACTTCTTGAAGTAACAACCATGCCTTTTCATTTCGAGGCACCTAGTATGAACGAACATATTTAACATAATGAAGAGCTACATTATGTAGAATTGCTTAAAAATAATAATAATAATAATTACAATTATCAATATTATTAGTAGTAGTAGTTGTAGTAGTAATAGGGTTTTTTGTTTAGTTTTGTTGTTGTTGTTGTTGTTGTTGTTTTTATTTTTGTTTTTGACATGTGGGATAGTGGGTCTATATGTTAAGCTGCCTGTGTCATGAACGTCCTTGTTAATCGGTACTCTTAAGTTCGGAGTTTACAAGAGTATATATTATATTCCTTTTTCTTGCTCAAAAACATAGCTGGGGTACTGGTAAGACCGTCCGAATCAGGGTGTTAATTGCAAAGAACACCAATAATCCATTTTTGTGCCTTAAATTCCCACTTTATATAGAAACATATTGGAAACTGTTGCATCACATTGGTGTGGCTAATCACACGTGTACTGTTCGATAATTAAGGACAACTTAATGTATTTCTTAATCTGGCCGGTTATTACCACCATTATATATTAACGCAGTCTCTTGTCCAGTGATTTTAAATAAGGATTAAGGTCAAATATGATACGTAAATCTCTTGACTCGGATCTTTTTATGCATTTATTTTATCTATTTATCTAAATAAATAACGCCATGAAAAATATTGTTAGCCAATCACGAAAACACGCCTATAAGACTCGATCAAGATCAAGTCAGATTTGGTTTGTGTGTTTGTTTTGAGGTTTAACGTCCCCGTCAACACTGTAAAGGTCATTTTGGAGACGCTGCTTCCAATTTTGTGAGACTTTTACCCGACATTGAGATGAAATGACATCTCAAGCCCTGTCGCCCAATGAAATCAATAGGGTTTATTAGCATCCGCCTCGAACCGCGGTTCCTGGACAGGCTTAGATCCCCTAAGCGGTTTACCAGTACTATTGTGCGGGTCGGATTCAGCCCTGCGTGGAAGCATCATGCAGCCCATATGTTTCTTCAAGCCCATATGGGCGGGGCCGATATGAACTCAGATGAGAAAGTTCTTACATTAACACCAATTTTGTTCCATTAAGAAAACACGCCTATACATATACATTGTAAATTTTACCACCAAAAATGAAAATTTTCAGATGAAAAAAATTGATATTTTTCTTATTTCTGCTCAAGAAATAGATTGTGGATACTCGTAAGAACCGCCTCGGCGAGGCGGTTCTAACGAGTATCCATAATCTATGTTTTTTAAGAAGAAATAAGAAATAATGTATACCCCTGCAAACTCAAGTTTTACTATTACTATGCAAATGGGGTTATAGGGGGTCAAATTTTCGTGATGGTCTGCCGTGAGAGTTAACATTACACCGATATACAGTATATTGTATAAGATATTTCCTGAATAATTAAAAGGACGCCATAAAAAGTAACATGATAGGTAAACACATTTTGGAAAAATGTTGTCTGTCCAAGTCATGACTGACACTTTAAGAGTTAACTCTGCACCGATATACAGTATATTGTATAAGATATTCCCTGAATAATTGAAAGGACGCCATAAAAGTAACATAATGTGTAAACACAGATAAGCCTTTTTTATTTAATTATGTATTTATTTATTCACTCATATTTGAATCGGCTGTAATGTTTGTCCTAAACAATTTTAACACAATTTCGAAAATGTTGTTTGTCGAGCTATGGTTGACACTTTAAGAATTCAAGAAAGGTATAAAAAGTACCTTAAAAGTCAGTCACAGAAGGTGATTATAGATACGGCATATTTATTTATTTATTTATTTATTTATTAAAATGAGGCATGCAATTACTATGTGAATGGGCTGCAATATTTTTATGATCACGTCACAAAAACACCCCATATTACCCACTTTTATGTAGTAAAATGTGGATCATTATTTTTCTTATTTCTGCTAAAACGAGTTCCATCAATTTATGTTTCGAGAAGAAATACTAAAAGTAGCAATTTTTTTATCTGAATACTTTCATTTTTTGATGGTAAAATTTTCAATATTTTTTAATAGACGTGTTTTCGAAATAAATCAACTCAAAACCTGGAAAATGTCATCTGCAATAGTTATGATTTACACTTTAAGAGTTAACAAAACTGTACATAAATCAAGACACCACAAAAATTGTCTATCAAATCTATCACAAAAAGTGAACAAAGATGAGAGTGTTACTTCATTTATTTATTTATCTATCTAATCAAGTTGTTATCTTCAAGATTATGATTGGCACTTTAAGGGTAACACATGATTGACACTTTAAAAATTAACACATAATGGGGAACGACGGACACGCGCCAACTCATTGTTAAATTAAAGCACGTTTGTTAACTTCGTCATCACGATAACACACCTATATAATTCCGACCCACGTGTACCCCAATTTTATATAGTAAAACTGGGGTTTATAGGGGTATACATTATTTATCTGACTGTTACTTTAAAACCTCAAATCAAACAAGCAAAAGAAATGCCTTTATTTACCTTTAAACAAGACATACCTTTGATATGCGGAAAATAGTGGAAAATTCGGACAGAGGAACTTTAAACCGGTTTCTGCTAAAGTAGATTCTTTCATCTCTGAATTATTATATCAGTTATTTATATCACCTTATATTGCCATTATGTATGATGGATTGAGAGATTAAAAATATTTGATTGATTGATTGATCCATCTCTCATCACAAAAACACACCTTTATTACTGTTACTTCTTAAACCCCACTTTTATACAGTAAAAACTGGGGTTTACAGTGGTATACATTATTTTTTTCTTATTTTTGATCAAAACAAAGATTGTGGATACTTGTTAGAACTGCCTTACCGGGGCGGTTGTGACGAGTTCCTGTAATCTATTTTTGGAACAGAAGTATGAGAAATAGCAGTATTTTCTATCTAAACATTTTCATTTTTTTTTTTTTTTGGTTGTAAAATTTGTCAGTATAGGATAGGCGTGATTTCGTAATGTGAATTGAGACAATTCCATTTTTATTGACGGTGGTTTAGTCAAAGTCATCAACAGAATGGCAAACAGTGTAGAGCTGGATAGAAGACGGCTCATCCTGAGCAGTCGAACCATGATTTACACTGTGCGGACAGGCAGAGTTGAATATAATTAACAGAATAGCAAACAGTGTAGTTCCAGATTAGGCGCCTCAGCTGGATCTGCATTGTTTGCATAGAAATTTGCACTGGTCTGTATGGCGATAATAGTTAAAATACCATACGCAGCCTCATCTGGATCTGCACTGTAAAGTAGTGTCTTTTCCAATAAGTGAAAATATAAAATCATTCAGGATGGCAAACAGTGTAGATCCAGATGAGACGCTTCGTCTGGATGTACAACAATGAACAGAAATTTGATTTACACAGTTTGTAAAGTATCGGGTTGCAATTCAATCATTAACAGTAGAGATCCATCGTGAGCATCCTCATCCGTATCTACTACGCTGCTTGCAGATATGTCATTACCCAGCGGGCCGGTATGGTTGGCATTACAGGACTTTGGACACATCCCTGAGACCGAACCCCAAGAACACCCACTAAATCCCCAGTGCCCCGTGAACAATTTCAGATGAATAACTGAGATATTTTTCTTAGTTCTGAACAAAACATAGATTGTTGGTGCTCGTTTGAACCCCCTCGACGAGGCGAATGTGCACTGTACTGGTTAACCGCTTACGTATAAGCTTGCTCAGGAAAAGTGTGGACAGGTAAACCGACCGGCTCAAAACTGACCTAAATAGTGTTGACGGGGCCGTTAAGCCCCAATAGAAACAAACAAAATCAAATTTTGGCTTCAAACTGCCAATTAACTTTTCATGGTGGTTTAAATCGGCATTTAATTGCCATTTCACAGTTAATGATTTCGACAATGATTATCATTTTGACATATTTGCCGCCCATTCATAATGAATGAGAACATAACTGTTACAAAAGTGAGACAAAATTATAATAAAATAAAATAAAGAAATCCGAGGAAGATAATCACTGTATCAAGTATATTATCCGTATGTTTTTTATTACTAGTAATTACAAAATTAATACAATAAAAAGGTTTGATGCGATTTCTGGTACATATAATGTGGACTTTTTTGCATCATGAACTGCAGTACTGAAAAACAGATTATACACGATTCAAGCTCTCGGGGAAGCAATTTATCATTTTTCAATAGAAATAAAATTTATATCATCGTAAACTTTGAACAACAGTCTAAAGGTATATAACAGTGACTTAATTCTAAACAAATCATTTCTATTTAATATTGGCAACCAAACATGGAAATCTGCACGTTTTTCTAAAAAATACATTGCCGTCTATGGAGCATATAGGCATGTTATTAAATTGCAGATGGAAGCAATAAGAATTAATTATTCATCACTTTGAAATGCACCAAATAAAAACTGAATAATTTTCCTACATCAGGATAACAGTGACTTTTTTCTAGTGTTAAGGATAAATAAGATACGAGGAGTTTAATATTTTTTTCCTTCATAATTTTAATATGAAAAACCTTCAAAATAGACAGGTAACTTTAACTGCCGAGTTCCTACGGAAATCGATTTTCAACTCGGTAATTTCCGGCGAATGAAGGAAAAAGTTCAACATGGTCTCGCCAGAACCTTCGCTGCTCGCTCATACAAGCAGTGAATCAAGAGGAACCTTCAGACAGAAAGTCATATCCCTGGCCGCTCTGAATGGCTGGGCATGGGCAGTTAAAATTCGTCATGACGGAATGCTCGAAGACACAAATTCGCTTGGCGGGGCTCATATGATGTCGCGTCTGAGAATGTAATAACGCCTTGAAATAAATTCAGCAGTCCACTAGTGGATTAAATATGCAAATTAGTAAGAAACGCCCTGTAACGTTCCAGTATGGTGTCCTTAACGACGTCACGTTTACTGATGGCGGAATACTGACATTTTTGTAAATAATCGTGAATAAATGCGTTTTAAATGTCTTATGATAAATAGAATCTTTGAGTCGTGTTTATATATTATTGAATGTATTAAATGTGTTGAGGCAAAGGGATAAAATGCGAGGCTTTTTGAATTTATTAAACTCGCTGAGGAAAAGGGATAAATGCAAAGCCTCGCATTTTATCCCTTTTCCTCAGCGACTTTAATGAATTCATAAAACATGAACACTCAAGTAGGATCGTCTATTTACAAAATATTCTCTGAAATATTTGATTTCCTATAGCCGTGTAAGAAAGCATTCTATTGAATTCTATTCTATTCTATTCTATAAGTTATCCTAATGGTAGAGACAACAGAGTAGAGGGCCCAGTTGTTCAAAACATTTTTACTTAACGAGCTCGTTAGTGGTTATATTGTTAACTGTTCTAGCAAGTTCACTAGCTAAAATTTAGTATTTTTGCTGAAAAAAATGTGAGTAGATTTTGCATGTGCAAAATCTCCTCACATTTTTTCAGCAAAAATATTAGCATATTTGCCATATTAAACGAACAAAGTGTTAACGATACGTTAACTAACGACGTCATTAGTTTTGAAAAACTGGCCCCTGGAGTACAGACACTGAGTAGAATATTTTTTTCCATAAATTATTATATAATGCAATTTACATGGCATAAAATATTTTTATAGCATGGTTAAATGTAATATATTTCTTATTCTATGCTTCATTAGTTGATGTGGGCGCCCATCAGAACCGCTTATTGAGGATGTCCTAACGACCAACCAAAGTCTATGGTTATGAACAAAATAAGAAACGCTTGTAAATGTTCTATAAAAGGTAATTCTTTGGAAGCAAGGAATACCACAAAGAATTGAAACCCTTGGAGTGTACAAGCTGTTTTTCCAGACTAGATAGTTTAGGCCAGTTAGGCCTCATCAGTGATCCTTGTATATTATCGAAGTTCTGCAGAGAATCAGTTATCCCAAAGGATATGAAGGGCAAACCCACACATTCCGTTTCCACCAGCTGTTGGTTTAATGTTTTATAATAATCCTTTTCTGGATTCCTAGGTTGGGGTTTACAAGTCAGTTCCGTATAGACATCTTAACATGATGTGTAATGTGTTTAATTTAGATGTTTGCACTATTTCTCTTGCTGACATTGGTAGACTTCAAGCTTTGACTATAGTTAATTCTCCGTTTAGAAACACAACATTTGACAGGGGGATTTTCATGCTTAATGCTGAGCTGGAGAAGTTTGTATATTTTTTTTAAATTTTTGTCTGTATTTTCAAAGCCAACGATTGTGTCTTTTTGCACTATTTTTAATGGAGACAAAATAAATATGACTTATTTTCCATCTTTGCTATTATGTTATATAATGACATGTTTGAATGGTATATGAATGGTCCATACACTCAAATAGAACCCCAAAACATACACCAAGATGACATATATAGTAGTCGCATAAAAGATTCACAGGGCGGAGCTATTGTTTGCACCTGCTTTTGGAAAATTCTATTACTAGAGCTGTAAACTCAGCCACTCCAAAAATATGTTAATTCAAATGTCACACAAACAAAGCTAAGGTATATTTGGTGCGCTTGCAAAAATAATCCGAAAAACACACTATTGAATCTTCTTGTGGAACCAGCAAATTCGACATACAATACTATAACACATCCGTGTGATAAAGTGCATTTTTCAAACCTAAAAAAGGTATATTTCTCATGAAAAAATTGTAATATTTTTCTTATTTACACACAAAATATAGGTTGTGGGTGCTCGTTAGAACCGCCTCATTGAGGCGGTTCTAACGAGTATGTACAACCTTTGTCTTGGAGCAGAAATAAGTAAAATATTTTTGACCCCTAAACCCCAGTTTTCTCTATATAAAGTGGGGTTTGGGGGGTCTTTATTTCAGGACTTGTCCACGTGATGTATTGACAACAACTGAACTGCCCAAGCTGCAAAACTATAACTGACTGTTAATATGCTGTTTAATATTTGTAAAGCAAATACTGCTTGCATTCCGCAGCAACCTTGTTCTGGGGGTTCATCTTTTATCCATCACGAAAACACGTCTATATAATTTTGACCCACTTGAACCCCACAATATATATAAATTATTAGAAAAATCGGGTTTAGAGGGTGTATAATTCGTTTCTTATTTCTGTTCTCAAATATAGGTTGTGGATTTCGTTAGAACCGCCTCGACGAGGCGGTTCCAACGAGTACCCACAATCTATATTTTGAACAGAAATCAGAACAATAACACAATTTTTCATCTTAAAATTGTCTGTTTTTGGCGGTAAAATGTACAATGCATTTGTATAGGCGTGTTTTCGTAATGGCTTCGATAGGAGATCCATGTTTCATTGTGCATTCTTTCATATCTCCAAACTGGCTAAATGTTCGATGAAAACCTGTGATGTTCTTGTTACTTGTACTCCAAACATAGGTTGTGGTTGCTCGTTAGAACCGCCTATAACGAGTAACCACAAACCTATATCTAGAAGCAGAAATAAGCAAATTAATGTATAACCCTGTAAAATAGAAGTGGAGGCAATGATCAGGAATCGATACAATTAATACAATCGATACAATTAACCCATAGCTCCCATCAGAGACACCAAAGGGAAAGAAACACAAACATAAAACAACAGACCCAAATGGAAACAACAACAGCAGAAAGCCAAAAGGACAGTTACTTTCCCACAAAATGGCCAATCGGCTATCCAAAATAAAATAATATAAGCGACACAAACACCCAAAGACAACCCATAACAAAAATAAACCGCGACAGAAGAACCGCCTTGGAACGGTCAGCGGATACGAGTTTCACGGGGGGTTGGGGGGGGGGGGGGTCGGGGTTGGGGGCTTGGGGCTAAAATCGATTTTACGTGGCCACAATCCTCGCCCTTACATCCATCGCGATTTAGACAAATACTTTGTTCAGTCCGCATGAAAACTCTTAACTCATCAGTGCAACATCTCCGTGAACACAAAAAATCAAACAACCATAGAGATGAAACAACGGTGAGGACTCGAAAGCAAGAAACCACTGAAATGCTGTAGCAAAAGAAAACCAACAGTTAGACTCCGATGTCAACAGTGAGACCCCAGTTTTCTCTATATAAAGTGGGGTGTTCAGGGCTGCTCATTTCATTGACTTGTTAACCTGATGTTAACACGCCTATATAATTTTGACCCCCCTTGAACACCACTTTTATATAGTAAAACTGGGGTTTACAGAGTTGTATATTATTTTTCTATTTCTGTTCTAAAATATAGGTTGTGGTTACTCGTTAGAACCGCCTCGACGAGGCGGTTCTAACGAGTACCCACAATCTATATTTTATGTTTCATCTTAAAATTGTCTGTTTTCGGCGGTTATCGGTACCATAAACAACGCAAAGCCTTTTCAAAATTTTATAGACGCCATTCTGATTTAATTTCAAAATTCAATATTAGACTTAAATCTCTTCTGCAACAAGGTCTATCGGAACCCGAATTTTATGGTGACTTAGTATATAAATTCAGAAAAATATATAACCGCAATGACTTCAGCACCCAATTTCGTAAAATCATTCTTCGATATAAAAAGATTGGGTACAACATGGATATTATACGACAGACTGCATGCATGGTAGTTAACCCAATCACGGTTGGCAACTTTGCTTCCCTCTTTAATTGCACGCCGGTGGGTCAGGCCTCAGATTCTATGACGGCTCCAACGTAAAGGCTTATTGAAAATTAGAGAGATAATGTTGGTTGGTGCCTGATGCTCTGTCTCTGGTCGGGCTCATCGGAGTCTAACTGTTGGTTTTCTTTTGCTCCAGCATTTCAGTGGTTTCTTGCTGTCGAGTCCTCACCGTTGTCTCACCTCTGTGGTTCTTTGATTTTTGTGTTCACGGAGATGTTGCACTGATGAGTTAGGAGGCCTTCATGCGGACTGAACAAATTATTTGTCTAAATCGCGACGGAAGTAAGGGCGAGGATTGTGGCCACGTAAAATCGATTTAAGCCCCCCATTGGAAATCTTCCACTGACCGTTCCAAGGCGGCTCTTCTGTGGCGATTTATTTATGTTGTTGTTTGTTACTTACTGTGTGTATCACTTGTGTCTTTTAATTTTGGATGGCCATACGGCCATTTTGTGGGAAAGTAACTGTCCTTATGGCCTTCCTTTGTTTAGGTTTCCATTATGGTCTGGTCGCTTAATGTTTGTATTTCTTTCCCTTTGGTGTCTTTTATGGGTGGAGTAAGTTAATTGTATCAATTCCTGATCTTTGTTTTACTTCTACTTTACAATGTATTAGTATAGGCGTATTTTCGTAATGTCTACGTGTGGCAGCATTCTTTCATATCTCGAAACTAGCTACTTTTTCGATGAAAATCTGTGATGTTTTTTGTTATTTGTACTGTCTAGGAGCAGAAATAAGCAAATTAATGTATACCCCTGTAAACCCCAGTTTTCTCTATATAAAGTGGGGATTAAAGGGTTGCATATTACATGGAATTGTTAACGCGATGTTGAGTAGGACGAGGTGAAGTGCACCAGCGACCTCCTTATCTCCAGTCAGTCTTGCACTGGACTGGGTCACTGGGGTCCGCGCCGAAAACCCTTGAATAACACCCGCGTTGCGAATATCGTATTTTTTGGGGGGGGTTTTGGTTTTACGGCCTTTTCAAGATTATTTCACTCATATCGAGCCGATCGTTAATCAGAGGTGGGCGAAAACCGGAGTACCCGGAGAAAAACCAACTGACCTTCCGTTGCAGAACTTGGCGTCTCACATGTGACCCGAGCGAGGCTCGAACCACAGCGGTGAGAGACCTAATGATCAAGAGTCAGTGCTCTTAACACTAGGCGAATATCATAAATTTAGCCAACAGTATTATTTGAATAAATATTATATTTGCCACTTTGTTAACCATTGTCCTGCTAAGCCCGGATATGCCGTATATTCCAAACAATGTAGATCCAGATCAGATGGCTTCTTCAGAAGCCATCTGATCAGGATCTTCATTGTTTCTCCTTCAGCTCATGAATTTCTTGCAATAATTTGCATCAAGTAATCTGATTGGTTGATAATCAGTTATGGGTGTGGCATATATAAATATTCAGCAGGTCAAGGGTTAAATCGGAAAACAACAGTCTAATGAACTTACGAAGTAATCTGAATATTAATTGTTATTGATTGCTATTAGTAATTTTCTGGTGAAAGAATGTCGTTTTACATGTCACCAGCAACAATTCTGATTCAACTTGTCACTTTAAAACATTTTCTCTCTATGATCCTTCCTGATGGTATTTGCGGCCCCCGCCCATCGGGGCTCGAAGAAATAGGTGGGCTGCATGGTGCTTCCACGCAGAGCTGAAATCCGACCGCACACGAGTACTGGTAAACCGCTTAGAGGATCTAAGCGGTGCGAGTCGGACCGTCCATGCTTATAAACCCTATTGGTTTCATTGGGCAACAGGACTTGAGAAGTCATTTCATCTCCATATTGGGTAAAAGTCCGACAAAATTGGAAGCAGCATCTTCAAAATGACCTATACAGTGTTGATTGGGACGTTAAACGTTCTTCTGTGGCGGTTTATTTATGTTGTTGTTTGTTACTTAATGTGTGTATCACTTGTGTCTTTTTATTTTGGATGGCCATATGGCCATTTTGTGGGAAAGTAACTGTCCTTATGGCCTTTCTTTGTTTAGGTTTCCATTATGGTCTGGTCGCTTAATGTGTGTGTTTCTTTCTTTTTGGTGTCTTTGATGGGTGGAGTAAGTTAATTGTATCGATTCCTGATCTTTGTTTTACTTCTACTTTTCAAATCAAACAAATCCTAATAATCCAAGTCCTTCCTGCTGATAGTCCTTGCAAATCGTAGTTCACTTAAAATAGTAGTTCACCACTGTGAATGGTAGTTCACTGTAAAAAAAGTTTAATGTCCTCCAACGCCGCTGTATTCATTTCGTAACAAATTTCTATCCTTGACGACGACGTCAACTTAAGGGGAATGAGAACACCTGGCAGATTTTTTCCCGCCATTTTTCAAAGGGAGACAACTTTCGGGACTTCCTGTTCACTTTTCTATAAGCCCTATGCCACTGAAAAAGGGACTACATGTACTATTAAAGGAAATAATTTGCTCATGAGGAGCATATTCTTTCCTTTAACAAATGACCCCTATTGACATGGTTTTGATGGTAAGTTTCTAATTATCCAGGAAAACACCTAATATATAAATATACAAACAAGAGGGCCCAGAGGGCCCTGGTTCGCTCACCTGATCCAATGTATAACAAGTGGGCCCCGGGCAGGGTCAATTTTTGCCCCAGGGCTATAATTTGAACAATCTTGGTAGAGGTCCACAAGATGAAGCTTCATATCAAATATGAAAGACCTGGGCTTTCTGGTTTCAGAGAAGAAGATTTAAAGGTTTACCCTGCATATAGAAGTCTATGTAAAATAAGATTTTCCCTATATAAGTCTATGTTAAACCAAAGGGCCCCGGAGCGGGGGCATTTTTGGCCCCAGGGCTATAATTTGAACAATCTTGGTAGAGGTCCACTAGCTAAGCTTCATAACAAATATCAAAGACCTAAGCCTTGTGTTTCAGAGAAGATGATTTTTAAAGATTTTCCCTATATAAGTCTATGTAAAACCAAAGGGCCACATGGCGGGGGCATTTTTGGTGTCAGGGCTATAATTTGAACAATCTTTATTGAGGTCCACTAGCTGAAGCTTCATAACAAATATCGAATACCTAAGCCTTGTGGTTTCAGAGAAGAAGATTTTTCAAGATTTTCCTTATATAAGCCTATGTAAAACCAAAGGGCCCGGAGCGGGGGCATTTTTGGCCCAAGGGCTATAATTTGAACAATCTTGGTAGAGGTCCACAAGATGAAGCATCATACCAAACA
Source organism: Lucinisca nassula (assembly GCA_963580285.1). Taxonomy (NCBI): domain Eukaryota; kingdom Metazoa; phylum Mollusca; class Bivalvia; order Lucinida; family Lucinidae; genus Lucinisca; species Lucinisca nassula. The sequence goes on from OY757016.1 coordinate 42,753,052, forward strand.
TCAAAGATCTGGGCCTTGCAGTTTCAGAGAAGAAGAATTTTCAAGATTTTCCCTATATAAGCCTATGTAAAACAAAAGGGACCTGGTGAGGGAGCATTTTTGGCCCCAGCACTATAATTTGAAAATCTTGGTAGGGGTCCACTAGATGAAGCTTCATACCAAATATCAAAGACCTGGGCCTTGCGGTTTCAGAGCAGAAGATTTTTCAAGATTTTCCCTTTATAAGCCCATGTAAAACCAAAGGGCCCCCATGCGGGGGGCATTTTTAGCTCCAGCACTATAATTTGAACAATCTTGGTAGGGGTCCACTAGATGAAGCTTCATACCAAATATCAAAGACCTGGGCCTTGCGGTTTCAGAGAAGAAGATATTTAAAGATTTTCCCTATATAAGCCTATGTAAAACAAAAGGGCCACATGGCGGGGGCATTTTTGGCCCCAGCACTATAATTTGAACAATCTTTGTAGGGGTCCACTAGATGAAGCTTCATACCAAATATCAAAGACCTGGGCCTTGCGGTTTCAGAGAAGAAGATTTTTCAAGATTTTCCCTATATAAGCCCATGTAAAACCAAAGGGCCCCCATGTGGGGGCATTTTTAGCTCCAGCACTATAATTTGAACAATCTTGGTAGGGGTCCACTAGATGAAGCTTCATACCAAATATCAAAGACCTTGGCCTTGTGGTTTCAGAGAAGAAGATTTTTAAAGATTTTCCCTATATAAGCCCATGTAAAACCAAAGGGCCCCCGTGCGGGGGCATTTTTGGCACTAGCACTGTAATTTGAACAATCTTGGTAGGGATCCACTAGATGAAGCTTCATACCAAATATCAAAGACCTTGGCCTTGTGGTTTCAGAGAAGAAGATTTTTAAAGATTTTCCCTATATAAGCCCATGTAAAACCAAAGGGCCCCCGTGCGGGGGCATTTTTGGCACTAGCACTGTAATTTGAACAATCTTGGTAGGGGTCCACTAGATGAAGCTTCATACCAAATATCAAAGACCTGGGCCTTGCGGTTTCAGAGAAGAAGATTTTTTAAGTTTTTGGTGAAAAAAATCTATTTTTGGCTACTGTGACCTATATGTGCAACGGACTGGAACCATTTGAACAACTTTGAAAGGGGACCACCTAAGGATCATTCCTGTGAAGTTTGGTCAAAATCTGATCAGTGGTTTAGGAGGAGATGTTGTTTGAAGAAAAGTTTACGGACGCACTCACGCACGGACGCACGCACGCACGGACGCACGGACGCACGACGGACAAAAAGTGATCCCAAAAGCTCACCTTGTCACTACGTGACAGGTGAGCTAATAAAAAAACATCGCGAGATATTCGCGACAACCAGGCTAGTGATCGAAGTGGGTCCCAGCGGGGATTAAACTCATGTTACAAAGCTGGCTTGGATACATACTTTACAGCAGACGGACATTTCAGGTCCAGCGGACAAATCTGCAAGTCAGTTACCTCTCAGGTCTTATTTGAATCAATGTTCTCTGAACATTTTGGTATTGCTTAATTCCTCGCCCCCGCCCATCGGATCTTTAGAGAAATAGATTTGGCTGCATGGTGCTTCCATGCAGAGCTGAAACTGACCACACACGGGTACTGGTAAACTGCTTTAAAGGATTAAGCCTGCCCAGGTAAAGCGGTGTGAGTCGGACCTTCCAATGCAAATTAGCCTTCTATTTAAATTCAAAAATTCAAATGTAGGACTTAAATCTCTTCTGCAACAAGGTCTATCGGAACCCGAATTTTATGGTGACTTAGTATATAAATTCAGAAAAATATATAAATGTAATGACTTCAGCACCCAACTTCGTAAAATCATTCTTGGATATAAAAAGATGGGGATACAACATAAATGTTTTACGACAGACAGCATGCATGGCAGTTAATCCAATCACGGTTGACAACTTTGCTTTACTCTTTAATTGCACACCGGTGGGTCAGGCCTCAGATTCTATGACGGTTCTAGCCTAATTTTTGTTTTCACGGAGATGTTGCACTGATGAGTTAGGAGGCCTGCATGCGGACTGAACAAATTATTTGTCTAATTGCGAAGGAAGTAAGGGCGAGGATTGTGACGCGTAAAATCGATTTAAGCCCCACAGTGGAATTCGTTTCACTGACCGTTCCAAGGCGGTTCTTCTGTCGCGGTTGATTTTTGTTATTGTTTGTCTCAGTTATATTATTCTGTGGGAAAGTAACGGTCCTTTTGCCTTTCCGCTAATGGTGTTTCCATAAGGGTCTAGTTGTTTCATGTCTGTGTCTCTTTCGCTTTGGTGTCTCTGATGGGAGCTGTGGGTTAATTGCATCGATACCTGATCATTGCTTTCACTTCTTTTCTGGTTTCCTTGAGCGACATGGCTGATGTCATTTCATCTCAATGTCGGGTAAGTCCCACAAAATTGGAAGCAACGTCTCCAAAATGACCTAAATATTATTGGCTGGGACGTTAAATCTCATTTCAAACAAACAAACAATTGCTTATTCCCTTGATGGGTTGTTAACATACTCATTGTGTAAAAATTATGATACAATAGACCCACATTTTCTATAACGCTGATATCTCAAACAAAGGCTTAAGTCAAACTAAATTATGTGTACTAATATGTTAGTTTTGCTATATGTTCCTAAGAATTAATCTCTTTTTATCTCAAACTATTGTTGTATCAAACCAAATATTCCAATCCTAATGAGAGTCGTCTGTAACAATGTATAATACACGCTTCGTTTTCGGCATGGCCGTTGTCTTCATCACACCACAGAAGATGAACAGTGTAACATCGTTCCTAGAACGTGTTACTTGGAAGTACTAGATGAATGAAGAAAAGGAGCATGCCGACGGTATGTTAACGCTTATTTGGCGTTATTACGTAGTGTCAGAAATCAAAACCAATTCCTATATTAACCATTTGCTCAGAAATATTTTTCTTGCACACCAGACAAGGAAATCCGCCATTTTACCCTGGGATAGAAATTTATGTTCTGACCCTGGTGTTCCGACCCCAAATTGAATATAATTGCGTGTTTGATAAATGCACTGGTTGATTACAACCTCATGCCCGGCGTCGTCATGCGTGACGTCACTAAACATTCCTGTTGTGTCATCACAAAATGGCGGACGTCGGTAACCGAAGTGACTGCAGCATTACAAATTCGCAATAGAAATGGAAGATATGCAAGAAAAAGAATCCAATATGGGTGTGAGGGGTGGATAGAAAAAATCCGTCCCTCGTGATCACTGTCCGGCATCACTCGGCAAGCCTCGTGATGCCGGACAGTCTCCCTTGGGACGAATTTTTTCAATCCACCCCTCACACCCATATAAGATTCTTATAGTACAGAAATTTTGGAAAAGCGTTGTTAGGACTGAGTCCGCTGGTACGCATAAATAAAATAGAAGTGAAGGCAATGATCAGGAATCGATAAATCATCCCACAGCTCCCATCAGAGACACCAAGGAAAAAAAACACAAACATGAAACGAGTAGACCCTAATGGAAACCTCAATAGCGGAAAGCCAAAAGGTCATTTCTTTCCAAAAAAATGGCCAATCGGCTATCCAAAGCAAAATAATATAAGCGATACACAAACTCAAAGACAAGCTATAACAAAAATAAAGTACGATAGAAGAACCGCCATGGAACGGTCAGTGAAACGAATTCCATCGGGTGGCTTAAATCGATTTTACGTGGCCACAATACTCGTCCTTACTTCCGTCGCGATTTAGACAATTAATCTGTCCAGTCCGCATGATGGCCTCCTAACTCATCAGTGCAATAACTCCGTGAACACAAAAATCAATCAACCACAGAGATGAAACAACATGGAGGACTCGACAGTTTGTTTGTTTGTTTGATTTGAGGTTTAACGTCCCCGTCAACACTGTAAAGGTCATTTTGGAGACGTTGCTTCCAATTTTGTGGGACTTTTACCCGACATTGAGATGAAATGACATCTCAAGCCCTGTCGCCCAATGAAACCAATAGGGTTTATTAGTGATGCCTCGCAACACGGTTCCTGGCCAGGCTTAGATCCTCTAAGCGGTTTACCAGTACTAGTGTGCGGGCCGGATTCAGCTCTGTGTGGAAGCATCGTGCAGCCCATATATTTCTTCAAGCCCCTATGGGCGGGCGCTGGAAAAGAGGAGGACTCGACAGCAAGAAATGCTTGAGCAAAAGAAAACCAACAGTTAGGCTCCGATGGGCCCAACCAGAGACACAGCATCAGGCACCAACCAACATTACATAAAATTAGATTCTTTCTAATTCTCAGTAAGCCTTTAAGCTGGAACCGTCATAGAATCTGAGGCATGACCGACCGGCATGCAATTAAAGAGGGAAGCAAAGTTGTCAACCATGATTGGGTTGACTACCTAGCATAAAGTCTAGGATAACAAAGAATATTCGAGTTGAAAAATAACATGCTGCACGTCCGGATCGCCGATTTCGGTAAAACATTATCCATAACATAAACAAATTTAGGCCATTTAAAATAGCTGGCATATGGTGTGCTAACTTTGGGACAATTCCTTTCGTATGAATTGTGTTCATTTCGCAAAAGGAATGAGCCCTTCTCGGCTTTATATTTTTGTCAACGAAACCATTCCAAAAACTGTAAAGAACAATCTGAAAACATAACTTCCATCTATGTGTAACTATCACAAAAACGAAGTATTAACTAATTCAGCTCAATAGAAAAACTATTTCGTAGTAAAAACATCCTGTCACGAAATGAAAGTTTCTTTCGAAGTTTAGATCAACAGGGGACTGTTTTTTTACTCTACAATATGCCCTCGGTATAGTCGCTTCCGGTAACATCGCGGATTCCGAAATATCGCGTTATGGGTATTTTCCACTGACGTAATTAGATCCCGTTCAAGTGGAAAAATCCACAACCCAGAAGTCACGTGATTCTATAAGTACGAAAATGGGATAATGAATCGTTTCCTGATAAGCTTTATTAATATTTTAACTTTTCTTATATGAAACTCGCATTTTAGAATGTCTGCATACCGTTCATGTTCCTTTTCATTCCCTAGCAGCTGAGAAAATTATCCGATGCTGATCCCGACTTTGACAGGTGATTGTCTGCTTAGCCCTTTAAAAATGGCCGCTTGTTTCGATCACGTGGTGACGCCAGGGTGCGCGCGTACCCCACCATCAAACTTTGCAAACAAAATAGGGCTCCAAAGGGGAAAATTACAAATTGGCAATTATTTAACTTTATGTGAGGTTACTTTCTGCCTGTTTGTTACAGTTTCTGGTACTTTTGTGAAAATGAAAACTGCATGTGATTATATTTTTTTATTTTGGATCCTGTAATGAAAAGATTGGTTGACTGTATGTACTTAATTAATTTTTTAAGCCTGTTGATGCTAAGCCCCACCACCATGAAGACTATATTAAAAAAGACCCCATTAACAGCCTGTTAGGACATACCATGCCCATAAAGTCACCTAAAGTTGTTTCACTTTCAGTTAAAGTGAATTTTAAACCCATGTCCAGTACATCTAGATTAAATACTAACAATGGCTAACTTCATTTGACCTATGAGGACAATTATGACCGATTTTTCAGTTGTGTTGTAAATGTGGGCTGTGGGAGACAAAGGCTTTTCGCGGTGTTCTAGTATCCTTATTGCTTAAAGGGCCAAATGTGATTTTTGCTTTCTTTGTACACACCTCATGTATTGTTCTGAAGTCAGGGTTGTGAGTCTTAGTTGGATTTTCAGGTGCCCAAAAGGCTTCTCTAAACCATAACTGTCAAAGCACTGAAACAAATGTCATGTAAATATGTTAAGTTTCTGTTTATATGTTCATGGTTTCTATTAAAGCTGATCTACCTTGGTCAAACTTAAACAGTCACAAGCCAATATTAAATGTTCAAACACTGACAGCTATAGGTGTAAAATAAACAAATTATTTTCCCCTTATGGAGCCTCAACTTTTTTACCGCGATGTTAGGATACTGTCCCTTGACAGACATTTCCCAATATGGCTACCGGTTGAACCAGAACTTACGCTAAGTATTGAATTTCAAAGGACTTCAGGATACATAAGATTGAGCAAGAATAAATGAAATTCACAACTATCAACAATTGTTTAAAGGCGATTGTTGCAAATTTATTTATTTTTATTTTTTCCGTAAGAACCGCGATGTTCCCAAACACCGGGCTATTTAAAGTAATCAAACAAAGCGAAATTCGGAATTAAATTGTCACAAATCTCCGTCTAATGCATGCACAAATATATCGATTTTCGAATTGTTCTGACATTAGAAACGACCCCTTACTGCGAGTTGAAACCAGCCATAAATATAACCATGGTTTTGGTTTAAACATATTTATTACAAAATTCATCAAATAACATGGTTACAAATTTGAGATACAAGCAATATAGGATTAGAACGATAGCGTAAATTACTTATAGAGTTCTTCTTTTCCTCAAAAACCATGGTTTTGCCTTCTCAACGGTGACATGTCATCAGTTGTTTCCAAAGTAACAATTTTGGGATGCAAGTAGCCCTCAGTTAATTCAGTCGTTTCAGAGTTGCGTAATAAAAAATCCAAGTCTCCGTACTCCTTCGGATTTTGTTTGTAGAACAACTGCTGTAAAAAGCGGATGTTTCACTTAAGAGTTACATAAAACTATTTTCTAACTGAATGTGCAAGCAAAAAAGGTCAGTGGTCTTTAGTAAAAGAACAAAAAAGACTACTTTCCACGATACAGATTAAGATTTCAATATTTCTGTTCGTTTAGCAATTTCTAGTGAGTTGTTATCAACTTCGCAGAAGCAGTCAAGAGCAAGAAACCTTTACGACACCGATTCATTTTGTTTTAAAGGGCACACCATGTCAAAGCGAGTAAAAAAATTTTTACTTATCCAATGTGTACCGAGCCTGCGATAAATACTGGTTTCGCTAGTACTTCTGGGTTACATGTTCCGGAGTCGATGATAAAAAGTATTTCAGTAGCAAATCAGGTCTTTGTTGACCAAAGCATCGTTAGCTTATCAAACTTGTAAGTGGTGAAATTCTTAATTATTCATTGAATATTCTATTATTTTTGGTTGAAAGAGTAGCATATTTGCCATCGTAATAGATCAAAGTTTAAACGATACGATGATTAAAGACAACATTTGTTTGTTTGAATTGAGGTTTTAAGTCAGATCAAAACTGTTTAGATCATTTTGGAGATGTTGCTTCCAAGTTTACGGGACTTTTACACGACATTAAGTTGTAATAACTCAAGCTCTACCGCCAAAACAAACCAGAGGGTTTAAACGCAGAGACGGCCCGACTCCCATAACTTTGCCGGGGCAGGATCAGACCTTCTAACCGGTTTACAGTATATTTGTGCGGTCGGTTTCAGCTCTGCGTGGAAGAACCGTGCAGCCTAATCTATTTCTGTAGCCCCGATGGTCGGGGACCCTACCGACATCATATTTTTTGAACAAATGACCCCGGAACATCATCCAAAGTATTTTAGGTGGAAGAATTACAGAATTTTGTTAGTAACTAAAGCAAACCAGAAGACCAATGGTCCTGAAGCGCTCACCTGATTGCTGAGTAGCTAAATTTACCTCTTTGGTTAGAGCTAGGGACTAACTTCCCACATCACAGGTCCTGGTGTATGAATGTCATTTGACGTGTCACCAGTAACAATTCTGAGTAATAATGGAGCCCTTTGGTTTCTGAGAAGAAGATTTGGTAGTGGGTTTTTTCAGCGCTCGCGTTAGCTAACTGCATTCACCAATTTTCAGATCACAGGCTGCAATACTTTCCGAAAAATACAGGTTTTTACTATTTCCCCTATATAAGTCTATGTGACAAAATTTGACCTCGGCATAAAACAGGTCAGGTCATCAGAGGGCCATCATTTGAACAAACAATGATGGGACTGAGTCTCCAATCCTACATACCAATTTTCATGACAATTGGCCTACTGGTTCCGGAGAATAAGATTTTGAAGGGATTTTACCTTATATGCAGATAGCGGCCATATTGGTCATGTGACCTGTCTCAATTTAATTATTTTACATGTCCTTGTTCCTTAAAGCTTTTATATGAAATTTGGTTACAAATGACCTAGTAGTATCTGTGGAAAACAAGTTTTAATTTCTATATCTGAATGACTTTGTACTTGATTCCTCCTGTAGTTTCATCCACTTATTTAGCGCACTGCATCTGCCAATTTTCAGATCACAGGCGGCAGTAGTTTCCCAAAAATACTCTGTTTTGACCTTTTCCCATACAAATGTCTATGCCAATCTGCCTATTGGTTCCGGAGAACATTTTGAAGCGTTATCACCTTATATGGGCATGGCGGCCAATCTCGTCAGGTGACCAAACGCAAATTAATAAGTGGGCCCCGTCAAGCGATTTTGGTACTTATCGCCTATGCGAGCAGCGAAGGTTCAGGCGAGCCTGCGCATCCGCGCAGTCTCGCCAGAACCTTCACTGCTCGCTCATACAAGCAGTGAATCAAGAGGAACCTTCAGACAGAAAGCCATATCCCTGGCCCCTCTGAATGGCTGGGCATGCGCAGTTAAAATTTGTCATGACGGAATGCTCGAAGACCCAAATTCGCTTGGCGGGGCTCAAGTATTTATTTCCTTGATCCTCATTACGATAACACACCCATGTGACATAGCGCATTTTTTCACATCTTCAAAATGTCTATTTTTATGCTGAAAATCCGTGATATTCTTCTTATTTATATTGCATACATAGGTTGCGGGTGCTCGTTAAAACCGCCTCATTGAGGCGGTTCTAACGAGTACCCACAACCTATGTCTAGGTGCAGCAATAAGAAAAATAATGTATACCCCCATGAACCCCAGTTTTCTCTATATAAACTAGGGTTTAGAGGGGTGTTCATTTCACGGACGTGATCACGTGATGTTAAAGGTATGATATGAAATTTGGTTATAGATACCTCAGTTGATTCTGTGGAAAACACGTTTAAATTTTCATATCTGAATGACTTGGGTCAGGTCAGGAATGACCTTGACATTGAATACTCTTGTAGTTTAATTCACTTATATAGCTAACCGCATCTAACATATTTCAGATCACAGGCTCCGAGGCTCATCATTTGAACACACTATAATTGGCTCGAGTCCCCAATGCTACATACCAAGTTTCATGCAAATCGACCCATTGGTTCCGGAGAATAAGTTTTAAGGGTTTTTACCCTATTTAGGCATGACTGCCATTTAGATCATGCTCCCTGGACCCTGCGAACAAACTTTCGTTCTCCCATCCCATGGATGCTGAACATTAAGTTGACTTCAATCGGCCAAGCGAAAGACAGACGACAGACAACGGGCCCTTCCCACACGATAAAATCACCTATGAGCCTTCGGCTCAGGTGAGCTTACAATGCCGTGCTCTTTTAGAGTTGTTTCAAAATTGGCTATGATGAACCGAAAGTCAAGCCAGAGCCTGTGAAGTGTTTTTCAACCATTTCATCAATGCGTCTATCCATTTCTTCAGTGATATGACCACGCCATGAACCACCGGACCCTACAATCAAGAAAAAATATTAAGCTGAGCCCCCAAATTGTTTGCTCAATGAAGAATTAACCTCATCGCTTTGAAAAATCCATTACCGATCCATCTAGACAATCAACATGCAGCAAACGATTACCTTAGTCGAATAAAATTATATCCCGGGCCTCTCCAGACATTCGGATGAGTCTGTAAACCGATGTCCCGTCTCCGTATTCACCTTTTTGCATTATCTGCTGGTTCCTAGTCTGAAGTTTATCAGTGATGGGGAAAACAGGTAACCAGACCCCCCAGGTCAGGGGGTCTGGTTACCTGTTTTTCCAATATTGATAATGTGCAAGCTGGAAGCCAGCAAATAATGCAAAAATGGGGAATGACCTTAGCTGCAAGTGGGACGTTTAACACACAAATAGCGAATAAAATTAAAACAGCTCTATCAAGTAATAATTAGAGAAAATGAGGTAACAAGCGATAGAAACACCGAGGGTGAGTAGCCCCCCCCCCCCCCCCCCCCACACACACACACAAAGGTAGCCCTATTCATCAAAAGGGACAACCGTGGTCCTACTAAAATAGGTCAGATGACAGTCTAGTCAGGTGTTCTCGATGTAAATGATTGTCTCACCTCTTCCTAACACTCGGCATCCCGCCCATAGGGGCTTGAAGAAATATATGGGCTGCATGATGCTTCCACGCAGACCGTCCATGCTAATAAGCCCTATTGGTTTCATTGGGCGACAGGGCTTTTGATGTCATTTCATCTCAATGTCGGGTAAAAGTCCCACAAAATTGGAAGCAACGTCTCCAAAATGACCTTTACAGTGTTGACGGGGACGTTAAACCTCAAATCAAACAAACAAACTTCCTAACACTCTATGTATGGCGACTTATAGCACCAACAACATCAAAGAAAATGCAGTTCATGTTATGGACAATAGCAAAAAAATTACCCATCAAAGATAACAGAACTGTTTTCAGTTTAATTCTGTATTACTGGCAAAATACTAGACAGATCGTTATCAAATAAATTCTGTTTGTTTGTTTGATTTGAAGTTTAACGTCCCCGTCAACACCGTAAAGGTCATTTTGGAGACGTCGCTTCAAATTTTGTGGGACTTTTATCCGACATTGAGATGAAATGACATCTCAAGCCCTGCCGTCCAATGAAACCAGTAGTGTTTATAAGCATGGACGGGACGACTCGCACTGAATTACCTGAGCAGGCTTAGATCCTCTAAGCGGTTTACCACCACTCGTGTGTGGGTCGGTTTCAGCTCTGCGTGGAAGCATCATGCAGCCCATATATTTCTTCAAGCCCCGATGGGCGGGGGCTTTTTAAATACTAAACAGAACTGTTTTAAGTTATATTATGTACTACTTGCGAATTACTAAACGACAATAACAGCATAGCAATGTCGACATAAGACCCGAAGCATTACATAAACTAGAATCAGCAATTAAAATATCTGCGAAATAGAAGTGAAGGACATGATCAATAATCCATCACGTGAACTAGTCCGTGGAATGAAGACCCCCACTTTATATTGAGAAAACAGGGGTTTACAGGGGTATACATTATTTTTTAGCTAACTGTCACGTAGTGACGAGGTTAGCTTTTGGGATCACTTTTTGTCCGTCGTCCGTGCGTCCGTCCGTCCGTGCGTAAATAATTTCTTCGAACGAGATCTCCTCCTAACCCACGAATCGGATTTTGACCAAACTTCATAGGAATGATCCTTAGGTGATCCCCTTTCAAAGTTGTTCAAATGGTTCCGGTCCGTTGCACATCTAGGTCACAGGCGCCAAAAATATATTTTTTTCACCGAAAACTTAAAAAATCTTCTTACCTGAAACCACAAGGCCCAGGTGTTTGATATTTGGTATGGAGCTTCATCTAGTGGACCCCTACCAAGAATGTAATTATAGTGCTGGGGCCAAAAATGCCCCCGCCCCAGGGCCCTTTGGTTTTACATGGGCTTATATAGGGAAATCTTGAAAAAATCTTCTTCTCTGAAACCACAAGGCCCAGGTCTTTGATATTTGGTATGAAGCTTCATCTAGTGGACCCCTACCAAGATTGTTCAAATTATAGTGCTGGGGCCAAAAATGCCCCCTCCCCGGGGCCCTTTGGTTTTACATGGGCTTATATAGGGAAAATCTTTAAAAATCTTCTTCTATGAAACCGCAAGGCCCAGGTCTTTGCTATTTGGAATGAAGCCTCATCTATAGGACCCCTACCAAGATTGTTCAAATAATAGTGCTGGGGCCAAAAATGCCCCCGCCCTGGGACCCTTTGGTTTTACAAAGGCTTATATATGGAAAATCTTTAAAAATCTTCTTCTCTGAAACCGCAAGGCCTAGGGTCTTTGATATTTGGTATGAAGCTTCATCTTGTGGACCCCTACCAAAATTGTTCAAATTATAGCCCTGGGGCCAAAAATGCCTCCGCTCCGGGGCCCTTTGGTTTTACATGGAGTTTTATAGGTAAAATCTTGAAAAATCTTCTTCTCTGAAACCACAAGGCCTAGGTCTTTTATATTTGGTATGAAGCTTCATCTAGTGGACCTCTACAAAGATTGTTAAAATTATAGCTCTGAGACCAAAAATGGCCCCGCCTCGGGGCCCTTTGGTTTTACATAGACTTATATAGGGAAAATCTTAAAAAAATTTTCTTCTGTGAAACTACAAAGCCTATGTCTTTGATATTTGGTGTGAAATTTCATCTAGTGGACCTCTATCAAGATTGTTCAAATTATAGCCCTGAGGCCAAAAATGCCCCCGCCCCGAGACCCTATGGTTTTACATAGACTTAAAAAGGGAAATATTTAAAAATCTTCTTCTCTGAAACTGCAAGGCCAATCGATGCCTTCAATATTTTGGTATTGAGCTTCATCTAGTGGACCTCTACTAATATTGTTCAAATAATAGCCCTCGGGCCACATATGCCCCCGCCCCGGGGCCCTTTGGGTTTACATAGACTTATATAGAGATAATCTTTGAAAAATTTCTTCTCTGAAACAGCAAGGCCCAGGTCTTGGATATTTGGTGTGAAGCTGTATCTAGTGGACCTCTATCAAGATGGTTTAAATTATAGCCCTGAGGCCAAAAATACCCCCGCCCCGGGGCCATTTGAATTTACATAGGCTTATGTAGGGAATATCTTTAAAAAATCTTCTTCTGTGAAACCGTAAGGCACAGGTCTTTGATATTTGGTGTAAAGCTTCATCTATTGGAGCTTTGCCAAGATTGTTCAAATTATAGCCGTTGTTGATATTTGGTATGAACCTTCACCTTTTTAGACCTCCCTCAACATTATGCACATTATAGCACTGGTGTCAATAATGGCCCTACCCGGGGCCCGCATATTACTCTATGGATCAGGAGAGCGATCCAGGGCCATCATGGCCCTCTTGTCTTATTTTTTAATCGAAGACATAGGTTGTGGGTACTCGTTAGAACCGCCTCATGAGGCGGTTCTAACGAGGACCCACAACCTATGTTTGCAGTATTTATAAGAAAAATATCAGCGATTTTCTTCAGAAAAGTAGCCATTTTGGAGATGAGAAATATGCACTATGTCTCACAGGTGTGTCATCGTAATGTATACAATTACCTCAAACCTCCCATCCAAGCCCGCAAAGAAAAAGAACACGAACATAAAACTACTTCACTATAATGAAAACGTCACAAGCGGGAAGCCAAAAGGACAGTTACTTTCCAAAATAATGCCCAAAACGACAATCCAAAATAAAAATATATTAGCAATACATTTTGCTAACAGAACTTTTCGTCAAAAATAGAATAAAACGAAAAAAAAAAAAAAAAAAAAAAAAAAAGGCCTGACACCCCTAATATGACAAATGGACTTGTCCAACATATAGCAATGGAAGAGTCCACCAGCATACAATGGGTTAATAATGAAAAATGTGGTTTGCAAGAGTATCTATTGCTGAACTTATTTCTTTTACGCGCATTGATCGAAGCACTCGTAGCAACGAATCTTCTTTTGGAGCAAGATTCTGGGTTGTCATTACGAACCCACACACCCGTGCGACAAAGTGCATTTTTTCACATCACCAAACTGGCTAATTTTCTGATGAAAATCCTTGATATGTTTCTCATTCATACTGCAAACATAGGTTGTTGGTGCAAAAGGGCCTGTTAACCTTATTTCGCATTCACATTACTTCTGAACCTTGTCGCTTTCTTTTGTTACCAAATACAAGCATACATGTACCTGATGTTAAACACGAAATCATCATCATCATCATGTTCCTCATGTATCATGTTCCATGATCTGAGCACTACGATAACAAACCCGTGCGACATAGTGCATTTTTTCACATTACCAAACTGGCTAATTTTCTGATGAAAATCCTTGATATGTTTCTCATTCATACTGCAAACATAAGTTTTTGGGTGCTCGTTAGAACCGCCTCATTGAGGCGGTTCTAACGAGTACCAACAACCTATGTCTCGGAGTAGAAATAAGAAAAAATACTGTTTACCCCCGTAAACCCCAGTTTTCTCTATATAAAGTGGGGTTTAAGGGGGTCTTCATTTCACGGACTTGTTCACGTGATGGTTGTGAGAACCTCTTCGATGAAATTTATCTAATGGGCACGAAACATCTTAACATCGAGTCAGCTTCGATAGCGCAGTGGTTAACGCGTTCAACTCATGATCGAGAGGTTGTGCGTTCGAATCCGGCTCCCGGTATCGAGGTGAGTCATTGGGCCAGACACGTAATGACACTGCCCCACTCCACCCAGGAGTAAATGGGTAACAGTGGTGTAAAAGTCACTGCCTCTCTCTCGCGCGCGTGAAAACATCCGGAATGAGTGTTCGAGAGCGATTAAATAAGCTTGAAGCTTCCATCGCAATCGTCGGCCCCGGCCCATCGGGGCTTGAAGAAATATATGGGCTGCATGATGCTTCCACGCAGAGCTGAAACCTACCCGCACATGAGTACTGGTAAACCGCTTAGAGGATCTAAGCCTGCCCAGGCAAAGCGGTGCGATTCGGCCCGCCCCTGCTTATAAACCCTATTGGTATCATTGGGCGGCAGGGCTTGAGATGCCATTTCATCTCAATGTCGGGTAAAAGTCCCACAAAATTGGAAGCAACGTCTCCAAAATGACCTTTACAGTGTTGACGGGGACGTTAAACCTCAAATCAAACAAACAAATCCATCGCAATCGAACAAAAATAAGTTAGCATGAACAAGGAAATTTAATGTAATTGTTCACCTGTAGATACCGGTCCTAGAAGAATGAAAGCATTTTTATGCAGTTATTCTAGGCCAATACATCATCACGAAAACATGCCTATATAATTCTGATCATCTATATATAGTTAAACTGGGGTTTACACTGGTAAACCTTATTTTTCTTATTTCTGCTCAAAATATAGACTGTGGGTACTCGTTAGAACCGCCTCGATGAGGCGGTTCTAACGAATACTTACAGTCTATATTTGCTCAAAATATAGACTGTGAGTACTCGTTAGAACCGCCTCGATGAGGCGGTTCTAACGAATACTCACAGTCTATATTTTGAGCAGTAATAAGAAAAATATCACAATTTTTCATCTGAAAATTGTCATCTTTTTCGGCGCTAAAATTTGCAATGTACAGTCGAACTTCAATGGCTCGAACACCTTTGGGACCTCGAAAATCTGTTCGAGACAGGGGTAGTTCGAACCACTGAGGTTAGTGTCAGGAGGCATAACGGGACTCTTTTACAAATCTTTTCGGTGTTCGATATTGAATATGTATGCTGTGTGTACTCATTAGAATCGCCTCATCGAGGCGATTCTAATGAGTACACACAGCATACCTTTGCAAGTTTAAAGACTAAAATATCCTTAATTATCCCCTACTGTGTCTTATGTAGAGGATTTCGATAGGGGCTCAAGAACGGGTACGACTCATCCATGGTAAACGAGCCATCGGTGTTCGAGCCATCGAAATTCTACTGCATTTGTATAAGCGCGTTTTCGTAATGAACGTCCGAGGACCCAACAGGAGCAGTATCAACAAACGATTACCTGTATTGATAAAGCTGCCGCTGCTTTCATCCACCGTCCAGTATTGCTTAAAGTAGCTAAAATTAGTCATTTCATTTCTTTTCATGTTGTCAATGCTGCAGTGTTCACAGATTTTAGTTATTTCAGCTGCTGACAGCTTTCTCTTCAGAAACACTGCTAACTTCTTTACTGTCCCCGGCATATCCTAAACCAAGAAATGAAAACAGTAAAACAATTCAACCAAAATTAATTATCTAAATCTATCAAATCCTATACTGAATGAAACAAGAGGGCCATTATGGCCCTATATAGCTCACCTGAGCTTAGAGATTTGAAGTTTCACAAGGAAGATTGCTTAAAAACTTTGAACAGTCTTGGTAGAGGTCTTCTAGATGAAGCTTCATACTAAATAATAAAGATCTGGGCCTTCTGGTTTCAGACAAGAAGATTTTTAAAGGTTTAACCTTATTTCAACTTTTCGTTGCCATGGTAACCAGATTTCTCCATGGAATGGATTACTTAGAACAACTCTGAAAGAAGACCGTCCAAAGATAATTTCTGCCAAGTTTGGTAAGAATCTGTTCAGTGGCTTAGGAGATGTCGTTTAAAGAAATTGTGAACGGAAGGAAGGACGAGGACGATGACGGAACGGACCGTGACCGATGACAGTAGCTCCCCCGGAGACTACGGCTAAAGTGACCAAAAATCAAAACCGGTCGTTCATGAAAACAAGAAAGCACCCGTTATATTTAGTGTTGTTAACTGTGCTATTCTACATGTACATGTAAGACCATGGTCACCTGTTACAAGAAAAGCGAAACTAACATGTGCTCCTGTTGTATGACCGTTTGCAGAATGTGTTGTTTACAAAGTCATCGAAGAGAAACGAAATTGGGACAGAAGCATGTTAGGACGGAATTATGTATCATTATAACCTTAGAAGGGAATAAAATAAACCCCTATCAAATGAGTATAAAGATGTTTGCTTGTAACATCAACAGTATAGTCAAGAACCCTGTTCCGGATCAGTCACGCGTCATTGAGTGTTGTAGCCAGTATGGTTGCTTGCTGCTCTGAACGTATGGTACCATTTTATAGGAAAATTATCCCTCTACAAATAGCACACAATCATTTTCCTAACCCCATTCGGCTGTCTTTCAGGATTGCAGAATATGATACCACGGTTAGACCCCAGTTACAGATCCCGGTACCCTGTAGCGACTCGCGAGATATCGAATAGCGTTAATCTATTTGGAAACGACCAAAATATGTCAGCTCATTTTCAGTGTCATTCAGTAAACACTAAATATCAATTTTTGATCATGCGTCCCCCAACCCACGATAGAAGATATTGTTTTGTCCCCGGTCTGTCGATCCATCTGACTGTCTGTGCGCCACGTTTTCGTGTTCGCTCCGTAACTTTGAAACCATCTGAGATAGTCTCATGAAACTTTGCAGAAATGAAAAACACCATTACACGACGTGCAGTACACAAAGATAATAATTTTTGCTTTTTGTTTTACTTTTTTGGAGTTATGGCCTTTTGAGCATGGAAAATACCGATTTTGTCATTCACTCATGCCCTCTCTCACTTGAAAACTGCGTGAGATATTATCACGCAACTTTACAGACATGTAAACCTTCAACAGATGATGCGCAGAATAAGAAGACAAGAAACACGGCTATTTTACTCTTGTTGGGGCCTCCGTGGCCTAATGGGTAAGTGCGCTGAATCTTTATAATTACATTTCTCTCCGCTGTGGTTCGCGCCTCGCTCAGACCACATGTGTGACGCCAAGTTCTTCAACGGAAGGTGCGGTGGTTTTTCTTCAGGTACTCCGGTTTTCGCCCACCTCTGGTTAACGATCGGCACGAAATAAGTGCAGTGATCTTGGAAGGGTCGTAAAACCAAAACCAAAAATTATATTATTGCAGTTATGGCCCTTTGAACATTAGAAACAGTGATCGCTTGAGCTGCGGAACTTGAAAATCGTGATTTATTTTATAAAGCTTCATATAAATGTAAATGACCATCCGTGGCCTAGTGGGTAAAAGCAATGACTCTTAATCACCGCTGTGGTTCGAACCTTGGTGGGGCGGGCTACATGTGAGACGCCAAGTTCTTCAACAGAAAGCCAGGAGCTTTTTCTCCGGATAGTCCGGTTTTCACCCACCACTGATTAACGATTGGCCAGATATAAATGAAACAATCTTGAAAGGGCCGTTAAACACACATCAACATCAAAATTCTCAAGTTCCCTACTTACGTATAGAATGGATGGATAGGATGCACAATTATTCCAGTGTAACTAATTGGCATTGCATTGAAGCCCTGCATTAAGTGATTCGTAACTGGGGTCTAAAGAATTCAATGTTTTTTCGTTTACAAAATACATATATCTTCGTTTTATTTCAAATTCTATTTTTTTTATAAATCTTCCCTTACCAGTTATTCAAGATGGCCACAGCTTCTGGTCGTCTGACCTCCGTTTCTAGCGGATTACCATGTTAATACAGTTTAGCGCGTCTAAAAACATGTCCGTAAGAAATAATGGCGTCCAAAATGGTGTCAGAAAATGATAACTATTAGGTAAAAATGACAACATCTTTATTATTTCTGCTTTCAACATAGATTGTGGGTGCTCGTTAGAACCGCCTCAATGAGACGGTTCTAACGAGTACCCACAATCTATGTTTTTGAGCAAAAGTAAGGCAGATAATGTACACCCCGTAAACCCCACTTTTCTCTATATAAAGCGGGGTTTGGGGGTGGGGGGGTCTTCGTTTCACGGACTTGTTATCGTGATGCGCGCGGACATCGGAAATACAAACGTCCTTCTGCACGCGCATGGTCGACAAAAGGGAAATTTAAAAAATAATAATAATATTTTTATTTACTGGATTTAAAAATAACTGAATCGGCTATATGACTGACAGTAAGTTTTATGCTGAATGGCTTTCAAACTGTCTTGGTAACCTATCAAATTATTGTTGATCCGGAAAATCCGGGTACTTCAAGGTTTTATGAAGCAGCGGCTTATATGGATGAAACGCTCTGCCATGCGAGCATGAAGTATTAATTAACCCGCTCTGCAATGGCACTGTGGCTTGGAGTTTTACCAACATCAGCACATCATTTTCGTTTATCTAATCGTGGGGGAGGAGGTGGGGTCGGGAGATCAACGTTTTTTTTATTTTCTAGTTAAATTATTACTGACCTTCACTGTGTCCTCGTACTTTAAAAACAGTATGTTCTCGTCATTTCGATGTTCCCAGAATTCTCGAACATGTGGTCCCCAAGGCGAATAAGCCACTAAATGATATAGAACTCATTTAAACAATTACACATGTGTTTTTACACACAATACTTCATAGGTAGTGGAAACAGGATGACGTTTAGTACATGCATTTTAAAACTAAGTTCAGCTCATGTGCACGCTAGCTGGAGTAAGCAGTTAAAAATTACAATTTATTATATGACGTTGCGTCTAAGAATGAAATAACGCCATGTAATAAATTCGAATATTACATACGTGTTTCTATATTAACAGCCATAACCACACTTTTGCATGTACGATAACAGTGAAACAAACCAAATGTTATGGACACTGCCTCTGATAACCAGTTTTTGCCCGGCCGGGCTGATAACCGGGAATGATGTATTTTACATTAAGGTCGGTTATCATGACCGGTTTATATACTTCCAGACTGTGTTATGACTTTTAAACCTAAATATTGATTTACCAACTTTCTACTTTAAAATCATCCATGACAGCGTCATTGCTAACAACAACGTCTTCTCACGTGATGTCAACATTATATCGTAATTTATCTTTGCGATAGGCCACATTTGCGAAAGGGCACTGTGCTGGTAAACTTCCTCGGAAATGTGTGGGTAGTTAAACTGGCCGGCTCGTTATGACCTAAATTGTGTTGAACGGGTCGTCGAAATCCAAACAAACAAACAAAAACCTCTGTGCCATCCAAAATGCGAAAAGCGAAGTCACCATTACGAAAACATGCCAACACAAATGGAGTGTAAACTTTACCGCCAAAAAAAAAGAAGAAGAAAAAAAAAAAAAAAAAAAAAAAAAACACGAAATTTTTAAGATGAAAAATTGTGATAGTTTTCTTATATAAGAAAAATAAGGTATATCCCTGTAAATCCCAGTTATACTATATAAAAGTGGGTGTTCAATGGGGTCAAATTACATAGGCTGACCTGTGTGTTTACTGATACTATATTTTTGAATTTCATTTTTTTTTTTAATTTGATTTTTTCGATGACTTGTGTAAACTCCGGCGAATCACTCACAGACTGTTTGAAGGCCGAAGGGTTCATGCTTGAGTGACTCGCCAGAGTTTATACATCGAAAAAGTAGTCGCAGATAAGATTGACAAGGCGGAGCAATTCAGGTGTTGTCAATATATGTCAAATTCGCTGAGTCCACCAGAAGATTCGGTAGAGTGCCTTTCACACGCTTTCTACCAGCGGACGAAATGGTCATACACGCCTCTACAGTTGGATTCACACAATCTGGTGACTTAGTTTACCTTTTTGTTAATGGAATATTCTTAAGACAGGTACAAACGATAGCTCCGCCTAGTCAATCTTAGCTGCGACTACTTTTATAGTAGTCGCAGCTAAGATTGACTAGGCGGCACAAAAAATGTTCATTCATTTCTTATCATTCAAACTTTTACATCGAAATGTTAAAAATGCCACCGACATGGAATCATTTTAGGAATTCTTTAGAAAGCATAAGAATGAAGTTACCAACGGCCACCGCGTACTGATTATTCGATTTTGAAAGCAACCCAAGTATAAAAAATCAAGTGTTTAAAATCAGTTTATTTGTTTCTAACATTTATGTTTTTATTTAATCGAGCGCTGTTGACGTCACTTCATACAAAATGACGTAAAGCGCGGGTTCTTATCGTGCTCTTTGACGTCACGTTATATAACTACCTGTCGCTGTGTGAAATTTTTTTGAGATTCTTGCTCATGGAATTTATCGAAGTATAAACCATTTATTTCAACCAATCAAATCGCTTGAAATGTACATCATGATAGAAAATTGGAATAATCGGCGTCCCAGTGCTGCTGCTCAACGTGAAGGGTTTATCATGTGAAATATGTTGGCTGTTTATTCAATTACAGTCTTCAAAAAGGAAATCTTTGGAAGCAATAAATACAACACAGGACTGAAAATCGTGGAGTGAACAAATAAGTTCTAGAAGGGGTTATCCTTTGGAAGCAATGAATACACCACAGAACTGGAAAATCTGGAGTGTACATGTTTTCTGGGCCAGACTAGCTAGTTTCGGCCATTTAGGCCTCATCAGTTACCCTCAAATATTTTCAAAATTTCACAATGGAATCAATGATCCCAAAGGACAAGAAAATATAAAATACACTATGATGTAGGGTAGGGAGACTTTTACGGCCGCCACACATTCACAGACAACATCTGTAGTGACGTTAAATATGTTCTAGAAGGGGTTATTCTTTGGAAGCAATGAATGTACATTTATTTTTCGCATTAATTCTCCACCATCATGGAATTTCGCATACATGTTTTGTAACTACGAGTAGTATTCAATAAAATGGTATAAACTGCCCGATGCTGACAATTGTCATTTCTTTTCACATAAAGAAATATACTGTTAAATCATGTTATAACTGTTATACTGTTAAAATCATGGATTGCCTATAGTAGTAATATAACTATGCAATACTTGGGTATATTTAATTGGTGTAAAAATGGTATTTGTCAGATGATTTGTGATATTTTTCTTAATGCCATTCAAAACATAGATTTGTGGTACTAATTAGAAACAGCATCTAATGAATACCTACAACTATGTTCTGGGCACAATAAGAAAAGCAAACACCTAGAGCCAAGGTTCATTTTTTCTTCGAAACTGTGTTTACTAGCCTGTGAATTACATGTACATGTACTAGTTAACGTGACAACCCCATGAACATTATTTTGTTGGCATTTAATGACGAAACGTGAGATAAAACAAAATAATAACAGTAAGGCTTGGGTATTCAAAGTCAAGGTTATTCCTTGACCTTGGCCCCAGGCCATTCAGATATGAAAATTAAAACTTAATTTCCCCAAAAACTACTGGGCCATTGGTAACCAAATTTCATATGAAAGCTTTTAGGAACAAGTTCATTTGAAATAAACATGACCAATATATTTTTCTGGCGAAAGAAGGTGTACTGTACTGGTTAACAGCTTACGTATAAGCATGCCCAGGAAAAGTGTGGATAGGTAAACTGACCGTCTCAAAAATGACCTAAATAGTGTTGACTCTGCCGGTTACAACCCTGATACAAACAAAACATGCCCAATGTGACTGTCATGCCTATATATGGTAAATCACTTCAAAAAGCTTCTTCTCCGACACAAATTGGCTGATTTACTGGAAACCCGATATGAAGCAATCGTGACTAAAGCCCATTATAGTTAGATCAAAAGATGACCATTGGTTGACCTTCACCTATTTTATTTGTTCATATAGGCATATGTATAGAAAAAAAAGTTAAAATCGTGTATTTTTTTCGGATACTAATATAGCCTGTGATTTGAAAATGGGTATTCAAGGTCAAGGTCATACATTGCTTTTGGACCAAGGTCATTCAGATAAGAAGAAACCAGTGGGCCATTAGCAACAAATTTCACGTGAAAACTTTTAAGAACAAGGAAAAGCAAATCAACTAAAATGAGCTTGGTCACATGACCTGTACGACCCCCATGCCCATTATGGTGAAAACACTTTAAACCCCAATTTCTCTGTAACCGATGATCTGATTTCTTCCGAACTTGAAATGTAGCATTATGATCTCGGACCCATCATAAATTGTTCAAATGATGACTTTGCCTTGACCGCCACGTCAAGGTCGGATTCCATTGCATATGCTTTTATATGGGAAAAAGTGGACTTAGTTTATTTTTCGGAAACAATTGTTTCCCGAGAACTTTAAATCTGTATATGCAATCAACTGAATGAGTAAATGAAACTACATGCGTATCAAAGGTCAAGGTTATTGACTGACCTTTTATCAAGGTGCTCGACCATGTACCAAGGTCACTCAGATATCAAACTTAAACTGCTGAGCAAATTGAAGTCAATTTTCATATGAAGCTTTTACGGGATGAAATAAATGAAAATTTCAACTGGTCCAGATAACATGGCCAAGATGGCCGTAATGATCATATATGGTAAAATATACTTTTTTCTCTAGAACCAGTGGGCCTATTGTCTTGAAACTTGAATTAAGCATTTGGGACTGGTAATTTATATGAATAATGAGTCTGTGTTGACCATCGACTCGTCTTACACCAAGGTAAAATTCGGACGAAATTGTTATTGCTCAGAACTTAAATTGAACCTGTATATGCAATTAGTTAAATGAGTTAATTAAACTGAATACCAAAGGTCAATGATACTCAATACCTGGCCCCGAAGTTATAAAACTTTTTTCATGCTCAACTCAGCTGAGCATGAACTTTGTGGTGCTCTAAAAATAAAATACTATGAGGTTGAGCGATTTTTCTTTCTCAGATAGCAGAGAATGTTATTTGTCCTGCTCGCAAATTTTAAAATGCCAACAATTGTTGGCATTTTAATATTACTGAGCAGGACAAATTTCATACTCAAGTGACTTGAGCATGAAAATTTTTTTATAACCTCAGGCATAGTCCCGGGGTAATTCAGATATCGAAATAAAAACAGCTGGGCAAATTTGAGCCAAATTTTATATGCAGCCAATATGGAAAGGAGGAACAAAAGTTTGTTCAAATTGTTTTTGTCACTTGACTAACTGGCTGCCATGGTGAATTCTGAGAACAAAATGACTCAACATACACGTAGCACTCAAGTGAGCGCCCCAGGACCATTGGTCCTCTGGTTGAATTAGTGGCAGGGAGAGAATGTGTCCGTAAAAGGTACATTACGATCAATCTATCTCAAATAGCTTCATCTAAATTTTCGAGGCTTGTTAAGCTAAACAGACTGGTCGTAAATCCCAAAATGAGCTTTTTCGCGACGGGATCACATTACGGCACATCCGTGTCACTAAGTGCGTTCTTTCATCATCACGAAAACACGCCTATAACTTTACCGCCGAAAAAAAACGAAAATTTTTAGATGAATAATTGTGATATTTTTCTTATTTCTGCTCAAAGTATAGATTGTGGGTTCTCGTTAGAACCGTCTAATCGAGGCGGTTCTAACGAGTACCCACAGTCTATATTTTACGTTAGAACCGCCTCACACTCATTCTCAAATGAATTGGGATATTGCAGTCGCTGTATATTCTCTGAAACCAAGCAGTCATTTTTAACCAATGCATACGTTTGTATGACAGAACAACAAGTCCCGAAGATATCATGAATAACCTCCTGTAGAAAAGTACCTTTTCAGGGAAAATGAGCCATGGGGAAACCCTGGTTTTGTAATGTTCGAGACTGTCGCTTTTCGAACTCTCTTTCTTACAAATTTGCAATTCCACTAGTAAGGAAAGGGTTAGGTGGTTTCCATAAATTCTACATATTATGGGTAGGGAAATAACTACCATTAGCAGGACCACAAGGTGTCATACTAAGTATTTTTCCCCGATTATGGCTGCCGCCGAAATTTAATTAAGCATTGTTATGTACGAGACGACGTTTTTATTCTTGATATTTCAAAACAACGTTTAGGTTTTTATACACGGAAACGTGACCAAATGAAGATTCTATATTATATTAAGCATATAAGCTCGTTTGATGCTACCTGTACAATAGGAAATGAAAAATACTTGCCATACAAAAATGTGCATGGATTTGTTGCAAAAATGCATGTAATGTTCGCGATCATTATACCAGGCTTATTACGTATGTATGGACAAAAAATGCTAGATTGAGTTAAACTCCCGCAATGTGTGACTAACACAAATACATCATTTGGAATGAAAATAATATTTTGATGTTGAAATTCCCTCATTTCCAGTGTTTTGTAATGTTCGAGACCTGTAATGTTCAATACCGATAATTGTTAGTCTAACAGCTTGATCACATTGCTCTCACGTGGTACAGTTTTCCGTTACCAGATTACGTTGTAGAAAGTATCTGCAGACGGCATGGTTGCCTTTTCCGGTGTTTGATGTGTGAGGGAGTCGGCAGACAATACCACAGTTAAGGGAAAACAGAAGTCATATTTTGTTTTTAAATACCTGCATAGAAATTTTTTATCTTTTTCCATTATTATTTGCCACAATTAATATGGTTCAATTAAGAATATGCCACCAAACATCATTATTAATGAACAACATTTGCACGCTTGCAAGATCATTATTCTATTGCAATAAGAGTATGCGATGAAATGTCCGCTACATTTGGTATCGAACATGACAGGTTTGCTATGTTGACCGTCCAGGGTTAATGACTGCAAATAAAATAACTATTTTGAATTGTGCAACCTTAGTTGTGTAAAATGAACACGTTTAGTGATATACATGTTTGCTACATTTCTACCAATAGCTGCAAACAGTAACAATTGTTTGATTTGAGGTTTAACGTCCCCGTCAACACTGTAAAGGTCATTTTGGAGACGTTGCTTCCAATTTTGTGGGACTTTTACCCGACATTGAGATGAAATGACATCTCAAGACCTGTAGCCCAATGAAACCAATAGGGTTTATTAGCATGGACGGTCCATCTCGCACCGCGGTTCCTGGACAGGCTTAGATCCTCTAAGCGGTTAACCAGTACTAGTGTGCGGGCCGGATTCAGCTCTGCGTGGAAGCATCGTGCAGCCCATATATTTCTTCAAGCCCCTATAGGCGGGGGCCGGCAAACAGTAACAATGTCGATTCCAAATGTATTACTTGCATTCGATTTTGAGTTTGAGTCCCATAGCTCATAATCTTTTCCCAAATTTTATTTGCCAGAATGAATATTTTCAATATAAAATGTGCACTGTTAAGAAGGCACTTCAACTCTCCAATTTGTAGTTCCAAATGCATATTTTGAATGTTGAAAAACATTGTAAGTGCAGTTTATGTTACTAACATTATTGTATCGAACATTTAAAATTGTATCGAACATCCCCACCTAAGATAAATATGTACATTTTAGGGTATGCTGGTTTACTCTTGATTATGTTAACTAGATACAACAAATACAACATCAGATTCATTTTCAATTTTACAGGTAGAAATGGTAAAGTGGCATAGCATGTCCATTTACCGTGTATGGTAATGTCCGAGACCATCATAGCTGCCATTTACAGGCTTGCATTTGTTTATATTTCTGAGAAGTTATTTAAAAACTTCACAAAACGTGTTACTTTCTTCCAGCTGGTAGACAAAATTGGTTACACTTTGAAGACTTTTGTATAGAAAAATATTACTCTGGAATGCACTGTAATGTTCGATACTGTATTCTTGCGGTTGCACCATTAATTTTAGATACTTTAGAACATAAGGCCATGCGGTTGTTGTGTAATATATATGATAGATATGTCTTTTAATGTTTCGGCCACCTAAGAAAGCAGTTTATCTGTCAGGAGAGCATTTTTTATGCATAAAAGCATATACCGAGGTTTTTTGCGTAATAGCAACACCATGGTTCAAAAAGCATATGACTGAACATGCACTGTTACATTAGTTAGATCCAAAATATGAATGAAAATAACACTAACAGCTATATTGTCAGTTAATCACGTCAGTAAACTACTTGACTTATAGAAACAAAATCACTGTAATGTCCCTGACTTTTTACATATAATTTAAATAAATGTATTGCTTATGCTTATCGTTTATCTAAAGTAATATTACTTGTGTTCCTTATTTACCACTCAATACCTGTTCAAATGCAATAGTCGTAAGTGATCTGGCTATTATGTGCTTCTCTTGAAACAAAACGAAAGTTGTATGTTTTCAGAAAACTATTTCTTTTTCTGTATTCTCTAACCAACCCTGAATTTTATTCAAAATGGCTTTTCATTTCTTTACCATATTATATGACCATATGTTCAATATTGTCCCCGCTTAATAACCCGGTCGTAAGTTTCTGTCATTGCGAGCTGCGGTCTCTTGATTTTTGTGATGTTATAGAAGGGGGTAACGAACAAGTAGATTGTAGCGTACATTTCTCACAATCAAAATTTATCAAAATACCGACATATTTCTAGCTGTTGGGGTGAAATAACTTTTCATTTCTTGATCAAGGAATTTCAACAGAGTATAGGTACATGTTAATACTTTATTTTGAACATATCGGTGACTGAATCTAAGTAACTTTATAATTTGACTTTTTAAACGGCTAAAATCCCAATTCATTTGAGAATGAGTGCTCATCGAGGCGGTTCTAACGAGTCCCCACAGTCTATATTTTAGAGCGGAAATAAGAAAAATAATGTATACCCCTGTGAACCCCAGTTGTACGATATAAAAGTGGGGTTCAAGGGGGTCAAAATTTATACAGGCGTGTTTCCGTGATGTGTCTTAAAAACGGCTACATTTCTAATGTTCTCTTATTTATACAGCAAACATAGGCTGTGGGTGCTCGTTAGAACCGCCTAAATTAGGCAGTTCTAACGAGTACCCACAACCTATGTCTCAGAGCAAAAGTAAGAAAAATAATGAAAACCTCTGAAAACTGCAGTATTCTCCATATAAACTGGAATGTAAAAGGGTGTTCATTGCATGGGCATGTTATCGTGATGGTATGACGTAATGTTATACGGTTTCTTTGAATTATTCCAGGCTAAACAAAGTTACCTCTTCCCGCCATAAAACTTTCAAAATACTCTTCGAATGTTATTGACTCCGATCTGATGTTCAGGAAGTTCCAAAACTTGAAACACGACCACATCGTGTCACGTGGGTTTCGTGTAGTGTAGATTATCTGTGGAAAAGTACATGTAATCTAGTAATGAACATTATTTACATTTTATTTAACTATTTTACAGCTGAGCACATACCACTCGACTTACTTTGCAAACAGTCAAGATCATATCGTCACGTAAACAAGTCCGTGAAAATAACTCCCCATTAACCCAAAACTGGGGTTTTCGGGGATATACATTTTTTTTTTCATTTCTCCTCCAAGATATAGGTTGAGGCCAGTATAAACTAGAGCTGTTAGTGAAACTGACTAGGGCCCCGGCAGTGCCATCAGAGGAGTTGGATTTTTTTTTCAAAGGGCCATAACTCTGTATTGTAGCTAGAGGTACGTAACTTGCCATGTAATTGTGTAATGATATTGTGATCTTATATCTA
Source organism: Lucinisca nassula (assembly GCA_963580285.1). Classification (NCBI taxonomy): domain Eukaryota; kingdom Metazoa; phylum Mollusca; class Bivalvia; order Lucinida; family Lucinidae; genus Lucinisca; species Lucinisca nassula. The sequence continues at coordinate 42,780,875 of OY757016.1, forward strand.
ATTTTTGAAGTTGATGCATTTGATCGTTTGTAAGTTATGAATAAATAACGAAAGGGTATTACTATATGGCAACTTCAGCTTCATTTTCATTTGAATATCTATATTGGTTTTGAAATTAAGATGAAAACAAAAGACGGAAAAAGCTGATTTTTTGTTTTTCAAAAGGCAATAACTCTCAGAGTTTTATAGCTAGAGTTAAGTAACTTGCCATGAAATTGTTTAATGTTGTTGTGATCTTACGTTTAAAGGTTGAAAATGATGCGTTTGAAGGTTTGTAAGTTATAAAGAAAGAATATGAAAAATGTTGATGGATAGACGGTCAGATAGACAGACAGATGGACGGACGGACAGACGGATGGACGGACGGACGGACGGACAGACAGACAGGGCATTACTATAGGGCAACTGTAAATAATAATAGGAGGTTTCATTTGAATATCTATAGCGGTTTTAAAATAAAGATGAAAAAAAAGACGAAAAAAGCTGAATTTTAAAGTTTTTCAAAGGGCCATAACTCTGCGAGTATTGAAGCTACAGTTGCGTAACTTGCAATAAAATTGTGTAATGATAATGAGACCATATATTTAAAGTTTGAAGTTGATAGGTGTGACGGTTTGTAAGTTATTAAGAAAAACATGATAAATGTGGACATTTTTAAGTTTTTCAAAGGGCCATAACTCCGAGAGTATTGTAGCTAGTGTTACGTTACTTGCCATGGAATTATGTAATGATATATTGACCTTATATTCTAAGTTTGAAGTTGATGCGTCTGACGGTTTGTAAGTTATTAAAAAATACATAAAAATGTGGACGGACAGACAGACAGACAGGGTGATTACTATAGGGCACCCGCAAATAGGCTCCTAATAAGAAAAAAATCAAAGTTTTTCATAGAAAACGAGCCATGAATGCACTATGCCGCACGGTTGTGTTATCGTAATTTGGCTTCTTAAGAAGCCATGTGATCATGTTCCACACTTCAGTTTTTGAATTTAAATGAATACATTATATAAAGTAAACTGATTCGTTGACAGCCAGAAAAGGATGTGGCAAACCTATTTTTTCAGCAGGACATGGGTTAAAGGGAATTTGGTAGACGTTTGAGAGAGACAATCATTCAAAGTTTGTTCTGTCACAGTTTTGACAGGTGTCTCAGGGCCCCCACCCATAGGGGCTTGAAGAAATATATGGGCTGCACGATGCTCTTCCACGCAGAGCTAAATCCGACCCGCACACGAGTACTGGTAAACCGCTTAGAGGATCTAAGCCTGTCCAGGTAAAGCGGTGCGAGTTGGACCGTCCATGCTTATAAATCCTATTGGTTTCATTGGGCGACTGGGCTTGAGATGTCATTTCAACTCAACGTTGGGTAAAAATCCTACAAAATTGGAAGCAACGACTCCAAAGTGACCTTTACAGTGTTGACGGGGACGTTAAACCTCAAATCAAACAAACAAATTGACAGGTGTCTACATCGGGTAAACAAGTTCGTTTAATGAACAGCTCGCTTAACATTACTTTTTGCAGAGACAAGTTTGGTTTAGGAGAGTATTCAACATTTACCTTTTTTTCTCAAAATCAAAAAAAATTATGGGTAATCGTTAGAACCGCCTCATTATAACGATTCTAACGAGCACCAACAATATATATTTGTACCCGCTGTAAGAAATATATGAAACATTTTCATCTGAGAATATGCTTGTTCCAGAGAAAAGTGAAATCAAAGCACTGAGAGTACCGGTAGGTGGATTGTCTCTAAGTGAAGGTCGGAGAAATGATTTAAGGGGAATGGGAACACGTGGCAGATTTTTCCGCCATTTTTCCAAGGGAGACAACTTTCGGGACTTCCTGTTCGCTTTTCTATAAGCCCTGTCCCACTGAAAAAGGGGTCTACTATTAAAGGAAAGAATTTGCTCCTGAGGAGCAAATTCTTTCCTTTAAAAGTAGACCCCCATTGACATGGGAGGCAAAAATACTTTTGCAGGAGTTGCCTCCCCTGAAGGTGTTCCCATTCCCCTTAAACTGTTTCATTTGACCCTAGAATTCCGGCTTTTGAAGCGTACAAAAGATATCCCGAACTGCTCTTCATAATGTCTAATGGTATGGCACTAACAGTAATCGGCCATGGCTCGAACTACCGCTGTTTCGAATCAATTTTCATGGTCCCAAAGCGTTCGAGCCATTGACTGTAGACTTATATGTTACGATAACACACCCGTGAGAAATAGTGAATTTTTTCACACCCTCAAAATGGCTACTTTTCTGATGAAAATCCGTGATAATTTTTTCTTAATTATACTGCAAACATAGTTTGTGGGTGCTCGTTAGAACCGCCTCAGTGAGGCGATTCTAAACTGAGGCGGTTTTAACGAGTACCCACAACCTGTGTCTTTGAGCAGAAATAAGAAAAATAATGTCTAGCCGCGAAAACCCCAGTTTTCTCCATATAAAAGTGGGGGTGGTGGGGTGTTCATTTCACGGACTTGTTCACGCGATGTCTGGGATTATTGCAAAATTCTTTAGTGTCTCATGGACGAATTCGAATTAGGCATTCGTGTTCGAGTAATCGAAGCTTCACTTTAATTTTTATTTAGGTACTCACCTTACCTTTACCCGCTCGTAGCTGTTCTGGAAGCATGAAATGGTGGAGATGACTTTTAATAAACCGCGGAGAAGGGAGTTTTTCAACCATTTTAAGACCTCCGTAAAATGGCATCTCCTTAACAAGCACTTCTATAATGGGGAACCGTTCGTCAAGTTGAACGCTTTTTGCTCTCTCAAAGTCCAAGGTTTGTACAAGATATACCAGTTCCTGTGTCAGTGTTGTTCCTGGAAAAATCTAAGCACTAGTAAGCCTGACACAATTTATTGGAGAATCGATTAATCGAACGATAAATTCCACAAAAATGAGTTTCATTACTGATTTGCTTGTAACCGATCATTTGATAAGTACGATTTACTACCCAAAGTTGTGCCTAAAATAGCTGAATGAGTGGCAAACAGTGCAGACCCTGATGAGACACCGCCTTCAGTGGTGTCTCATCTGGGTCTTCACTATTTGCTCAGGCATGTCTGTTCAGATACATATGGTAAAGTACAACACATGTTAAGAGTCATACTCAGACAGAAAGCCAGACATGTAAAATTATGACCAAATCTTCAGTGATTACTAATCGAGTTTTGATCACAATGGCATGACTGATAATCGATTATCTTTTAGCTCCGATTAGCCAGCCCTACTGGCGAGTAGATTGATTGTACCTGAATATAACACTGGTCGCCTAGATAGCCAAGGGTTTAATCCGGTAATATATTGAGTGATAAATCACTAGGCGAAAAAGCGTGACGCGAAGGGCCGCTGTTTTGTGACATTTTGCGACGTGGTCTATCGTTTCCTTGACGTTGGACGGAGTAACGTTTTTTTTTTTTTTTTTTTTTTTTTCACGAATAAAGTACGTTACAAAAAACAGTAACCGCGTGAGTTACAGCCAAACATGTTCGCGGGATTTCTTCGAACAATGGCGGAATGCTGAGAGAATATGAAGGAAACAACAACATTTAGTCGACTCTCAGTGTGTTAGACTCGAAATAGATCAGCATTATTGCGTGATTTGTTGAGTAATATATCACAGTTTGTCTGTCAGCTGTAAGTATATAAATCACACGGGCTGCGCGCTCGTGATTTAATCAACCTAACAACTTAACCGCCAAATAGTGATATATTACTCAAGAAATCAATGCTAGAGCTGATCTGTTTCTTAAGTTCATCATATTACGTCGAGATCTGGCATTTCTGAGAAGGTAACAACGCCATGTATTTAATTCGGTAATATGCAAATTAGTTAGATATGTCCCCTAACGTTACATGTACGACGTCATTAAAGACGTCGCGTTTACTAATAACGGAATACCGACATTTTTGTAAAGAATTCGAGAATAAAATATCATATGATAAACAGAATCTTGTTCTCGCATCTGTGCTCCTGCATTATTGAATTTATTAAACTCACTGAGGAAAAGGCGTAAAACGCTCGGCACAGCCTCGCATGTTATGCTTTTTCCTCAACTCTTTAATTGAATTCAATAATACATGAACACATTTGTATACTGAAAAAATGGAGACAGTCCTGAACTTGGACATCGGCTGATTCGCCTTCTCAGTGAAACATGAAATATAGGCGTCCAACGTGTGTGTCAGAAATGACAAATATTAGGTAAAATTATATTTTTCTTATTTCTGTTTTCAAACTAGATTGTGGGTGCTCGTTAGCGCCGCCTCAATGAGGCGCTGCTAACAAGTACCCACACTCTATGTGTATACTGTATACCTCCGTAAACCTCACTTTTCTCTATTCAAAATGGGGTTTAAAGGGTTTTCGTTTCAAGAACTTATGGTCATGTTGTGATCATTCTGACGAGTTCATCATTTAAACACATTTTCTTGTACATGCGGGTCTATTATTTTCATTTCGATCTTTATTGAAGGGACATTACGGTTGTTTTAAAGTAAGATAATTGATGTAAAATTCACATAGAATAGAAGAACATTACGATAACAAACACTTGCAACTTAGCGCATTTTTTCACATCTCCAGGATGGCTACTTTTCTAACGAAACTCCGTGATGTTGTTTTTTTTTTAACTGCAAACAAAGGATGTGGATGCGCGTTAGAACCGCATCGTTGAGGCGGTTCTAACGAGTACCCACAACCTATGTCTTGGAGCAGAAATAAAAAATACTCCCATAAACCCCAGTTTTCAATATATATAAAGTAGGGTTTAGGAGGGTGTTCATTTTACAGACTTGTTCACGTGATGAAAAAGGGAGTGACACATATACTTCAACTGGTCCTGCCAAAGCTACCAGGCGGCAGAAAGAACGGTCATGAATAATCTTGATTTTTGATACATTAGCAAACGTTTACTCAAATTAATGATGTTAGACTTAACTTTTGATATAGTCAGATAAAAAGGACGTTCGTGACACAAAATCAACCGAGTATCCACAATCTGTATGGGAATAATCCCACAATGACGCGTATAAAGTCTGCACAAAGCCGCCAACAATACATCATAACACTTTAAATAGTATATTGGGTAACAATCGAAATTATCGCGGTGTGATAGCAAATATCGGTATGGGAGTTTTATAATGAAAAGTCACGTGAGGTATAATAATTACTACAAAAACTGTGTGTTTGAATATTCGACATGAGCGTGGAATCCGTGCACGTATCACGTAAACTGAGGCGTTGGCACCCTCGTGTGATGCCATCTCACATACCCTTTATCCCAAAAGCCATATCATACACCCTTTAGCATACCTCTGGCGTTGCAGCATGACCTGTGCTATGTCATATTTTGGGATTGCCCATATAACATGGGCAAAGAAAATGGAAACATATCATAAATTATCATGACTCTTAAATGCATTTCTCTGATTTTGGAATTTAAAAATTACCTGTGTCCATTGCTGGTTCTGTTCGAATACATATAAAGAAAAAGATGATCAAATATAACTATTGCTTTGTTTTGCTTTGTTATTAGAAGAGCTTTAAACAGAACAACATAACTCAACAAGTTTTCAAAAGGACAAAGGTTTGGAAAAATAAGAAAAAGATTATGGCATTTTGCATATCATACCACGTATCAGTTCTCGACCCATATCAGCCCTCGGGCTGACCAGGGAGTCTCGGGTTGATATGGGGTATGCTATGAAAATGCCATATAATACTCTCTATTTAATGTGAAGGTTTGAGGCATTCAGTGGTCAATTGTACTGGAATGCAGCTTCCAAACAATGTGCCAAAATTGAATATCACTCTGTTAGGCTATTCCGTCAGATGTATGTAATGTGGCAGCTCTTATATCCGTTTCGAATATCCAAGACAGCACAAAACGGCGTGCAAAAGTATTTCCGAAACCCATCACGAAAACACGCCTATATGATTTTGACCCCCTCTAACCCCACTATTCAGTAAAACTGGGGTTTACAGGGGTATATTTTGTTTTTCTTATTTCTGCTCAAAATATAGATTGTGGGTACTCGTAAGAACCGCCTCGATGAGACCTATAAGTTTATTAAATGTTGACTACAAAATAGCAACAAAAGCAATTGCTAATCGTATTAAGCCTGTGCTAACCAAAATAATAGACGATTCACAAACCGGTTTTATCAAGGGTAGATATATTGGAGAAAATATAAGGCTTGTGTTGGAAATCATAGAAAACGTAAATGAAGAAAATAAACCAGGTCTTATCTTTTTCTCAGACTTTGAGAAAGCCTTTGATAGTATAAATCACTCTTACATAATAAAGTGTTTAAAACATTTTAATTTTGGTGAAACTTTTATACAATGGATAACTTTGTTTTATACAGATGCAAAAAGCTGCGTTTCAAACAACGGTTTCTTGTCTAGTTTCTTTCCCATTAAACGTGGCGTACGGCAGGGATTCCCCTTATCGCCATATCTCTTTATCATGTGTATCGAACTTCTGTCACATAAAGTGAGTACTTGTGAAGATATTAAAGGCATATACTACTTAAACCAGGAATTCAAGAGGTCGCTTTTTGCAGATGACGCATCGTTTATTCTAGATGGCTCGCTAAAATCATTTGAAACGCTTATTGGTGTACTAGACGATTTTGCATTAATATCCGGTTTAAATCTTAATGCAAAGAAATGTCAAGTTCTGCGAATCGGAAGCATGGTAAAAAATGAAACTGTTTATTTAAAAAAGCGAAAATTTCAGTGGAGTTCATCCGAAGCAAGTTCACTTGGTATGACATTTAACAATGACAAAAACATCACTTTCCAAAGTAATTTAGAATCTAAAATAAAACTTTTTGAAGCATGTCTAAAACAGTGGCACCATCGTAAATTAACACTAATGGGGAAAATTACAGTAATCAAAAACTACGCACTCCCAAAACTTATATATGTTTTAACCTCACTACCAAACCCATCAAAACCAACAATAAATCGAATCAAGAAACTAATGTATGAGTTTATATGGAACGGCAAGCCAGAAAAAATCAAAAGGGATATTTTAACTAATGACTATGAAAATGGGGGTTTAAAAATGATCGATCTGGAAATATTTATTAAATCTCTCAAAGTAACATGGATAAAACGTATAATCGAATCAGACATAAATGGAATACTAAATAAATTATACCTAAAAAGATTGAATGCATTTGGCGGGAAACTACTATTCGAATGTAATTTTACTGAAAAGGACGTAGAGACATTTGCACAAAATAACAAATTTTTAAAAGATATCCTTCTTGCATGGTGTTCCTGCAACAACAAAACTGCGATACTGAACTATAGAAATGAAATAATATGGAATAATACCCATATAAAAGCCGATGGAAAGACACTGGTATATCTTAATTGGTACCAGAATGGCATTAAACAATTTAAACATATATACAATGACTCGAAAGCGACGTTAAACCCGAATTCACACACACATCTACAATTTACCAGATCGTGACTATCTAAGATACTTTACACTTATATGCAGCATACCAAAAATATGGAAAACATCTATCAAAAACGAAAATATACATATCCCCGAAACACCTACAACAATAAGTCAAGTGATAAAATCTAAGCAAACAAATAAATATGTTTATCACCTTTTAATGAAAAACAAAGCAAAGATAGAAATAAAATCTGAAGTAAAGTGGACAAATCAATTTAGTGATAGTACTTTAAACTGGAAATGTATATATACAAACATGTTAAAAACAACAAAAGACATAAAACTTCAAAACTTTCAATATAAGGTCTTGATGCGAATTATACCAACAAATAAATTTCTGATGAAATGTAACCTTGCCGTATCCACACTGTGTGAATTTTGCACAATGGAAATAGAAACACTTAACCACCTCTTTTGGGAATGTTTATTCGTTCAACAATTTTGGACAGAAGTATCAAAATTCTTAAAAGATCATAGTTTTGATATTATTCTTAACCAAAAGATTATAACCTTTGGTATTACTGTAAATTGTAATGAGCTAAAAACTCAAGTACAAAATTATATCATACTGCTGGGAAAGTACTTTATATTTAAAAACAAATGTCAGCAAACTCCAATATTGTTCGTGCATTTTATATCGTACCTAAAGCAGAAACTAAACATTGAGAAACAAATCTATTTTATGAAAGATAAGATTACCCAGTTTAATAGGAAATGGAATACTATGATCGCTTTACTAGATTAATTTCTTGGATAAATTTGGCAGCATACTAAAGGCAGCAGAAAGATCTTCTCTTCCTCTCCTTTCCCCCCCCCCCTTTTTTTTTTTTTCTTCCATTGTTTCTTTTTTTGTATATATTTTTTCCTTTCTTTTTTTCAAAAATGTTTCCGAAATTGTATTGTAAAAGCATACCACTGAAAATCAGTAAAACAAAATTAAGTTACAAAATCCCAAATGCCTTGATTGATTCCTTTAGTTAAACGTTTAACATGTACAAATTATAGATTTGTTACATTAAAGGAAAACAACCACAAAAATTAACTTTCGCTTCAGAACAAAGGTTTTGAGGAGACAGACATTTTGGTACGGGTTTTGTGGGGGTTGACTGGGTGGTTGGGAAGTTGTGACCTTTTGAACATTTCACAAATTCTGGTTTTGTTTGGCCAGAACCAGGCTGTGAGTAAAATGTCATAAACTCACAATTGGAAAACTTTGAATTACAGCGATTCTCGTGCAATAAAACAGCAATAAATAGTTCAGTATGCATTCCATTTATTCAATGCGATGATAATTTACTGTTTTTAAGTACAAAATCTGAAAAGTATGCTGTAAATTATTATTTTACTATTTTGGTCACGTGACCAGATTAACAAAATGGCGGCCCTCATAGACAGCAATTGTGAAATGTTTCAGGGGGTCGTAATTTCGAGACCGCTCAACCGATGGTCATGGGATGTGTGCCGGAGTGTTCGCCTCATCAAAGGCAATATATTAAAGTGACAGTTGGTTTTTGTGGGTGTTTCCCTTAAATGTGTATAGTATGTATTGTATAAGGTATGTAAAGTTGTATATGCTTGTACGATGTAATTTCTGAAATAAAGAATAAATAATAAAAAAAAACAATCTACATTTTGAGCTTATTTCTGCTCAAAATATAGATTGTGAGTGCTCGTAAGAACCGCCTCGATGAGGCGGTTCTCACGAGTACCAACAATCTACATTTTGAGCAGAAATAAGAAAAATATCACAATTTTTCCTCCTAAAATTTTCCTTTTGTTCGGCTATAAAGGTAGCAATGTATTTGTATAGGCGTGTTTTCGCAATGGTTATGACTGCTATCCAGATTTAACCCGAGTGAACTATATCGCCATCCAATATTGTTTATTATTGGACTGTCTTTGATCTATATAATATATGCATCTTTTTGGAATACATAGTTGTACTGTCCGTCGAGGAATAGTTGACAGTGACGTCACGACTTTTTTTTTTTTTTTTTTGTTCCGAACAATGCAAAGCTCATGGGGCTAACGGTAAAATAGCTCAAATAGTCAGCTACGTCACTGCCAGCTATTTGTTGGTGAGCTATACCTTGGTATATTCAAAACAGTGTAATAAAGGACCAAAGGAAAACACTGTATGTGTTGTGTTTGCATGCTATTAAAGTCAAGGTAATGATTGAAAAATGGTGTTTTTCTAGATTTCTTTAAAACTGATCATTGATCATTAATACAGTGTATTCGATGGATTGGGTAATAAAACAGGTATTTTATGGCAGCTTGGAGTATAGTCAAACAATTGCTCCTCGGTACTGTGGACGATCTGGTGCACTATTGCACTCGGTCTTCGGGCTCGGACAACAGTGCTTCAGGTGGTCCACAGCACCTCGGGGCAATAGCTTCGACTATACTCCAAACTACCATGAAATACCTGTATACTATCACATGCGCGGAAATGGGTGAGAGTATGGTTCGGTTCTACAGACCGAAGGTGGAGAAAAAGTGTCTAAACCGAAAGCTGCAAAAACGCTGAGAAATTTTGGTACTAAAATGTTTCAGAAGCCTCCGTGGTGTAGTGGATACGCTACCATGGATCGCAGGATCGATCCCGGTCTTCTCCAGAATTTCGGGTGAGTCTTTAAACCGAGGTCCCGTCTCCGTATGACCTTTGCTGAAAAACTCAAACACACACTCACTCACTAAAATGTTTCTTGTGATTTATTTAAGTAAGAAAACGCATACCCACATTTGAGTTGTTTATTCAGAAATAACGTGGAGTGCGGTGGATCAGTGGTAAAGCATCGTATTTGAGATAGGGAGGTAGCCGGTTCGGTCCCCGAAGTGTTGTTTTCTTGAGCAAGAGACTTTATCCTGGTTTATAACCAGGAAGAGGAAGAAAAAAGAGGGTAACATGGAAGATTAGTACTTGTACGAAATGTGTTAGCTTCTATAAATAAAGCTTATTATTATTATTATTATTATTTTATTATTATTAGATGTTTGAACTTTTGAATATCTGTTTCACAAACTAAAGTCACTAATGTAGAAAGCCGATGTGAATCGACAATTTGGAACGTGACGACGTAAAAAGTCGCCTGGGAGCTGTCCTGTATTTTTAATTAGAATCTCCATTAATGGTTTAAAATCATTCAACGGATATCAAAAGTTTTGTTCGGTATAATACAATAAATATTACATCCCCTCGGTTGATATTCATATTCCTCAGGGTGACATTTTTATTTATTATACCTCACGTGACTTTCCCATACAAAACCCCATAGGCCTGAGGTCGATAATTTTTACTATCACCCTGCGATAATTTGACAATCACATGCGCGGACTTGAATGCGCGTACGGTTTGGTTCTTCTGTCAAGCTGGAGAAAATGAGTCTAAACCAACAATTGTAGCAAAGTCGAGAATTTTTGGTACCAACTTATGTCAAAAGTCACATGTGAGCTGTCCTATATTTTTCATGAAAAATCCCTTATAATAATTTTAGTTTTATCCGGTGTAATAAAATAAATATTATATTCCTGACAGGGTAATAGCGAAAAATGTCACCCTTGGAAATATGAATATCAACCTCGGCTGTGCCTCGGTTGATACTCATATTCCTCAGGATGACATTTTTCACTATCGCCCTCTCAGGAATGTAATATTTATATACTATCATCCTCTCAGGAATGTAATATACAGCCAACAGAGCGGACCCTGGTCAAGTAACTTCCAATCAGTTACATACACATTATTTGGCACATCAAGGGACATGCAGTAACGTTCACCTCGAAGCCTTTTACCATCCATTCTGCTATCAGAAGGTAGTTAACAAACACAGAGTGATAATAAGCTCCATGCACATTGTTGGACACGACATTGCTGTGCAATTAATAGCTGAATGTTTCTGACACTGCATCACAAAGGACATCAAAAATCTTCACATCAAAGGTAAGACATACCTGATATTACCACACGTTATAGTGTTGACACAAACATATTTGTATTTAACCATTAATGTCCAAGCCCCGCCTAGTCCACATCTTACTGATAACTGTCTTTAAAAGTAGTTAACAAATATAACCCATCTGGCAATCTTGTAAGGGGTAACCGATGGCTATGCACCCACATTCTTTACGCGAACTTCCGACCGTGACGTGCTGTAAATCTGACTTATTGATAATAGCCAATTTCAAAGAAATAGTTTGAAAAAAAAAACGGAGAGTGATATTCCCAATTTCTTCATTTCTGTGTCGGAAAAGATAAGTGTGGATTTGAAAATAAGAAAATAAAACCACAACAACAACAACACAGAAAAAAAAAAAAAAAAAAAAAACAAGCGGCTGAATTTTATTTAGTTTTATTTCATCTAGAGAAATTAGTCCGATACATTCATGTTTATACGAAAGCCTGCTAAAGACAGAGAAAATAAAATACTGTAAAGGCATAGTAATGCAAAAGCGCAGTAACTCAAAAGAAAGACGTAGTAACGCAAAAAAGGCATAGTAACGCAAAAGAAAGGCGAAATAATGCCAATTAAAGACAAATGCTACTAATACGCGATTGTATGGTCATCAAAAATGAAAGTTATGTCAAAGCCAACATTTTACCGTTCTTGGGTAAGGAAATGGTTGAAATTTGTGGAACAGGTATTGTTTTGGGTTCATTTCATTATTAAACATGTTCAGGTTGGCTATAATATTCATGAAAACACTTACATTGCGACTTTCGAAAATTTTATTTTTACGGCATTTACTCAAGATCAGATCAGATCAACCGAAATGGTTACAGACTTACTTAAACGATTTGATGTAATGCATATTATGGCTAGCTATTATTTACAAGTATAATCCAAGTTACCGGTGTGTGATTCATCATCTTTTCATAGAATTTGTGTTTATTTACCGTGTACTTCATCTTGGGATAGGGGAACGGTTTGTTTAATAAAACAGAAACTAACACGGTGACCCATATTTTTCTTTTAATTTTGTATTCTCTGATAACATCCCCTATAGAAAAAACCTTGTTTTATGAAAAATTCAATGTACCATTTTTCTGTATGGTCCACAATATTGCAGACAACGGATTATTTTTAAAGATATTTTGATTGATGACAAAAATTGATTTTGCAAAACAATTTCTGAGCTTGAAAAATAGGCTAAAGATAGGCAGCAGTATCTTTTACTATATCATTCTGACTTAAATAAATGTTTAAATGCTAGGCAAAAGTCAGTTTTGACATGCTATTTACTAACATGGTTGTTTTCTGATATTTCTGGAAAAAGAGTTTGGGTGATTTCCTTCTTGTTCAAATTACTTAAGATTCAGCACGGTGACATATGGTTTTTATTTCAAATTAAGTGAGCCATTATATGATGTTGAACATATACAGACTCTTAAACAGTTTTCAATGTAAGAAGTATTTCCGAGCATATGTCCTTAAAAGACGTAGTAACGCGAATCAAAAGGCGTAACGCGAAAACAAGAGAACCATAATGGTTATAAAGCACTCACCTGAGCTAAGATGGTCCCCGACCATCGGGGGTTGAAGGAATAGATGGGCTGCATGATGCTTCCACGCAGAGCTGGAACCGTCCGCAAAAAAGTACTGGTAAACTACTTAGAGGATCTAAGTCTGCCTAGGCAAAGCGGTGGGAGTCAGACCATCCATGCTTATAAACCCTTGTTTCAGACAAAAATATTCTTAAAGGTTTTCCCTACATAAGCCTACGTAAAACCAGAGGGCCCCAGGCGGAGCCTTTTTTGGCCCCATGGCTAAAATTTAAACAATCTTGCTAGAGGTCCACTTGATGAAGCTTCATACCAAATGTCAAAGATCTGGGCCTTTCGGTATCAGACAAGAAGAATTTTGAAGGTTTTGCCTATATAAGCCTATGGAAAAAAACAATGGGCCCTGGCATGAGGCCGTTTTTGGCCACAGGGCTATAATTTTAACATTCTCGGTAGAGGTCCAGTAGATGAAGCTTCATTACAAATACCAAAGATCTGGACTTTTGGGTTTCAGACAAGAAGAGTTTTAAAGGTTTTCCCTGTATACCTCTATGTAAACGCAGTAGTTCCCGCCACAGGGCCATTTTTGGTCCAAGAGCTATAATTTGATCTTGGTAGAGGCTCTCTAGATGAAACTTCATACCAAATATCAAAGACCGGGGCCTTTTGCTTTCAGACAAGAAGATTTTTGAAGAATAATTCATACCAAATATAAACGATCTGGCTTTCTGAAGTCAGACAAGAAGATTTTTGAAGTTCCTGCCTATATAAGCCTATGAAAAAACCAGTGGTTCTTGGCATGAGGCCGCAAGGAGATGTTGCACTGATGAGTTAGGAGGCCTTTATGCGGACTAAACAAAGTATTTGTCTAAATCGCGACGGAAGTAAGGGCGAGGATTGTGGCCACGTAAAATCGTTTTAAGCCCCCCCCCCCCTCCCAGTTGAATCTGTTTCAATGACCGTTCTAAGGCGGTTCTTCTGTCGTGGTTTATTTTTGTTATGGCTTGTCTTTGAGTGTATGCGCCACTTATATTATTTTGCTTTGGATAGCCAATTGGCCATTTTGTGGGAAAGTGATGTTTCCATTAGGGTCTTGTTGTTTCATGTTTGTGTTTCTTTCCATTGGTATCTCTGATGGGAGCTGTGAATTGTATCGATTCCTGATCATTGCCTTCACTTCTATTTTCCTATATGCGTCTATGTAAACCTAGTGGGCCCCTACATAAGCCTATAAAAAACCAGAGGGCTCCCAGGCGGAGCGTTTTTTGGTCCCAGGGCTATAATTTAAACAATCTTGCTAGAAGTCGACTTGATGAAGCTTCATACCAAATGTCAAAGATCTGGGCCTTTTGGTATCAGACAAGAAGAATTTTGAAGGTTTTGCCTATATAAGCCTATGAAAAACCAGTGGGCCCTGGCATTAGGCCGTTTTTGGCCACAGGGCTATAATTTGAACAATCGTGGTAGAGCTTCGCTAGGAGCAGCTTCATACCAAAAATCAAAGACCTGGGCCTTCTGGTTTCAAACGAGAAGATTTTTCAAAGTTTTCTCTTATTTTCCCCTTTTTGTTGCCATGGCTACCAGAGTTGGCATGGAATTAAATTCTTTGATCTACTTTGAGAGCGGGCCACCAAAGGATTATGTCTGCCACGTTTTGTTCAAATCTGTTCAATGGTTTAGGAGGAGAAGTTATTTAAAGAAATTGTGAACGGCCGGACAGATGGACGGACGACGACGGACGGCGACCGATCACTAAACAAGGCGTAGTAACGCAACAGAAGGGCGCATTAAGCGAATCAAAAGGTATTGTAACACTAAAGAAGGGTGTAGTAACGCAAAAAAGGCGTTGTAACGCAAAAAAGGTGAAATAATGCGAAACAAAAGGCGCAGTAACGCTAATCAGAAGGCGTAGCAACGCGAAAAAATAGCTTCAGAAAATGTGGCAATTCTTCCGATCAAAAGCTAAAAGGGCATTCAGAAGATTCTACAAATGCATGTGCACTAGAAAAAACAAAAACAACAACCAAAAAAAAGAAAAAAAAAAAAAAAAAAAAAAAAAACCATCATCTCGTAATCAACTATATTGCTGCTGATACCAGCAAGACATCTGTGTGATTTGCATAAAGTATGTGGTCAAAGAGTAATCACGAGGTTTTACTGTCAGGGAAGACAACTTATATACTATATCATTCAAAGTTCTGGTTATTTCTCATGATGTCTTTTAAACCTGATATACAATTTTACCATATACCAGCAACATATCTCAAAAGGTGTTGGAGTTAAATTGCGATTACAGAGGTAATTGTTTGGGGAGATAACTAAAATACCATGGCAAACGAAGTTGTGATTCTTGCTCATGAATCACCTTTTTAACCTCGTGTGCAATTTATCAAGTACCATCATTTATTATATACCCAGACAATTTCCCATCATATATATCTCAAAGGGTGTTGAAGTTATTGCGATTGCAAAGTTATTTTGTTATGGGTGTTAACTAAAACCATGGCATGCAGAGTTGTTGTTTATTCTTATGACACGACCTCTTAACCTTGTGTACTATTGTGCCAAGTACCTTCAACATATCTGAAAGGGTATTTGAGTTATGGAGATCAAAATGTTATATTGTCAATAGCTAAAATATCAGTGCACCCAGAGTAGTGGTTCTTGCTCATGACATGTCTTATGTACTTCATATACAACTAAACCTACTACCACCAATATTAATACATCTGAAAATGTGCTGGAGTGATTGTGATGACAAGGTTAAATTGTCAGTGGAGACCTTGTGTACTATTGTATCAAGTCCCATCAATATATCACAAAGGTTATTGGAGTTATTGTGATCACAAGGGAGAAAACGAAAATACCAAGGCATCCCGAGCTGCGATTCTTGCTTATGGCATGTCTTCTAGACCACAGGTACATCTGTACTTAGTTCCATCAATATGTCTCAAAGGGTATTGGAGTGATGGCGATCACAAAGTTGTGTCTACGGACGGAGGGACAGCTAGACGGACGGACGCTAGGCTGATCATTATATCCCCTGAACCTATTCGTTCGGGGGATAAAAAGGCGTAGTAACGCAGAAGAAAGGAGGCGTAGTAACGCCAATAAAAAGACGTAGTAACGCGAATCTAAAGGCGCCTTTTTGCGTAATAACGCGAATAAAAAGGAAAGTACCGCGAACCAAAAGGCGTAGTAACGCGAACGAAAATGCGTTACTACGCCTTTCTTTTGCGTTACTATACCTTTTGATTCGCGTTACTACGCCTTTTGATTCGCGTAACTACGCATTGCTTTTGCGTTACTATGCCTTTTTAGCTCACCTTAGCCGAAGGCTCAGGGTTGAGCTTATAGTACGGCAAGGGTCTGTTGTCTCTCTGTCTGTCATTTTTAATAATCTCCTCTGAAACCACTGGGGCGGTTGAAGTCAAATTTCACTAAGGGCATTCATGGGATGGGGGACCAGAAGTTTGTTCGCGGGATCAAGGTCACATGACAAAGATGGCGGTCATGCCCTTATAAGGAAAAACACTTCAAAATCTTTTTCTCCGGAACCAGTTGGCCGATTGTCAGAAGACTTCGTAATTTTGTCAGACAGACAACATGCATTTAGGAAAAGGCACAGTTGTGAAACTCAGCTAAGCACAGTTATTAATGACTGAGCAAAAATCTTGGACAAAGGGGGGCAGGTGGACACATTTATTCTGGACTTCGAGAAGGCTTTTGACACCCCTCCTCATGAACTACTTAAATCTAAGTTATTTGGTTATGGAATTGGGGGAAAGACCCTCAAATGGATAGATTTCTTTCTTTGCTACAGAAAACAGCGGGTTGTTGTTAATGGTGAATCTTCGGAGTGGGCTCCAGTTTTGTCTGGAGTCCCGCAAGGGACCGTTCTTGGTCCACTTTTGTTCTCCCTGTACACCAATGGTATTTCCACTGACATTGACTCAGAAATAAGACTGTTCGCAGATGACTGTGTTTGTTACCCGGAAATTAGAGATTCAGATGACTCATTGAAACTTCAGGCTGACATAGATAGATTTGGATGTTGGGCACGTAAATGGGGCATGATATTTCAGCCAGTTAAATGCAATATTATGCAGATAACTAGGATGAGATCTAATAAAGTTGAGGCTTCTTACACCTTAGAGGGAACGGTCCTCGAGAATGTGGACTCCATTAAATACCTTGGAGTGACAATCTCACACAACTTGAGATGGAATACTCATATTAGCAACATGTGTACTAAGGCAAATAGAACGCTTGGTTTCCTGAGGCGAAATCTTCATCAGTGCCCTCAGGATGTAAAAGAGGCAGCATATAGAGGTCTTGTTCGCCCAATCTTGGAATATGGTAGTTGTATCTGGGACCCCAGTGGAGTGGTCCTTAACGATGAAATTGAGAAAGTTCAGAATAGGGCTGCTAGATTTGTAACAGGCAATTACTGCTTTGAAACTAGGAGGCTGGGAGCATGACTGGAATACTTGGAAAATTAAAATGGGAGTCTCTCAAGAAAAGGAGAAAAGACAGTAGGCTAATCCTTTTAAACAAAGGTCTAAAGGGTGCTGCCAGCATTCCAACAGATGACCTTGTTCCCCCAGCTAGACACTGTAGAAATCACCATTCGTTGGCGTTTCAGACCCTTAGCGCAAGAACTGACATTTATAAAGAGTCGTTCTTCCCCAGAACCATTAGAGATTGGAATGCCCTTCCCGATTCGATTATTTCGACAGCTGAAGGTGCTGATGATTGTGTAGCTAAATTTACCTCTTTGGTTAGAGCTAAGGACTAACTTCCCACATCACAGGTCCTGGTGTATGAATGTCATTTGACGTGTCACCAGTAACAATTCTGATTCTGATTCTGATTCTGAATAGTATTTGAGACTCCAGCCAATCATAGTTGGTTCAATGATGAGCCCTGGATGATCTTGATATATTTTACGCCAAGATAAAATTTGGTCGCAAAGGCTTTTGTATGGGAAAAAAGGTAAAACCAGATGTTATTTTTTTTTTCAGAAACTAATGCAGCCTTTGAACTGAAAATTTTAGATGCAGTGAGCAGAATGGGTAAAAGAAATTATATGAGTCTTCACGGTCAATTTCAGTTCATTGACCTTGATGCAAGGTCACCCAGATATGAAAACTAAAAATTGTTTTTCTCAGAAACCACCGGACCATTTGTAACTAAATATTATATGAAAGCTTTCAGGAACAAGGAAATGTAAATGACTTAATATGAGTTTTGTCACATAACCAATATTGCTGCTTCCCCATACAAGGTAAAGGCCCTTTTAAAATCCTGTCCGTCGATTGTCATGGAATTTGGTATGTAGAATTGGGAACAATAGCCATTAATAGTTTATTCAAATTACGACCTCTGGATGACCTTGACATATTTCAGGCCATGGTCAACTTTGATGGCATAGGCTTTTGTATGAAAAAAGTCAAAATCATGTATTTTTGGAAACTATGATAGTGTCATCTGAAAATTTGTAAATGCAGTAAGCGAAATCTGCAAATGAATCAAATGAGTTTTCATTCAAGGTCAAGTTCATTCCATGACCTTGTCCAAGTTCATTCAGATATGAATTGTTTTGCTCAGAAACCACCAGGCCATTTGTAACTAATTTTCATATGAGGTTTTTGGAACAAGGGAATGAAAATTAATTAATATCAGGTTGGTCACATGACCTTTGTGGTTGTCATGCCCATATATGCTAATAACACTTCAAAACTTTTTTCTCCAAAGCCAATGGTCCGATTGCTTTGAAACTTAGTATGTAGCATTGGAGTCTCAGACTCATCATAAGCTATTTAGATAGTGACTCTTACTTGACTTTGACCCAAATTACCTCAAAGTCAGAATTGGTTGCATATGCATTTTATATAGCGAAAAGTGGTTATTGTTTACTGTTTTTGAAACTTTTATTCCATGTGAACTTAAAATTTGTACATGCAATCAGCTTAATGTGTTAATGAAGCACCATGAGTATCAAAGACCAAGGTCACTGATTGGCCTTGTACCAAGGTCACTCTGGTATCAAAATTAAAACTTTATATTCATTAACAAATGCTGGACAAACTGAAGTCAAATTTCACATGAAGCTTTTATGTAAGAAATTAATAATTTGTTTAAACGGTCCAGGTTCACTGACCAAGATGGCAGTCATGAACATATATGCCAAAAAATCTTCATTTTGTTTCTCTGCAACCAGTAGGCCTATTGCCTTGAAACCTGAATATCGCCTTGGGGACTTCCAATTTATTTGAAAGATGCATTTTAGTTGATACACCAAGGACAAATTTTGTTACTTGTGCTTTTGTAAGGGAAAATGTGGAAATTGATAATTTTCAGATACTATTATTGCCTGTGAACTTGCATGGTACAAGAAATCAGCTTAATGTATCATGAAGCCGCCTGAGTACCAAAGGTCAGTGATACTGTACTCAATGACCTAGGTCCAGGGCCACTTAGATATAAAAGAAATAAATAAAAATAATGTAAAAGCTGCTTGGCAAATTTAAGAATTTAAAGTAGAAGTCAAACAAAGATCAGGAATCGATACAATTAACTTACTCCACCCATCAAAGACACCAAAGGAAAGAAACACAAACATTAAGCGACCAGACCATAATGGAAACCTAAACAAAGGAAGGCCATAAGGACAGTTACTTTCCCACAAAATGGCCATATGGCCATCCAAAATAAAAAAGACACAAGTGATACACACAGTAAGTAACAAACAACACCATAAATAAACCGCCACAGAAGAACCGCCTTGGAACGGTCAGTTGAATGATTTCCACTTGGGGGTTTAAATCGATTTTACGTGGCCACAATCCTCGCCCTTACTTCCGTCGCGATTTAGACAAATAATTTGTTCAGTCCACAAAAATCAAAGAACCACAGAGGTGAGACAACGGTGAGGACTCGACAGCAAGAAACCACTGAAATGCTTGAGCAAAAGAAAACCAACCGTTAGACTCCGACGGGCCCGACCAAAGACAGAGCATCAGGCACCAACCAACATTACCTTGAATTAGATCTCTCTAATTCTCAATAAGCCTTTACGTTGGAGCCGTCATAGAATCTGAGGCTTGACCCACCGGCGTGCAACCAAAGAGGGAAGCAAAGCCGCCAACCGTGACCGGGCCAACCACCACGCATGCAGCCCACCGCACAACATCCATGTTGTACCCAATGTTTTTATATCGAAGAATGATTTTACGAAATTGGGCGCCGAAGTCATTGCGGTTATATATATTTCCCCGAACCCACACACCAAGTCACCATAAAATTCGGGTTCCGATAGACCTTGCTGCAGAAGAGACTCAAGCCCAACATTGAACCCCGAAACCAAACCAGAACGGCGCCAACAAAACCTTGAAAAGGCTTCGCGCAGCCCACGGCACCGACAACCCCGATCAAGGAGCCCAGCCTTTAATAATTTATTACGAGTGTTGAAGTCAGTTACATGACTACAAACTCAAGCAAATCGAATTAATTGCGAAACACAAACGTCACAGGATGGAGCACGAGGAACATCACCTTCCAAAAAAGGAAAATTTACAATCTCAAAATCAAAGTCATCGCGTTAATCATAAATTCCGCACAAAACAAATCCATCTACAATAGATAGATGTAAATCCAAAAACGGGGCCTCGGTATCAGAAGAATTTGCTTTATTTAACAATACAAGAACAGATCAGCCACAAGAGGTGCGCAATTCGCACCCATCGGAATACCCACAATTTGTCTAAATAACCTAGCACCGAATCTAATACAAATATTGCCAAGCAGAAAGGCGAGGGCACCACACACCCTCTGACATGACCAAAGTGCACAGCCCTTATGCTCTTTAGAAGTGAAAAATGCATTTCTGACATTACATGCAAGATAGCGAGAATCTTCTCTGTGAAAAGCCCATTCAATTAAATCATTAAGCTTTTCTTTTATAAGATTATGAGGAAGTGTAGTGTAAAGAGTGGAAAAATTGTAAGTAGACAGACTTGAAGCACGAAAATGTCTGGATTTCAATTTATTTAATACCTCATTCGAATTTATTATAGACCAAAACAGATTTCTTCCTGATCTTTCAAAGACTTTATCACAATATTTAATCACATGCGTTTTTATAGCAGTAAGACAGGAAGTTAATAATTTAGAAAGTTCAGTGGTAGTGCAAGAGCTAGAATTTGCAATAAACCGTGCTTTGTAAGGTCTTTTTTGAAGTTTTGGTAACCAGTATAGCGTAGGAAGCCTGTCTTGGCCTTCGTTAACACACCGCAAACTTGGTGGCTGAATGACAAACATGTTTATCTACTATAGCTCTCTCTTCAGCTAAAGGCTGAAGTTCATAGGCCTTAGTACCGCCAAGCTCCTGCTTAAGTGTGTTAACACAGTGGAGCCGTAACACAACGACGACGTTGGTAGCGGCCTTGTCTGCAGGGGCCAAAACAAACTTCTCATGAAATTCTTGAATACCTAGTTTAAGATGACGTAAAGACGTCTTGGGCTTAGGAGGTAATAAGTTAGTGTTTTGAGAATAGAAAGAAATGCGTTTATTCACTAGTTTAAAAATGCTAAGTTTCCAGTCCTTAAGGGCTTTATGCTCAACATACTCTCGCTTACACCATCGATTACCAAATTCATTCAAGGAAGTAGCGATTTCATCTCTACATTTACTGAAATCAATTTTAGAAGGAAACCGATATTTCGGTCCTTTAGAAATTATATTCCTTATCCTAGAATCAGGAATAATTTTCAAATTGCCAGTAATTACATGACCAGCAGCAGGATAGCAATACTTTGAGTTTTTACAATCACATGAATCAAGAGTATTAGTATCAATATCAAGATCAGAAACAAGTTTATTGAAATTAAAAATGATAGATCTAACAGGTTTGTTATATTTATAGCAAATTATAGGTGTTTCATTATTTTGAAAATAAGCAGGAATGGAAGAAAGCAAAGCCAAATTTCATATGAAGCCTTTATGAGTTGGAGGAGCAAAAGTTAGTTTGAATGGTTTCGGTCAGCTGACCAACATGGAAGTCATGGTAAAACTCTTCAAAATCTTCTTCTCAGAAACCAGATGGCTCAGCATACACTCAGCACTCAGGTGAGCGATTCAGGACCATTTGTCCGATGGTTTCGCGTAACTACACCTTTTGATTCGTGTTACCACGCCTTTTGGTTCGCGTTAATACGCTTTTCTTTTTGGGTTATTACGCCTTTTTCGAGTTACTGTGCCTTTTGATTGGTGTTACTACGCCTTTTGATTCGCGTTACTACGCCTTTCTGTTGCGTTACTACGCCTTTTTCGGCGTAAGTACGCCCTTTTTCGCTTTACTACGCCTTTTGATTCGCATTGCTATGTCTTTTGATTAGCGTGACTACGCCTTTCTTTTTGCGTTACTGCGCCTCTTTCGCGTCTTAAATTTGCACGTCCATTTGACGTTTTGGAGGAAAGACCTGCAACACGAAGAAGAAGAGTATGATTTTCTTGACAATACAGTTCTACTTTTATGACATTTTTGCATCTGTAGATCAAGGACAATATACCTTTTGCATTCAAATGAAAACAAGATGGCGACTGATTTTCAAACTAAATTACGCCTCCTGAAATTCATGCTCTGACTGAAACTATTTTCGTAAGAAATCAGAAGGGCTGAATTTGACAATTCAAAGGTAAAACATAAATGAAAATGTAATCAACACTTTATTAATTTATTTATTATTATTTTTTTTATTGATTACGGAGAACTAATACACACGTGTTCTAAGGCTTTCGTGTAAAAAACTAACTCGTTGTCTCTCGCTCATCCGTTTTTTTTCACTCGGAAGCCAAAGAACGCTTGTGAATCACCCATTAGGAAAACATGTCCGTAAGAACATGGTGTCAGAAAATGATAAATATTAGGTAAAAATGATAGCATCTTTATTATTTCTGCTTTCAACATAGATTGTGGGTGCTCGTTAGAACCGCCTCAATGAGGCGGTTCTAACGAGTACCCACAGTCTATGTTTTAGGGCAAAAATAAGGCAGGTAATGTATATCCCCGTAAACCCCACTTTTCTCTATATAAAGTGGGGTTTAGGGGGGTCTTCGTTTCATGGACGTGTTTTCGTGATGGTTATCGATAAAAAAAACTGTATATTGTAATTACAATACTATGTTTAGTGGCGTCACATCGTGCAGTCACGTCAACCTGTTAGACGGCGTACATGATGTATTCAACCAGTGTCTGTCACAAAAATAGGAATAATTAATTTTTGTTTGATAACCGGGGCAAATATGAAAATTTCTATCCTAGGGATTTCATTATCTGAGGTGCGAGGAAATGTTATCTTTAGTGCTTATGGAAAAGGTTTTCTTCGGTAGAAGATTGCAACAGTATTTGTCTATAACACTGGCAGCATTGATGTGTCTTTTGTGTTTCAATATAGGCGAAAAATAGTTCTGAACCAGGCCTTATACCTTAAATTCTAGTACATCAAGCAAACACATACATTATGTTAATACATTGTAAACTTTACCGCCCCAAAAAAACGAAGATGTAAAGAAGAAAACGTGATATTTTTCTTAATTTCTGCTCAAAATATAGATTGTGGGTTCATGTTAGTAACGAGTACCCACAATCTTTATTTCAGAGCAGAACTAATAGAAATAAGGTATACGCCTGTAAACCCCTGTTTTACTTTATAAAAGTGGGGCTCAACGGGTCAGAATTATATAGGTGTGTTTTCGTGATGGCTGAAAATACCTTCTATCTGCACGGATAAAAATCGAAACATACGAAAGCCTAGTAGGCTCCAGTTAGAGAAAATAAAATACTGTTAACGCGTAGTAACGCGAAACAAAAGGCTTATTAACGCAAAAAGGCGTCGTAATGCGGAAAAATGCGTAGTTACGCGAAAAAGGGCGTAGTTACACAGAAGGCATAGTAACGCCAAAAAGGCATAATTACGCAAAAAGAAAAGCGTAATAACGCATAAGCTGTTTTGCTTTAACAGAGATGGAATATGTATCAGTTTTGGTCAAAATGACTTTAATAAGGTCTTAACAGTTCAATGGTATTAACCCCAAATACCACAGGACTGATGCAATACGGGCATAACAACCAACCACTCTAGCCCCTGATTTGCATGTGCATAACAAGCCAGAGTTAAACCTGTGCTGTACCTCATCCATAAATTATAGGTTCTGCTGCTGGTATGGCTTGAACGTATTTGGGATTTGAGAACTCTTTCTTGGGTTCGTTGTTGACCATAAAATCATATTCACCAGTATCAATCGGTTTCATGTTCTTCGGAATATGACTTGGCCTGGCGAATTTGGTACACCACCATCGTCAGATCTCTTAATTTTGGTTCATTGAGTTGTGGAAAGTCTGG
Organism: Lucinisca nassula; assembly: GCA_963580285.1. Taxonomy (NCBI): domain Eukaryota; kingdom Metazoa; phylum Mollusca; class Bivalvia; order Lucinida; family Lucinidae; genus Lucinisca; species Lucinisca nassula. Next base: position 42,805,275 of record OY757016.1, read on the forward strand.
CATTGCATCCATGGTCTTCCAAACAGTGCGCTTTTATCCAACTTATTGTCTAACACCTTTTCCTGTTGTTTATTTGGTAACTTTGCGTCTGGCTATCACAGCATCTGATTCCAAAACTTGTCACCAAAGTGCCCCCGCCCATAGGGGCTTGAAGAAATATATGGGCTGCATGATGCTTCCACGCAGAACTGAATCCGGCCCGCACACTAGTACTGGTAAACCGCTTAGAGGATCTAAGCCTGTCCAGGAACCGCGGTGCGAGGCGGATGGTCCATGCTAATAAACCCTATTGGTTGCATTGGGCGACAGGGCTTGAGATGTCATTTCATCTCAATGTCGGGTAAAAGTCCCACAAAATTGGAAGCAACGTCTCCAAAATGACCTTTACAGTGTTGACGGGGACGTTAAACCTCAAATCAAACAAACAAACAAATGTGAACATACAATTCGCACATAATTGCCAGCAAACGGGATTCGAGAGTTGGATATGTACATTGCTTAAAGCTTTCCATTGCTTTATCTGCCCATTTGCTAACTCCAAAACCCATCTCACTTTATTGACAAAATAGAAAGAGGCAATGATCAGGAATCGATACAATTAACCCACAGCTCCCATCAGAGACACCAACGGAAGAAACACGAACATGAAGCAACAGACCCCAACGGAGACACCAAACGGACAGCCACTTTCCACAAAATGACCAAAAGGCCATCCAAAATAAAATAACACAAGCGACACAAACACCCAAAGACAAACCATAACAAAAATAAACCGCAACAGAAGAACCGCCCTGGAAAGGCCAGCTGTTACGAATTCCACCCTACGACCCTAAATCGACCCTACGTGGCCACAATCCTCGCCCATACTTCCGTCGCGATTAAGACAAATAATTTGTCCAGGCCTCCTAACTCATCAGCGCAACATCTCTGTGAACACAAAAATCAAACAACCACAAGGACTAAACAACGGCGAGGACCCGACAGCAAGAAACAACAAATATGCTGGAGCAAAAGAAAACCAACAGTTAGACTCCAACGGGCCCGACCAGAGACAGAGCACCAGGTACCAACCAACACAAGCCTTCACACTGGAACCGCCACAGAACCCGAGGCCCGACCCACCGGCGCGCAACCAAAGAGGGAAGCAAAGCCGCCAACCGTGACCAGGCCAACCACCACGCACGCAGTCCGCCGCACAAAACCCATGTTGTATCCAATCTTTCCATATCGAAGAATGATTTTACGAAATTGGGTGCTGAAGTCATTGCGGTTATAAATTTTTCTAAATTTATATACTAAGTCACCATAAAATTCGGGTTCCGATAGACCTTGTTGCAGAAGATTTTTTAGGTCCAGTATTGAATTTTGAAATCAGAATGACGTCTATAAAATTTTGAAAAGGCTTTGCGTAGTTTATGGTGCCGATAATCCTGATTTAGTGTTTAGCCGTTAACAATTTATTACGAGCGTTGAAGTCAGATACATGAATACACATTAGTACTCTGGCAAATCGAATTAATTGTGAAATATAAACGCCACAGGATGGCGCACCTGGAACTGGATTGATTTGGTTCCTCGGTGGTGTTTTTTTTTTTCTCCAGGAAATAATTCTGGTTCATTGAGCTGTTGTAAGTCAGGCATTGCATCAATGGTCTTCCAAACTGTGCGCCTTTAACCCCATTATTGTCTAACACCACTTGCTCTAGTTTATTTAAGAAATAGATCAGCTCTAGCTGTGATTTGTTGAGTAATAAATCACAGTTTGGAGGTCAGTTGTAAAGTAGACAAATCACAAGCGCGTAGCGCGCGTGATTTGTCTACTTACAACTGACCGACAAACTGTGATTTATTATTCAACAAATCACAGACAAGAGCTGATCTATTTCGATTCTAACACGCTGAAAATCGGCAATAATGTTGTTGTTTCCTTCAAAATCTCACAACCTTTCGCCATTGTTAGAAGAAATCCCGCTAAAATTATCGACTGAAACACATGCATTTATATCCTTTTCTTACGTTTTCGATGCGAGAAAATGACGTTACACCGTCTAACGTCAAGGAAATCGACTAGTGACGTCATAAATTGGGAATTTTAATGACGTCACTCGTCACGCTCTTCCGAGCTGAGATTTGTTGCAGAATAAAACACAGTTATTTTCCATTGCCTATATAGGCGCGCTGTGTTAGAATTGGTGACTTTGCTAAGGTCATCATTCGTTTGGCTATCACAGCATCTGATTCCAAACTTGTCACCAAAGCTGGCCTGAAGGTGTTGCATAGTGAGCATACAATTCGCACATAATCCCCAGCAAACAGGATTTTAGAATTGGGAAGTACATTGCTTTAAGCTTTCCATTGCTTTATACGCCCATTTGCTATCTCCACAACCCATCTCACTTTGGTGACAAGTCTGGACTGATTCACTTCCTCAGTGGTGTGTCGTTCTTCTTTTGTCTTCAAGGAACATCTTGGCCAGCCGCATATAGAAATAAGTAAAGTGATTCGAGGTCACAGTACAGAATTTGTTAGGGTGTTATTCGCTGACTAACAGACAGATGTTGCAATCGCAGTTGCTGGTGGTACTTATATATACATAGAGAAAAGTGGTGATCACGCGTTCCAAAGGCGATCGTATTCTGTCCACAAAGGGCGCCCATTGGTTGAACCAATGATGCTTGTGGCAACTGACGGCTGCATACTTACAGTACTTGGCCTTTACCTGCCTGATGGTAAAACAATCAGATGCCAAAATAACTGAGCATATGCTGAAGTGCAATAGTGAAGATATTAAACATTGGTTCAATGAAGGGGATGTTTGTATTGTCGATAGGGGTTTTAGAGATGCGACAGAAAAGCACAATGATTGTTGGATTCACACAGAAAGGCCAAGATATTTCTTGAAGAAAAAAGAAGAAAAAAAAAACACAACACCGAGGAAGCGAATTAATCCAAAATTGTCATCGAAGTGGGGTGGGTTGTGGAGCCAGCAAATGGGCGTAAAAAGCAATGGAAAACTTTAAACAACGTACTTCCCAATTCTCAAATCCCGTTTGCTGGCGATTATGTGTGAATTGTATGCTCTCTATGCAACACCTTCAGGCCATGTTTGAAATCAGATGCTGTGACAGCCAAACGAACGATGACCTTAGCAAAGTCACCAAATAATCAACAGCAAAAGGGGTTAGACAATAAGTGGGATAAAAGGCACACAGTTTGAAAGACCATGGGTGCATCTGAAAAGCCAGACTTTCCACAACTCAGTGAACCAGAATTAAGAGATCTGACAATGGGGGTGTACCAAATTCGCCAGGCCAAGTCATATTCCAAAGAACAGCAAACTGATATTGGTAAACATGAAGGTATGGTCAACAAAGAACAAATAGGAGTCCTAAAATCTCAAATACATTCAAAACATATCAGCAGCAGAACCTATAACTAAGCTGGCTAATCGGAGATGAAAAGCTAATCGATTACCAGTCCTGTCATTGCAATCGATAATTGATTAGTAATCGCTAAGGGTTTTGTCATAATTTTACCAGTCTGGCTTGCTGTCTGAGAATGATTCTTACCATACGTCGTACTTTGCCATATGTATATATGAACAGACAGACCTGAGCAAACAATGTGGACCCAGATGAGACGCCGCAGAATGCGGCGTCTCATCAGGGTCTGCACTGTTTGTCATTCATCCAGCTATTTTAGGCATAATTTTGGGTAGTAAATTGTACCTATCAAGTAATCGATTAAAAGCAAATCAGAAATGATAATCATTTTTGTGGAATTTATTGATCGATTAATCGATTATGCGATTAATCGTGACAGCCTTACCTATAACTTATGGATTGACCACAACACAGGTTTCCTGCCGGGTTCGGCAACATTCTTTCGTGGAGATTGATCATGAAATTATTTTACGGTCATTCTCTCCCTTCCGCTGATTCAAGAAGGGCAGTTGTCAGTTTCTAGCGAAAGAATGTGCACTGTTTACGTATAAGTCTGCATAGGAAAAGTGTGGAAAGGTTAACTGACCGGCTCAAAAATGGCCTAAAACAGTGTTTCATGGTGGAATTTTGTAAATATTTGAGGGTCACTGATGAGGCCTAAATGGCCGAAACTAGCTAGTCTCGTCCAGAAAACACAAACACTCTATATTTTCCAGTTCTGTGGTGTATTCCTTGCTGCCAAAGGATAACCCTTCTAGAACATAATTGACTGTGCCATAAAACTCCAATACAAACAAACAAACAAAACAGCACAGGTTTAACTCAAATCTCTGACTGGTTTTGCACATGCAAATCAGGGGCTAGAGTGGTTGGTTGTTGTACCCGCATTGCATTATGAAAACACGCCTATACAAATACAATTTGTAAATTTTACCACCGAAAATCGAAGATTTTAAGATGAAAAATTGTGATAGTTTTCTTATTTCTGCTCAAAATAAAGATTGTGGGTACACGTTAGAACCGCCCCGATGAGGCGGTTCTAACGAGGAACCACAATCTATATTTTAGAGCAGAAATAAGAAAAATAAGGTTTACCCCTATACACCCCAGTTTTACAATATAAAGGTGGGGTTTATGGGGGTCAAAATTATATAGGCGTGTTTTCGTGATGTGCATCTGTCCGGTGGTATTTGGCATTTGAACGGCATCAGGCAGCAACCAAACCATCTAAGACACATTGCAAATATATGGACTTTCTTACAGACGCTGCTGCTGAAATGTGGGATACCAACACCGACTCATCAGAAGAAAGTGATATGGAATATGAGCCCCGCCAAGCGAATTTGGGTCTTCGAGCATTCCGTCATGACAAATTTTAACTGCGCATGCCCAGCCATTCAGAGGGTCCAGGAATCTGGCTTTCTGTCTGAAGGTTCCTCTTGATTCACTGCTTGTATGAGCGAGCAGCGAAGGTTCTGGCGAGACTGCGCGGATGCGCAGGCTCGCCTGACCCTTCGCTGCTCGCATAGGCGATAAGTACCAAAATCGCTTGACGGGGCCCATATGATAATGTGAATTACATATATTAGGAAAACAAATAATACCATTGAACTTTTAAGTCATTTTGACCAAAACTGATAATATTCCATCTCTGTTAATGTATTATTGAATTTATTAAACTCGTTGAGGAAATGGGATAAAATGCTCGGCAATGCCGCGCATTTTAACCCTTTTCCTCAGCTCGTTTAATAAATTCAGTAATACATGAACAATACATGGACACTCATGTAAGATCCTCTATTACTTACACAAGGCCTTTGTCAAAAGGTCCCATTTTTAAAGCAGTGCTTCAAACTTTCTATTATTAAATGGCTTCACTCGCTTATATTGCACTATGAAATGCCATTCAGATGAAAAATATTTTAAACTGAGTACGTTTAAAAATCTGACTAAAATTTGTAGTTGTCATTGGAGCGGAACGGTTTAGTTATCTTGGTAGAGGGCTATCTAAGCAACATTTCAATGAAATTTGAATGAACTTGGTCCATGGGTATAGGAGGATAGGAGGATAGGAGGAGAGGTCATGTAAACATTTTTTTCTGTATTTTGCTCTTCATTGGAGTGGAACGATTTTATCTTCTTTGAAAGAGGGTCATCTAAGCAACATTTAAATGAAATTTGAATGAAATTGGTTCATGGGTGTAGGAGGATAGGAAGAGAGGTCATGTAAAGATTTTTGAAAAAAAAAAAAATCTATTTTTAGCTCTTCATTTGAGTGGAACGATTTTATCTTCTTTGTAAGAGGGTTATCTAAGCAACATTCCTATCAAGTTTGGATGACATTGACCAACGCATACGGGAAGAATAGTCGTTAAAAGATATTTCTATTTTAGCTCTTGCAGCCATCCTGTTGATCGGTGCGAACCATTTTAGCTATTTTGGAAGGGAGCCACTTAAGCAACATTCTTGTGAAAATTGAAACAAATTGGCCCATGTAGTCTTTTAAGCAAATTGTTGACTTTTTTTTCTATTTTTTTTAGCTTGGATAGCCAGTTTGCTCATTGTAGCGCAATAGTTTTAGCTATTTTCGTAGGAGGTCAACAAAGCAACATTCGTATGAAGTCCTATGAAATTATCCCATGGGTATAGGAGAGGTAGTCGTTGAAAGAGTTTTGAATCTCGTACTCTGGCGGCGATCTTGGACATCGGAGCGAAATGGTTTTAGTTAATTTGGTAGAGGGTCACCTAAGCAACATTCCCTTGATTTTTGAATGAAATTGTCTCAGGGATATGGAAGGAGTAGTCGTTTAAAGAATTTTTTTTCTATTTGTAGCTCTGGCGGCCATCTTGTTCATCGGAGCGGAACGATTTTAGTTTTTTTTTTTTTTTTTTTTTTTTTTTGTTTTGGTTGTGAGTCACTTAGGCAACATGCATAAGAAGTTTAAATGAAATTGGCCTAAGGGTTTAGGAGGAGTAGTCTTTTAATATAAATTGTTGACGCCACACGACGGACGACGAACAACGCACGACGGACATTGACTGATCACAATACTTACCATGATCACTTCCTGCTCAGGTGAGCTAAAAACATGCTCAATAATGAAGGATATGAAAAGTAGAAGAATCTCACATTTTCGTCAGGGGTAGAAAAACAAACCTCGGCAAGACTCGTGATACCGGATAGTGACCCTCCGGAAAATTTTTCACACCAATGTAGAAATGTGTTAGTTCACCTTGTTCCAGAGACGCCCAGTTTACTGTGAAGGAAACAGGGTTTAATGTGAAGTAAACAGGGGATCCCGAAAGTCGTCCCGAAATTCGTCTCCCGTTGAAACAGTGACAGAAAATATTCATTACGATAACTCATCCGTGTAATATAGTGCATTTTCATACCGCAAAAAAAGGTATTTTTTCTGATGACAATTTGTGATATTTTTCTTATTTATACTCCTAACATAGGTTTTGGGTGCTCGTTAGAACCGCCTCAATGAGGCGGTTCTAACGATTACCCACAACCTATGTTTTGGAGCAGAAATAAGGAAAACAACGTTTACCTCTGTAAACCCCAGTTTTCTCTATATAAAGTGGGGTTAAGGGGTCTTTATTTCACGACCTTGTTCGCGTGATGATAGGTCAATTCATTACCCATTGAAGAAACAAAGACGGGGTTCCCGCGTAGCCTATTAGGTAAGAACGCTGACTCATTTGGTCTCTCACCGCTGTAGTTCTAGCAATGGAAGGTCAGATGGTTTTTGTCTACAGGCACTCCAGTTTTAGCCCATCTCTGATTAACAATCGGGTCGAAATAAGTGAAATGATTTTGAAAGGACTACAAAAAATCAAGCTCTGTACCTGATCGTGGAAAGCTGCACACCCAGATATCATCTTCCTTCACGTCCATTTTATCTATCTCTTCAAGTTCTGCCATACATTTATCCTCAAGAGCTATTCCTTTGTAAAACCTTATTTGACCAGTTTTGTCCTCTACATTTTCTTGGACGCCACATGTTTTCTCCAAAGCCATATTAGATAATATCCTCTATCACTTCTTTTAACATTTCAAATCTGAAATTCTGAAGCTACCTGTAGATCATCAATCTTTCAATTATTATATAAAAAAAATAACCTTTAACCCTCTGCAATCGTATAGGTCATCTTTTAAACATTGTTATCTGAGCGACTTAATGTGAATGGGAACACCTGGCAGATGTTTTCGCCATTTTTCAAAGGGAGACAACTTTCGGGACTTCCTGTACGCTTTTCTGTAAGCCCTGTCCCACTGAAAAAGGGGTCAACTCTTAAAGGAAAGAATTTGCTCCTTAGGAGCAAATTCTTTCCTTTAAGTTTGTTTTGGAGTTTAACGGCCCAGTCAACACTATTTAGGTCATTTTTGAGCCGGTCAGTTTACCTATCAACACTTTCCTGGGCAGGCTTATACGTAAGCGGTTAACCAGTACAGTGCACATTCTTTCGCCAGAAACTGACAACTGCCCTTCTTGAATCAGCGGAAGGGGGAGAATGACCGTAGAAAAGATTTCATGATCAATATCCGCGAAAGAATGTTGCCGACCGTGGCGGGAGTCGAACCCGCGTCCTCCTGATCACCAGTCAGACACGCATCCGACTGAGCCACCGAGGCCGGCTTTCCTTTAAGAGTTGACCCCTATTGACATGGGAGACAAAAATACTTTCGCAGGAGTTGTCTTTCCTGAATGTGTTCTCATTCCCCTTTAATAAATTAAACCCATTTTTTCCCTGGGTACTTATATAGGTCAATGTCATTTTTTAGTGTAAGAGATCTACCTTAATGTATAGCAGGTGTCGGGTATCTTTTGGAAATTTATTTAGAAAATGGCTGCATTTTTTTTGCGAACAGTGAAGGCCCTGATTAGACGTCGCTTTCTGTGGCGTCTGACTAGGGCCTGCTCTATTTGCCACGGTCCCGTTTGCGAGGTGGGGCGGTGCGGTCTAACCGTCTAAATTAGATTAAGTAACTATCATAATATTTCTATAAAAGAGTTATCCTTTGGAAGCAAAGAATACACGACAGAACATAAACGTATAAAGTGTTCAGATTTACCTTTCACATCACGAAAACAAGCCAATATAATTTTGACACTTTGCACAGTAAAACTAGGGTTTACACGGGTACACATTATTTTTTTATTATTTCTGTTTAGAAACATAGATTATGGGTACTCGTTAGAACCGGTGAGGCGGTCCTAACGAGTACCCAAAATCTGTTTTTGAGCATAAATAAGAAAAATATCATAAATTTTTGTCTAAAAAAAATCATTTTTTTTTTTTTTTTTGGGTGGTAAAATTTTCAATATAATTGAATAGACATGTTTTCGGAACGATACGCAAGGTTAAACATTTGTGCTACTATAGGAAACTGAATACAACACATATGTGAAAATATATATTCATGTCGTAAAAAGTATGTCAGTATACCAGTATACTGGGCCAAATGTCATAAATGCTTTCTACCTGCTCATCGAATCGTTGCATAAATTTGTCGGATGGAAGTTGAACAGCTTATACAAATTAGATCAAAGCACTGAGAGTACTGATGGGTTGTTCTCGCTGAGTGTAGGTCAAACAAATAGGTCTGGACTGTGATTTATATAGGATCTTACATGAGTGCTCATGTATTATTGAATTTATTAAACGAGTTGAGGAAAAGGGATAAAATGCGAGGCTTTGCCGAGCATTTTATCCCTTTTTCTCAACGAGTTTAATAAATTCAATAATACATGAGCACGAATGCAAGATTCTATTTATCATATGACATTTAAAACGCATTTTATTCACGATTTGTTTACAAAAATGTCAATATTCCGCCGTTAGTAAACGCGAGGTCGTTAAGGACGTCGTACATGTAACGTTACGGGACGTTTCTAGCTAATTTGCTTATTTAATCCACTAGTGGATTATCGAAAATAATACATGGCGTTATTACACTCTCAGACGCGACGTCATATGATAAAAACTGTTTCTATTAAGCATAAAATTCCGTTGTTTTAAGCAAATAGTGTACAGCTTGATCAGATGCCGCGTTCTGTGGCATCTGTTCTGGATCTACACTGTCTGCGAAGCCCAACCTATAATTACAAGATAACCCTCTTACATAACACTCTGACCTCACTGCTGCTATATTCTATTAAAAGTTATTCCGGTAAGTCGGTGATGATCACGTAGACTTCAGCACTGAAGATTTTTTCTGTTTAGTAACTTTGCTTCGATTGACAATCGACCCAAAAATAACCATTTTATTTGTTCCACTCTTAGGTAAGAGTGTTGCGTACACGTGAGAAAGTTACCTGTCAAATTTAGACTGGAATGATATGTTAGATTTGGCCAATAGCGTAGACCCAGATCAGTTATGAAAAAGAACTTAAGGGTATACCGAAACAGTCCAAGTCCTAGTTCATGACCGTCTTCCCAGCCTGCAAATACAATCGGCCAGTGAGTGATGTTAGTGCTTTGATTTATTTACCCCCAAACCTCTTTCATCCTTGAGGTGTGGAGTTCACTAACCTATCACTGAATTTTGGCACCAAATCAAAACACTCAAATTCAAGTTATTACTTTCATAATTGCCAAACAGTATTTAGACACTGAATTTGCTCACTACCTGTATTTATGAAGAATTTCCCCCATGTGCACAGGCTGGAAACTGTGTTCTGCTACCTATATGCTCTTTCCACCGTTTTTCAAATGGCGGGGACCTTAACAAAGCGGCTCGACCACCTTTGGGGCCATGAAAATTCTTGTCAAATAGAGGTAGTTCAAACAACTGCATTTTTTACACAGCGCCTAAAATCATGGCGGCGACTATGTCTATGATTTTTACCGCAATCAGGCATTCTAGTAGTCTAGCTCCTAGACATTGATGCCATATTGGCCAATGACCAACCTTCCTGTTGTTTTTATCAAATATGAAACCTTGTTACTCAGACATCAAGGTCGGATATCTTCCCAAGATAAAACAAGTTGCTATCAGAGAGGGAAAAAGAAGTAAAAATATATAGAAGAATGTTACTTATTAACTTTAAAATATGATATCCGACTAGTAGCTAGTCTAGCATTCTAGTAATTTGATAAAAGGGGTCGAATAAGTGCACGCTATAATCGGTAGTTACATATAATACCTTCTACTGACCTATAATACGTCTAGGGACCGTTTTTTGACCGGCCCTACTTTTCAGTCCCTATTTTGCAAGTGTGAACATACAGCCTTTTATACACGGGTAAACAACAAAACAGCAAGGAATAATCTTTGCAATATTTATTTAAACAGTTATTTCAGAATACTTTATAGCACAAGCTCAGCAAACCTCCTTGAGCCAAGGTTACTAAAAATAGCTCAATGGCATTTTCAGTGTTAGAGAGCTACCTGTGGTGACTCATTCTGCTGGTCAGTGTAGCTTGTGCTATAAAGTAAGAAATTAAATCTAAATTCCTACCTTCTCGGGCTTTCCTGGTTTGAATGGTTCGCTGGAAAAATTGTGCACTGCTACTGCATTTGCGTCTCAACCTCGAAAATAATTTCTAAAGCTAAAATAATCTATTTATTTGCAGATTTTTCAACCAGAATTTAAAGCGCTGAGAAAATTTTATCCGAGCGGCCATGTTGTTGCCCACGTCTCTGTGACGCAAGGACGTCAGAAACGTTGCACTATTTGAAGTCATGTTATACTACGTGTGCGCGCCACGGCACTGAATACCGTTTAATATGCCACACTGTCCCCTGTCTTATTTGCTTCAATGTGCAAAATTATTGTGAAACAACTTGATTGTTTTTATTTGCGGTATAAACTACATACATGATTGGTGTCTTTAATAATGAAATATAATCGGTTCGCCCCTATGAAATTGTCTGAGGCTCACCGAATATATTTTAATATTGAAGACACTAACCATGTAGTTACTGTTTTTTTTTTTTTTTTCGACCTCTAAGATATGTTTTGTATACACGTTAGAATCGCCTCAGTCGATTCCTATGAGTACACAGAACATGCAATTTAAATATATAGGAATGATGTTCATTTTTGTGGATTTTATCGATGTGTTAACCCTGGCAAATCACTTACAAACTGCATGAAGCCCTGCTAAGTTTGTGAGTGATTCGCTGGAGTTTACAGACCGACAAAATACACCTAAATGTTAATTCATTCCTTATAATTCCAACTATGTCATCGAAATATTAAAAATGCCACCAAAATGATATTTTTTATTTTATTTTTTTCTCGAAAGCGTAAGAATGCACTTAGCAACGCCCACAGCGGAATGATTATTCAATTAGAAGCTGCCATCTTTTAAAGAAACCCGAGTGAACACAAAGTCAAGTCTATAAACTTAGTTTATTTGTATTCTAACATTTACGATTTCAGTTGATGTCGATTATATACAATGACGTCACGCGCGGGTTCAATCCGTGCTCTTTGATGTCTCGTTATATTACTACATGTTTGTTTGTTTGATTTGAAGTTTAATATCCCCATCAACACTGCATAGGTAATTTCGGAGATGTTGCTTCCAATTTTGTGGGTTTTTACCCAACAATGAGATGAAATGACATCTCAAGCCCTGCCGCCCAATGAAACCAAAAGGGTTTATATGCATGGATGGTCCGACTTGCACTACATTTCCTGGGTAGGCTTAGACGCTCTAAGCAGTTTAACAGTACTCATGTGTGGTCAGTTTCAGCTCTGCGTGGAAGCATCATGCAACCCAATCTATTTCTTCAAGCCCCGATGGGCGGGGGCCGGTATTACTACATGTCGCTGTGTGATTAGTTCTGAGATTCCTGCTCATGTAATTTATGGAAGTATAAAACTTTTATTTTAACCAATCAAATCGCTCGAAATGTATACAATGCTTGATAAAATAAAAAAAAAAAAAAAAAAAAAAAAACTCTCCCTAAATTATCCCAAGTTAAGTTATATCTGGAGATATGAGAAATTTTCCCTGGGGCAGAATGATGTGAGCCCGACCAGAGAGATTAGTTCGAAACAGACATGGTAATTGTTTGTTTGTTTGTTTGATTTGCGGTTTATTCCTTTTTGTACCAAATGGTATCTCCCGCCTTATATATAAAAGGAAACCATTTCAAAATTTAGAGGTGTCAGGTTGTGTTTCTTCAAAATTTATTTGGAAAACTACAGAACATTTTACAAACTGTAGGTCCCGATCAGACGCCGCGTTCTGCGGCGTCTGATCTGGGCCTACACTGTTTGCAAATTACCCTTTTGGGGGTCTCTGGTACAAAACGGGTTAACGTTCCCGTCACTACTATTAAGGTCTTTCTGGAGACGTTGCTTCCAATTTTGTAGGACTTTTACCCGACATTGAGAAGAAATGGCATCTCAAGCCCTATCGCCCAATGAAAGCCAAAGGCTTATATGTTCTGGACGGTCTGACTCACAACAGTTTGCATGGACAGGCTTAGTCCTTCTAAGCGATTTACCAGTACTAACGAGTGGTCAGTTTCAGCTCTGCGTGGAAGCAACATGAACCCCTCTCTATTTCTCCAAGCACCGGTGGGCGGGGCGAACAATATGGTAAAAACCATCAGTTTTCGAGTTAATGGAATTTCAATATATGGTAATTGCGATAACTCCTTTGCAGTGGCGTGGTTGGGTGAGGTAAAGGTGGCACGTATCTTGCGTTATGTGGAGCGCTGTGGTGCAGTGGTAAAGTATCGGGCTCGGGATCGAGAGGTACCGGGTTCGATCCCCACGAGCGGCACGTGTTGTTTCCTTGAGCAAGAAACTTTATCCACATTGCGTAGTACTGGTTTCTTCCCAGGAAAAGAGGGCCACATGGAAGATTAGTACTAGTACTAAATGTGTTACCCTCTATAAATAAGGTCGATTATTATTATTATTATTATTATTATTATTATTATTATTATTGTCACTGGGGCGTGTATTGGCTAACGTTTGGACCAGGCCTGTTGTCCTTGCAGCAGGTGAGGGTAGAGGGTCGTTGTTATTTGGTCTGTTGCTACACATTTCCCTCTTCTGTCCTTCACTTTCATCTGCTCTACTATCTCTTTCTATCTCTTCTCCCTTTCTCTGGGAGACGACAAAGATGACCCACAAGGGTGGGCAAAACAATCATTCAATAAAACTCCTTACAAACCTGTTCTGCTATGAAATTGGGTATATTAATTTGATTCATGGACTTGGAAAAGTATTTTTCCGAAGGAAAAAACAACAACTAGTTTTTGAATGCGTATCCATCCAGAGAGATATCTTTCTTTAAAAGAGAGATTTTTCTCCCGAAGAGAACAATACAGATTCCGCGAGATTTTTCAAAATGCCAAACAGTGTCCATTTAGCGACCGCATCGGTGCAGTGGTGCCGAGGGGCTCCGATTTCGAGTCACACGTCAGGCATCATGCATTATGTTCTTAATCATGTCCTTTTATCCACATTGCTTATTACTGATTTCGCCCCCGCCCATCGTGGCTTGAAAAAATATATGGGCTGCATGATGCCGACCCACACACGACTACTTGTAAACCGCTTGGAGGATTTAAGCTTGCCCAGGGAAAGCGGTGCGCGAGTCGGACCGTCCATGCTTATAAACTCTATAGATTTCATTGGGCGACAGGACTTGGAGATGTCATTTCATCCCAATGTCGGGTAAAAGTTCCACAAAACTGGAAGCCTCGTCTCCATAATCACCTTTACAGTGTTGATGGGGACGTTAAACCTCAAATCAGACAAACAAAAAACTGATTTCTACCCAGGAATTAACTGAAGTAAAGACAAAATTTGACAGGTTCAGTATCAGAAAAGAATACTAATAGTAATTTGTGGCGACCGTAAAAGTATCCCTGTCTGGGTTATATTTTCTAGTCTTTTGGAATCATTAATTCAACGGTGGGACATCGAAAATAATTGAAGGTCATAGATGCGGCCTAATTGGCCCAAAGTTTGGCCAAGAAAAAACACTGCACGATATACGGTTTTCAGCTCTGTGTTGAAGCATTTGCTTCCAAAGGATGACCTTTTTTTTTTAAGAATATTTATTTTTAATTTCAGTTCACACACAAACCTGAATCTGGGGATGGACATTGCAACTGTCAAAACATAGATCGTCTGTTAAATGATTTCAACCTACCCTGAGCGCTAGCTTTTTATGTCATATAACAATACGAAAACACGCCTATTCAAATAACTTGAGAATTTTGTCCCCAAGAAACGAAATGCTTATTTCTGCTCTAAACATAGATTGTGGGTACTCATAAGAACCGCCTCGGCATGACGGTTCTAAAAAGTACCCACACTCTATGTTTTTGAACAAAAATAAAAAATCATGTTTATCCCTGAAAAGCCAAGTTTTTCTTTATGAATGTATGGTTTGAGGGGGGGGGGGGGTCAATATTATATAGGCGTGTTCTCGTGATGTACTTAATGATTCATGTCCTTTCCGGTGTTTGTAAAAAAATAAATAAAAATAATAAAACCATTACGAAAACACGCCTATACAAATACATTGCAACATTTATTATCCAAAAAATGAAAATTTTAAGATGAAAAATTGTGATTTTCTTCTTATTTCTGCTCGAAATATAGATTGTGAGTACTCGTTAGAACCGCCTCATCGAGGCGGTTCTAACGAGTACCCACAATCTATATATTTAGAGCAGAAATAAGAAAAATAAGGTTTACCCCTGTAAACCCCAGTTTTACTATATAAAAGTGGGGTTCAAGGGGGTCAAAATTATATAAGTGTGTTTTTGTGATGAGAGTGGAAATTAAAACCAGAAAACCAGAAAGGAAAATAAAACAAGATAATCAGTGGGGGCAGAAAATACACAGTACCTCGTTCAAGATCTTGTTGAAACAACACAAAATCTCGTGGACGACTGGATTTGATTTCCTTTTTAGCTCACCTGTCACGTAGTGACGAGGTGAGCTTTTGGGATCACTTTTTGTCCGTCGTCCGTCGTGCGTGCGTCCGTGCGTGCGAAAACTTTTTCTTCAAACGACATCTCCTCCTCAACCAGTGAATGGATTTTGATATAATTTCACAGGAATGTTCCTTGGATGACCCTCTTTCAAAATTGCCTAAATCATTCCGCTCCGTTAAACAAAATGGCCGCCAGAGCTAAAAATAGAAAAACATTTAAATGACATCTCCTCCTAGGCAAGTGGTTCGATTTGAAAATAATGCCACAGGAATGATCCTTGGGTGACCCTCTTTCAAAATTGCCTAAATCGTTCTGCTCCGTTAAACAAAATGGCCGCCAGAGCTTAAAATAGAAAAACCTTTTAATGATATCTCCTCCTAGGCAAATGGCCCGATTTGAAAAGAATTTCACAGGAATGTTCCTAGAGAGACCCTCTTTCAAAATTGCCTAAATCGTTCTGCTCCGTTGAACAAAATGGCCGCCAGAGCTAAAAATAGAAAAACCTTTAAATGACATCTCCTCCTAGGCAAATGGCCCGATTTGAAAATAATTTCACAGGATTGTTCCTTGAAAGACCCTCTTTCAAATTGTCTAAATCGTTTTGCTCCGTTAAATAAAAGGGCCGCCTGAGCTAAAAATAGAAAAACCTTTCAATGACATCACCCCCGGGTTAATGGCCCGATTTGAAAATAATTTCCCAGGAATATTCCTTGAGTGACCCTCTTTCAAAATTGCCCAAATCGTTCCGCTCCGTTAAATATGGTCGCCAGAGCTTAAAAATAGAAAAACCTTTAAATGACATCTCCTCCTAGGCAAATGGCCCGATTTGAAAAGAATTTTACAGGAATGTTCCTTGAGTGACCCTCTTTCAAAATTGTTTAAATCGTTCTGCTCCGTTACATAAAATGGCCGCCAGAGCTAAAAATAGAAAAACCTTTAAATGATATCTCCTCCTAGGCAAATGGCCCGATTTGACAAGAATTTCACAGGAATGTTTCTAGAGTGACCCTCTTTCAAAATTGCCTAAATTGTTCTGCTCCGTTAAACAAAATGACCGCCAGAGCTAAAAACAGAAAAACCTTTCAATGACATCTCCTCCTAGGCAAATGGCCTAATTTGAAAATAATTTCACAGCAATGGTGCTTGAGTGACCCTCTTTTAAAATTGCCTTAATCGTTTCGCTCCGTTAAATAAAATGGCTGCCAGAGCTAAAAATAGAAAAAAAAATTAAATGACATCTTCTCCTAGGCAACTGGCCCGATTTTAAAAGAATTTCACAGGAATGTTCCTTGAGTGACCCTCTTTCAAAATTGTCAAAATGGTTCTGCTCCGTTAAACAAAATGGCCACCAGAGCTAAAAATAGAAAACCTTTAAATGACATCTCCTCCTAGGCAAATGGCCTGATTTGAAAATAATTTCACAGGAATGTTCCTTGAGTGACCCTCTTTCAAAATTGCCTAAATGGTTCCGCTTAGTTAAACAAAATGGCCACCAGAGCTAAAAATAGAAAAACATTTAAATGACACCTTCTCATAGGCAAATTGCCCTATTTGAAAATTATTTCACAGGAATGTTCCTTGAGTGACCCTCTTTCAAAATTGCCTAAATTGTTCCACTCCGTTGAACAAAATGGCCGCCAGAGCTAAAAATAGAAAAACCTTTAAATGACATTTCCTCCTAGGCAAATGGCCCGATTTGAAAATAATTTCCCAGGAATGTTCCTTGAGTGAGCCTCTTTCAAAATTGCCTAAACTGTTCCGCTCTGTTAAACAAAACGGACACCAGGGCTAAAAATCGAAAAACCTTCAAATTCCACTACAATGGAAAATAGCCTCCAAAAATAAAAGTCTTTGGTCCGCATCTCCTTAAAGCAGTGAATCCTTCATTTCCATAAGCTTTGAAACATCTTGGATTCAGGTGAGCGATTCAGGGCCATCATGGGCCTCTTGTTAATTTTTTTTTCAACTTCTGTTCTCTTTTTATTAATTAAAATTCATTTCTGATAAAAACAAATGGAAATTAAAAGAAGTTTTTAACCTCAAGATCTCTCGTTTAAACGGCTTACTTTCTTTGATTTCTTTTCTGTTGTTTTGGTTTTGCATTTTTTTTTTTTTAATTTCTGCTCTGTTGGTATTGTTCTGATTTCCTTTCTTATAGGAACAGGAATAATTTAAACTCCCAGCAGCTCGTTTAAACTTTCGTTCCAATTAAAGTTTTCGATAAAATAACATAATATCTCGTTTAAACGATTTTTCTGTTTTGATATTGTTTTTTTTTTCTAGTTTTTATTTTAATTTCATTCCCTTTTGTTTGGTCCATTTGATTTCTTTTTACATAAAATTCTGATCAGACGCGTTTTGCGGCGTCTTATCTGGGCCTGCACTGTTTGCAAAGGTACCCCTTTAGGGGTTTCCATTGTCCATTGTAGAATTAATTGTCCATTGTAGAACTAATTGTTTAAAAAAAAAAAAAAAACAATACTATCTTGTATTTTGTTACTTCTCCGTCACCACTGTATAGGTCATTTTGGAGACGTTGCTTCCAATTTTGTTGGTCTTTTACCCGGCATTGAGATGAAATGACATCTCAAGTCCTGTCGCCCTCTATCTTGTATGAAACGCGAAATATACATTCAGAGATGAAGACTAAAGAGACTTTTGCATATTTTTGTTGTTGTTTAAAGGGACTTCACTGGTTTTAAGGGCTCTAACTATTCAGAACTTATTTATCTTCACTACAGCTGGTGTTGTGCCGTTTGGCGGCCGTAAAACGTCTCCCCCGTACATCATCATAGTGTAGATCATATTATCCAGTCCTTTGGGATCATTGAGTTCATTTTGAATTATTTTAAAATAGAGTTCTGCTTAGTCGGTGCTAGAGGGCGTGGCCGGTGTTGCGCATTTCAGTACTGGTCATTAATAGACTCAGTAAAACAGAACCTACTGTTTTCGTTATTTGGTGTATTGTTTACTTCCAAGGAAACTAATTACTCAGAACTCATTTCGCTTTATATAAAAAAAGTAAAATACGTTAAAATGTATATGTATGGACTTGGGCGAGTCTAGATATCGTGCAACGCTGAGATCGCATATGAGATACCAAGTTCTGCAACGGAAGGTCAGGATGCCCCTGCCCATATAGCTTAGAGAACTAGATTGGGCTGCATGGTGCTTCCAAGCAGAGCTGAAACCAACCACGCTTGCGAGTACTGGCAAACCGCTTAGAAGGTCTAAGCCTGTCCAGGTAAAGTGGTGTGAGCCTGACAGTCCATGCATATTAACCCTTTTGGTTTCATTGGGCGACAGGACTTGAGATGTCAGTCCATCTTAGTGTCGGGTTAAAGTTCCACAAAACTGGAATTAACGTCTCGAAAATAATCTGAATGGTGTTGACGGGGAGATAAACCCAAAGGTTCATTTCTGATAAGAAATGGAAATTAAAAAAAAAGTTTTTAACCTCAAGATCTCTCGTTTAAACGACATGCTTGCTTTGATTTCTGTTCTATATTTGTTTTATTTTGTTCTATTTTGTTTTATCAGGTGAAGGCTCTCCGGTTATCTCAAACCACTGATTGGCCCCCCGCCCATAGGGGCTTGAAGAAATATATGGGCTGCATGATGCTTCCACGCAGAGCTGAATCCGGCCCGCACAGTAGTACTGGTAAACCGCTTAGAGGATCTAAGCCTGTCCAGGAACCGCGGTGCGATGCGGACCGTCCATGTTAATAAACCCTATTGGTTTCATTGGGCGACAGGACTTGAGGTGTCATTTCATCTCAATGTCGGGTTAAAGTCCCACAAAATTGGAAGCAACGTCTCCAAAATGACCTTTACAGTGCTGACGGGGACGTTAAACCTCAAATCAAACAAACAAAACCAACCACTGATTAACGTTTGGCTCGTTGAAGGAGAAGAAATATATATATAAAAATAAGTATATAGAATAAAATAATCAGTTTGTTATTAAAATGCAGATTTACAGCAAAACACGATGCGTTTTCTATATCCTGGTGACATTCGACATATATGAGAGCACGGTTATATGAAATAGAGAGACAATACATTGCTCCCGATATAGTACAGTGAATTTCCGCTATTTAGACCACCTACAATTAAGACTTATCCTGCTTTAAAAAGCTTATTTAGAAGGTTTCAGTATTTCTTTCTTTGTGTTGTCTTCAACCATTGTCCTCTTGTCAAAAACCATCTTTGGGTATGTTCAAAAGTGGTCTTAAAGACCACTTTTGAAAAGTCCCAAAGGTTGTCTTAATTTAAAAATTTTACTGTATATATCTAATTTTAAGTGGCGTTTTTTTCCATCACTGTGTTCCTATTGGAATAGGCGTGACTGCACTCTAAAAAGGTGTCCTCCTTTTACCTCACTAGAGATCTAATGTTCCAGCATTATCTTCCGCTAGGTGGCATATTTCAAATACTGACTTCGAAGAATATGACATGCGCAGACAACGAATGTTCCAGTCTTTCAAAGTTTATCGGAACCCGAATTTTAAAGTGACCGTTCCAATGCGGCTCTTCTGTCGCGGTTTATTTTTGTTATGGTTTGTCCTTGGGTGTTTGTGTCGCTTATATTATTTTATTTTGGAAAGACTTTTGGCCATTCTGTGGGAAAGTAACTGTCCTTTTGGCTTTCCGCTGTTGGTGTTTCCGTTGGAATCTGTTGTTTCATGTTTGTGTTTCGTTCCAATTGGTGTCTCTGATGGGAGCTGTGGGTTAATTGCATCGATTCTGATCATTGCCTCTACTTATATTTAGTATATAAATTCAGCAAAATATATAACCGCAATGACTTCAGCACCCAATTTCGTAAAATCTTTCTTCGATATAAAAAGATTGGGTACAACATAAATATTATACGACAGACAGTATGCATGGTAGGTTCATAACTTTGATCCCTCTTTAATTGCACGCCTGTGGGTCAGGCCTCAGATTCCATGACGGTTCCAGCTTAAAAGCTTATTGAGAATTAGAGAGATCTAATTCAATGCAATGTTGGTTGGTGCCTGATGCTCTGTCTTTGGTTGGGACCATCGGAGTCTAACTGTTGGTTTTCGTTTGCTCCGGAATTTCAGTGGTTTCTTGCTGTCGAGTCCTCACCGTTGTTTCATCTCTGTGGTTGTTTGATTTTGTGAGTTCAAGGAGATATTGCACTGGTGAGTTAGGAGGCCTTCATGCGGACGGAACAAAGTATATCTCTAAATCGCGATGGAAATAAGGACGAAGATTGTGGCCGTGTAAAATCTATTTAAGCCACCCCCCCTCCACTGACCGTTCCAGGGCGGTTCTTCACTCGCGGTTTATTTTTTGATATGGTTTGTCTTTGAGTGTTTGTATCGCTTATATTATTTTGTTTTGGATAGCCAATTGGCCATTTTGTGGGAAAGTAATTGTCCTTTTTGCTTTCCGCTATTGATGTTTCCATTAGGGTTTGTTGTTTCATGTTTGTGTTTCTTTCCCTTTGGTGTCTCTGATGGGAGCTGTGAGTTGATTTTCTTGCCTTCACTTCTATTTTCTGTTTCCACAAGCTTCAAGTATAACCTCGGCCCCCGCCCATTGGGACTTGAAGAAACATATGGACTGCATGATGCTTCCACGCAGAGCTGACACCGACCTGCACACGAGTACTGGTAAACCGCTTAGAGGATCTAAGCTTGCCCAGGCAAAGCGGTGCGAGTCGGCCCGTCCATGCATATAAACCCTATTGTTTTCATTGGGCGGCAGGGCTTGAGATGTCATTTCATCTCAATGTCCAGTAAAAGTCCAACAAAATTGGAAGCAACGTCTCCAAATTGACCTTCACAGTGTTGACGGGGACGTTAAACTCCAAATCAAACAAACTAAAACAAAAAACCCATTTTGTACGGAAACAACAAAAATGGTAATTGACAAACAGTGCAGACCAAAAAATGGACTCCTTCTATAAGGAGGAAGATTCCATTTGGTACAAAAAGGTTAAAGGAAACAATACACCTATTTTTTGTCCGCAGTGTTTGCCAGGGAGGCAAATTTGATGACCTTCATTTCACTTCATGTGAATTTGTTAACTGTGCTGAAATGGTCTACTCTTACAGATTTTCTCGCACACCAGATAAATAATTCTTGGACTTAACCCTGAAATAGAAATTCATATCCTACACAGGGATACCATTACATCCAGAAAACATGTCTGTATAATTTTGACCCACTCGAACCTCATATATATAGTAAACTGGGGTTTACAGGGTTAAACCTTATTTTCTTATTTCTACTCTAAAATATAGATTGTGGGTACTCGTTAGAACTGTCTCGATGAGGCGATTCTAATGAGTACCCATAATCTATATTTTGAGGTCGAGGCGGTTCTAACGAGTACCCACAATCTATATTTTAGAGCAGAAATAAGAAAAATATCACAATTTTTCATCATCAAGGGTTAGTTTTTCGGTGGTAAAGATTAAAATGTATTTGTATAGGCGTGTTTCTTAATAAAATCGAGAATTTTTATGTATTGGATTTGCACTTCTTGAAAAGTACATCACATGCGCCGTCGTTAAGTTTGACGTCACTGCACGTTCTGTGACGCCAAAAACGTCGCATTATTGTCATCAAAATATGGTGGACGCCGACAGTCGAAGTGACTTCATTATAATAATATATGTTCTATGTAAGTATTATCCTTACGAATGAGTGGTTGTTTGAGTTTTATGTCTCACCAACAGCTAAGGTCAAACGGAGACGGTAAATCGGTTTAAAGACTCATCCGAAAGTCTGAAGAAGCCCGGGATCGATCCCCCGACCCCTGGTTTACAAGGCGAGTAGCATAACCACAACACCACGGAGGCTTCTATTATCCTTAGGAAGCAATGAATGCACCACATTACTGAAAAATATCGTTTGCACTAGTTTTTTTTCTGGGCCACACCCAGCAGACACAAGACGTAATTGTGACGTCACATCAACGTCGGTACTACGCCATGACGTGTATGCAACATCAAATCAACGTCGGTGCAACGTCGTGGGTGCAACGTCACGACGTTGCACCGACGTTGATTTGACGTTGCCCCAGCGACGTTTGCCTGCTGGGGATTAGTTAGTCTCGGCCAATAAGGCCTCATCAGTGACCTCAAATATGTTCAAAATGCAACAGTGGAATTAATGATCCCAAAGGACAAGAAAATATAAATTACACTATGAAGACGGGCAGAGAGACGTTTTACGGCTGCCAGAAATTCCCTTAATACCAGCTGTATGTTCTATGAAAGGGTTATCCTTTGGAAGCAAGGAATACACTAAAGAACTTACAAGTATGGAGGGTAGGAGTTTTCCCGACGATCGAAATATCTGCATTATATTAATATATGTTCTATTAAATTGTTATCTTTTGAAAGCATATACACCAAATTACCGATAAGTTTGGTATGTACGAGTACCTTTTCTGGACCAGACTAGCTATATGCGGTCTATTAGGCCTCATCAGTGACCCACAAATATTTTCAAACTCAGCAATGGAATCAATGATTCCAAGGGCAAGAAAGTATAAACTACACTTTCAGAAATAAAAGGTATGCAAGATAAAGAATCTTACATTGGTGTGAGAGGTGGATAGAAAAACGTCCCTTGTGTTCATAGTCTGGCATCACTCAGTAAGCCTCGTGATGTCGTTCATTGACCCTCAGAACGTTTTTTTTTTATCATCCCCTCGCAGCCATGTACGATTACCTCTGGAGCAAATTCTTAATATCTTGCAGTAGTCGCAGATAGAATTGAAAGGGCAGGGCAATTAAGGAGAGACTACACCATGATATTTCATTTTAATGATTACAAAACAAAAAGGCATATTCATCGACGATGCTAAACAGAATTAATTGCAGTACAATATCATTAGTAAGCGAGAAATTTGAAGAAGTATAAAATTTTTTATCAGTACAGGGAATGATATGTTTTGCTATCTATTAAAGCACGATGCTCAATGACCATAAAATTTTCAAAGTCAATCGAGGTTACTTACAGCCAATGTGTATGTTATTACTACCATGTTATCTCTCCGCGAGTAATGTTCTTCTGATAAACTGATTTTTATTGAATATTAACTAGTCTGAAATCCTTTCAATAGCTAAACTGTATTTTACTTAATTTTCTCAAATTCAGTTTGACTGAAATCTACAAAAACATACAAATTAAGAAAGAATAAACATTGCTCATTGGTCCTCAGTAGTGACTAGGAAGGCCATCCCTTCTATTCAGGAGTAGAAACAGCTTTTATTTGTTGAAACCAATTATCGCTCTTCCTGGAAAACCATCGTTTGAAATTTACACTATCTTCGAAGTGATTCATCTCCTGCTGTTGATAAAAGCCTCTCCGTGGTGTAGTGTTTACGCTACTCGCCTTGTAAACCAGGGGTCGCAGGATCGATCCCGGGCTTCTCCAGACTTTCGGATGAGTCTTTAAACCGAGGTCCCGTCTCCGTATGACCTTAGCTGTTGGTGGGACGTAAAATTCAAGCACTCACTCCTGCTATTGATATAAAGAGACTACCAGGTTCGTGTCTTTTGATATTAAGTTTATCAGGCAAGGCTTCGAGAACGCTTGTAGAATGGCGAGGCTTGCCGAGCGATTCTACATGCGTTCTCGAAGCCAAGCCTGATAAATTTGATATCGAATGACACGAATCTGGTATTCTTTTTATCAGTTTATCCCCTTGTACTCTCTTAAATTTTCGATCAGTTATTGATGGTCCTCAGTGCGTCCCAACATTCTAGCGGTCGATATATTTAGTATAAGCTGACCATATTTACGTATGATATTTTTTCAAGCATTTTTCCATTTTCCCCAGTAACAATATCATTATTGTCATTTTTACAGCAGTCCGGTTCATTCATAAAATAGCAATGCACGTTGACGTGATAAGGCTCACGTGTCCTGAGATAGCATATCTTTATGAGGTCAGTGCGTTATAATGCAATATATATAGGGGGTAACTGATAAATATCCACAAGATGAGTCCGTGTTTTCTGTAGAGTGTCTTTTGCATGCTTTATACAAGCGAACTAAATGATCAAATACACCATAGCTTTGTGTTACAGTTGAATTAATATATCAGCCGGATGAGTTGGTTTACCGTTTTGGAAGGTGAAAGATAGCTCCGCCCTGCGACTACTATAGCTATATGTATAAAATAGATACTATACATGATGGATGCGTAAATACATTTTAAAGAGTAACCACCACTAAAGGTGTATCTAATCTCCTTGCAGTTACTGAAGTAGGAACGAGAAAATTCCGACGTGATGGCGCTCTAAGCGTCGATGCTGGGGACGCAGGTGGATCTAATTGACCTTGATAACCACGCCTAGAGTAATGCGGATTTCGCGACCAACGCCCATATATGTCGATTTCAGGAAGAGCATAGCAAGGCGTGAGAGGGTTTCTGAAAAAAAAGAAAACAAAGGTTCCATCATGAGAAGAGGCAATTCTTTCAAATACGATAACACACTCGTCCACTAAAATGACGTGATCAAGTCCGTGAAATAAAGACCCCCCTATACCCCACTTTATATAGAGAAAACTGGGGTTTAAGGGGGTGAACATTATATTTCTTATTTCTGCTCCAAGACATAGGTTGTGGGTACTCGTTAGAACCGCCTCAGTGAGGCGGTTCTAACGAGCACCCTCAACCTATGTTTTGAACATTTATACCAAAAATATCAAGGATTTTTATCACAAAAGTAGCCATTTTGGAGATGTGAAAAATTGCACTATGTCGGACGGGTGTGTTATCGTAATAAAATGACGTCTTTCTTATCTCTAGAACTAGAATTTTTCAGACGAACATTTTTGACAGTTTTCTTATTTCTAGCCCGAACATAGATTGTGGCTTCGAGTTGGAAACGTCGTATTGAGATTCTTACAAACACTCGAAATTTATGTTATTGAGGTTCTTACGAACACTCACAATATATGTTATTGAGGTTCTTACGAACACCCACAATATATGTTATTGAGGTTCTATTTATGTTATTGAGGTTCTTACGAATATTCACAATTTATGTTATTGAGGTTCTATTTATGTTATTGAGGTTCTTACGAACATTCACAATTTACGTTATTGAGGTTCTATTTATGTTATTGAGGTTCTTACGAGCACTCACAATATATGTTATTGAGGTTCTTACAAACACTCACAATATCTGTTATTGAGGTTCTTAAGAACACTCACAATATATGTTATTGAGGTTCTTAAGAACACACACAATTTATGTTATTGAGATACTTAAGAACACTCACAATATATGTTATTGAGGTTCTTACAAACACACACAATTTATGTTATTGAGGTTCTTATGAACACTCACAATTTATGTTATTGAGGTTCTTAAGAACCCCCACAATTAATGTGCTTGAAATTCTTACGAACACCTACAATCTATGTTATTGAGGTTCTAACGAACACCCACAATCTATGTTAATGAGGTTCTTACGAACACTCACAATACATGTTATTGAGGTTCTTATGAACACACACAATTTATGTTATTGAGGTTCTATTTATGTTATTGAGGTTCTTACGAACACTCACAATCTATGTTATTGAGGTTCTTAAGAACACTCACAATCTATGTTACTGAGGTTCTTACGAACACTCACAATTTATGTTATTGAGGTTCTTACGAACACTCACAATATATGTTATTGAGGTTCTTACGAACACTCACAATACATGTTATAGAGGTTCTTACAAATACACACAATTTATGTTATTGAGGTTCTATTTATGTTATTGAGGTTCTCACGAACACACACAATTTATGTTATTGAGGTTCTATTTATGCTATTGAGGTTCTTACGAACACTCACGATTTATGTTATTGAGGTTCTTAAGAACACCCACAATTTATGTGATTGAAATTCTTACGAACACCTACAATCTATGTTATTGAGGTTCTTACAAACACCCACAATCAATGTTAATGAGCAAACATAAGGAAACTAATGTTCATCCCTGTACATATATATGTACACGTGAGGTTATATTACTGCTACAAATATAGAGTGACATCACGAAAACACGTCTATATAATTTTGACCCCCTTGAACCCCACTTTTATATAGTAAAGTAGAAGTAAAACAAAGATCAGGAATTGATACAATTAACTTACTCCACCCATAAAAGACACCAAAGGGAAAGAAATACAAACATTAAGCGACCAGACCATAATGGAAACCTAAACAAAGGAAGGCCATAAGGACAGTTACTTTCCCACAAAATGGCCATATGGCCACCCAAAACCAAAAGACACAAGTGATACACACAGTAAGTAACAAACAACAACATAAATAAATCGCCACAGAAGAGCCGCCTTGGAACGGTCAATGGAAGATTTCCACTGGGGGGCTTAAATCGATTTTACGTGGCCACAATCCTCGCCCTTACTTCCGTCGCGATTTAGACAAATAATTTGTTCAGTCCGCATGAAGGCCTCCTAACTCATCAGTGCAACATCTCCGTGAACACAAAAATCAAAGAACCACAGAGGTGAGACAACGGTGAGGACTCGACAGCAAGAAACCACTGAAATGCTGGAGCAAAAGAAAACCAACAGTTAGACTCCGATGAGCCCGACCAGAGACAGAGCATCAGGCACCAACCAACATTATCTCTCTAATTTTCAATAAGTCTTTACGTTGGAGCCGTCATAGAATCTGAGGCCTGACCCACTGGCGTAAAACTGGGATTTGCAGGGGTAAACCTTATTGTTCTTATTTCTGCTCTAAAATATAGATTGTGGGTATTCGTTAGAACCGCCTCGATGAGGCGGTTCTAACGAGTACCCATTATCTATATTTTCTAAAATATAGATTGCGGGTATTCGTTAGAACCGCCTCGATGAGGCGGTTCTAACGAGTACCCATTATCTATATTTTGAGCAGAAATAAGAAAAATAGCACAATTTTTCATCTTAAAATTTTCATTCAGTTTTCGGCGGTAAAGGTTACAATGTATTGGTATAGGCGTGTTTTCGCAATGGTCTGCTCCATAGAAGCGCCTTTTTGAGTTAGTTGTCAGGAACAGCCGATCAAAACGTAGACATTTATGGTGATGACAAGTTCCAAAATAGGCATTTTCGGCAATCAAAGAGACATAACTCCATGATGGACAGGCCTAGTTCATCAAACGCAGTTCATCTACTCATCATCCTGAACCAGCCTGTAACGTTTCAGGGCAACAGCTCAAACAGTTTTTGAGATATCTTGCTAACAAGCTTAAAACGTGCAAAATTTCATAGGGGCATAACTCAAGAAAAAAAAATGGATTTTTGTCAAAAGTTAATCAGTTCATCTTCTCATCATCCCCAACAATTCTGTAAAGTTTCATGTCAATAGCTCAAACAGTTTTAGTTATCTTGCTTACAAGCTTAAAACGCAAAAAAATTCAAAGGGCAATAAATCAAGAAAAAAAATCGGATTTTTTTCAAAAGTTAATCAGTTCATCTACTTATCATCCCAAACCAGTCTGTAAAGTTTCAGGACAAAAGCTCAAACAGTTTTTGAGATACCTTGCTTACAAGATATCGAAGTTTTTTTTTTTTTTTTTTTTTTTTTTTTTGCAAAGGGGCATAACTCAAGAAAGGGGCATAATCCTGACGAGAAAAAACACGGGTCAATTATTTTTTCATAAGGAATCCATATATGAAATTTCAAAAACCTAGCACATATGCTTTTTAAGTTATGCTATGCAGTAAAACAAGAGGCTCAATGAGCCTAAACCGCTCACCTGAGGAACTTAAGTTTTAACAATTCACAGACTTGACTACTAAATCTGCTAATAGAATCCAGCCCATTGACCCTTACAGGATATAAGTCATCATTATTGCATTGCATTCCAAGTTTGAGACTTCTAGCTTCTATAGTTCCTGAGAAATCTTTGACGAAAATTTAACATTGGTCAAAATGGAGAGAAAGAAGAATGAAAGAACAGATGAACAAATAAGCTGAGAAAGCCCAATGTCTCTTACACAAAATAAGTCATCATTATTCTATTGAATACCAAATTTGATGCTTCTAGCTTTTATAGTTCCTGAGAAATCTTTGATTAAAAATTTAACATTGGTCTATTATCTCTATATGGAGAGAAAGAAGAATGAAGGAACAAATGAACCAGACTAGCTCCAAAACCTAATGCAGCCTTTCCCCTTGCCCAATGGTGCTACACATAAAATTTAAACAAGATTGGTCGACTGCCTTCTGAGATATGCTTCATTGAAAGTGTGGACGACGGATGGACGGACGACAGACGACGGACTCCGGAGCCTTGGTATACTATCAGCTCACTGGAGCCTTGGGCTCAGGTGAGCTAAAAATTCAAGTCGCTATTTCTGTCACAACATTTTCCCTACGTTAAGTCTATGGGCAAATTTTTTTGTCTCTCAAGGTCACGTAACTCCGAGGTCAATATTCCGATTCGGCCCAAAATCGAACTTAACCGAGATTTTATGCCTGTCCTCGTTACCTGCAAGTTTGAAGCTGATATGAATAAAAATAAAGTTGCTATCGTGGTCACAACGTATTTTTTTATGCTCAAGGGCAGGTAACTCCAAGGCAAAAATTCCGATTCGGCCCAAAATCGAACTTAACCGAGATTTTATGTCTGTCCTCGTTACCTGCAAGTTTGAAGCTGATCTGAAAAAAATTCAAGTCGCTATCGTAGTCGCAACATTTTCCCTAATTAAGTCTATGGGCAAATTTTTTGTCGCTCAAGGTCACGTAAGTCCGAGGTCAATATTCCGATTCGGCCCAAAATTGAACTTAACCGAGATTTTATGCCTGTCCTCGTTACCTGCAAGTTTGAAGCTGATATGAATAAAAATAAAGTTGCTATCGTGGTCACAACGTATTTTTTATGCTCAAGGGCAGGTAACTCCAAGGCAAATAATCCGATTCGGCCCAAAATCGAACTTAACCGAGATTTTATGTCTGTCCTCGTTACCTGCAAGTTTGAAGCTGATCTGAAAAAAAATTCAAGTCGCTATCGTAGTCACAACATTTTCCCTATGTACAGTCTATGGGCAAATTTTTTGTCGCTCAAGGTCATGTAACTCCGAGGTCAATATTCCGATTCGAACTTAACTGAGATTTTATGCCTGTCCACGTTACCTGCAAGTTTGAAGCTGATCTGAATAAAAATAAAGTTGCTATCGTGGTCACAACGTATTTTTTATGCTCAAGGGCAGGTAACTCCAAGGCAAATAATCCGATTCGGCCCAAAATCAAACCTGACCGAGATTTTATGCCTGTACTGGTTATCTGCAAGAATGAAGTCGATCAGAAAAAAATTGACGGAGCTAGAGTGATGACAAGCTTTTTCCTATGTGAAGTCTATGGGAGCTAGATGTTGCCATGGCAACCAGAGTTCCACTCAGATCTGCCTGAAAACCTAATGAAGCCTTTCCACTTGCCCAATAATGCGACACATGAAAATTGATCAAAGTTGGCCAAGTAGTCTTTAAGATATACATTTTTGAAATTCCCATTAACCCTAATGCAAAAACACACAAGGGCAGGTAACTCCTAAGTGAATGATCCGATTCTGCCAGTTATCGAACTTGACCGAGATTTCATGGCTGTGCTGGTTATCTGCAAGAATAAAGCCAATCTGAAAATAATTGAAGCAGCTACGGTGATGACAACATTCTCCCCATGTTAAGTCAATAGGCAATTTTTTCAACGCTCAAGGGCACGTAACTCCTGAGTGAATAATCCGATTCAGCCCAAAATCGAACTTGATCGAGATTTCATGCCTGTCCTCGTTATCTGCAAGAATGAAGTCGATCAGAAAAAAATTGACGGAGCTAGAGTGATGACAAGCTTTTTCCTATGTTAAGAACGCTCAAGGGCACGTAACTCCTGAGTGAATAAACCGATTCAGCCCAAAATCGAACTTGATCGAGATTTCATGCCTGTCCTCGTTATCTGCAAGAATGAAGACAATCAGAAAAAAATTGACGGAGCTAGAGTGATGACAAACTTTTTCCTATGTTAAGTCTATGGGAGCTATTTGTTGCCATGGCAACCAGAGTTCCAATCCGATCTGCCCGAAAACAGTATGCAGCCTTTCCCCCTACCTGATAATGCTTCACATGAAATTTGATCAAGATTGGCCCACTGGTTCCGGAGATATACTTCTTTGAAAGTGTGGACGACGAACGACGACGGACGACGGGCGCCGGCTCGTGGTATACTAATACCTCACATGAGCCTTCGGCTCAGGTGAGCTAAAAAGCGGGAAGGACGATGATTAAGCGACAAAACTGTTAAACAGTTATTTCACGGCAGCTTGGTGTATAGTCAAAACTATTGCCCCCGTGGTGCTGTGGATAAGTTGTCGCACTATTGCCAAAACATGGGGCAGCTTGGTGTATAGTATACAACTATTTCATACCTTTTTGGGCGACAGTCAAAACTATCAGCCCCGAGGTGCTGCGGAGCACCTGATGAACTATCGCCCGAGGCCGAAGGCCGAGGGCGATAGTTCATCAGGTGCTCCACAGCACCGAGGGGCTGATAGTTTTGACTGTCGCCCTTGGAGGTATGAAATAGTTGTTTTATTACCCAACTCGTATAAAGAGTAGTTTATATTTTACTTTTGGTCCTTTGAGATCAGCGTGAATATTCTGAGAAATCAGAAATAATTTATTGGTTTAGACTCATATTCTAGACAGGTTTTTAATTATTTGGACCCCATTTTGATTTATATCAGTCTTTGTATCGACTGCCTATTCGAAATTCGCTAAATTGCAGTATTTTTTGTCCTCTGGCTTTCTTTGCCGGATCATTCTAGGGTCACTGATGAGGCTTTATTAGCCGAAACTACGGAGTATGACCCATCTTCTTTCTTATGAATGTTTTCATTGCTCTTAAAGGAACTCATTTTTTGATTTTTATTATTTTGATCACAATAAGCAATTACTACTTGTCAAGTTGCTAGGTGATCACGTGACCATGAGATAGTTAAAACTATCTGCACCGGGCAATAGTTCAGTGCTCCGTGTGATAGTTCTCTGAAAACCGGTTCAATCCGATTTCATGCGAAAAGGTGTTAGATAGTCGAAAATGCTTAATAACTTCTTATATAGTAGGTTGGGTAATAATCAAAACTATTGCCCCCGTGGTGCTGTGGATTAGCTGTCGAACTATTGCCAAAGCATGGGGCAGCTTGGAGTATAGTCAAACTATTGCCCTTCGGTGCTGTGAACATGACGCACTATTGTCATCGGCTTTCTGTCTCGGGCAACAGTGCATTAGTTCGCTAACAGCACCCGGGGGTTATATTTTGATTTGATTTAAAGTAGCTGTAAAATAACTGAATTTCATATTAAATTGTCTTCACATACCCAGGTCCAGCTTTTCGAAATACATTTGGCTGTATCATTTGAGTATTCATGTTCATACAGATAATCTTCGCCAGAGTTATTCGTTTGATGCTATTCAGCTGATCTGAAGATGAACGATAAAATAACATAACCATAAAAAATATAACTAAGGACATACAGAAACTAAACACTAGAGGCCCAGATTGGCCGGAATTTGCTCAGCTTGCTTGGGCTGATCATGATACATTACCATTACACTGTACCATGGTTGCAATCATGGTTATCAGATAAGATTGCAGTTAGCCCCATGCCTATGATTAAGTTCCATTACCAAAACACGCCTATAAAAATACATTGTAAATGTTACCGCCGATAAAAACTAAATTTTTAGATAAAAACGTGATTTTTTTCTTATTTTGCCTCATCGAGGCGGTTCTAACGAGTACCCACAATCTATATTTGAGCAGAAATAACAAAAAATAATGTTTACCCTTGCAAACCCCAGTTTCACTATATAAAAGTGGGGTTCAAGGGGGTCAAAATTAGGTAGGTGTGTTTCCAATCCGATTTAAAATTCAGGAAAAGATGAAGTTGGTAGAGAATAGTGGAACTCAGATAGCCTAGCAGCCAACACTGACTACAAAAGGCAGTGAATTTTGCAATTCTGAATCTCCATAATACCCAAATGCCTCCTATAAAGTTAAGATTCAAGCCGACTGCTCGTTCGGGAGAAGTGAAGTTGTGGTTTGAAGATTTTTATGATTGAGGTCATCAAAGATATCTTGACGAAACGATTTAGCAATTGTGTTTCTTACACGTTTTTCAATGACATATAGAGTTTTTCTCAGTGAAATCGAAATCCGATATTGTCACTGTTTCAAACAGTGACTGTTTCAAACAGTGACTGATATCAATTTTATTTTTCACTGTTTGGGACTACTCTTTTCTCGAAATTTCCATTGTCAGATGATTGAAAATTAATGAACTGTATAAGAATTGACGTTTACCACGTTCACACGTCCCGAGGACGTTAATGACGTCATTTTCGACGCTGACGTCACATATTTTGTCGCGCGACGTAAGATCTGTCCGCACCTTCTTTCGGAAACTAATGTCTCATTATATCAGTAACCATTCATAGAAATGTCATCCAGAGCTAATTCCCAGGTGCAAACTTTTAGTTTACACCCACTACTATACCCAGTAAATACGTTGGACACCACTAAATTGATTGACGCGAAACGGCCAGGAACAAAGTTAGTTTTCTCTGAGGGTGAGTGACGCGATTATTGAAGCTAAATATTGCCGTTTTGAAACATGTAAGAAACAGAAAATGTTTTTTTTTAGTGTAAGATCAAATTTTATTTCAATCCTGAACACCAAAACACCAAAACTGGTATTTTCACTCGTGGCTACGCCACTTGTGAAAATACTGGTTTTGTTATTCATTCGGTGAATTAAAATTCGATCTTACACTGAAAAAATCAAATATTCGCTATGTCTCCACGTCGCGCCAATGCCTTCAACCAAGTTTAGGCTAAATTCAATACTCCGTTACAGAGTGGATGCTCTTTGAATATTTCTGTTGCGTCCATCTTGGATATTAGAACGGAATGATTTTAATAAGTTTGAATCCCCATGTCACCTAGTACCTCTTACCATGTTTCGACTCAATTCGACTTACCATCCAGGAGGTGATGTGATTTAATGTTCAAAATTGTCAAAATTGCGACATGTTTAGATATCGGGATGGAAAAAAGCAATTTTGAATTTCCATATGACCCTAATAACTCCTAATTAGTTGAAAATCAGCCGCTTCTGGTAGACATGCCGTTTAAAGAATTTCCAGGTGGTCAACTTGAATATCGAAATGGAACGATTTGAGCAATTCTGAATGTTCATGTCGACCCGATGGCTCCAATAATGTTTCCGATAAAGCAAACCTTCGGTTCCGAAAGATGTTGTTTATATAATTTCAAAATAGCGGCCGCAATCTTGGACATAAGAACAGAAAGATTATTTGAATTTTTGTTAAGAAATAGATTAGCTCTAACTGTGATTTGTTGAGTACTAAATCACAGTTTGGAGGTCAGTTGTAAAGTAGACAAATCACGAGCGCGTCTACTTATAACTGACCGACACACTGTGATTTATTACTCAACAAATCACAACCTAGAGATGATCTTTTTCGATTCTAACAGGCTGAAAATCGGCAACATGCTATTGTTTCCTTCTTCAAAATCTCATAACTTTTCGCCATTGTTAGAAGAAATCCCGTTAAAATTATCGACTGAAAAACATGCATTTATATCCTATCCTAACGTTTTCGATGCGACAAAATGACGTTTCACCGTCTACCGACAAGGAAATCGACTAGTGACTTCATAAATTTGAAGTTTTTAATGACGTCACTCGTTACGCTCTTCCTTGCCGTGATTTGTTGCAGAATAAAACAGTCATTTTACATTGCCTATACAGGCGCTGTGTTAGAATCCCTATTTTGCACCAAAGCATCCAATCAAATTTCTGCTCTAATCGACGTTTGGTACAGAAGAAGATATTGATTAAAGGGTTTTAAAAGGCCCGGTGGTCAGCTTGGATATCTGAATGGAACGATGTAAGCAGTTCTGAACTGAGATGTCGCCCTGATGCTGCCCATCAAGATTCAGCTATATCCAACAATCAGTAAGCGAGTAGATACTGTTGAAATTGTTTAAAGATTACAGTCATCCCAGCAGGCACACGTCGCTAGGACAACGTCAAATCAACGTCGGTGCAACGTCATGACGTTGCACCGACGTTGATGTGACGTTGTATTAACGTCATGACGTTGTACCGACGTCGATGTGACGTCACTATTACGTCATGTGCCTGCTGGGATGTCGGTCAACCTGAATACCGGAACGGAACGAAATTTTACCGGCCCCGATAGCTCAGTTGGTAGAGTGTCTGCTCCGGGGAACGGGAGGTCACGGGTTCGATCCCGGGCCGCGACATACCAATGTCGTTAAAAATGGTACTAGCTGCTCCTCGCTTGGCAGTCAGATTTACGGGGTAGAGCTAGGACTGGTCGACCCAGTGTCAGGATAATGTGACTGGGTGTGGAATCATGTAATGTGTCTGGGACATGATACTTCAGTGAGGCAGCACTAGAAAAGTGAGCATTGAGCTCCCTGTCGCAGCCAGACACCGTCGTGATATGACTGAAAAATTGTTGAAAGCGACGTTAAAAGTAGAAGTAAAACAAAGATCAGGAATCGATACAATTAACTTACTCAACCCATCAAAGACACCAAAGGGAAAGAAACACAAACATTAAGCTTCCAGACCATAATGGAAACCTAAACAAAGGAAGGCCATAAGGACAGTTACTTTCCCACAAAATGGCTATATGGCCATCCAAAATAAAAAGACACAAGTGATACACACAGTAAGTAACAAACAACACCATAAATAAACCGCCACAGAAGAACCGCCTTGGAACGGTCAGTGGAATGATTTCCACTGGGGGCTTAAATCGATTTTACGTGGCCACAATCCTCGCCCTTACTTCCGTAGCGATTTAGACAAATAATTTGTTCAGTCCGCATGAAGGCCTCCTAACTCAACAGTGCATCAGTGCAGTGTTAAGCCCGAATTCACACGCACACCGGAACGGAACAATCTAAGCAATTCTGAATCTCAATTTCGCCCTTATGCCTCCCATGAAGTTTAAGCTAAATATAACCGGTCCTTGTAGATATCGTAGTTAGCCGCGGTTATCTTGAACATTTGAACAAAACGATTGTCGGAATTTTGAACCTTTATTATGCTTTGTTTGTTTGATTTGAGGTTTAACGTCCAAGTCAACACTGTATAGGCCATGTTGGAGACGTTGCTTCCAATTTTGTGGGACTTTTACCCGACATTGAGATGAAATGACATCTCAAGCCCTGTCGCCCAATGAAACCAATAGGGTTTATAAGCATGGACGGTCAGAGTTGCACCCCTTTGCATGGGCAGGCTTAGATCCTCTAAGCTGTTTACTAGTACTTGTGTGTGATCGGTTTCAGTTCTTCGTGAAAGCATCATGCAGCCCATACATTTCTTCAAGCCCCGATGGGCGGGGGCCCGAATCTCTATTATGCACTGTTGCCTCCAATCGAATTTCTGCACAGTCCGACTTTCCTTCTTGGCTATCGGAACAGAACGATTTAAACAATTCTGAATAGCCACCCTTATGCCTCCCATCTAGTTTCAATGGAACAATAAACCAGAAAGAATTAAACGTAAGACGCTCATTCAAAAAATATTGTAAAGGTGGACTTAAAATGAT
Organism: Lucinisca nassula; assembly: GCA_963580285.1. Lineage (NCBI taxonomy): Eukaryota > Metazoa > Mollusca > Bivalvia > Lucinida > Lucinidae > Lucinisca > Lucinisca nassula. Next base: position 42,841,327 of record OY757016.1, read on the forward strand.
TGATATACAAAAATTTATGCAAGCACAGAAAGTGACCTGGATAAAAAGAATATTAGACCCTAACAATAAGACCATTCTAAATGAGATATATTTACACAGGCTTAGAAAGTTCGGCGGTGCTCTTTATTTTGAATGCAATGTTAATCAAAATGACATTTTAAATAATTTTAAGAAAAATGACTTTTTCACAGACATACTTTTAGCCTTGAAATTAGTTAACTATAAAGATGTTATACTTGATTACAGTAATGAAATAATATGGAATAATTCAAATATTAAAGCTGGAAACAGAACATTATATTATAAAAACTGGTCTCAGTTAGGTATTAAATATATAAAAGATATTTACAATTATACACAACGAAAACTACATACATTTGAAAAATTAGAAGAACTATACAAAATACCAAATCATGATTATCTTAAGTATATAAGTCTCGTTCGGAGTATACCAAATATTTGGAAGTCTCGACTTAAACAAGAAAATGGTCATGTTCCATTAAAGCCAACATTGTTAAATCTACTTGTCTGTGTTAAACAAACTAATAAATTTGTCTATAACGTCTTACTACAGCTTGATAGCATTGAAATGACCAAATCAGAACAAAAATGGAGCAACATCTTTTCAGATGAGGAATTGAACTGGAAAATCATATATATCACGCCTTTTGTCATTACATCTGATACAAAACTAAGAGAATTCCAATACAAATATCTGAAAAGAATAATCCCCTCAAATAACTTTTTGAATAAATGCAAGCTAATAAGTTCATCTCTGTGCGATTTCTGTAATATGGAAATCGAAACGCTCAATCATCTGTTTTGGGAGTGCAGGCATGTGCAGGTTTTTTGGACGCAGCTTAGAAATTTTCTCTTTGTTAATAGGATAGAATTAGATGTGACTTTAAGAACAATAACTTTCGGCATAAAAGAGCAATATACAGATAAATCCAATATTAAAAATTACATAATTTTAATTGCTAAATATTATATATTTCTAAATAAATACTATCGATCAATTCCAAATTTACAAACTTTTAAAATTCATATGAAAAAAAGATTGCAAATTGAAAAAGAAATAGCTCTTATGAAAGACAAACTTTTTGAATTTGAAAGACAATGGGGAAATGTTATGAACGTATTTGAACTAGTTTAAGGCAGCACCCTCCTCTCCTCCTCTCTCTCTCTCTCTCTCTCTCTCTCTCTCTCTCTCTCTCTGGTGCCCATCTAGTGTTCTCATCTCGTTATCTTATTACCTCTTTTTTTGTATTAATTTATTTATTTGTTTATATACCTATCTGTTACTTCTCTTTTTCCCTTATCAACTATATAATGTTGTTTCATGTTATGGAAAATGGTTCTTTTTCATCATATGTAGGTCAACTGCAGTTTTGTATATTTAGGATGATTTGTTATTCTTTAAAAATGTCGTAGTTTGTATGGTATGTTTATTTCATGTAACCTGTTACAATAAAAATTAATAACAAAAATAAAAGTTTCAATCTAACTTTTGTCTCGAGAGGATTGGTCGTTTAAAGAATTTCAAGATTACCCCCAGAAGCCTCCGTAGTGTAGTTCTTATGCTACTCGCCTTGTAAACCTGGGATCGCATGATCGATCCCGGACATCTCCAGACTTTCGGATGATTTTTTTAACCGAGGTCCCGTCTCCGTATGACCTTAGCTGTTGGTGGGACGTAAAACTAAAACATTCACTCTGAAGTTTACACCCCATGTGAACGGAACAGTTTATGTAATGCTGTATCTCCGTGTCGCTCATATGCAATGGTTTACCTCTTATCAAGTTTCAGATAAATTTAGCAATCGGTTCTGGTAGATATCGTCTATAAACTTTCAAAATGCCACCAGGCGACCATCGTGGACCATTTAAACAGAAGTTTTTGTTTTTCAATTTGATTATACAATTAGCACATATTCATTCGATTAAATTTCTGCTCAATCCGACTTTCGGTTAAGGAGGTGATGTCCATCACGAAAACACGCCTATATAGCTTTGACCACCTCGAACCCCAATTTTATACAGTAAAACTGGGGTTTGCAGGGGTATACATTATTTTTTTTATTTCTGCTCAACACATAGATTGTGGGTACTCGTTAGAACAGCCTCGACGAGGCGGTTCTAACGGGTACCCACAATCTATGTTTTGAGGGAGGCGGTTCTAAAGAGTATTTTTCATTTTTTTGGTGGCAAAATTTACTATGTATTTGTATAGGCGTGTCAAGACTTTCAAGATGGCGAACGTAGTTTGCAATTAAGTTTAATCTAAATCAAATTTTTGATTCGAAGCGAGATGCAGTTTGAAGAATTTCAAAATGGCCGCCATGGCGTCCATCTTAGATTTATTTATTTATCAGAAATTTCATGACACATACATATATACTATATGTACATATCAATAGGCCATTGGATTGCATCGTCGCATTACCCCATCTCTCTCTTGCAGCGTCGCATATTAACCCCCTCCCTCTCTCTCTCTCTCTCTCTCTCTCTCTCTCTCTCTCTCTCTCTCTCTCTCTCTCTCTCTCTCTCTCTCTCTTAATACATCCAACCTCTCACAGAATCATGAATACACACAGCTGTAAATTACCCTTAAAGAAGATTTTCACTGACTATCTCAACAAGTCTATTTGAATCTTAGACTTGCGAAATTATACTATGAGCAGGTGTATTCTTACTGTACTCGTACATAAATATGTATTTTGTATACAAATAGTACAACCACTGCAGTACCGTCATGGAGAGGATAAATTTAGGCCATGCCTACATCCAATCCAATGACATATTGATATGTACATATAGTATATGTTTATGTGTCATGAAATTTCTAATAAATAAATAAATAAGTCCATCTTAGATATTCGAAAGGAATGATTTTAGCCATTCTGAATTTCCATGTCGGCCTGATACCTCCCATCAAGTTTCAGCTCAACCCGGCTTTCAGTCCAGGAGATGTCGTTTAAAACAAATTCAAGAATGCGGCTAACTTCGGTATCAGAACGGGACAATTTTAATAATCAATATTACCATTGTCCCATAAGGTTTCTGCTAAATTGAACATTCCGTTCGGGAAATGTCGTTTGAAGAATTTCAAGATCTTCGATATCGCACCAAACGACATTCTGAATCCCATGTCTCCCCAGTAGCTCCCCCCAAGTTTCAGAAAAATCTGACTTTCGGTTCTGAAATGTCGCTGGTTGGACATCGGAATTAAACGATAGCAGCAATTCTGAATCACCATGTTGTTCCGATGCTTTCCATCAATGATGCCGAGATGCATCACATTAAGTCTACGCCCAATCAGACTTTCCGTTTAGGAGGAGATGTCCTTTGAAAAATTTCGTGACAGTTGCCATGTCGTCCTTATCGGACATCGGAACTTTTAACAATTTTAACAGTTTTGCAACTACATGACGCTGTAATGCGTCCTACAATTATAAGCTAAATCCGACATACGATTCTGGAAGAGATATTAAATTGTGAATTTAACGACAGACGATCTGTGGACGGACGACTGACGAACGATGGACAAGAGGCCACGGCATATGCTGGCCTTGAGCTAAGCTTAGCTACAGGCGAGCTTAAACATAATACGTCAAAATGTTTTTGTGACCACCTATATGAAACCAGCAACTTGTGTTAAGCAGGCCTGGATTAAGTTTCCGAAAAAGGCAAATGCATTAAAAGCTCGTCGACAGAATTATGCTTATATGATTTTGTTTTGGATAGCCAATGGTGTCTCTGATGGGAGCTGTCGGGCAATTGTATCGATTCCTGATCATTGCCTTATCTTCTATTTATAGTCGGAAGTGAACGTGACAAAATTACTTTATTCAAACTGACAGGGGTGATGTAGTAACAGCAATTATTCTTATTCACAAATGTCGTGGCAAAATTAGCTTATTCATCAAGGCAATGGTTTACCTCTTCTAAACCCTGTGTTTCCGAATGGATTTTCGTAGAAAAATCTATCGCCAAGCTTCAGTCTTCGAAACTGGTTTCCAATGATGCAGGCATTGGTTGGGCCAACAACACCCCCGGGGACAGGTTGCTCGGTGATGGAACCAGCAAATACGTCTATATCTTGTGGATCTCTGAAGTAAGCAAAATATGGCCACACTAATATGTTTAGGACTCCACTGGAAACACATTACGAAAGCACGCCTATACAAATGCATTGTAAACTTTACCGCCGAAAAAGCGAACATTTTAAGACGATAAATTGTGACATTGTTCTTAATTCTGCTCAAAATATAGATTGTGGATAAACGTTAGAACCGCCTCATCGGGGCGGTTCTAACGAGTACCAACAATTTTATTTTAGAGCAGAAATAAGAAAAATAATGTATATCCCTGTAAACCCCAGTTTTACTATATAAAATGGGGTTCAATGGGTTCAAAATAATATAGGTTTGTTTTCGTGATGATGAAAATTTGTTCTGGACAGGAGTAGCTATAACCCCTAAACTGTTTGTTACAACGCAAGACACAATGTAGCATAGTAAAAATTTATAGGGATACCTTCTTGATCATTTCTCAATACATGGTTTCTAATAAGTCTCACAAAAAAAATAAACCAGAATACTTCAGCGTAACAGCGTCAAGAATAGCAAGAATATACACCACAACCTCTTAATAAAACTATTAATGGGATTCAAAGCAGAAACAGCGTTAGTTAAACAACCGTGTTATATCCAAACAAAAATGTATAGATTATATAGAAAAAATGACCATTTATGGTCATTTTTCTATATAATCTATACATTTTTGGGATCCATCTTCAAACCGTGTTATATCCAAAACCGTGTTATAATGAACCGTGTTATAACGAGGTTGTGGTGTATAAACAGCCGTCAACTTGATATTGTACAAACGTTTTTGTGTGATTTAGCACTATGAAAACACACCTGTACCAATACAATGTAATTTTTTACCGCTGGAAAAACGAAAATTTTAAGATGTAAAGTTGCATTACTTATCAAATTTCTGCTCAAATATAAATTATGGGTACGCGTCTGAAACGCCTCACCGAGGCAGTTTTAACGAGGACCCACATATTTATACTAGAGCAGAAATAAGGAAAATAAGGTTCACCCCTGTTTACACCAGTTTTCCTTTATTTAAATGATTTTTGTATTCTCGGAGATGTTGCACTGATGCGTTAGGAGGCTTTCATGCGGACTGAACAAATTATTTGTCTAAAACGCGACCGAAGTAAGGGTGAAGGTTGTAGCTGCGTTAAATCGATTAAAGCCCTTTCCCCACCCCCTGCCCCAGTGGAATTCGTTTCACTTACCGTTCCAACGCGGTTCTTCTGTCGTGGTTTATTTTTGTTATGGATTGTCATTGAGTATGTGTTTCGCTTATATTATTTTGTTTTGAATAGCCAGTTGGCCATTTTATGGGAAAGTAACTGTCCTTTTGGTTTTCCGCTAATGAGGTTTCCATTAGGGTCTAGTTATTTCCTGTTTGTGTTTCTTTCCCTTTGGTATCGCTGATGGGAGCTTTGGGTTAATTGTATCGATTCCTGATCATTGACTTCACTTCTATATTTTATCATTACGCAAACACGCCTATACAAATACATTGCCACCTTTATCACCGAAAAAATGAAAATTTTAAGATGAAAAATTGTGATATTTTTCTTATTTCTGCTCAATATATAGATTGTGATATTTATCTTATTTCTGCTCAAAATATAGATTGATGGCACTCGTTAGAACCGCCTCATCGAGGCGGTTCTAACGAGTGCCCACAATCGATATTTTAGAGCAGAAATAAGAAAAATAAGGTTTACCCCCTGAAACCCCAGTTTTACTATATTAAAGTGAGGTTTAAGGGGATCAGAATTATATAGGCGTGTTTTCGAGATGTGATTGATTTACTGTTTTGGGTCAATGTGGGTCATTTTTTGTCGACTCCCAGAGAAAGGGAGAAAAGAGATAGAAGAGATAGGGAAGATGAAAGTGAGGGAAAGAGGAGAAATAAGAAAATGAATGGAAGAGTAGAAACAGAAGAAATAACAGAACTCCCCCTCTACACTTACTTCCTGAAAGGACAACAGGCCTGTAAGCCAATATCCGTTGGATGCCCCAGTGACACAAGATATATGCCATCTTTACCACACCCAACCACCCCAGTAAAATTGGGTTCCTGAGGGTCAAAATTAATTAGGCGTGTTCTTGTGATAAACATAGCTGGCACGAAATAATACCCTTGGGATATATATTTTTATCAGTAATATTTTTTGTTTGTTTTCAAGATGATGTCTTCAACTTTATTTGCAAGTACTCATGTTGTGTATAACGTGTTGTGTATAACGTGTTGTGTATGGACGAGCCCCCAATTTCTGTTACGAGCCAGGCGTAGCAGAAAGAAAAAGCAAACAAGCCTTTTGGAAAATTTTAACAAAATTTATTTACAAGTTAACTTTAACCTGTAGAAGTAAGAAAATTAAATGTACTTAGCTCTGTTATGAAATATCCTGAATGAATCTATTTTCCTTGATCCCACAGAATTCACAGTCCAAAATGAATAGTAATATCCTTTAACAATCCAACACAGAATTTAGAAATAACTTTCCTTATAAGCCCAAACATCAAACTCCAAAGTCTGACTCAATGAGAAAAATCAAGCTCTTTTATAGACCCTAAGATTTCTCTAGAACATTCCAGAGGGCTGTGGAATAAGATGAGGTAATTTTCTAAAAATAATGCAACCCAGAACTTTCTGGAAGGTTCTGAAGTACTTTTCCTTGTAAACATGTTGTTTACAAAAAAGAAATTAATCTGTGACTCAGTTTTCTAGAATCTTCTATAAAAAGATTAACAAGATATTTATAGCACTATTAGGTCACAGTGGGGTGAAAGTGGGAATCAGAAAAATAAATTCTTATGCATAACACTCCCCCTCTTCGAGGAAAAGAAAGATTTATATAATAAAGCTTTCTTTTGCTTTAAGAATAATACAATATTGAGCATAGCATATAAAATTACATGTATCTACAATCCACTTTAGTAGGAAAGCAAAACACAACTCCTGACACTGCTCAAGCTCTTGAAAGGGCATCAGGGATAATGTTATCTTTCCCTCTGATATGTCTTATGTCTAAATTATACTCTTGTAGCATAAGACTCCACCTGAGCAACCGCTGATTTTTGTTTTTCATTTTATGTATGAAAGTCAGTGGATTGTGATCACTGAAAACAACAATCGGTGCAGTAGTAGGGGTAAGATAAACTTCAAAATGTTGCAGAGCAAGAATCAGAGACAAGCACTCTTTCTCTATGGTAGAGTAATTTCTCTGATGCTTATTAAACTTTTTGGAAAAGTAGCAAACTGGATGATCCACACCATTTTCATCTTCCTGCAACAAAACACTACCTGCACCTACGTCACTAGCATCTACAGCTAGCTTAAACTCCTTTTCAAAGTTTGGTGCTAAGAGAACTGGTTCACTCTTGAGTATGGCTTTAAGTTTATCAAAAGCATTTTGGCATATTGCATTCCAATGGAATTTTGTTCTTTTGCTGAGCAAATTTGTCAAAGGCTCAGCAATGACAGAGAAATTATTACCGAACTTTCTGTAATAACCAGCCATACCAAGAAATCGCATCAGCTGTCTTTTGCACGTGGGTACGGGAAAATTTGAGATAGCCTCAACTTTAGCATCAATGGGTTTCACATGACCTTGACCTACAACATGACCTAGAAATATCAAACTTGCATGGCAGAATTCACTTTTAGCAAGATTGATTGTCAATTTGGCATTACTCAGTCTATCAAAGAATGCTCGAATAGTCCCAAGATGTTGATTCCACTGGTCGTTGTATATGATAGCATCATCGATATAAGCACTGCAGCCTTCCAGCCCCGCAATTACCATGTTTATTAAGCGCTGAAATGTTGCTGGAGAGTTTTTCGTTCCAAATGGCATGACTTTATAGATAAATAATCCGTCTGGTGTTGTGAATGCCAAAACCTCCTTTGCACTATCTGTAAGTGGAATTTGCCAAAATCCTTTCAGAAGGTCGAATTTCGTTATGTATTTGGCATTCCCGATGTTATCAATGCAGTCATCCATTCTTGGAATAGGAAAGCTATCTGTTTTACTTAAGGAATTAACTTTCCTAAAATCTGTACACATACGATATGTCCCATCAGGTTTTGGTACTAGAATACAAGGAGAACTCCATTCACTTTGGCTTGGTTCAATAAAGTCATTGTCTAATAGATACTGAACTTCGTCTTTAAGATATTTTTGTTTCACAGGATTCATCCTGTATGGGTGTTGTTTTACAGGTTTAGAACCATTTATGTCCACATCGTGAAATATTTTGTCTGTCCGTGTTGGAATGTCAGGAAATAAGTGTTCATATTCAAAAATCAGCTGTTTCAGTTCATTCCGCTGATTTGGCTCTAGATGTGACAGTTTCTGGTCAAGATTCCGTAGAATGTCAGAATTCTGAAGTTTTGATGATGTGGGATCCGACTTCACTGAATTAATATCCTCACAGTCATTGTCACATGAATTAAGTAGAACAGAGCTAACTAGATTGACTGATGTTAAAGATGCATTGTCCCTATCTATGTATTCCTTAAGCATGTTAATATGACATAGCTGCTTTAGCTTGCGCCTCCCAGGAGTGTTTATTATGTAATTTACGTCACTGATCTTTTTGTCTACAGTGTATGGACCATAATACCTGGCCTGTAACGATTTTCCTGGAATAGGCAAAAGAGCTAGTACCTTATCACCTGGTTTAAAATTCCTTTCTTTTGTCCCTATGTCATATAGCTGTTTCATTTTCCTTTGGGCTGACTGAAGATTGGTCCGAGCAGCCTCACAAGCTTTTGAAAGTCTAGTTTTGAAATTAGACATATACTGAAGTAAATTCAGGGAGGTGTCATCATTGGAGAGAAATTTCTCTTTGAGAAGTTTCAAAGGACCACGAACAGTATGGCCAAATACTAATTCAAATGAACTGAAGCCAAGAGATTCTTGCACAGATTCTCTAACAGCAAATAAAAGGAGATGGATGCCTTCATCCCAATCCTTCTCTGTGTCAAAGCAATATGATCTTATCATGTTTTTCAATGTTTGATGGAATCTTTCAAGGGCGCCTTGACTTTCAGGATGATAGGCCGATGACTTATACTGTACAATGCCAAGTTCATGCATTACTTGTTGAAAAATTCCAGACATGAAATTTGAACCTTGGTCTGATTGAATAGATTTAGGAAGACCAACAAAGGGGAAAACTTCACTAAGGCCTTGACGATTGTCTTAGTTTTGATATTTCTTAGGGGAATGGCTTCAGGAAAACGTGTGGAAGCACACATAATAGTTAAAAGATATTCACAGCCAGACTTAGTTCTGGGCAAGGGACCTACACAGTCAATAATAATTCGACTGAAAGGTTCATCAAAAGCAGGTATAGGCTGCAAATGAGCCTTAGGTATAGTCTGATTGGGTTTTCCTACCATTTGGCATGTATGACAGGACCTACAATGCTGAGAAACATCTGATTTTAACCCAGGCCAGTAAAAATGATTAAGAATCTTGTGATAGGTTTTATTTACACCTAAATGTCCTGACATGGGAGTTTCATGTGCCAAGTTTAATATTTCGGGACGGTAAGCCCGTGGAACCACTATCTGGTGGTTGACAGTCCACTCGTCTTCTGCTGAGACGTCTGGTGGACGCCATTTTCTCATAAGAATGTCATTTTGACATAATAACAAACTGGGACCTGAGATACTTCCTGCTCATCTAAGGCCCTTTCAAACAAAGGCCAAATTTCAGGATCCTTGTGCTGTTCTATAGCTAGTTGAGACCCGGACATTTTGTCATGGCCTAGATTAAAAGATAAGTTATTCTCATGAAAATCTGTCTGCTTATCAGGCAGGCTTGAAGACAGAGACCTTGTTATCTCGTCATTAAAAGACTGACCCAAAAAGGTATCAGTAAAATCAAAATCATGTTTCGCATCAGTTTGCTTGGCCTTACGTGCCATAGCCCTTGTGACTGCACAGGACGGATAAAGATCAGGAATTTCCTGCTCAATGGGATCAGGCGGTTGGTCTATGCAAGGATTAGTAGTCAAAAGTGGGTTTACCACAACCTTATCTCCAGCTAAGTCATTGCCTAGCAACAAATGAACACCTTTAAAAGGTAAAGAAGGTCTAATACCAACAGCCACTGAACCGGATACCAAGTCTGATGACAAATAAACGTTATGAAGCGGAACATTAACAAATCCACATTCCACACCCTGAATAAGGACACTTTGGCCCAAAGAAGTCTTCTCAGAAAAAGGCAGAGTATCTGCAAGAATAAGATATTGAGAAGCTCCGGTATCTCGTAAGATTTTGATAGGGGTAGGATGGGCATAACTGTCACCATTTAGTGACACAAAACCATCTGATAAGAATGGTTCATAAATCTCCATAACCGAATCAGTCTCAGATAATTTGATATCAGAAAGAGTTTCCTCCCTTACACAAGACTGTGGTTTTGGCCTTATAGAAGTCAAGCCTGTATGCTTAAGTTCCTCTTGTCTTTCTCTTTCTTTCCTTCGCTTTAATTTTAAACACTCAGAGATCAAATGACCTGTATTTTTACAATAATAACAAACTACTTGAGATTGAGATAAGGGATTCTGGTCTTTGTTTACACCAGAAGGTTTGGAAAAATTCTGGCTTCTGTTTTCACCAGAAGGTTTGGAAGGATTCTGGCTTTTGTTTTCACCAGAAAGTTTGGGCATAGTACTAGATGTATGGCTATAACTACCAGAAGGATTGCTGGGATAGAATCTTGGACCGGTCTGTGGATTATAAGGATTTCGAGGATAAGGCCTGTTCACAAATGAGACTTTATGAGTCAAAGCATAATCATCTGCCAAACGAGAAGCTTCCTCCAAAGTTTCAACCTGTCTCTCATCGAGAAAAGACTTAATGTCTGAATTTATGCACCGTTTGAACTCTTCAACAAGGACAAGCTGTCTAAGTTTGTCATGATCAGAGCCTACTTTTTTAGAAGAACACCACCTATCAAATAACTGTTCTTTGGTTCGAGCAAATTCTACATGGGTCTGGGAAATTTCTTTTTTACAGTTCCTAAATTTCTGCCTGTAAGCCTCAGGGACCAACTCATATGCCTTAAGAATAAGCTTTTTAACCAGATCATAATCTGAGCTTTGCTCGACAGTTAGCTGGGTGTAAATGTCTCGAGCCTTTCCGACAACAACGCTTTGCAAAAGTAAGGTCCAATGCTCTTTTGGCCATTTTAAATTTTCTGCAACTTTTTCAAAATGCAAAAAGTACTTATCTACCTCTTTTTCCTGAAATGGCGGAACTAATCTGATGTGCTTTGTGGCATCAAAGTAACTGCCAGAGTCAAAAACAGGGGTATGTTTAACCCTATCTTGACCCTGGAGTTCCATTTCCTTCAGCCTTAATTGAAATTGCCTTTCCCTTTCTTTTTCTTCAATACTATATCTCATTTTTTCCTTTTCCAACTCAAGCCGTTCTTCTTTTTCTATTTTTTCTTTCTGAAGGCGTTCCTCCATTTCTCTTTTTTCCCTTTCCATTTCTAATTTTTCCATCTGCATTTGTCTCTGCATTTCTCTTTCTTTTTCCTTCTCTCTTTCTTCCATTTCCCTTTGCTTTTCTTCCTGTTCTAATTTTTCTTTTCGAATTCGTTCTACCATTTCTAATCTTAACTTCTCTAATTCAATTTGCCTTCCTATTTCAATTTGTCTCATTTGTAATTCAGTATGGGAGACCATAATGAGAGACAAAGCAGATGGATCGAAAAGTTCTTCATCAACAAAAAACTGTACCAAAATATTCTTTATTTCATGTTTTTTCATGCTTGTTTTAACAGCAGTGACCCCATAATGGGAAGCAATATCTAGCAAATCTGTCCTTTTGGCCAGATTAAACAACTCCTGAGTAGGCTGAGCCAAAAAGCTTCTCAAATCAAACGACATGTCTGCTTTTTGTTTGTTTTATAAAGTATTTATGGAAATACAGATTGAGGTTAATTCGACAAAGTTTTTTTTTGTTTTGTTTTTTTTTTGAAATGACAAGCCCAACAAGAATTTCACATGAAATGACAAGTACTATTTCACCTGAAATGACAATTCACATGAAATGACAATCCCCTATATGCCTACAGGGAAATACCAATCTTGTGAAGCAACGGTCAAGTCTATCTGATAAGAAATGACAATTACCTGCCGTCACATGAAATGTCGGTTTTAAAAATGCTCAAATGGTTTTATCCCGGACGAGCCCCCAATTTCTGTTACGAGCCAGGCGTAGCAGAAAGAAAAAGCAAACAAGCCTTTTGGAAAATTTTAACAAAATTTATTTACAAGTTAACTTTAACCTGTAGAAGTAAGAAAATTAAATGTACTTAGCTCTGTTATGAAATATCCTGAATGAATCTATTTTCCTTGATCCCACAGAATTCACAGTCCAAAATGAATAGTAATATCCTTTAACAATCCAACACAGAATTTAGAAATAACTTTCCTTATAAGCCCAAACATCAAACTCCAAAGTCTGACTCAATGAGAAAAATCAAGCTCTTTTATAGACCCTAAGATTTCTCTAGAACATTCCAGAGGGCTGTGGAATAAGATGAGGTAATTTTCTAAAAATAATGCAACCCAGAACTTTCTGGAAGGTTCTGAAGTACTTTTCCTTGTAAACATGTTGTTTACAAAAAAGAAATTAATCTGTGACTCAGTTTTCTAGAATCTTCTATAAAAAGATTAACAAGATATTTATAGCACTATTAGGTCACAGTGGGGTGAAAGTGGGAATCAGAAAAATAAATTCTTATGCATAACAAACGTTCTTTATGGTTTAATGTTTAATGTTTAATTTGATGTTTAACGTCCCCGTCAACACTGTAAAGGTCATTTTGGAGACGTTGCTTCCAATTTTTTGGGACTTTTACCCGACATTGAGATGAAATGACATCTCAAGCCCTGTCGCCAAATGAAACCAGTAGGGTTTATTAGCATAGACGGCCCGCCTCGCACCGCGGTTCCTGGGCAGGCTTAGATCCTCTAAGCGGTTTACCATTACTAGTGTGTGGGCCGGATTCAGCTCTGCGTGGAAGCATCATGCGGCCCATATATATCTTCAAGCCCCTCTGGGCGAGGGTATCTTTATGGTTTTCAAGAAAGCAGACAGTACGGGTGAGAAGCTGGCCAACCTGCTTGAACAGCGGCCTTTGAAGGTTGCTTCTACGACAAAATGCCACTTAGTCACTTTAAAGCAGGCACAACACATTGAACAACAATTCAATTTTCACCTACAGATACATAGACGGTATATAGTCTCTGACAAAGCACAAAAATTGCAGAGTATTTAGAATGACGGAATCAAAGGAGACTATAAAAATCTTATATGGATGTGAATGGGATGGGAAAATCCCTCACGAGGGTCACTAGCAGGCATCACGAGGCTAGCCGGATTTTTCCATCCACCCCTCACACCCATGTAGGATTTTGTCTTGCAATCATTCCATTTCTGAGCGTGGGCTTTTATTACTGCAATCATTTCAGTTGCCGGTACAGCGTGAAATCATTGATACCGTGAGATTCTTCAGTCGCACCGGGAGTGGCTGAAATCCCTCACAGAGGGATATGAAAGAATTCAGCCGTGAGAAGTGAATTGCGATAACTCTATAAAATACTAGGGTATCGAAACTCTCTTAGTACATAGTAAATGATAAATTATGCTGGCACATTAATCAAACTTTAATTGTACGCTGGAGAAGCCTACCTAAGGAAATTTGAAGCTGTGTTACTAGTGATTTTATCATAGGAAGATAAGTTGAAAGTGTCGTCAGCGAATGTTTTTCTTACTAAGCATTATCCACTGTTGTCAAAAGGTAACGACGCTTCGGTAATGATAGTCATAACGGTATACTCTGTCTTGCCAACCATTAATTGGTATGATAATGATAACGGTGCAACCTGATAAACCTACTTGTGGTGGTATACTGGTGGTATACTCTTTCACGTCACTGTCTGCTTATCCTCCGACAACAGTATCATCATCATTTATTAATTTATTCACCATACCCTGATTGGCGGGGGCCCAAGGACAAACAGATACTAGAGAATTTAGAAGAATATTATCTTGATTAAAGACTAATCTGTCAAGCTGAACTCATATTGGTGTCCGACTTGACCAAAGGTAAACTGCAACGCCCGAGATCAGTCAGGGCGACTGACCTCAGGGTCGAGATGATTCGTATCCATAGTGGTGTTGATTATCAAATTACGAAAAGAAAGTACATAAAACAACAACAACAAAAAAATAAACTGTAAGGATATTTCTAACTTCTAACATTTAATTCCTTACTTTTAACTACCTACCACCTTACTTACCTATCTAACTGATGCCTACCTATCTACCTACCTACCTACCTACAAAAACATACATTACTACGATACTACCTACATACTCACCTACCTACGACCGTCCTATACACCTACCTACCCCACCACCATCCCGAAACTACCTACCTACCTACCTGCATAACAAACTTCCTACCTACCAAAACACACATACCTACGATTCTACCTACTTAACTACCTACCTACGACCTATCTCCCTCGCTACCTAACTACCTCATCATGATCCCGCACCTACCTACCTACTTAACTGCATTCCTACCTAACTGCATACCTATCTACCAAGCTACCAACTTTCCTCGCCACCAACCGAAACATGTCATTCCTACCTACCTACTTACCTACATGCATACCTACCGATCTACCTGCCTATCTACCTAACTACCTATAAAGTCGAAGGTAGAAGCTAGAAGTACGAAGTTCGTAGAAACAAGAAGGAAGAACATGTATGTCTGTCCGCCTGTACCTACCTACCTATATACCTACATACCTACCTACCTACCTACCCTCCCAGCTGCGCACCCACCAGACCATTCAACTACCTAATTACCCCCCTCCTTAACTACCTACATACCTACTTAGCTACATTCCTACCTACATACTTACCGATACACCTATCTACCAACCTATCGATACGTACGTACATAACTACTTATCTACATACCTACCTACCTTCCTACCTACCTACCTACCTACCTACCTACCGACTAAACAATACATAGCTACGATCCTACCTTACTATGATTCTACGTACTAACTTATCTACCTACGACCGTGCTAATAACCTACCTACCTACATACATACCTACCTACCAACCTACCCATCTCATCACAATCCAAAACTTAGTACCTACCTACCTATCTACAAACCTAACTACCTACCTACGAAAACATACATACCTATGATCCTACCTACTTACCTGCCGACCTACGACCTCCCTCCCTCCAAATCTACCTACCTATTCACCTACCTTCATACAACGTCGAAGGCAGAAGTTAGAAGTAAGAATTTCGAATGCAGAAATAAGAAGTAAGAAAATGTATGTCTGCCCGTCCGTCCGTCCGTCCGTACCTACCTATCTACCTACCCATCCAGCCAAGAACCCACCAGACCATTTTCGTTACCTACGTTCCAACCTACCTACCTACCTCCCTACGTACGTTCGTAGGTACCTACCTCCCTACCTAACTACCATGTGGTCCATCTATTTCTTCAAGCCCTGGCGGGGCTTGAAGAAATAGATGGGCTGCATGGTGCTTCCAAGCAGAGCTAAAACAGACTGCATACGAGTGCTGGTAAACCGCTTTGAGGATCTAAGCCTGCCCATGCAAAGCGGTGCGAGTCGAACCGTCCGTTTTTATAAACCCTATTGGTTTCATTGGGCGACAGGGCTTGAGACGCCATTGCATCTCAATGTCGAGTTAAAGTTCCACAATATTGGAAGCAACGTCTCCAAAATTACCCTTACAGTGTTGACGGGTACCGTTAAATGTCAAATCAAATAAACAAAACCAATCAACCTACCTAACTTCCTACCTACCTAAAACGTCGAAGGAAGAAGTTCGAAGTAAAAAGAAAAATAGAAGAGAAGGTAATGATTAAGAATCAATACAATTAACCCACAGCTCCAATCATAGACGCCAAAGGGAAAGAAGCACAAACATGAGACTACTAGACCCTAATAGTAACATCAATAGCGGAAAGCCAAACGGACAGTTACTTTCCCACAAAATGGCCAATTGGCTATCCAAAACAAAGTAATATAAGCGATACACACACTCAAAGACAAACCATAACAAAAATAAACCGCGACAAAAGAAACGCCTAGGAATGGTCAGTGAAACGAATTCCACTTCCGACGCGATTTAGACAAATACTTTGTTCAGTCCGCATGAAGGCCTCCTAACTCATCACTGCAACGTCTTCGTGAACACAAACATCAAACAACCAGAAAGCTGAAACAACGGTGAGGACTCGACAGCATGAAACCACTGAAATGCTGGAGCAAAAGAAGACCAACAGCTAGACTCCAATGGGCCCGACCAGAGATAGAGCATCAGGCACCAACCAACATTACATATGATTAGAAACACTAATTCTCAGTAAGCCTTTACGCTGGAACCGACATAGAAGCTAATGCCTGACCCCCCCCCCCCCCAACCACCCCCGGTGTGCAATTAAAGAGGGAAGCGAAGTTGCCAGCCTTCCATGCTTGCAGTCTGTCGTATAACATTTATGTTGTACCTTATCTTGTTATATCAAAGAATGATTTTACGAAATTAAAGTCCCATATAACTTGCTGGAAATCATTAGCGTTTGTTTTACTCAGTCCATTCAAGTGCAAACCTCGAATTATTTTCAGCGCCAGTAGGCTCTGGAATTTAGCGATTATCATTATGAAAACACGCCTATACAAATACATTGTAAACTTAAACGCCGAAAAAACTAAAATTTTAAGATAAAAAATGTTATATTTATCTTATTTCTGTTCAAAATATAGATTGTGGGTAATCGTTAGAACCGCTTTGTCGAGGCGGTTCTAACGAGTACACACAATCTATATTTTTGAGCAGAAATAAGAAAAATAATGTATACCCCTGTAAACCCCAGTTTTACTATATAAAAGTGGGGTTGAAGGGGGTCAGAATTATATAGGCGTATTTTCGTGATGTAGTAGGGATGTAAGGATGTTCATTAGTGTTAAATGGAGACCTTCTGGCAAGCAAAACATATTTGTCAACTAACTTGGATGAAAAATATTTAGCAAAACTATAATTGTTATGACTTATAATGTACGTATATGCATTCACCATCTTAGCCACATCATTGCTATTGACTTATCGAATTTTTATCACTGGCCATTCCAAGGCGGTTCTTCTGTCGAGGTTTATTTTTGTAATGGTTTGTCTTTGGGTGGGTCTATCGCTTATTCATTTTTGTTTTAGATAGCCAATTGGCAATTTTGTGGGAAAGTAACTGTCCTTTTGGCTTTTGATGTTTCCATTAGGGTCTAGTTATTTAATGTTTGCGAGTTTTTTTCATTGGTGTCTCTGATGGGAGGTATGTGTTAATTGTATCGATTCCTGATCATTGCCTTCACTTCTATTTTTATGCATACATTCTAAAGATAAGCTCTATTAGGCACGTCTGTCTGGTGATCAGGCTGACGAGGGTTCGACACTTGCCAGGGTCAGCAACATTCTTTTGTGGAGATTGATCATGAAATCTTTTCTACGGTCTTTTTCTCCCTTTCGCTGATTCAATAAGGGCAGATGTCAAATTCTGGCGAAAGAATGAGCACTGTACTGGTTAACCGCTTACGTTTAGTTTAAGCATAACCGTCTGAAAAATGACCTAAATAGCGTTCGATGAGCCGTTAAACTCAAATACAAACAAACAAACTGTATTACTTTCACTAGTACATTCCTTTTTCATTTACCTGTATGCATTCTGAAGCCGCAAAAGGTCATTGTCACTGTGATCTTGATGCCTTGCATCAAACCATGTTAAGTAAGGACGACGTCCGCACAACTCTCTGTAAGCGTTATACGACGGAAGTCCGTGATCTCGACCCCGTTGAATATTGAGTGCAGGCAAATCTAGGCCAGAAAAGGGATTAGTTGGATCCAAGTCTTTGAAAAGATTGTCCAGAACACTTGGTTCTATTCGACTGAAAAATTTAAATATCATGTAACATATAACGCTCCTGTTATGTAGTCGATAACGTCAAGTCATAAAATTATATAGAGGATCTTACATGAGTGTTCATGTATTATTGAATTTATTAAACGAGTTGAGGAAAAGGAATAAAATGGGAAGTTCTGCCGAGCATTTTATCCCATTTCCTCAAGGTGTTAAATAAATTCAATAATACATGAGCCAAATGCAAGATTTTATTTATCATATGATATTTAAAACGCATTTTGTTCACGATTGATTTAAAAAAAACAAGTCAATATTCCGCCATTAGTAAACGCGACGTCGTTAAGGACGTCGTACATGTAACGTTTCGTGGCGTTTCTAATTAATTTGCATGTTAAATCCACTCGTTGATTACCGATGTTTATTACATGGCGTAATTCGTTCTCAGACGCGACGTCATATGATAAATGACCATAGGTGTAATAATATAGGTACCACCCATGGTTTTTCAAACATTGACATTTGCCGGGTCTCGAGGAAGCTGTTTAAACACGAGACCGACTAGACGGTGTTCAAATATCATCCGAGGGACCCTGCAATCTCTTTTGTTATTGCAATGAAATATTATGGATGATCATTGCTCTTGGATAACTTACGATTCCGACGACAAAGTGTGACAAAAACGTTCCCAGATGTCACATAAACACTTCAATGCGCCCGTAAATCCAACATGGCGGCTAGTTCAGACGTCGCTAACAATGGCATCAGTTTCGAAAAAACGTTCTGGCGGTATCATAATGTTCTAAACTGCTAGGTTCAGGGCGAGAATATAGGGATCAACCATGTTTTTTCATATATTAACATTTGCCGGGTCCCGAAGAAGCTGTTTGAATATTATGCCGAATGTTAAAATATCTTCGGAGGGATCCGGCAAATGTTAATGCAATGAAATAACCATGGATGATCGTTGTTCTTGCATAACTTACGAATCCGACCGCAAATTTTGACGAAAAGGCCCCAAAGCTTCATATAAATTCTTCAAATGCGACAGGCAAACCAAAATGGCGGCCAGTTCATAATGTTGTTTACAATAACGTTGTCATGCAGTGACCCTCTGACGTCATCATAGAACCCTAAAACGCTACGTTCAGGGCGATAACGTTACGTCGCCCAACGTAACGTAAACAAAGCATGGCCCGTCGTTTGATATAAAAAAACTCAAGATCCATGTTCAAACAGCACGGGAATTTCATGATTTGAACATGTTTTTTTTAATGTTTGAGCACGGCTTTCGGTTCATTTGACAATGGTTTCAAACAGTCATGCACATAGGTATTTATGCAAGAATGTTACGTCGTTCAACGTAACGTAAATATGCCAAGACCAATCTTGTGCTAAGTTCAAAGCACATGTTCAAACAGCATGTGAATATCGATCGTGATTTGAAAATGTTTTAATTTTTGTTTAGAAACGACTTCCGCCGATTCAGGCATAGCTTTAAACAGCTGTTTTCATATGAGTTTATGCAAGAACAAACGGTTATTGTCCCGCTACTTCAGTGCTGTTTTGTTTGTGCCGTCTGGTGGCTGTAAATGGTCTCCCCGTACATGCATTTAACGCTCTTATTTTTCCAATCCTCAGGGATTGCGTTTACAATTGCTTTTCATCGCTCCTTAATTTGACATCCTTTAGATGCATGTACCTGTTGAAGGTTTTGGGACTGTGTGGCGGCGGTAAAACGTCTCCCTGCCCTACATCATAGTGTAAATTATATTTTCTTGTCCTTTGGGATCATTGATTCCATTGTGGAATTTTGAAAATATCTGAGGGTCACTAATGAGGCATAATTGGCCGAAACTAGCTAGTCTGGCCCAGAAAACATATACACTCCATATTTTTCAGTTCTGTGGTGTTTTCCTTGCTTCCAAAGGATAACCCTTTTATAGAACATATTGAATTGGACGGATGTTCGTACCTCGATGTATAACAATTGCTTAAATGTTTGTTATCTATGGTTTTTTATAGGTATAGCTGTTCTGTGGGCTTTTGTTATACTCGCCTTATATTTAAAGGGTTTACCATTCTTCCGTTTCCTGTTAAACTTAATGACCGGTATAAATATCGCTTTATTTTTGACGGTATCGCCCATTTAAACAAACATGATTATCACAAATAAATTGAAACTTACAATATCTCCCCTTAGATTATATTCTGCTTCTTCTGTACGGATCCCCCATTATATGAATAATTTAAGAGCTATGTTGCCGTCGGTATTGGTGAGGCCCATGCATTTGTTTTCTGCAACTTCCGTTAATTTAAGTGGAGAAGGCAGTTCTAATTTATTTAAAAATAATCTGAGAGTTAGATTATCTCCTATCAAATCGCCCATTCTTCGGAAATATACCAATCCATTCAAAAGAAGTTGAATGTATCCTAGTATTTCTAAGTGTAATGCTAAGAGGTGCAGGTGCTGTTCACATTATACACTGTGTCTACCGGTTCTTCGACTGTAAACGGTAGACGTTTTTCTGTAGTTAACAAGTCCGATTTGACATGTAAGTCTACGGATTTGATATAATATGTGATAACCTGACGTACTGCAAATTGTAAAATGCAGTAAGTGAAAGTTTCAGTTTTACGTCCCACCAACAGCTAAGGTCATACGGAGACGGGACCTTGGTTTTTTAGACTCATCCGAAAGTCTGGAGAAGCCCGGGATCGATCCTGCGATCCTGGTTTACAAGGCGAGTAGCGTAACCACTACACCACGGAGGCTTGTGTAAAATGCAGTACGTCGGGCAAACTAATCGCATGTTAAAAACACGACTTAACGAACACTTTCGTAGAATGAGTAAGCCTAAAAACTGACACTTTCTTGTACCGAAATTTTAAACATACAGGTCATTCTATAAAAGATATTTCTATACTGCCAGACGAAAAAAGTTTACTATGATGTAAATTTTAGAGCTAGGGTTAAAATTAGTAAACGGTAAGAAACTGAATTAAAATGGATTAAATTATTACATACAACTTTTCCATTTGGCTTTAATGACAATATTTTTTATGAGGGTAATAACTGTACATCTAAAATGCCCAATTTTGATATTGTCTCGCTTCTGGACTGTCCAAAGGGTAAAACTAGAGTGCACGGCACCAGAAAACTGGCAATTATAAACGTATATTACGTGCTTTTAAAAGAAACGATACCAGGCTGAAGTGACTGTCCATGATATTATTGAATTATGGACGCCACTCAATGCTTGCTTTTTTTAAGTTTATTACCCATTTCTGTTTTACGGATTCTGGACACCGAGTCCAATAAATTCTACGATAGTTCTAATCAGTTATACGATGCTGCTCGTTTAACTAGACGTTATACCCAGCATGCTCTTCGTCCTTTCATCGATTCTGAAATTAATCACAAACGTTATTACATCAAAATATTCTTCATTAATAAGGGTTTGGATTTGACAGATTTACCTAGTATCTTCCGGGACAGTCCGGCGATTTCATCCATTCCTGCTTATTTACAAAATACTGAAACACCCATAATTTCCTATAAATACAAAACCTATTAGATCTGTAATTTTTAATTTCAATAAGCTTGTTTCTGATCTTGATATTGACACTAACACTCCTGATTTTAAAAATTCAGTGCATTGCTATCCTGCTGCTGGTCATATTATTACTGGTAATTTAAAAAATATTCCTGATTCTAGGATACCTAATATAATTTCTAAAGGACCGAAATATTGATTTCATTCTAAAATTGATTTCTATAAGTGTAGAGATGAAATCGCTGCTGCCTTGAATGAATTTGGTAATAGATAGTGTAAACGAGAGTATGTTGAGCATAAAGCTGAATCGAAACTTAGCTTTCTGAAACTAGTGAACAAACGCATTTCTTTTTATTCACAAAATATGAACTTATCACCTCCTAAACCTACGACGTCTTTACGTCACCTTAAACTAGGTATTCAAGAATTTCATAGGAAGTTTGTTTTGGCTCCAGCAGATAAGACTGCTAACAATGTGGTCGTTGTTTGAGGGCTTCACTATGTTAACACTCTTCAGCAAGAACTTGAAGGTACTAAGGTCTATGAACTGCAGCCTTTAGCTGTAGTGAGGGCTTTAGTTGAAGACCACATTAATATTTTGTCATTCAGCCACCAAGTTTGCTGTCTGTGTTACAGAAGGCCACAACAAGCTTCCTACGTTATATTGGTTACATTTACTTCATAAAAGATCAGACAAAATACGATTTATTCCAAATTCAAGCCCTTTTACCACCACTGAACTCTCCAAATTATTAACTCCATGTTTTACTACCATAAAAATACAAGTGATAAAGTATTGCGACAAAGTCTTTGAAAGATCAGGTAGAAATCTGGGTTGGTCTATAAAAATTTCTAATGAAGTTTTAAATAAATTGAACTGCAGACGTTTTCGTGCTTCAAGTCTATCTCTTATGATTTTTCCACCCTTTACACTGCACTTCCTGATAATCTTATAAAAGAAAAACTTAGTGATTTGATTGAGTGGATATTTCATAGGGAAGACTCCCTCTATCTTGCATTCAATGTAAGAAATGTTTTTTTTTCACTTCTAAAGAGCATAAAAATTATACTTTATGGTCATGTCAGAGAGTGTGTGAAGCTCTCAACTTTCTACTTGACAATATTTACTTAAGATTTGGTACTAAGTTATTTAGACAAGTTGTGGGTATTCTGATGGGTAGTAATTGCGCACCCCTTGTGGCTGATCTTTTTTTGTTTTGTTATGGGCGAGATTCATTATGTCCCTTTCTGCTGAAAACCAATCTGAAATCACTGAAGCTTTAATCTCGGCTTCTAGATATTTGGATTATTTATAAGATATTGACAATACCTATTTCGATGGTTTGATCAGTCAAATTTTAAGCCCCCACCCCCAGAACTTCAGAAAAAATAAAGCAAATACTTCTGCTATCGAGGCCCCGTTTTTGGATTTGCATCTGTCTATTGTAGATGGGTTCGGGTTTTTTTTTTTCGCAAAAAATATGATAAACGGGATGAATTTGATTTTGAGATTGTAATTTTTACATTTTAGATGGTGATGTTCCTCGTGTGCCATCCTATGGCGTTTATATTTCGCAATTAATTCGATTTGCCAGAGTGTATAGTCGTGTATCTGACTTCAACACTCGGCATAAAGTGTTAACTGTTAAACGTCTTGATCAGGGTTATCGGTACCATAAACTACGCAAAGCCTTTTATAAAATTTTATAAACGTCATTCTGATTTAGTTTCAAAAATCAATATTGGACTTCAATCTCTGCTGCAACAAGGTTTATCGGAACCAGAATTTTATGGTGACTAAAATTCCATAAAATATATAACCACAATGACTTCAGCACCCAATTTCGTAAAATCGTTCTTCGATATAAAAACGATTGGGTACAACATAATTGTTATACGACAGACTGCATGCATGGTAGTTAACCCAATCACGGTTGACAACTTTGCTTCCCTCTTTAATTGCCCGCCGGCGGGTCAGGCCTGAGATTCTTTGACGGTTCCAGCGTAAAGTCTGACTGAGAATTAGAGAGAACCTAATGCTATGTAATGTTGGTTAGTGGCTGATGCTCTGTCTCTGGTCGGGCCCATCGGAGACTAACTGTTGGTTTTCGTTTTCTCCAACATTTCAGTGTTTTTTTTTTGTTTTTTTTTGCTGTCATGTCTTCACCGTTGTTTCATCTCTGTGGTTGTTTGATTTTGTGTTCAATGTGATGTTGTACTGATGAGTTAGGAGGCCTTCATGCGGACTGACAAACTATTTGTCTAAATCGCGACGGAAGTATGGGCGAAGATTGTGGCCACGTAGAATCGATTTAAGCCCCAAGTGGAGTTCATTTCACTGACCGTTCCAAAGTAGAAGTAAAACAAAGATCAGGAATTGATACAATTAACTTACTCCACCCATAAAAGACACCAAAGGGAAAGAAATACAAACATTAAGCGACCAGACCATAATGGAAACCTAAACAAAGGAAGGCCATAAGGACAGTTACTTTCCCACAAAATGGCCATATGGTCATCCGAAACTAAAAGACACAAGCGATACACACAGTAAGTAACAAACAACAACATAAAATAAATCGCCACAGAAGAGCCGCCTTGGAACGGTCAGTGGAAGATTTCCACTGGGGGGCTTAAATCGATTTTACGTGGCCACAATCCTCGCCCTTACTTCCGTCGCGATTTAGACAAATAATTTGTTCAGTCCGCATGAAGGCCTCCTAACTCATCAGTGCAACATCTCCGTGAACACAAAAATCAAAGAACCACAGAGGTGAGACAACGGTGAGGACTCGACAGCAAGAAACCACTGAAATGCTGGAGCAAAAGAAAACCAACAGTTAGACTCCGATGAGCCCGACCAGAGACAGAGCATCAGGCACCAACCAACATTACCTTGAATTAGATCTCTCTAATTCTCAATAAGCCTTTACGTTGGAGCCGTCATAGAATCTGAGGCCTGACCCACCGGCGTGCAATTAAAGAGGGAAGCAAAGTTGCCAACCGTGATTGGGTTAACTACCATGCATGCAGTCTGTCGTATAATATCCATGTTGTACCCAATCTTTTTATATCGAAGAATGATTTTACGAAATTGGGTACTGAAGTCATTGCGGTTATATATTTTTCTGAATTTAAATACTAAGTCACCATAAAATTCGGGTTCCGATAGACCTTGTTGCAGAAGAGATTTAAGTCCAATATTGAATTTTGAAATTAAATCAGAATGGCGTCTATAAAATTTTGAAAAGGCTTTGCGTAGTTTATGGTACCGATAACCCTGATTAAGGAGTTTAGCCGTTAATAATTTATTACGAGTGTTGAAGTCAGTAACATGACTACACACTCTAGCAAATCGAATTAATTGCGAAATATAAACGCCATAGGATGGCGCACGAGGAACATCACCATCCAAAAAAGGAATCCAAGTTGCTTCATCCGTCGCGGTTTATGTTTGCTATGGTTTGTCTCGCTTATATTATTTTATTTTGTTTTTGATAGACAGTCGGCAATTTTGTGGGAAAGTAACTGTCCGCTTCGATTATTAGGGTCTGTTGCTTCATCTTTGTGTTTTTCCCCTTTGGTGGCTCTGATGGGAGCTGTGGGTTAATTGTATCGATTCCTGATCATTGCTTTCACTTCTACTATTCATAACGCCGCCGTCTCTTGCTTTTTACTGAATTGCTTTTTGATATTTTCGGCAATAAATTTCTTTATCATATGACGTCGTTGATAAGCAGTGGATAACGTCGTGTAATAAAATCGTATGACAACACGTGTAATAACATTTTGGCGGGATTAGGTAACGTCATGACGACGTCCATGTCAACCATGTATATTTGTGGAAATTTTGTCAAATTTAAAGGCGATGAAATCCAATTTAAAGTGGTCATATGATAAACCCTAATCTTAAAATCGTTGTCATTTCATATCATATTTATGAAACTCGCCGGCGGCTCGTTTCATAAATATCATATGAAATGACCACTCGTGTAAAATCCTATATATTTCAAATCGTTATATGACAAAGAGTCGTCTGCTGCAAAATAATAAGCATGCAGAGCGTTAACAAGCCATCTGATTTGGATCTAAACTGCTTCCAGTGATAGGGGTTGTCGTGAACAGCATGATAAGAGTTAATATTCAAGAACTGTATCTTTACATAGAGGATGTTACATGCGTGCTCATGTATTACTGAATTTATTAAACGAGTTGAGGAAAAGGGATAAAATGCGAGGCTTTGCCGAGCATTTTATGCCTTTTCCTCAACGAGTTTAATAACTTGTTAACCTAGAGGATCTGACATGAGTGTTCATGTATTATTTAATTTATTAAACGAGTTGAGGAAAAGGGATAAAATGCGAGGCTTCGCCGAGCATTTTAACCCATTCTTCAACGAGTATAATAAATTCAATTATACATGAGCATGAATGCAAGATTCTATTTATCACATGACTTTTGAAAAGCATTTTATTCACGATTGTTTACAAAAATGTCAATATTTTATCGTTTGTAAACGCGACGTCGTTAAGGACGTCGTATGTGTAACGTCACCGGACGTATATAGCTAATTTGCATATTTAATCCACTAGTTGACTATCGAAAATAATACATGGCGTTATTACAATCTCAGACGCGACGTCATATGATAAACTGAGATACTCATACATACTTACCCGTCGACAACCTGACTGTGCACAGTAGCCGTGAACCTTGCCAGCCGATCTGCTCCATCGTGTTTCAAGATCATATTAGACTGAAAGAATGTGTCATCAAAATTGGTTTGTTCAAAGATAAAGCTGTCCACCGCGTGTGTTTTTCCAAGAAAATTTGGCACCTGAGAGTGTCCATATCGATACGCCGATGCGGCAAAAACATTGACAATGGAAGCATCAATGTAACGGCTATAAACATGGTCAAATCCCGAGGGTCTTGAATAAAGCCCAAAGAAATTCATGTAAATCGGACCAAGTACAAGAGGAAGGTATTCGTTGTAGGTAATATGCTGCATTTCAGCTGCGACAATCTTTCTTGTTTCTTGAAAAATTCTCTCGTCCGACCAGAAAGGATGAATGCCTGCTAGAATGGTTGCTATTCTGTTATGCTCTCTCATAAAAATTGTGTGGATCATGCTTAATGATGGATGCTCCATTACACGTTCATCACCTGAAAATTATATGAATAGCTCAAATTAAATCAAAGCGTCAAAGGCACTGAAATGACAGATTCTATGAGAAAACCTTAACACTGAGAAAACTGACAGAAAACCTTTCTAAAAAGATCTTAAAATTTAGAAAGACAGTATTGCAAATTCCAATATATGATATGTTTGCAGATGTTTCAATTTTTTGAAAGAAACTATTTACGTTTTAAAACACCAAGCATTAAAATTCAATTTTTAACAATGCTACTGTCCATAAGTAACAGTTTTTGTCTGGTCGGTTGTGGATACCTCTCCCAAAAGATACTTTATGAGAAAGAGATCGGAGGAGAAAGGTTGGCTAGTCCAGTACATGAATTCCATTAGCTTGAAGACATTTTTGAATAAGAACAGCACTATGAGCCCGCTCGTAATCCTGCTGATAAGATAGCCCGGATTCTGAGCGTAAACAAATAAATGGAACCATGTGAGGCCGAAGCACTTGATTGCTGTAATGTCTCGCTGTTCAATCCACGTCTCAGCTATGATCTTGAATGTTCTTAATGACACTAAGCTACGTTCGCTAACTACATGCAATAGCTCGCCACATAATTACTCTTATTTCATCCGATATGTCATGCTCTATTACGCACGCGTCGCCTCGGCATACCTTACATCTATACGTCGAAACACCCGGAAACGACAATCGGCGTGATTCAAGCTGAAGTGCGATCTGTCACTGAAACACATATTACAGTCGCTTAGACGCCAATGTACGTATTTCATGCACTAGCGTAAGTGCTCCGTACTGTGTCGACGCGCTAACTTTGGTCACGACAGGGACGTCTAGCTCTCAAACGTGCATCGCATAAGGGCGGCGAACAGTGTCAGTGCATATTAGTCGGTAGCTGAGACCCCTTGTCTTTCTACAGGTACAATGTAGCAGCTGCCGGCAGAAATCTGTTTCGCATATTCGTCTGACGGTTGAAACGATCTTGAAGTACTGGCGTTGGATCTTCCGCTACGTGACGTCCACTAGCGTCTTCTGTATATAGTAAGATGTCGCTCCAATAGACGATAGATCACACACATGTGGCACCCAAAATCAGAGCCAACGTCATCCGCTTTCCGACCAGCTTCTAACTGCCCAGTGGCACGCTTACGATCCTTTAATGCAAAAGGTTGCAATACGCTCTCTCTTAATGCCTTTTTGAGAACAAAATATGCGTATGCGTCTGACGGTTGAAACGATCTTGACGTACTGGCGTCGGATCTTCCGCTACGTGACGTCCACTAGTGTCTTCTGTATATAGTAAGATGTCGCTCCAATAGAAGATAGATTACACACATGTGGCACCCAAAATCAGAGCCAACGTCATCCGCTTTCCGACCAGCTTCTAACTGTCCAGTGGCACGCTACCGATCCTTTAATGTAAAAGGTTGCAATACGCACTCTCTTAATGCTTTTTTTGAGAACAAATTTCAGTTTCTTCTTTTCTGGGCACGACCTTACATTACACATCGAAAGTTTGATCCTGAAAATGTGGTTTCTATCCGTACTGGTGTGAAGGTAGTGCACAGGATCGACGTGGCCGGACTGGTAACCAGACGCCACGGTTGATTGATTTTACCTTTTTAGCTTAAAGGTTATATACAAAGGTATTGAAATCCATTAAATTTAAAATGATATTGATTAAAGGAATCGAAGGGTGAAAACCGCATCAAATTATCTTTATTTGTTTCCAAGATATTACAATTTGAATTGTTAAATATTTCATGGAAACAGAGCAGCTTCAGACTGCCTCATTAATATTCAGGAGGTATTCTATGATGTCATAGATGCACATTGAAATTTTTAAACATTTTAAATATGAAATACCTTGTGTTTTTGTAGACCTAAGGAACTGTATAATCACCTATTTGAATTATTTAAAGTGAATTCAACTGATATGCTAAACAAGTTTTCTTAAATTTTCAATTGCAGACTTTAAATTCAATTTAAAAAAAATAAAATAATTTAAATTCAAGTTTCTATTTTTGTAAGAGGATGCTATAACATATGGAACTTACTGATCTGTTCAAAAGGCCTGTAAAACACTTACATTAGCTATTTTGAATGAACATTTGAATTAAATGGTAGTTTTAAACATTTTTAAAAAATACTTTAATTGTAAATTTAAGTTTGAATTTCAATATCAAATTTGTCATTTCTATCCTAAATTATGAACAAGATACACAGTAATCAAAGGGCACAAGAAAACTTTATTAGGCAACTGCAAAATGGAAAATATGGTTGTTCAAAACAATTTTAAAAAAGTTTAAGCCACTATGACATCACAGTATATTGCATTGTGTGAAATTTCAGGGGAGGCTACTCTCAGAGGAAAATAGGTATGTATCAAGTATAAATGCGCATAACTTTGGAACGAATGGGAATTTTTTCATGCGGATTTCAATAAAATGACCCTCCTTGTGTCTGCTTTCACCCTGCTTCATACTAAGATTTTTTTTTAATTTCTTTGTAATTGCTCTTTAAGGGCATGGTGCATAAGCGTGTTGTAATCATGCAATCGTTTGGTTTCAGAATCAAAGCACTGAGAGTGTGGGCTGTAGGTTGGAGTAACAGTCAAGGGCTGAGATTTAAACTGTTTCATTTAACTCTGAAATTCCAAACAAATGAAGATTTTGATTGGAAGACGCGTTCTGCAGCGTCTGATCTTTGTCTAAACCGTTTGCCAAGCTAACCCAATGGTTCCAGGATAATTCTCTTCAGTCTTATCGAATACCCTGATCTATTTCTACAAGGCAAAAAAAGTTATTCTGACAAGTGAGTGATAGTCACGTAGACGTTAGCACTGAAGCACTTTTCTTATTAGCAACTTCGGGTCGAATGCCAAACAATCAACCCAAACATAGCCGCGTCGTTTGTCAGTGTTGGGTACATGTAAGTGTTATCTGTAAAATCTGCACATGCATCAAATGTTGGATCTTGCAAACGATGTACCTCAGATCAAACGCCACAGAACACGGTGCTGATCTTATTCTACACTTTTTGCATTGGTTACTAACAACTTAAGTCTAAACGAATCAGTCCAAGTCCCCGTTCATGACCAGCCTGTATTTAGAGACAATCGGCATGAGTGTTGTCAGTGCTTTGATTTATTCACTGCCTTGAGTTTCTGGAGTGCACTCTCCCATCACTGAAGTTGGGCACGTCCATTCTGCTAAATATGGCACCTGGAATTATACCATAGGACCTGCACTAAGTATCTGTACCATATTCCAGGGTTGAAAGGGAGAGCCTTTCTTTCCAATTTCTCCACGCAAAGTCAATATACACCTCAGTTGTAACTGACCTAAACTGGACCTCGAAAGTCAGAAGCTGACCTGGTCCAACAGCAGGCTAGTCTTTAAAGATTAAACATTAACATCACCGATAGAAAACAGTGTAAAACCCGAGCAGACGCCGCATTGATCTGGGTATACAGTCTTCGCCAAACCCGTCGCATGATGCAGCTGTTTCATATGAAATGCTGAATCGTAAGATAACATGGTCAAGTCGTCTGCTTCAAAAGTTTGTATTACGCTTATAGGATAACTAATACGCTTGTACAATTTTGATTACTGCGCCAAACCGGACTACATTTTGTGCTGACTCATATTTATATGGCGGTCAAAGCCGGAATAATGCCTGACTTACTTTAAAGCATGCAGGATAGCTAGAAACGATAGATTGAATCTGTCATTAAAAATTAATTGTATCATGTTAACAAGTGCGTAAAATGAACACGTCCGCAAACCGACTTTATATAGAGAAGACTCACGTTTACATGGCTATATATTATTTTTCTTATTCGTGCTCCAATACATAGGTTGTGGGGTCTCGTTAGAGCCTGCGAATCTGGTCATATCAACCCGGCGGCCGAGGCCCTGGCCCTCGGGCGGTCCATACACCTTGATAGTGCCCTCGGCTTAAGTTACTAATGCTTAAGTAGGTATTATAGGTCACTACCGATCATAACATGCATTTACTCGATCGCCTATTTGTTTACTAGAATTATAAATAGGGGATATTTAATAAGTATTTTCACGAGTGGCGAAGCAATGAGTGAAAATACTTCTTTTTGTATTCATAAGTGAAATTAAAATTGATCTTAGACTGAAAAAGAAATAAACAAATTCTCTGTTTCATATATGCTTTACTTTAATTATTAAAGCAATTCTAAAGCGTCAGCCGTCAACATGGGGAACAAACGTTTTCCATGTTGATGTCGATTTAGAGGTGTTCAGCGTGTTAACTGGGTATAATATTGGGTGTAAACTGACACCTGTAAAACAGCTTGGAACGTTACTTTATCAAATCTTTCACTTAAAATTTGTACTCAAATATGTCCACAATTGTTAAGTTCGTCTGGCGTCGCGTGCATCATAACGTTGCATACTTGTTAAAAATGACGTCAACAACGTCCCAATGACTTGAAAACGTGCGTGACGTAATTTCTGACACACATTTATAACGTTAAGCTAATTGGTATCTAACAAATAGACAATATATGTTATTTTTCGATGATACATCAATACCAAACAGTCGTATTTTCACTGTTACTATCGATTTCGATTTCACTGAGAAATCAAATGTATGCAAGAAAATCGGTTTGTTCCTATTAACTATGTTTTCTAACACCAATGGCAAGGGTTAGAACATGCATGAATTTCTATGCATTTAAAAATGGGACACATACTATTTATTCAAAGATTTTTTTCAACATCTGAAGTATACAGAAACCTCTGTACACTGTATTGAATGAAAACTAATGGTGCTTTCTGTATGTGGAGCCATTTAGTTTCTGAAAAGAGGATTTTTAATGGTTGATAACTTTTCTTCCCTCTTTAGTTGCACGCCCGTGGGTCAGGCCTCTGATTCTATGACTGTTCAAGCGTCAAAGCTTACTTATGTAATGTTGGTTAGTACCTGTCTGTCTCTGGTTTGGCCCATCGAAGTGTAACTGTTGGTTTTCTTAAAAGTTTTGCTCCAATATTTCAGGGGCCTCCGTGGCCTAGTGGTTAAGAGCGCTGACTCTTGATCATTAGGTCTCTCACCGCTGTGGTGCTAGCTTCGCTCGGGTCACATGTGAGACACCAAGTTCTGCAACGGAAGGTCAGGTGGTTTTTCTCCGGGCACTCCGGTTTTCGCCCACCTCTGATTAACGATCGGCTCGATATGAGTGAAATAATCTTGAAAGGGCCGTAAAACCAAAACCAAAAAAAAAAAAAAAAAATATTTCAGTGGTTTGTAGCTGTCAAGTCCTCACCGTTGTTTAATCGCTGTGGTTGTTTGATTTTTGTGTTCTCGGAGATCGTGCACTGATGAGTTTGGAAGCCTTCAAGCGGACTGAACAAATTATTAGTCTAAATCGCGACGGAATCAAGGGTGAAGATTGCGGCCGCATAAAATCGATTTAAGCCCCCCCCACCCCCTCCCCCCATTAAAAATCTTGTCACTGACCGTTCCAAGATATTTCTTCTGTCAAGGTTTATGGCGCCATCAAACATAAGACTGTTTCTTATTATGTTTGACCAGTAGCTATATAGAGGATCATACATGAGTGTTCATGTATTATTGAATTTATTAATCGAGTTGAGGAAAAGGGATAAAAGGCGAGGCTTTGCCGAGCATTTTATCTCTTTTTCTCAATGGGTTTAATAAATTCAATAATACATGAGCACGAATGCAAGATTCTATTTATCATATGGCATTTAAAACGTATTTTTTTCACGATTGTTTACAAAAATGCCAATATTCGGCCTTCAGTAAACGCGACGTCGTTAAGGACGCCGTATATGTAATGTTACGGGACGTATCTAGCTAATTTGCATATTTAATCCACTAGTGGATTATCGAAAATATTACATGGCGTTATTACACTCTCAGACGCGACGTCATATGATAAATTTGATTCTTTGATATGCCTTAATCACTTCAAGATGTATAACACTGTTCAATATGCTAAATATATTGATGATGATGATGATGATGATGATGATGATGAGGAAAATTGTGTGAATAGATTGCGGTAGGCCCAAATTAGAGCAGCTGTGTTCGGGGCTCGCCTAAGCACTTTTTTCTTGACTCATTATCCCACGGTAACTTTTCAATCATCTGTAACATAGAGGATCTTACATGTGTGCTCATGTATTATTGCACGACCCGCAGAAAAAGCAACCGACTGAAGTCGGTTTTTTCTAAGAGTGCCCTAAAATCACCGTGTCATTCTGTCATTCTGTCATTCTGTAATTCTGTCAGTCTGTCATTCTGTCTGTCCGTCCGTAACCCGTTTGTGAAAATTGGTGATAGTGACTTAACCGCTTGGAATATTTAAACAATTTTTGGCATACTGATAGATATCAATGAGATCTAACCAATGAACTTACGAAATATTACATTCCATTTAGTATAGCCTCGCCGAGGCGAAAAATGTGAAATTTTTCGAACATTTTTGAACTGCTTCTCCTCGGAAACCGTTGGGCCGATTGAAGTCAAATTTCATATGGAGCCTCTATGGGATGGGGGAAACCAAAATTTGCTCATGGGGTCAAGGTCACATCACCAAAATGGCCGCCAAGCCATATATGGTTTGTCTGTCTGTCCGTCCGTAACCCGTTTGTGAAAATTGGTGATAGTGACTTAACCGCTTGGAATATTTAAACAATTTTTGGCATACTGATAGATATAAATGAGATCTAACCAATGAACTTGCGAAATATTACATTCCATTTAGTATAGCTTCGCCGAGGCGAAAAATGTGAAAATTTTCGAACTGCTTCTCCTCGGAAACCGTTGGGCCGATTGAAATCAAATTTCATATGGAGCCTCTATGGGATGGGGGAAACCAAAAATTGCTCATGGGGTCCAGGACACATGACCAAAATGGCCGCCAAGCCATATATGGTATGTCTATCTGTCCGTCCGTAACCCGTTTGTGAAAATTGGTGATAGTGACTTAACCGCTTGGAATATTTAAACAATTTTTGGCATACTGATAAATATCAATGAGATCTTATCAATGAACTTGCGAAATATTACATTCCATTTAGTACAGCCTCGCCGAGGCGAAAAATGTGAAAATTTTCGAACTGCTTCTCCTCGGAAATCGTTTGGCCGATTGAAGTCAAATTTCATATGGAGCCTCTACGGGATGGGGGAAACCAAAATTTCCTCATGGGGTCCAGGTCACATGACCAAAATGGCCGCCAAGCAATATTTGGTAAAAACCCTTCAAAAATAGTCTTCTCCAGAACCACTGTGCAGATTTCCACGAAACTTGATAAATAGCATCTGGAACGTAGGCCCATCATAAATTGCTAAAATGGTGACCCTGGGTTGACCTTTACCTTCTTTGTGCCTAGGTCAAACTTTGACACATATGCTTTTGTGTTGGATTTTATCCTGCAAACGATTCAGAATACAGTACTAAAGTATAAGATATATTTTTGCTCCTTACGATAAGGCGCATTTATTGGGGGAACCGTTTTATGTCCAGGTCACATGACCAAAATGGCCGCCATACCCATATATGGTAACACTCATAAAGCTAAAAGCATCCGGCGGGTCGTGCACTTCAGCTGAAGCACTGGTTGAATTTATTAAACGAGTTGAGGAAATGGGATAAGTTGCGAGGCTTTGCCGAGCATTTTATTCCTTTTCCTAAACGGGTTTAGTAAATTTAATAATACATGAGCACAAATGCAAGATTCTATTTATCATATGATATTTAAAATGCATTTTATTTACGACTGTTTTTACAAAAATGACAATATTCCACCATTAGTAAACGCGACGTCGTTAAGGACGTCATACATGTAACGTTACGGGGCGCATCTAACGAATTTGCATATTTAATCCACCGGTGGATTATCGTATTTATTACATGGCGTTATTAAACTCTCAGACGCGACGTCGTATGATATAATATCAAACCAATGCATAAGCCACCAATCAGACAGGAATTTTATGCAACAGGCAAAGAAGATCAAAGTTTAGTCTTCTTAAGAAAAATTGCAAAATAGCAATTCAACGTTGAGCCAGCATTTAAGAACGTGTTCATCCTTGATTCAAAGTTCATTAAACGTTGTATGACTGCTGAGTATGAATATTAAGCACCCAACGCTGCAGTGTTGTGAAATAGACGCATAGGGTGCTACCAGTATAAGTAGACCCATAAATGTTAGTTGTTTAGCATTTATACATTATAAAACCCTTTCAAAATGCAGTTTGTCCAATAAAACAAGAGAGAGAGAGAGAGAGAGAGAGAGAGAGAGAGAGTGAGAGAGAGAGAGAGAGAGAGAGAGAGAGAGACGTCATAGCTATAAGCAGGTCATTCTCCAAATTTGAAAAATAGAAGTGAAATCAATGATCAGGAATCGTTATAATTAACCCACAGCTCCCATCAGAGACGCGGAAGAGAAAGAAGCACTAACATGAAATAACTAGACCCTAATGGAAACATCAACAGCGGAAAGACAAAAGAACAGTGACTCATTGAAGTCCGCTTTAATTTATTTGGCAAAATCTCCTGTATTTCAAGCAATCAATAAAGGCACTGTAAGAAACAGGTTTAACGGTATGATCTGGGTTACCTTTTTCCAATGTCTCTTTTTAGTGACCACATACATGACTCGATTACGTCCTGTGATCATCTATTCTTTTAATTCATTTTTATAAAATTATAATTTTGTATTTGTATTATTTATTTTATGTGGAAAACATATTTTAGGCTTAATTGAACACACATCTCTGGGTCTCTTGTTTATTAATGGGCGCAAAGTTTTAACGCACAGTTTCTTCGGGATAATGGATATAAGCCCTTCCCCAACCCCTAGTTAAATACTTTTCATTGACCGTATAAGGCGGTTTTTGTGTTTGTTTGTCTTTGGGTGTGTTCATCGCTTATATCTTTTTGTTTTGGATAGCCGATTGGCCATTTTGTGGGAAAATAACTGTCATTTTGGCTTTCTGCTATTGATGTTTCCATTACAGCCTAGTTTTCTGTTTCATTCCCCTTTAAGACTGTATAGGTTATTGTGGAGACGTTGCTTCCAATTTTGTGGGACTTTTACCCGGCATTGAGATTAAATAACAGCTCAAGCTCCTTCGCCCAATGAAACCAATAGGGTTAATAAGCATGGACGGCCCGACTCACACCGCTTTGCCTGGGCAGGCTTAGTACTCAAAGCGATTTACCAGTACTCGCGTGCGGTGGGTTTCAGCTCGGCTTGGAAGCATCATGCAGCCCATCTATTTCTTCAAGCCCCGATGGGAGGGGGCCAATAAGGTTCTAGATTACTGACCAATGCCTTCATTTCTATTTTTTAATGATGAAGTCCACGTGTCTATCACTCATTCGTAGGATATCTAGTTAATGGTTATTTAGAAGATGACGTCTATAAGCCACAAGGCCTACTGTCAGATCCATTAGCCACATCGTATTTCAATATGTGTGTTGTAAATGTATGTAGCTTAAAAATATTGTTTAAACCAACGGTTATTTATAGGAAATATCCGCGTTATTCTAATCGCTGTGTGTGTGTGTGTGTGTGTGTGTGTGTGTGTGTGTGTGTGTGTGTGTGTGTGTGTGTGTGTGTGTGTGTGTGTGTGTGTGTGTGTGTGTGTTTTAGTTTTTCGTCCCACCAACAAGCAAAGGTCATACAGAGACAGGACCTCAATTTAAAGACTCATCCAAAAGTCTGGAGAAGCCCGGCTACAGTCAGAGTGTCGCATACAATGGTTATATATAGAATCTGGATTGGACTAATCTGTTGCGTTTGGCACAAAGTGGAGACTGATCAGAGTCATGATCAACACTGTTTGCTTACAGCACAGGAATTAAAGGGTCAGACGCCGCGTATGATCAGGGTCTGCACAGTAAGATACAATACAGGCATGTAAGGGTAAAACGAAATAGTCTATACCACCCTTCAGTATCATTTTTCCAGCATACACTAGCAAACAATCGACCCACCAGTCCTTAGCGTGCTTTGATTACCGCATTGGACATGTTAATTTTCATTTCGTTGTTCCTACAAGCTTTGGTTTCAATTTGTCTAGTGTTTAAAGAGGAAAATAAGTTTTACTTTTTATATCGGAATGACTTTGGACCAAGGTACAGGAATTACTTTGACCTTGAATACATTTGTAATTTTAATGGTCATTTAACTGCATCTGCTAAATTTAGAATACAGGGTGCAATGGTTTCCGAAACATACACAGTTTTAGCTTTTTAACATACAAACGCCAACGAGATCAAAGTTGACATTGTTCTCAAATTTGTCAAGGTCGTCAAGGGGTCATCATTTGAACAAACTATGATTGGTCTATGTTTCCAATGCTACAAACCAAATCTCATGACAATCGCCCCACTGATTCCGGAAAAGATTATAGCTACACGCTCGTGAATTGTCTACTTTACATCTAACCTCCAAACTGTGATTTATTACTCAACAAATCACTGCCAGATTTTTCCGATTATAATCGGTTCAGAAAATTCAACTGATCATCGATCAGTTGCTGTTCAATGAAAGATTTTTGATTATATCGATAATCGGAACAACACTAGTTGTAACAAGAGTCCTCTGTAGGTTGCGTACCTGCGAGAAGGCAGTAATCAGATACGTTTATATCATCGCACTGAGAAGCTGGTATTCTTGGATCTTCTGGCAAATTTCTCTCTGGATGAGTTTCTTTCAGTAGGCCTGCAAAAACAGTAAGAAAAAATAAAGTTACTCAGAAACAGCCATAGAAATAGAGCCATATAAAGCCACATGAAGAAGCTTGAAGAAATAGATGGGCTGCATGATGCTTCCACGCAGAGCTGAAACCGACTGCATGCGAGGTTTGGTAAACCGCTTAGAGTACGGGTAAACCGCTTAGAGGATCTAAGCCTGCCCAGGCAAAGAGGTGATAGTTGGACCTCCGTGCTTATGAAACCTATTGGTTTCATTGGGCGGCAGGGCTCGATATGTCATTTCATCTCAATATCGTGTAAAAGTCCCACAGAATTGGAAACAACGTCTCCAAAATGACCTATAAAGTGTTGACAGAGACGTTAAAACTTAAAGCAAACACACAAAGACATGAAAGGCACACAGCATCACTGAAAAGCGCCAATATATTTTTGAAAAACTTAATCACCACTTTTATATTGTATTGGGGTATAAATTGTTTTTCTTATTTCCGCTTAAAACCTTAGATTTCGGGTAGTCGTTACAATCTATGTTTTTGAGTAGAAATTTGAAAATTATCACAAGTTTTTTTCTGAATAATTGCCGGTTTTTAAGGAACAACTTAAGGAACACGGGACGGGACATGTTTTTGTTTTATTTTATAAGTTGTGCGCACAAGATAATATCTTGTGCGGACAAGATATTATCTTGTTCGGACAATATATTATCTTGTGCACTCAAGATATTATCTTGTGCGGACAACATATTATCTTGTCCGCACAACATATTATCTTGTGCGCACAAGATATTATCATGTGCAGACAACATATTATCTTGTGCAGACAACATATTATCTTGTCCACACAAGATATTAAGTTGTCCGCACAAGATAATATCCTGTCTGCACAACATAAATCTTGTGCGGACAAGATATTATCTTGTTCGCACAACTTAATATCTTGTGCGCACAAGATATTATCTTGTCCACACAAGATAATATCTTGTCTGCACAAGAATATATGTTGTGCGAACAAGATAATATCTTGTCCGCACAAGATAATATCTTGTTTGCACAACTTCCCAAGATCTATGTTGTGCAAACAAGATGATATGTTGTTCGAACAAGATATTATCTTGTGCATACAAGATAATATGTTTTCCGCACAAGATAAATATGTTGTCCGCACAAGATAATATCTTGTGCGCACAACATATTATATTGTCCGCACAAGTTAATATCTTGTTCGCACAACATATTAAAAAAATTTATGTCCCTTCTACGGTTCCACAGGTTTTGGTGGTAAAATTTTCAGTGTATTTTCGTGATACAAAAAATCGAAAAAACAACAAGTGAAATAATAACAAAACGCACCTGCAAACTACAAATAAACGGAGAGGCTATTGTTTGGATTCATCAAAAATAAGTTTATACTTTTTGTTTGGTTGGAATTGCTGAGACCATTAAATACCCTTGAAAAAGCAGTTCTGCTCACGCATATGCCAGAGAGCGTAACTGCTTATAAAGTCATAACCCTCATAGTGCTGCAATATTTCATTTTATTATATGACGTCGCGTCTGAGAATGTAATAACACCATGCTATAAATTCGATAATTCACTAGTGGATTATATATGCAAATTAGTTAGATACGCTCCGTAACGTTACATGTACGACGTCCTTAACGACGTCGCATTTACTAATGGCGAAATAGTGACATTTTTGTAGAACAATCGTGAATAAATTGCGTTTTAAATGTCATATGATAACAAGAATCTTTACATTCATGCTCATGTCTTATTGAATTTATAAACTCGTTGAGGAAAAGGGATAAAATGCTCTGCCTCGCATTTTATCCCTTTTCCTCAACGAGTTTAATAAATTCAATAAAACATGAAGACTCATGTAAGATCCTCCATAAACTATACGCCTCCACTATTTTCAACCATTTCTGATGCATGCTCTCAAATATTACTATGAATTAAGAAGAAAACCAGTGCTTCAGCTGAAGTGCACGACCCGCCGGATGCTTTAAGCTTTATGAGTGTTACCATATATGGGTATGGCGGCCATTTTGGTCATGTGACCTGTACCTAAAACGGTTCCCCCAATAAATGCGCCTTATCGTAAGGAGCAAAAATATATCTTATACTTTAGTACTGTATTCTGAATCGTTTGCAGGATAAAATGCATTCTCAGTTTTCCAATACAAAAGCATATGTGTCAAAGTTTGACCTAGGCACAAAGAAGGTCAAGGTCAACCCAGGGTCACCATTTTAGCAATTTATGATGGGCCTAAGTCCCAGATGCTATTTATCAAGTTTCGTGGAAATCTGCCCAGTGGTTCTGGAGAAGACTATTTTGAAGGGTTTATACCATATATGGCTTGGCGGCCAT
This sequence comes from Lucinisca nassula, assembly GCA_963580285.1. Lineage (NCBI taxonomy): Eukaryota > Metazoa > Mollusca > Bivalvia > Lucinida > Lucinidae > Lucinisca > Lucinisca nassula. Next base: position 42,881,239 of record OY757016.1, read on the forward strand.
TTTGGTCATGTGACCTGGACCCCATGAGCAAATTTTGATTTCCCCATCCCATAGAGGCTCCATATGGAATTTGACTTCAATCGGCCCGACGGTTTCCGAGTAGAAGCAGTTCGAAAATTTTCACATTTTTCGCCTCGGCGAGGCTATACTAAATGGAATGTAATATTTCGCAAGTTCATTGGTAAGATCTCATTGATATCTATCAGTATGCCAAAAATTGTTTAAATATTCCAAGCTGTTAAGTCACTATCACCAATTTTCACAAACGGGTTACGGACGGACATACAGACAGACCATATATGGCTTGGCGTCCATTTTGGTCATGTGACCTGGACCCCATGAGCAAATTTTGGTTTCCCCCATCCCATAGAGGCTTCATATGAAATTTGATTTCAATCGGCCCAACGGTTTCCGAGGAGAAGCAGTTCGAAAATTTTCACATTTTTCGCCTCGGCGAGGCTATTCTAAATGGAATGTAATATTTCGCAAGTTCATTGGTAAGATCTCATTGATATCTATCAGTATGCCAAAAATTGTTTAAATATTCCAAGCGGTTAAGTCACTATCACCAATTTTCACAAACGGGTTACGGACGGACCCAAAGAAGATCAAGGTCAACCCAAGGTCACCATTTTAGCAATTTATGATGGGCCTACGTCCCAGATGCTATTTATCAAGTTTCGTGGAAATCTGCCAAGTGGTTCTGGAGAAGACTATTTTTGAAGGGTTTTTACCATATATGGCTTGGCGGCCATTTTGGTCATGTGACCTGGACCCCATGAACAATTTTTGGTTTCCCTATCCCATAGAGGCTCCATATGAAATTTGACTTCAATCGGCCCAACGGTTTCCGAGGAGAAGCAGTTCGAAAATTTTCACATTTTTCGCCTCGGCGAGGCTATACTAAATGAAATGTTATATTTCGCAAGTTCATTGGTAAGATCTCATTGATATCTATCAGTATGCCAAAAATTGTTTAAATATTCCAAGCTGTTAAGTCACTATCACCAATTTTCACTTACGGGTCACGGACGGACATACAGACAGACCATATATGGCTTGGCGTCCAATTTGGTCATGTGACCTGGACCCCATGAGCAAATTTTGGTTTTCCCCATCCCATAGAGGTTTCATATGAAATTTGATTTCAATCGGCCCAACGGTTTCCGATGAGAAGCAGTTCGAAAATTTTCACATTTTTCGCCTCGGCGAGGCTATACTAAATGGAATGTAATATTTCACAAGTTCATTGGTTAGATCTCATTGATATCTATCAGTATGCCAAAATTTGTTTAAATATTCCAAGCGGTTAAGTCACTATCACCAATTTTCACAAACGGGTTACGGACGGACAGACTGACAGAATGACAGAATGACCTAATGACAGAATGACACGGTGATTTTAGGGCACTCTTAGAAATCAACCGACTTCAGTCGGTTGCTTTTTCTGCGGGTCGTGCAATTGGAAAACAGTATAAATACTGATCAGCTGATTTGAATCTAAACTGTTTTCAAAAATGATGTATTTGTGTTCAGCATGAGGGGTGGAGAGTTCAAAAAGAAAACCGAAACTCCCAAGACGGTTCTTCTGTCAAGGTTTATGGCGCCATCAAACGTCTACTTAGCCAAACAATAGGCTCTCTTAGCGTGAATGCGCTGTGTAACGTACTTCAATGAGTCTTCCAACCGATCTCCAAGCTATCGGAATCTGTATCTATGGCACCTTTTTTTTTTCGAGCTAAACATAACGAAGTCTGGCGGTCACACCACATCAAAGGGTGCAATTGGCGCGGCAATTGCATACCTTTTGCTTCCAAATGTAACTGCCCCTAGATCTGTTCCTGCAGTCATGTTTTGCTGTATAGTCTCAAACAGCCCTTGAAAACGGCAATTGCCCAGGAAAACTTGCCTCAACTTGGTTGTTTTGCTTACATTTTTGACATGATGAAATACTTTTTCTTCGTATTCCCTGTACAGAAAAATTCCGCTTTTAAGACCACCAACACTTTAGGCTAAATCTGCTTTTAAAAGCTTATAAAGAAGGTTTCAGTTATTCTTCCTTTCTGTTTTCTACACTAAGTGTCTTCTAATAAGAGACCATATTTGGGACTGTTCAAAAGTGGTCGGTCTTCAAGACCACTTTGAACAGTCCCAAAGGTGATCTTAATATAGGAATTTTACTGTATATTATGACCATGAAGTAAGGAGTAAATTAAAGATATACCGAACATAACCTTGACCTCTGATTCTCATTAACTCATTTAGCTGATTGTATTACAAATTTTAAGTGCGCATGCAACAATAGTTTCCATAAATTAAACAATGTCAGCTTTTTGCCATATAAAAGCATATGCAACCAAATCTGACCTTGACATAATTTGGGTCATGGACAAAGTCAGTGTAATTATTTGAACAAATTATATTGTGTCCCGAGACCCAATGCTGCATACTAAGTCTCAAAGCAATCGGCGTATATTGGTTCCGAATGATTATGATCATCATGATCATGATCAGCATCATCATGATCTCAGGCTTCATTAGGTTCTTTAAAAAATCATGTTTTGACTTTTTCCCATAAAAAGTCTATTTGACAAAATTTAACTTTGGCGTAAAATAGGTCAAGGTCATTCAGGGATAATCAGTTGATAAAACTATAATTGGCACGTGACCCCAATGCTACATACAAACTTTCGTGATTTCTAAAACGTTTTTTAACTTATATGGGCACGGTTGACATATTAGTCAGGTGACCAAATCCATACTAATATATTTTCATTTCCCTGTTCCTAAAAGCTTCGGTATGAAATTTACTTCCCAATGGTTCAGTGGTTTCTGGGGGGAAAAAGGTTTAATTTTCATATCTGAATGACATTGACCTTAAATATTCATGTAGTTTCGTTTGTTCATTTAAGTAACTGCATTTATAAATTTTCAAATCAAAGTCTGCAACACAATTTGAAAAAATACACAGTTTTGATTTTTTCCCAATACAGAAGCGTTTGTGACCCAGTTTGCCCTTGGTGTAAAATAGGTCAAGGTCATTCAGCGTCATCATTTGAACAAACTATAATGTGCACGTGTCCCCACTGTTACATGCCAAGTTCCTTTTTTCTTATGTAGATTTATCTTATTGATATAAATGTGTCTGCAGAAGTTGATGAATATCCACCAATGCGTTTTCAAGATATTAGGAAAAAAACAAAGTATCGAGTTCGGACGGACGGTCAGACGGAAAACGTGGAAACAGTATAACCCAATGCAAAATGTGGGAGGTCAAGCTCACCAATATCTGATCACTTCTTTCTTTCCCCCATCCGAATGAAGTATCTGTGTTAGTTTGAACAAATGCCTTCGGTTGATTCATGAGTCAAGAGTAAACACTAGGCTAATTTTAGTATTTATAATGTCTTTGACTTAAAATCGAGGTCAATGTCACTAAAGCAAGTCATTTCTTTCCCATGTTCTAATGTTATATCTGTGTTATTGTTTGTTTAAATTCCAGTCATTGGCTAGAGATTCAGTGCACACATATTCTTTCTATGAAAATGTGAGTTTCAAAGTGCCAGTGTGACCTTGAAAATGAGGTCAAGGTCTCCAAAATCTAAACGTTTCTTTTCCCCAAATCCAATGATGTATCTGTGCTACTTTGGTCAAATTCCTTTTATTGAGCCTTAAGAAAAAATATTTTTGGGATACGGTCAGCAGAGATTATTGGCATTTTGTTCGAACACAGCAGGCTGTGACCGTTTAATTAGCTCCCGATATGACAAGTATCTGCTCATATTATAAATACGTGTTCAATAATTTTCAATACCAGCACAATAGCAGTTGTTTCTGTTCGAAAAATCCGTACAACATGAGTTAACCGTAATCGAAAAACGCTACAGTACAAGTGGAAAAAATGGTATGGCGTACAGTGTATAAAATAACAACCATAAATAAACTAAACGGAATAGCAGTTAATAGTATATGTACACTTTTAGTTAATTTTTTGTATTGGATAGCCAATTGGCCATTTTGTGGGAAAGTTACTGTCCTTATGGGTTTCCGCTATTGCTGTTTCCATTGAGGTCTAGTTATTCCATGGTTGTTTTTCTTTCCATTTGTTGTCTCTGATGGAAGTTGTGGGTTAATTGTTTCCATTCCTGATCATTGCCCTCACTTCTATTTTTCATATTAAATGACCATTGGTGTTAGTTTCTGCTTCTCATATTATGGTGATTTATTTATTTATTTTTTTTGCCAAAGAAGTTCAGAAGAACTCCAATAGAAAACAGCAGTAACATACTGCTACGTGACTTTGGGCGCGTGTAATCATGTACAAAATTACATATGGTCATATCATTTTATGACTAACATGAAGTTACCCACTAAATAACAGCGACGTGTTTTGATAATATGTATTCTGAAGCAGTAATCCAGATAGAATACACACCACCGGTCAATGTTCTCAGCAATAACTGGTGTTCTTGTGATGAGCCATACACGTTGGAAGCATCAATATATGATGTCAGAAGGTTCATCTGTTGTCTCTGACCTGCAAAAACATGACCAGCTTTAAACACTTAAACACCTTTGTAAACAGAAAACAGGGACAATTTGAGCCATTGAAGACTAATGGAAACAACGGTATGGAGTCTAAATGGGCCTAATTTAGGGATAGATAGATAGATAGATAGATAGATAGATAGATAGATAGATAGATAGATAGATAGATAGATAGATAGATAGATATATAGATAGATAGATTGTTTGTTTAATTATTTGTAGTTTGGGGTTGAACAGCCCAGTCAACACTATTTTTGGTGATTTTTGAGCTATCAACACTTTTTTCTGGGCAGGATTATACGCGTCGGAAGTAAGGGCAAGAATTGCGGCCACGTAAAATCGATTTAAGCCCACCCCCCAGTGGAATTCGTTTCACTGACCGTTCCAAGGCGGTTCTTCTGTCGCGGTTTATTTATGTTATGGTTTGTCTTTGAGTGTGTGTATCGCCTATATCTTTTTTGTTTTGGATAGCCAATTGGCCATTTTGTGGGAAAGGAACTGCCTTTCTGTCTTTCCGCGATTGATTTTTCAATTAGGGTCTAGTTATTTCATGCTTGTGTTCTTTCCCTTTGGTATCACTGCTGGGAGAAGTGGGTTAATTGTTTCGATTGTACAATTTATAGATGTTTTACCTGGCATTCAACTGCTGCTTACAGCTTTAGATGACCTTGAATTTTCGGTTATATAACAAGTGGTATTATTGCTTAATATGACCGGAGAATATCTTTTTGTACTTGGGATGCAGTCGCTGCTTACAGCTGGAGTTGACCAGACAAAGTTGAGGCACGTGTAGGTAGGAGGAAAGTAAGGATACCTAACAGCTGGATATGACCGGAAAATATTTTTTTACCTGGGATGCAGTCGCTACTGACAGCTGGAGTTGACCGAACAAAGTTGAAGCACGTGTAGGTAGGAGGAAAGTAAGGATACCTAACAGCTGGGTATGACCGGAAAATATTTTTTTACCTGGGATGCAGTCGCTACTGACAGCTGGAGTTGACCGGACAAAGTTGAGGCACGTGTAGGTAGGAGGAAAATAAGGATCCGGTGGATTACCAGTAGTCACCCCAGGTATTGTTATAGGTAAGCACTCAGGGCTGAAGTATAAATGGAAAGAAATTCATATGAAACCAAATTTTACTGCAATTAACATGTTCAAATTTGTCAATTTGCATTAAAGATTGATATTAGAATCTCTTTTAACTATCTTTCCTAATTGTTTAGCATCAGCATGCACAAGTGAAGATATTATTAAGTAGAATAGACACTGGGGCGTATTTTCGTCATAACAACACACAAACATGTCTACATAGATTTGACCGCCTTGAACCCCACTTTTATACAGTAAAACTGGGGTGTACAGGGGTAAAACTTATTTTTCTTATTTCTGCTCTAAAATTAGATTGTTGGTAGTCGTTAGAACCGCCTCGATGAGGCGGTTCTAACATGTACCCGCTCTAAAATATAGATTGTAGGTACTCGTTAGAACCGCCTCGATAAGGCGGTTCTTACATGTACCCACAATCTATATTTTGAGCACAAATAAGAAAAATATCACAATTTTTCATCTTAAATTTTTTATTTTAACGGCGGTAAAATTCACAGTGTATTTGTATAGGCGTGTTTTCGTAAAGGATTACACGGTAGGACACTTTTTACACGTTAGAACACGTTTCGGTCGTATGATTGCACGACAGAACATTAAAATCCGTATGATTTCAAGGCAAAATACTTTAAAGCCATATGTTTACACTTTTTGACCATTTGATTACAATTAAGAACACTTTTTGGCCGTTGATTACAAGATAGAACATTTAATTACATGGTAAAACAGTATTAAGCCTACCAGGTACTACACTTTTGTTGTTGTTGTTGTTTTTTTTCTGTTCGCTTGACAAACCTAGCCACTCTGAAAAGGCCGTCTTCTCTTTGAGCATTACGTAAACACGCCTATACAAATACAATGTAAATTTTAACGCCGAAAAAAGGAAATTTTAAGCAGAAAAATTGTGATATTTTTTCTTATTTCTGCTCAAAATATAGATTGTGGGTATTCGTTAGAACCGCCTGGCTGAGGCGGTTCTAACGAGTACCCACAATCTATGTTTTTGAGCAGGAATAAGAAAAATAATCCCCAGTTTTACTATATTAAAGTAGGGATGAAGGGGTTTAAAATCAAATATGCGTGTTCTCGTGATGTTCAGAAGTATATACATGTACTTATGAAATAGATCAGCTCTAGATGTGATTTGTTGAGTAATAAATCACAGTTTGGAGGTCAGTTGTAAAGTAGACAAATCACAAGCGCGTAGCGCGTGTGATTTTTCTGCTTACAACTGACCGACTATAATTTGTATATTTGTCAGACTGGAGGTCAGTTGTAAAGTAGACGAATCACGAGCGCGTAGCGCGCGTGATTTTTCTACTTACAACTGACCGACAAACTGTGATTTATTGCTCAACAAATCACAGACTAGAGCTGACCTATTTCGATTCTAACACGCTGAAAATCGACAATAATGTTGCTGTGTCCTTCAAAATCTCACAACTTTTCGCCATTCATGTGGACTGAAAAAAGTATTTGTCTAAATCGCGAAGGAAGTAAGGGCGAGGATTGTGGCCACGTAAAATCGATTTAAGCCCCCGGTGGAGTTCGTTTCCGCTGACCGTTCCAAGGCGGTTCTTCTGTCGCGGTATATTTTTTGTTGTGGTTTGTCTTTATACGGTGTTTGTGTCGCATATGTTATTTTATTTTGGATAGTCTATTGGCCATTTTGTGGGAAAGTAACTGTCCTTTTGGCTTTCCGATGTTGATGTTTCCATTAGGGTCTGTTGTTTCATGTTTGTGTGTCTTTCCCTTTGGTGTCTCTGATGGGAGCTGTGGGTAGATTGTATCGATTCCTGATCATTGCCTCCACTTCTATAAGAAGAAATGCCGCTAAAATTATTGACTGAAACACATGCATTTATATCCTTTTCTAACGATTTCGATGCGAGAAAATGACATTACACGGTCTAACGTCAAGAAAATCTACTAGTGACGTCATAAATTGGCAGTTTTTAATGACGTCACTCGTCACGCTCTAGCGAGCTGTGATTTGTTGCAGAATAAAAAACAGTTATTTTTTACTGCCTATATAGGCGCGCTGTGTCAGAATTTCTAGAAAAAGACCCATTTGAAATTATTAGAATCTTCCATGGGTGTGAGAAACACGACTATTCAAATATAGTGAATGTTTTACCACCAAAATATGAACATTTTCAGATAAAAATTTCTGATATTGTTCCTATTTCTGCTCAAATCATAGAAATAAATAAATAAAATAACGTATAACCTTGTAAGCTCCAGTTTTATCATGTAAAAGAGGGGTTAAAGGGTGCCAAAATTATATCGCAATGATTTCTTGATGGATAGAAAAATCTGCCCGAGGGTCACTGTCCGGCATGATCACAGTGCAGGTGATATTTTCTGGTCCTTTAAGTTCATTTAAAATCATTTTGAAAATAGAGGTGCTAGAAGGCGTTGCCGGTGTTACACAATTCAGTACCGGTGATGAACAGACTCAATAAAACTTTGTTTATTTGGCGTATTCTTTGCTGCCAAAGGATCCAACTCTTCAGTTGCCTAGAGATGCCGGACAGTGATCGCGAATGACGGATTTTTCTATCTACCCCTCAGACCCATGTAAGATTCTTTTTCTTGCATACCTTTCACTTCTGAGGGATGATTTTGTTATAATGCAGTCACTTCAGTTGTCGACGCCCGCCACATTTTAATGACAAAAATCATTACGAAAACACGCCTATACAAATACATTGTAGCCTTTATCGCCGAAAAAATGAAAATTTTAATATGTAAAATTGTGATACTTTTCTTATTTCTGCTCAAAATATAGATTGTGATTACTCGTTAGAACCGCCTCATCGAAAACCGCCTATCCCTTGGCAAACCGGCCCCGATAGCTCAGTTGGTAGAGTGGGAGGTCACAGGTTCGATCCCGGGCCGCGACATACCAAAGTCGTAAAAAATGGTACTAGCTGCTCCTCGCTTGGCACTCAGATTTACGGGGTAGAGCTAGGACTGGTCGACCCAGTGTCAGGATAATGTGACTGGGTGTGGTATCATGTAATGTGTCTGGGACTTGATACTTCAGTGAGGAAGCACTATAAAAGTGAGCATTGAGCTCCCCGTCGCAACCAGACACCGTCGTGATATGACTAAACAATTGTTGAAAGCGACGTTAAACCCGAATTCACACACACACACACACACACACTCTATCCCTGGGTAGGATAACTTGGGTAGGGTTAGAATTCCAATCCCAGGATAAGTCCAGAATTACCTTATCTGGCATGTAATCAAATTCTTTCTGCTATGGAAGACTCGATTGTTGTATGAAAATATTTTGAAACATTTGCCTCCCCGGAAGGTGCATCATTTCCCCTTAAGAGAATTTACGTCACACAATATGAAATATACATAATATCAGTCACTAATTATTCAAGTTTAACTTTTCGTAATACGAAAACATATACTTGAATGATGAACTATAATGTATTGGTATATGCAAGGGGAAAATTATTTTCCTTTAAAAATATATGCATGCATGTAGTTAACTTACATTCATTTAAACTTTATAACATAACAATGCGAAACGTAATTATCTTAGTCTAGTATAAAGCTTCGGAGGACATCCTTATTATCACTGAGGTCAAAAATCAATAATCAATGTTTTAATGGTGTCAATTAGTAAAATTGTCATTATAGCATCTTAATTAAATAAGGTAAATTTTCAAGAAGAAGTGGCAAATCCACTGTAAATCAAATAATTCCGTATTGTCCCAGTTACAGGTCTTCGGTCGGCTATATTGGCCTCGGCCTTCGGCCAGGGCCAATACAGCAGACCTCGGGCCTGTAAGTGGGCCAATAATAACATTATATTTTTATATACCCAGAAAATATCCCACTTATTCTGTATAGAATCTGAATATCCTCTGAGCAGTTTACCAGTACTCGTGTGCGGTCGGTTTCAGCTCTGTGTGGAAGCACCATGCAGTCCATATATTTCTTCAAGGCCCGAGACGGGGGTCGTCGTGACGATGATAATCAACATCTGGTCATGAGCAAAAGTAAGTGAACCCCGACGTTCTCTGAAACTTTGCTGGTGACTCGATGCTGTTCATTCTCCAACGCACGTTAAATACGGCGGACCCTCGTTATAACGACAGTATTTGTTCCCTATTATTGTGCCGTTATAACGAATTTGCCATTATAAAGAATTCCACTTAGGAGTATGTCAGGTAATAAAAGGCCTTTGCCCCATTATAACTCCAATAAACAAATGTTATAGACATTTGTTAGAATCGCCTCGGCGAGGCGATTCTAACAAATATCTATAACATTTGTCTCGTGAAGTATTAGATTACAAGACCCTTTCATGCTATGTACTCAATTTGGGCATTTCCAACCCGATGGAAGTCCACGCCGCTCGGAACAGAGGCTAAGCCGTTAGCTAAGTAGTCATTCCATTCAAAATGCCGTTATAACGAGTTTTGTCGTTAAAACGAATGTCGGTATAAAGATGGTTGACTGTAATACCTCTCACTGAGACGGCCCTAACGAATACCCACACACTCCATTTCGGAACGGAAATAACAAAACATATGTACCCTTTGAACCCCAGTTTTATCTGTATGTTGCAGGATTAGCCCCCACAAATCGGGGCTTGAAGAAATAGATGGGCTGCATGATGCTTCTACGCAGAGCTGAAACCGACCCACACACGAGTACTGGTAAACCGTTTAGAGGATCTAAGCATGCCCAGGCAATGCGGTGCGAGTCGGCCCGTCAGGTAAAAGTCCTACAAAATTGGAAGCAACGTCTCCAAAATGACCTTCATAGTGTTGACGGGGACGTTAAACTTCAAATCAAACAAACAAACAAACAAACAAAATGTTGTTGGATTTAGAATGATGTTCATTAAACGGACTTGTTTATATGATTACTCTTTGAATAATAAAAAAAACGCAATATTTAGGGGATAGATGCGTTAAAAATAGTCCTTAGCATTACGCAAACACGCCTATACAAATACATTGCCACCTTTATCGCCGAAAAAAATAAAATTTTAAGTTGAAAAATTGTTATATTTTTTTTTATTTCTGCTCCAGATATAGATTGTGGGCACCCGTTAGAACCGCCTCATCGAGGCGGTTCTAACGAGTACCCACAATCTATATTTTAGAGCGGAAATAAGAATGGCGCTTCTACCGAGTACCCACAATCTATATTTTGGAGCAGAAATAAAAAAAAATGTATACCCCCGGAAACCTTGGCTTTACTATATAAAAGTGGGGTTCAAGGGGGTCAAAATTATATAGGCGTGTTTTCGTGATGGAAATAATCAGGAGCCGACTCAATCAGATCACAAACTCTTCCCACAATATCACTAGGGAAAGAAGTCCCAACATGGAGTGACGACAGTAAACCTAGCATTAGGATGGGTAATCCGTTGAAGTTCCACAAAACGTGGTTTGCGACCGTAAAACCGACGATTAACATCCCCAAATGACAGTTTTGAATATAAGTATCCCATTCTAATGAAGCTATTTAATTATTTTCATTTATTTATGTTTTCCTTTATTTATTTTGAAGTGGCCTAATAGCACCTTGAGCTGTGAAAAAAAAAACCAGAAAACAAACAAACAAAAATGCCCTATATAGTGTTGACGGGGCCGTTAAACCTCAAATCAAACACAAAAACAAACAAAAAAATCAGCACATGAAAAGTGGCGATACGTTATGTTTGTTTTTGTTTAATTTGAGGTTTAACGTCCCCGTCTACACTGTATAGGTCATTTTGGAGATGGTGTTTCCAATTGTGTGGGACTTTTACCCGACATTGAGATGAAAAGACATCTCAAGCCCTGTCGCCCAATGAAACCAATAAACAAAGTCACGTGTCAAAACATTGGATCCGTCTATAGAGAAAAGTAGGGCTTACAAAGGTATACATTATTTTTCCTATTTCTGCTCTAAGACACAGGTTGTGTGTAACGAGCACCCACATCCCATGTTTGGGGTATCAATAAGAGAAGAAAAAAAAAATCAAAAAATTTTCACCTAAAAAGCAACCATCTTGTAGATATGAAAGAATGCTGTATGTGATATGGGCTTGTTATCGTAATGTTTTGATCGATCATTGTGTAACAGGGAAAACAATGCTAATCACCTTTAACCGGCCGGGGGATCGAACCCGGGTCGCCGGATCGGTAAGCAAACACTATACCACGTCGCTATAAAAGCCGGGTTGTACCGCAAGGCAGTGCAAGTGTGCTATATACCTATACCCTATGACATTACCCCCTCCACATTGAAATTCGTCCTCGAATTTCGGGGGGACCGAGAATCACTTGAAATGTTACTCGAGGAATTCAAATGCACAAGTGGGTTATTTACGGTGGGCGCCAAATGTAACAGGTGAAAAAATGATAATCACCTTTACCCGGCCGGGGATCGAACCCGGGTCGCCGGATCGGTAAGCAAACACTCTACCACGTCGCTATATAAGCCGGCTTGTACCGCAAGGCAGTACAAGTGTGCTATATACCCTATGACATTCTCCCCCTCCACATTGAAATTCGTCCTCGAATTTCGGGGGAACCGAGAATCACTTGAAATGTTACTCGAGGAATTCTAATGCACAAGTGGGTTATTTACGGTGGGCGCCAAATGTAACAGGTGAAAAAAATGATAATCACCTTTACCCGGCCGGTCCCCGGATCGGTAAGCAAACACTCTACCACGTCGCTATAGAAGCCGGCTTGTACCGCAAGACAGTACAAGCGTGCTATATACCTATACCCTATGACAAGTGGTTTATTTAAGTGGAAAATGATCGATTATAAACATCTTTCAATGAAATAGCTAGGAATGTTTACAATGTTTTTCTTAGTTACACGATTTTAGCTGTAATACAGCTGATTCTCTGCATGCCATCAATGTGTTCGCATTTCTTTTGGTACAGGCAGCACATTGTCTCAAATGAAGCAGAACAGAATGAAAAATTCAGAGGCTACATTTTTGTCTTTTTGACTTGTTTTGGAAGCTTCCGGTCTTCATTTAGTATCTCTTAGAGGGCTGGGCCCAGTTGTTCAAAGCATCGTTAGCTTAACGAGCTCGCTAGTGGTCATATTATTAACTGTTCTGGCAAGTTTAATATGTAAAATTTTGGTACTTTTGCTGAAAAAAATGTTAGCAGCTTTTGCGGAGCTGCTCAACATTTTTTTCCGCAAAAATATTAGCATATTTGCCATAATAAATGATCAAAATTTTAACTAACGACGCCGTTAGTTTTGAACAACTGGCCCCTGATATGCATGCTGTGAACAGTTCTTGGACTACCGCATATTAAATCGAAAGAGACGAGAGTCGTTCAAAACGATTTTAACAGCAACTAACTATCAATACGCTAGGGTAGAGAAAAGGATATGCTTACTGTAGAGACGGCGCAGGAACACCCCCTTGGCAACATTCAATTGCATCTTCTCCGTCTGAAAAAACAAAAGCAAGCTTGCATTTAGCAGCTGCGCACAGTCCCATATCTACATGTATACCAGTAATGAAGGTCATGCTGTTGCTACAGAAGACTTATAAGTAATTAACTCTTCAGCACCAAAGCCAAGAATTTCGAAGAAGTTGAGGAGGCAGTATATTGGTTTTGGCCTGGTTGTCCGTTCGTCTCTGCGTCGTTATTTCCCTCCGTTTCACTTGTACCAGGTCCAGAATGCTTACAGATTAAAATCAGAAAAAAACCCCACTGCTTTGTTTTTTTTTTTACCATACACATGTCTAAGTAACATTGGTTGACCTTGATGTAAAACAGGTCAAGGTCAATCAAAGGTCATCATTTGAACAAACCTGTCGCTGATGTTGTTTACAAAGTTTGAAGGTCATTGGACATTTCGTGCCTGAGAAAATGATTTTTAAAGGCTTTCCATATCCGGGCACTGCAGCCATCTTGATCATGTGACCAATATCTCATGAACAAACTTTTAATCCCCAACCCCATGGAGGTTCCACATGTAATTTGGTTTCAATTGGTCCAGTGGTTTCAGAGAATATGTTGTTTAAAATGCTGACGACGACGACGACGACGCAGAGGACGGACTACTGCCTATAAATATATTATAAGCTCTCCCGGAGCTTTCGGTTCTTGTGAGCTGAAAAACCTTGTATGAGCAACTTCTCATACAAGTTTCATTTTGAAACTTTGCAGAATATGGTGTCCTATCCGGATGTGAACTGTTTGCTTAACTTTCAATGATTGGTTGATTGATCGACTGATTGATTGATTGGTTGATTGTCTAGGGGTTCAACCACAATGAGCCCTTGTGGGGCATTTTGTGCCATATCCCAGAGAATATGAGAAAACAGAAAAAATAAACAGTAGGAGATATAAAACCGAGGAACAGGTGAAAAGCAGGAAAATGAATGAAAGCAATAATCATGATGATAATAGAAGAAACATCGCGAGAAAAAGTCCTAGAATCAAACACCCCACAAAACCCAACTTTATACAGAGAAACCTGGGGTGTACGGCGGTATACATTATTTTTCATATTTCTGCTTCAAGACATAGGTTGTGGGTACTCAGGCGGTTCCAACGAGCACCCACAACTTATGTCCTGGATCAGAAATAAGAAAAAAACACGGGTTTGTACAGGGTGTCCAAAAAGTAAGTTAACAGTTTTAACCCGTCATAACTTTTTTAATTTTAAAGCTATTTTGATGAACAATATTCCAAATTAACGCACATATCCTAAAGTTTTTATACGACATAATTAAAACGCGCCAAAATAATTGACGTTGTCGCAAAATGACGTCATTTAAAATCTTGTTTTTTCCAAGATGGCGCGTTTGACGTTAGCCCAGCGTATTTTCATTGTAAAGAACTTTTACGAAACTAAAAGCGCTACAGATGTTCAAAGAAAATTTAAATATTCATTTAATGGTGATACTGTAAGTCGACTAAATATCTACAAGACTATCAGAAAATTTGAAGAAACGGGATCGGTGAAAGACGCGCAAAAGTCGGGACGGCCGAAGACCAGTAGAAGTGATGAAAATGTGAGCACGCTTCAAGAACTTATGCAAGACAGTCCTGAAAACTCAATTCGGCGTACATCCTCGGAGACAGGTATCCCCAAAATCATCCGTTCATAACATAATAAGAAAAGATTTAGAACTTTATCCATATAAAATACAAATTATGCAGAGCTTAAATATAACGGATCAAGTGGAAAGGCTATCATTTTGTAACTGGGCATCAGACGTTATTGACACTTACGCCGATGCTTTTAATGATGTGTGGTTTAGCGATGAGTCACATTTCCTTTTATCAGGACATGTTTGCAAACAGAACATGAGATTTTGGGCAAATGAACAGCCCCACCAAATAGCAGAAAGGCCACTCCATAGCGATAAAATTACAGTTTGGTGTGCTATGTCATCCAGGGGAATCATTGGACCGTATGTGTTTAGCGATACTGTTAATTCAGACCGCTACATGTCGCTATTAAACAACAAGTTTTTACCGGAATTGCGGAAACGATCAACTGACATTAACAGTGAATGGTTTATGCAAGATGGAGCAACACCACATACGGCTAACAAAGTTTTAGATATGTTACATGACACATTTGATGAGCGGGTAATTTCCAGACGATATCCCGAAGTGAAACAATGCGGCGTAACTTGGCCTGCGCACAGTCCAGACCTGAACCCCTGTGATTTCTTTCTTTGGGGTTATCTTAAATCGGTTGTTTACAAGCCCAGACCCACAGATACTGCTATGTTATTAAAACAAATACGCAGGGAAGTCAAGAAGATAAGTGTTGGCACTTGTGCTAGAGTAATTGAAAATTTCAAGCAGCGAGTACGGGAAGGAAAACGTCGAAAGGGGCGGCATCTGGAAAACGTCATAAATTACTAAATTGACGTCACTGGACAAATTTGGTATTTTTTGTTTATTGTTTGTTATTTTTTTATGCTTTAATGGATTTGTATGAAATTTTATAAGAAAAAACTTAAGGATATATGCTATGTCTGTGAGAAATTTTATACCGCTTTCACAACGTTATGATGTATTAAAATCTCGTCAAAACTGTTAACTTACTTTTTGGACACCCTGTATAAAAAAATAGCCATTTTTGAGAGGTGAAAAATGCACTATGTCTCACGAGGGCATTATCTTAATGATAACAACACCCACCTCTACCCTTACCTGCTGCAAGAACACCGGGCCTTGCCCAGTTGTAAGCCTATATCAGTTTGTGATGGTAGGTAACTTACAATGATTTAAAAAAAAATACAGTAAATGAAAAGCACATGATGAACTTTGGCACAAGAAGGACCACCATCGAAGGTTCTGATCAAGTTGAGTGGGTGCCCGGTCTGGTTAACTTCTTCACTCTCTGAGTAAAGCCCCAATCATCGCCTATTCAAATGTATTGAAAAGTGTTTCCCCGCTAAAAATAAAAAATAATAAAAAAAAAAAATCCGATATTTTTCATATTTGTGCTCTAAACATAGATTGTGGGTACGCGTTAGAACCGCCTCAGTGAGGCGGTTCTAACGAGTACCAACAATCTATGCTTTTGAGCAGAAATATGAAAAATAATATATACCCCTGTTAGCCCCAGTTTTACTATATAAACGTGGGGTTTGAGGGGGGGGGGGTCAAAATTATATAGGCATGTTTTCGAGATGGTTACACTATCCAAGTGAATTAATGGCAAACGAAACAAGTGCTCCTATGTTGTCTTAAAAGGGCTACATGTTGACCTGCGTGACTATTGGTCGTGGGGTGGGGATCCTGAAAACACGTTCTCTCGACTTACGTCTAATTTATAACCATTTAAAAACAAAACACTGACAGCACTTTATGGTCAATTGTTTCGGAGCCGGGATCGTGGCCCTGAACGGAGGAATGTGGCTATTTGGTTTAAACCATATATTCCCGAATATTAAGAAAACAGTTTAGACCCAGATCAGACACCACGTACCGTGGCGTCCGATCTGGGTCTAAACTGTTTGCTCTAAATGTCCAAACACATGCCCCGAGTCATTGTTTTACAATATGCTCTATTTAACACAGCACGCTGACGTCACAATGACAATAATAATGCGGTTATTTTCTATAAATAACCATTACTCGGATTTCCTACAGATCAGTGATAGTCATGTGGACATGAGCACAGAATAGCTTCTGTGCTTAGTAACTTCGGGTGGATCGATAAATAGTTTACCAAACAGTAAGAAACACGCCTATACAAATACATTGTAAACTTTACCACCGGAAAAACTAAAATTTGATGAGGAAAAATTGTGATATTTTTCTTATTTCTGCTCAAAATGTAGATAATGGGTACTCGTTAGAACTGCCTCATCGAGGCGGTTCTGACGAGAACCACAATCTATATTTTAGAGCAGAAATAATAAAAATTAGGTTTACCTCTGTAAACCCTGGTTTTACTATATAACAGTTGGGATTAAGAGGATCAGAATTATATACATTATATATGAATGTCATTACTTTACCTTTTGGAATGGGAGTAAGGGTAATATCGTGGTCTGTGAACTGGCCCCACTGCATTAGGAATAGGGTGACGCTTGGCTCAGGACGTTCTGGTCCCTCTCCACGATGAACTCTGTTACTCACGAGTCTGGGACTAGGCAGCAGAAAACCACCAACCCCGTGTTGTCTCGGTCGTTCCAGCTGAAAGCCTATAAACCAAATGACTTAACAGAACAGTAAACCGTCTTTGTTTTTGCTTGTTTGTTTGATTTGAGGTTTAACGCCCCAGTTAACACTGTAAAGTTCATTTGGGAGACGTTGCTTCCAATTTTGTAGGACTTTCACCCGACATTGAGCTGAAATAACATCTCAAGCCCTGTCGCCCAAATAAAACCAATAGGGTTTATAAGCATGGACGGTCCGAATCGCACCCATTGCCTGGACAGGCTTAGATCCTCTAAACAATTTACCAGTACTGCAGTCGATTTCAGCTCTGCGTGGAAGCATCATGCAGCCAATCTATTTCTTCAAGTCCCGATGAGCGGGGGCCGGTGACCTTCTTTAAACCGATATTCAATATAACTTCAATATTTATTTTTCCCCTTTGTTTTGGTTCTACTGTCCTTTTTTATTTGGAAGATTAGTTATATTTGCAACTTCAGTTGCTATTTATAAACCCATTTGCCAACCGGAAATGGCTTTAAAATGTTATCATTTTAAAGATACTACATTTTTTTTTTTTATTTTTGGACGGTAAGTCATTGTTACCATGGTTACGCTTCAAAAAAGGTAAAATCCCAAACATGTCTTTTTATGAATGGTCTTTGGAAACCTTACTCTACATCAAGAATTTACGAATAAATATGCACACAGATGCACAAACTCAGAAATCGACATTGAAAATGTGTAAAAACTGGCATTTTCAAAATACAGGTACCCCACCCACTTCATAGGCCATATACAGTGTAAAACATTATACATACGTATATGTGAATTTCTGGATTTTAGCCGGGATGAACCATATTTTATAATGGTTGAAAAATAAGAAGCTCGTCATTTTTTAATAGTCACTACTTTAACTTGATAAACTGTCTTTTTTGGTCGAAATTCGCATTCATTTTTGGTCAGATATACATCTGGCGTTGCCATAGCAACGGTTGTGTATAGGGATGAATGGATCATTGTTAGCTTGGTTTTAGGTCACAACATAGAAGATAGGAAAGTATCAGCAAAATCGGTGACTATGCGTGCCACGGCCCTATGTAAAAATTCAAATGGTTACAGAGAATGACTCTTAAATACATTTCCACTAATGTCGAGCCGATCGCTAATTAGAGGTAGACGAAAACCCGGAATATCTGGAGAAAAACCACCTGACCTTCCGTTGCAAAACTTGGCGTCTCACATGGACCCGAGCGAGGCTCGAACCTACAGAAGTGATAGACCTGATGACTCATAGTTAGCGTTCTTACCCAATGCTGGTTTTCGGCAAATACAAGTTTTCAGCAGGGTAAGCGTTAAAAGTAGACACGTATTGATATAAAAGACATAAAGGGCATGAAATAGTTGCTCTGTTTTGTTTGATTCGTTTGTTTGATTTAAGGTTTAACGTCCCCGTCAACACTGTAAAGGTCATTTTGGAGACTTCGCTTCCAATTTTGTGGGACTTTTACCCGACATTGTGATGAAATGACATCTCAAGCCCTGTCGCCCAATGAAACCAACAGGGTTTATTAGCATGGACGGTCTGCCTCGCACCGTGGTTCCTGGACAGGCTTAGATCTTCTAAGCCGTCTACCAGTACTAGTGTGCGGGCTGGATTCAGCTCTGCGTGGAAGCATCATGCAGCCCATATATTTCTTCAAGCCCCTATGGGCGAGTTGCTCTGTAGTCGTATCCATAATGGCTCCTGGTCGCATAGCTTTGCTTGTTTGTTTAATTTGTTTGTTTTGGAGTTTAACGGCCCAGTAAACACTATTTAAGTCATGTCAAATTAGTCAGTTTACATAACCACACTTGTTCAGGGCAGGAATATACATTAGAGGTTAATTAATACAGGGATACGTCGTTCGCAAGAAACTGACAAATGGCCTTCTTGAACCACTGTAGAACTTGAAAGAGAAATAAAGTAGAAAGGATTGCATGATCAATCTCCACGAAAAATAAGCCGACCCAGGCAGGAATCGGGACTCAAATTCAAATTTACAACCAGCAAAGAAAATATGGATCCCTAATTGTCCAGTTTTACTTACGGTCTTCATAGACAGCATATAACAATCGAGGCTGTGGAGTCGAAGCAGCCCCTTGCAATGGACGATAGAGGTTGTTACATTTTCCATCAGCCCTTCGAAACCGCCTTTGAAATTCAGCTTGATTACAATACACCCTCTCTGGGCATATGCCAGCCAGCGCGGCACGAAAGACTTGCGTAGAGGTCGAGGATGGAGAAGCTTCGGTAGCCCTGGTACCAGTCCTTTGAAAAATAAAATAAAATCGCGAGTAAACACTGCCCAGGAAGCACACGTCGCTAGGGCAACGTCAAGTCCACGTCGGTACAACGTCATGACGTTGCACCGACGTAGATGTGACATTGCATAAACGTCATGGCGTTGAACTGTCGTTGATGTGACATCACAGTCACGCCATATGTCTGCTGGGAGGATATTCCATACAGTTTCATCTGCTAAATGAATTCATCTGTTGAGTTAGTTCCATCTGCTGTAAGAGTTTCATCTGCTGAAGGACTTTCATCTGCTGGAAGAGTTTCATCTGCGGAAAGAGTTCCATTTTGCATCTGCTATGAGTTTCATCTGCTGAAAGAGTTTTATCTGCTGAATGAGTTTTATCTGTGGAAAGGGTTTCATCTGCTGAAAGTATTTCATCTGCTGAAATAGTTTCATCTGCGGAAAGGGTTTCATCTGCGGAAAGGGTTTCATCTGCTGAAAGAATGTCATCTGCTGAAAGTATTTCATCTACTGAAAGAGTTTCATCTGCTGAAAGCCTTTCATCTGCTGAAAGAGTTACATCTACTGAAATAGTTTCATCTGCGGAAAGGGTTTCATCTGATGAAAGAATTTCATCTGCTGAACGTATTTCATCTACTGAAAGTTTCATCTGCTGAAAGAGCTTCATCTCCTGAAAAAAATTCATCTGATGAAAGGTTCATCTGCAGAAAGAGTTTTATCTGCTGAAAGTAATTCATCTGCTGAAAGAGTTTCATCTGCTGAAAGAGTTTCGTCTTCTGAAAGAGTTTCGTCTGGTGAAAGAGTTTCATCAGAGTTTTATCTGATAAAAAGTTCCATCTGCTGAAAGTATCACTTCTGTATTACAAAAAAGGATAACACTGTGGCTCAGGAAAAAAAATCTATAAAAAGGACCTATGTGACAGGCACCACTGAACCCATCCAACCTAGTCTCATTCTTCACATATCTGCTGTTAGATAACACAGAAGCTTTAGAAGGCACAGCGATTTGGTCGTCGTGTAGAGGATTATAAGAATCGTATATGGGTGTGAGGGGTGGATGGAAAAATCCGTCCCAAGGGTCACTGTCCGGCATCACGAGGCTTGCCGAGTGATGCCGGACAGTGATCCCGAGGGCCACCCCTCACACCCATATAGGATTCTTTTTCTTGCACACCTTCCATTTCTAAGCTCGGATTTAATGCTGCAGTCACTTAGGTTACCGATGTCCGCCATATTGTGATGACACAACAAGAATGTTTAGTGACGTCACGTAACGTGCTGTGACGTAAACCTTAACGACGGCGCATACAAGGTCGTATTCAACCAGTGATTTTGTCAAACACGTGAATATATTCGATTTTGGGTCGAACACCAGGGTCAGAACATAAATTTCTATCCCAGGGTAAAATCACGGATTTCCTTGGCTGGTGTGCAAGAACATGTTTTATTTGAGATTTTGTTTTGTGCTTGCTTCATTTCAGATTTATATGTGCTAATGCATCGTGAGCTAGCAAAACTCGCTTGTGTGTGTGCGCGCGCGCGTAAGCGCATGCGTGCTCATGCATGCCTATAGATATCATGCAACATTAAAAGAAGATACTTCTATATCACAGGCCCCCGCCCATCGGGGCTTGAAGATATTGATGGGCTGCATGATGCTTCCACGCATAAAATAAAAGCTGTTCTTTATTGGTGATTTACAGAAAAGGTAATTCACATATGTGTTCAAATACTTCAGCATAGCATTTATGTAATATAAATTATTTATGCAAGTCTTAATTCACTACCAACATACAAATTGAGTGGTTTATCAATAGTAACTGAAAATGCTCACTGTGTTAAGCATGCCGTCTCGGAATAAACTCCAACTATTTTCAACTAGAATATCTTTTCTTGAAGTTTAGAAGTTCCTTGTAAATTATAGGTAACATACAAATCATGTCAGTTTTGTCAATTTGTATAATTTTGTAGAGTACTTAGCAGCAGACAATAAGTCAAGTGTTGACCCCCGCCCATTGGGGCTTGAAGAAATAAATGGGTTGCATGATGCTTCCACGCAGAGCAAAATCCGACCCGCACACGATACTGGTAAACCGCTTAGAGGATCTAAGCCTGCCCAGATAAAGCGGTGCGAGTCGGACCGTCCATGCTTATAAACCCTATTGGTTTCATTGGACAACAGGGCTTGAGATGTCATTTCATCTCAATGTCGGGTAAAAGTCCCACAAAATTGGAAGCAACGTCTCCAAAATGGCCTTTACAGTGTTGACGGGGACGTGAAACATCAAATCAAACAAAAACAAACAAAATAAGTCAAGTGTTGTTCTATAATATGTTTATGGCATATGAACTGCTTTTAAGATTGTATAGTTTGTTATCCTCTTTATGCTCCTCATTTGTTATTTATGTTACTAAAATTTCACAAATGTTACAAATATCTTTTATGTGCAATTTTCTAGGTAAACACAGTTCGTAACCAATGTAGAACTACATCATTTGCTGAACGCAGATCAATGTCTATCAAGATATAAGCAAATTAGCTCGGCAGATTAAGTCAAAATTTCAGGGAAATTCTGCACTTAGTGATGCAAGCATCAAATTTGGCAGGGATAGTCTTATAGGGGAATCCGTTAGCCACTTGAAATTTCAAGATGGCGGCCATTTTTCAAGATGGCCGCCATGATCTGTGTTATTTCGTTTATTTTTCCCTATAAAGCGAATTGTGAAATTGGTTTGACCTGTCTAAGTGGAATATTTCATGTATTTTCTTCTATGAAGTGATATTTATTAATAAGAAAAGCTGCAGTCACATGCATTGGCAAGATGACCGCCATTTTTCAAGATGGCCGCCATGAACCATGTTATTTTGTTTGTTTCTACCTACAAAGAGCATTGTATATTACCGGGCATTTTGAATAGAAAATTGCAGTGTTTCTTTAATGTAGTCATGTATCTGTTAAGAAACTAACAATTCAGTATGTTTTAATGGAAAGATGGCCGCCATTTTCAAGATGGCCGCCATAAGCCAATTTATTTCTACCTATAAAATGACCAATGAGATTTCTGTTTCTTACAATAGGCATGGAAATATTCTACTTGCATTTTCAACAATTTTAGATATTCTGTAACAATTATACCTAACCATAACTAAAAGAGTGATGTCATGGCACAACCAAGGCACACTGGTAACATCACTGCTGTGAAACTCAGCATGGGATCTAGTATCAGCTGATAAATCCAAATTAAAACAAAGGGGTTTGTTAAGTGTCCCAAATGCTATCTAAAGAGCCCCATACACATTAATTATGATGATGTAAAATTTAGATAGCCGCACCTGAATTGACAGGATGTGCCAGCGCGGGATAGCCGAGCCAAGGGTAACGGGGCATAGTTACCCGGATGGTGTACAGATCGCACGGGACTTAAATGATACTGGATGAACGATCGGGCTAGGTGTAGGGGTATTTCATTCCCGAATCTAGTTGTATCCCATACCTGAATGTGCCTACTAGAATTCGCTATTATAAGGTAAAAGGTGGTAAAAGGATAGCCCCTCGACCTTAAACCAATTATATGTAAGATGTCTAGTTTGCTACACCCATTACATGCTAAATCTCAAACTGACTGGGATAAATGTTGTCTCTGTCAGACTGAGAAGAAAGGTGAAGATTTGAAATCTCCACCATCTGGTAGTATAGAGCAAGATGGATATTCAATGATCGCAGCCAATATTCCATTGTTTCAAGCCATCAATCAGCTTCCTTTGATTTTGGATACCAGCCGGTTAGAAGAAGGTATTGGCACTGAAGCGACATTGAGGAAGAGAAAAGCAAAGTATCACCAGAGCTGTCGGCTCATGTTTAATAACACCAAACTTGAGCGGGCAAAGAAAAGGGCATCCAGTGCTCCTGGAACATCAGATGAAGGTCGCTCTAAGATCAGACGTTCAGGCATAGAGATCCAGCAATGCTTCTTGTGCGAAAAAGACGATCGAAGGTCAGAACTAAGACAGGCAATGACAATGGAACCTGACAAAAGATTGAATGAGTGCGCCCGAAATCTTAATGATGGAAAGCTGCTTGCTATATTGAGTGGTGCGTGCTGCATACCAAGCATACCATATGCGTGCTGCATACCAAGCAGGGTGTATCTGGGGCCAAGCAACACTACGCCAAATGGAAACTGAAAGTCCTGCCGACTGGGGTTGGAAGAAAAAAGATGACGCATGGTTCACGTTTTGGACAAACTTCCACCAGTAGCGAGCAGTTGCAAGGAACTAACAAAATGCGGATGCAAGACGGAGTGCAGTGGAAGATGCAAATGCTACCGCTTTGGCCTTCCTTGCACAGATCTTTGTAGCTGCAAATGTGATAGTTAATAGCTACACAGACCAACACGAGGCAAAAATACATGAAATCAGGGTTTCTTACATGCTTTTCAATGAATGATAGAGATTTATCAGTGAACTATAAATCGATATTTTCACTGTTTCAAACAGTGAAAATACGATTTTTTATTTTTCACTGTTTGGGACTACTTTTTTCTTCAAATCTAACTCTAATTTCAATTTTATCTTTGTCAGATAACTGAACAATACTGAAATGTGTTCTAATTGACGCATAGCCCGTTCATGTGTGACGGGGACGTTACTGACGTCATTTATGACGCTGACGTCACGTCTTTTGTCGCGCGACGTTAGACTTGCCAGCAACTTCTTTGGAAAACTACTCTCTCAATTATTTCATTAATCATTCATAATAATACCATTCCAGGCCATTTGTCAGGTGCAAACTTTCAGTGTACACCCAATAGTATACCCACTAAACACGATGGACACCACTAAATTGACGCGAAACGAACAGGAACAAAGATAATTTTCTCCGAATGTGAGCGACACCATTAAAGACGCTAAATATTGCCTTTTGAAGCATGTAAGAAACAGAAAATTTGATTTTTTCAGTGCAAGATCAAATTTTATTTCACTCATGAACACCAAAACTGCTATTTTCACTCGTGGCTACGCCACTCGTGAAAATAACAGTTTTGGTGTTCATTCGATGAAATAAAATTCGATATTACACTGAAAAAATCAAATATCCTCTATTTGTTACTAAAATCATTGTTGGTATGCATTGAAAATATATACTTTTTACAACTTTCGGCCTCTATATGTTCATCAAGAATATTCAAATGCATAATAAATAACAATAAAACGTCTCCGAAGCATTCATCCAGCCTTAAAATTAGATTTCTCGTCATCACAAACATATAATTCGACACAAATTTGGTTAAAATCGGTAAAATATGACTGGTATTAGCACTAAAATTATATTTCATAACCGAAAATGGCGGCCATCCTGAAAAATGGCCGCCATCTTGGATTTTCGGGTGGCTAACGGGCTTTTCAAAAACAGAAGGGCCAAACGAGTATACATGCAAAGTTTCATGCTTGCATCACAAAGTGCAGTATTTTTGCACTAATCTGCTGAGCTAAATCGGCATCAGGTTATAGCCAGATTGGTCGCCATCTTGAAATCCTCAAACTGCTCAAGGGTTCCAAGATGGCATCATCCACATGTTTTTTTTTTTTTAAAAAACAGTCTAAGCTACAAGAATTAGCTAAGAAAACAAAACTGCAAATGCCAGTTCCAGGTTAATCTTCTTTGCCACCAAACCTAAAACCAAATCACCTGATATGTGCTACTAAATGTATAGATATGATGAAAATATCTACATTATTAAAACCCATCATCCATTTTGGATGCCATCATAAATACAGTCATGCTAGATTAAGACATTGGCAATATATTTTGTTGATAACACATATTTAATCACAATATGGGAAGGAACTCAAACGGATCATGATCGTTGATTTTCTGAACACAGTAGCTTTTGGCAGACATCCTAGACGCCATCTTAAATATCTCCAAATGCCCAGCATTCGTTGAATTCTTGAATGGAAATGTCAAACCCAAAAGACTCAGTAAAGAAAAAACACCTTGAACGCGATGTCCGTATCTCAAAATGCCCAACATTCGTTGAATTCTTGAATGGAAATGTCGAACCCACAAGACTCAGTAAAGAAAAAACACCTTGTACGCGATGTCCGTGTCAAACTGGTTTTCTGCTGGACTATATGATATGCTTATTCGGATACAGAATTTTACCATTATGGCGCTGACGTCACGCGAATATTTGCTGTACTTACATTTTCTGACAAAATGCATATTTTGAGTAACTACACATAATATTTATTGCTAATATAATAAACGGGTAATTGCACTTTATTGCTAATATAGCCCATAGGGGCTTGAAGAAATATATGGGCTGCATGATGCTTCCACGCAGAGCTGCATCCGGCCCGAACACTAGTACTGATAAACCGCTTAGAGGATCTAAGCCTGTCCAGGAACCGCGGTGCGAGGCGGACCGTCCATGCTAATAAACCCTATTGGTTTCATTGGGCGACAGGGCGTGAGATGTCATTTCATCTCAATGTCGGGTAAAAGTCCCACAGAATTGGAAGCAACGTCTCCAAAATGACCTTTACAGTGTTGAGGGGGGCGTTAAACCTCAAATCAAACAAACAAAAACAAATATAATTGCAGTGGTATTGGTGAATAATTGCCATACTTGGGATATCAAAAGACTCTCACAAGCTCGTGTCTATCGATATTCCAAGGAGGGGCAATATATTGAGAATATCTCTTGATATCAATTTTATCAGGCACGGCTTTGAGAACGCTTGTAGAATCGCGAGGCTTGCCGAGCGATTCTACACGCGTTCTCGAAGCCGAGCCTGATAAACTTGATATCAAATGGCACGAACGTGGTATTCACCGCCTTGTATACTCTTTAAACATGGATTTAATGAAAAGTTATCGACTATCCTCGGTGCTTCCCAACATTCCGGTGTGCAACAGTCGGTCCATATTATTAAGTACTATTTGACCGTAATTTTTCATATGATATTTTGTTATCTATTTTTGTTTTTCAATTTTTCAAATTATATTAACATAATAACATTTTGTTTGGCAATATTTTTCCAGTAGTCCGGTTCCTTCATAAAAGTGTAATGTTGCGTTGGCCTGATAAAGCTCACTTGTCCTGAGATAGCAAAAAAAAGGATATTTGATTTTTTTTTTTTTCAGTGTAAGATCGATTTTTATTTTACCGAATGAACACCGACATAAGTATTTTCACTCGTGGCCACGAGTGAAAATACTTCTTTTGGTGTTTATGAGTGAAATAAAAATTGATCATACCCTTAAAAAGTCAAATTATCTGTTTCTTTCATGCTTTAAATTTTAATTTGTACCGTAATTCCAAAGCGTCTGTCATCATCACATACAACTTTTTCCAGGGCGATTTCGCGTCGATTAAGAGGTGTTAGCGTGTTAAATATTGGGTGCAAACACCAAGAAAGCAGCTTGGAATGTAACTTTATCAAATGGTTCACTTGAAATTTGCATTCAAATGTTTGTTTGATTTAAGGTTTTACGTCCCCGTCAACACTGTATATGTCATTTTGGAGACGTTGCTTCCAATTTTGTGGGACTTGTACCCGACATTGAGATGAAATGACATCTCAAGCCCTATCGTCCAATGAAACCAATAGGGTTTATAAGCATGGACGGTCCGACTCGCACCGCTTTGCCTGGTATAATGTCCGCAGTTGCTAAGCTTGTCTGGAGTCGTGTGCATTATTTACGTTGTGTAGGTGCAAATATGACGTCATCAACGTCGGAATGACGTGAAAACATGCGTAACGTAATTTCTGTCACACATTAATAACGTTTAGCTAAATGACTTTTCATAAACATAGAATATATGTCCCTTTTTTCAGGATAAATCGAATTCACAAACAACGAAGAATAATAATCGTATTTTCACTGTTGAAACAGTGAAGATGTCGATTTAGATTTCACTGAGAACTCTCTTTCTTACATGCTTTTCAGTGAAATATTGAGATTTATCAGTGAAATCGAAATCGATATTGTCACTGTTTCAAACAGTGACAGATATCAATTTTATTTTTCACTGTTCGGGACTACTTTTTTTTTCTTCAAATCTGATTTTGTGGCCAGTTTTTCCATTGTCAGATAATTGAAAACTAATGAACTGTGTTAGAATTGGCGCTTAGCCCGTTCACACGTCACGAGGACGTTAATGACGTCAGTTTCGACGCTGACGTCATGCATTTTGTCGCGCGACGTTAGATCAGTCCACAACTTGTTTGGGAAACTACTTTATCGACCATAGTGCAGTTTATATTTTACTTTTGGTCCTTTGAGATCAGCGTGAATATTCTGAGAAATCAGAAATAAATTATTGGTTTAGACTCATATTCTAGACAGGTTTTTAATTATTTGGACCCCATTTTGATTTATATCAGTCTTTGTATCGACTGCCTATTCGAAATTCGAAAAATTGCAGTATGTTTTCTCTGGCTTTCTTTGTTGGATAATTACAGGGTCACTGATGAGGCTTTATTAGCCGAAACTACGTAGTATGACCCATCTTCTTTCTTATGAATGTTTTCATTGCTCTTAAAGGAACTCATTTTTGATTTTTATTTGCCTTCACTGCAGCTGGTGTTGTGCCGTGTGGCGGCCGTAAAACGTCTCCCCGTACATCGACCATAGTGCAGTTTATATTTTACTTTTGGTCCTTTGAGATCAGCGTGAATATTCTGAGAAATCAGAAATAAATTATTGGTTTAGACTCATATTCTAGACAGGTTTTTAATTATTTGGACCCCATTTTGATTTATATCAGTCTTTGTATCGACTGCCTATTCGAAATTCGCAAAATTGCAGTATGTTTTCTCTGGCTTTCTTTGTTGGATAATTACAGGGTCACTGATGAGGCTTTATTAGCCGAAACTATGTAGTATGACCCATCTTCTTTCTTATGAATGTTTTCATTGCTCTTAAAGGAACCCATTTTTGATTTTTATTTATCAATTATTTCAGTTATTATTTATAATAATGCAATCCCAGGCTATTTCTCAGGTGCAAACTTTCAGTTTACACCCAATGTTACACCCAATAAACACGTCAGACACCACTAAATTGACACGAAACGAACAGGAACAAAGTTAGTTTTCTCCGGGTTAAAGTGACGCGATTAGTGAAGCTAAATATTGCCATTTTGCTAGAAATAGAAATTTTGATTTTTTCAGCTTAAGATCAAATTTTCTTTCACTCATGAACACCAAAACTGGTATTTTCACTCATGGCTACGCCACTCGTGAAAATACTGGTTTTGGTATTCATTCGATGAAATAAAATGCGATCTTACACTGAAAAAAATCCAATATCCTCCATATCATTCATTGAAAAGCATGTAAGAAATCTTTATCAGGTCAAGGTGTTACAATGCAATATATAGGTGGCAACTGATAATCACCGATATCAGTGCAATATCCCTACAATCTTATGAATGTCATTAATCAAGTAATTTCGTATTTGCCCAGTTACAGGTCCTCGGTCAGCTCTATTGGCCCGAGGCCGAAGGGGACCAATACAGCAGACCTCCGACCTGTAACTGGGCCAATTCATAATTACTTGGTTAATGAGAATTTTATTAATCAACGTCAATAGAGAGCCGTATCTGGCCCCGTTTTTCCGTATTGGTCCTCTTTTTTCGTATTGGCTCTCTTATTCCCATATTGACCCTCTTTCACCGTATTGGCCCTGTTTGTTGCCATCTGTAAAGTGCAGGCAGTTTTCGCTATCTAAAGTATGACCATATCAGTGCAATATTATAATGTTCTTATCAAATAATTTCGTATTGGTCTAGTTACAGGTTCAAGGTCTGCTGTATTGGCCCGAGGCCGAAGGCCGAGGCCAATACAGCTGACCGCGGACCTTTAACTTGGCCACTACGAACTTTAACTTGATTAATGACAATTTTATTAATTGACACCATTAAAAACATGAGTATTGATTTTTGACCTCAGTGTTAATACGGATGACCGAACAATACAGGATAGTCAATTAATAAATCCCTATAATATTATACGGACATGCTATTAAACACAATGAAAAGGAGATAAAATTACATTTAGCGGACAAACTTACCGTTGTAAAAACAGGTTGGATGCGCCTTGAAACACCGCAGCAGCCTGTTGACGCTCTTGGGAGACGGATCTTGCACCATGAACCCTAGCAAACTTCTCCGCTGTTGACGTCGTCCGCCGCCTCCTCATTCGAGTTGCCCGTCCAAAGGGAGACAATGCTGTGCAAATAGAGGATCTTACACGAGTGGTCATTTCATTTGAAATTTATGGAACGAGCCTTCGGCGAGTTTCATAAATTTCATATGAAATGACCACGAGTGTAAGATTCTGTTTATCATATAACCACTTTAAACTGGATTTCATCGCCTTTAAGTTTGACATTTTTCCATCAAACTACATGGATGACATGGACGTCGTCATGACGTTACTTAATCCCGCCAAAGTGTTATTACACGTGTGGTCATAAGATTTTTATTACACGACGTTATCCACTGCTTATCAACGACGTCATATGATAAAGACAAAGGTATGTCATAAAGTCACACAGAATAATCATATATGTTCTGTTAAGTAGGACAATAAGCAGATGAAAACGCATGGTCGAAACGATTACCAGATCGTTAAGCAGAATTGTTTGTTTGTGCCCAACATTATTAAGGTCATTTTTGAGCCCCACACTTTTCCTGGGCAGGCGTATACATAAACGGTTAACCAATCCAGTGCACATTATTTCGCCAGCAACTGACAACTGCCCTTCTTGAATCCGCGGAAGGGAGAGAATGACCGTAGAAAAGATTTCATGATCAAACTCTACGAAAGAATGTTGCCGACCCCGGCAGGTATCGAACCCGCGTCCTCCTGATCACTAGTCAGACGCGCATCCGATCGCGACTGAGCTACCGACCAGAATGTTTAAGCATGAAATTTTTGTTCAGCCAGATTAATATTAAAGCATTTTTTCATGGGGAATGGGTTATCCTTCAGGTGAGGCAACGTGTTTGTTTGTTTGTTTGTTTGTTTGAGTTGAGGCTTTACGTCCCCTTCACTACTATTTAGGTAATTTTGGAGACCTTGCTTCCGATTTAGTGGGACTTTTACCCGACATTGAGACCACCCAAAGAAACCGGTAGGGTTTAAGGAGTGGTCCGACTCGCACCACTTTTCCTGGGCAGGCTTATACCTTCTTAGCGGTTTACCAGTACTCAGATGCGGGCGGTTTCCTCTGCACGGAAGCACCATGCAGCCCAGTCTACTTCTCCAAGCCCCGATGGGCGTGAGACTAGAGGAAACTTGTACAGACTCATAATTTTACCGTAAGGGTATGTTATTGTCCACGCCCACGGGCGTAGATTGTCTAATATTGACTTTTGCTCCGGAAGCATTTAAGAAAAGGTCATGACTTGTTGAATGAGTTCCTGTTGACTGGTCATCATAGTTATT
The DNA here is from genome assembly GCA_963580285.1 of Lucinisca nassula. Taxonomy (NCBI): domain Eukaryota; kingdom Metazoa; phylum Mollusca; class Bivalvia; order Lucinida; family Lucinidae; genus Lucinisca; species Lucinisca nassula. The sequence continues at coordinate 42,912,294 of OY757016.1, forward strand.
TGTCACAGTTATTAAAGCCCGGTAATTGCCGGAACGCTGCCTTAACCTTTATCTTGCCGTTCACGAGAACCCCTATCTTTGCAAACAGTGTAGATCCAGATCAGATGGTTTCTGAAGAAGCAATCTGATCAGGATCTACACTGTTTGACATTCAGTTTATGAATTTGTAGGAATAAATTGCATCAAGTAATCTGATTGGTTCAAAGTCCGAGATTGGTGTGGCTAAAATGAATATTCAGCAAGAGCAGGGTTAAGTTTATCACATATCCTCACGATTGCAAACTAACTTTACTTACGAGAAACAAACCCGGATCGTCGTCTAGCTGCCCTGATGCGTGATGCCTCCGATTGTCTCAGCACAGCCGCCTCGGCCTCAGCACGTGCAGCTCGGGCTATTTCCGCGATATTCGACTGTGCCATAGAGATTTCTACCAACAGGCATAATGATAGTAGAGTGCAAAACCAGTTGAAAGCTTTGATTGTGAAATGTAATTTTCCAGCAGCTACAAAATAAATAAAACAAATTGCAAATAATGCTCATTAAAAAAAAAGTAAATACATCCATGTAAAAAGGTACCTGCTTGCTTTTAACGCATATATGACAATAAGATATTCCACCTAATAGCTTGAAGGCCCCCGCCGATCGGGGCTTGAAGAAATAGATCGGCTGCATGATGCTTCCACGCAGAGCTGAAACCGACCGCACACAAGTACTGGTAAACCGCTTAGAGGATCTATGCCTGCCCAGGCAAAGCGGTGCGAGTCGGACCGTCCATGCTTATAAACCCTGTTGGTTTCAATGGGACAGGCATGTCATTTCATCTCAATGTCGAGTAAAAAGTCCCACAAAATTGGAAGCAACGTCTCCAAAATGACCTATTAGCTTGCAAGTGATCGGTCCATTGACATTTACAGAGGTATCAGATTTGTTTTGTTTGTTGATGTGTTGGAGTTTTACGTCCACCTCGGTTTAAAAAACTCATCCGAAAAGCCTGAAGAAGCCAGGATCGAACCTACGACCCCTTGTTTATAAAGCAAATATAGAGGCTTCTATGTTGTTTTGTTTGTGGCATGCTTTACAAAAATGTCTGATCATTTTGCAAGTAGTGTAGACCCTGATCAGACGCCACTTTTTGTGGCGTCTGATCAGGGTCTACAAAGTTTGCCAATGTCTCAAAAATGGGACGCTAGGCATATATGGGTGAACGTTGTTTTTTATTCGTGTGTGTGTGTGTGTGTGTGTGTGTGTGTGTGTGTGTGCGTGTGCGTGTGTGTGTGTGTGTTTTCCATGCTACAGTTTTAGATCGTGGGCGGTCGTTAGAACTACCTAACTGAGGTGGTTTTAACGAGTACCCACAATCTATGTTTATTAATAAAAATAAGGCAACTATGCTTTACCCTTCTAAACCATAGTTTCTTCATGCTCTATGATTTTTTGAATGGAACATAGTTTACTGCATACGGACCAGTCTGGGCAACAACTTGCCGTTCTTGATAAAACCTAGCTTTGCACATAGTGCAGATCCAGATCAGATGGCTTCTGAGTCTGATCGGGATCTACACTGTTTGAAATTACATATGTTATCTGATTGGTCTAAAGTCAGGAACGGGTGTGTTCGGATAAACAAAATAAATAATAATAATAATGATGAAATAATAAGTTTGTTACATGAAACAGTGTGTTTGCACAACGTTTTGCTCCTCGTTATCATATTGTATAACCCATCGCGAAAACGCTCCTGTATGGTTTTGAATTCCTTGAACCCCACTTTTACACAGTAAAACTGGGGTTTACAGGGGGTAAACCTTATTTTTCTTGTTTCTGCTCTGGGGCTGGATTGGGGGTGCTCGTTAGAGCCGCGCCGCCCCCGCCCATAGGGGCTTGAAGAAATATATGGGCTGCATGATGCTTCCACGCAGAGCTGAATCTGGCCCGCACACTAGTACTGGTAAACCGCTTAGAGGATCAAACCTGTCCAGGAACCGGGGTGCGAGGCGGACCGTCCATGCTAATAAACCCTATTGATTTTATTGGGCGACAGGGCTTGAGATGTCATTTCATCTTAATGTCGGGTAAAAGTCCCACAAAATTGGAAGCAACGTCTCCAAAAATGACCTATACAGTGTTGAAGGGGACGTTAAACCTCAAATCAAACAAAATCGTTAGAGCCGCATCGATAAGGCGGTTCGTGCGGGCACCCGCGGTCTGTGTTTTGGGCAGAGTTTGGAAAATTGTCACCAATTTTCTTTTTTCGGCGATAGGCTTTGCAGTGTATTTGTATAGGCGTGTTTTCGCGATGCTGAGAGAAATTAATTTGATTTGATTTTTGTTGATAGACTAACTCGAAGCACACAATGCCATAGATTCGGTGCTGTTACAGAGTTGCATGCTCAAAACAGAGAGAGAGAGAGAGAGAGAGAGAGAGAGAGAGAGAGAGAGAGAGAGAGAGAGAGAGGAGAGAGAGAGAGAGAGAGAGAGAGAGAGAGAGAGAGAGAGAGAGAGAGAGAGAGAGTACTGATTTCATCTCGTAAAATTTAATGTTGCCCTCTGGTTGTTTTGTTTTGTATGTGTTTTATTTTATTTTTTTTTTTTTTTGACTCATACTTCGCCGCCGAACGTTGCATATTTGTATCGCTCCTCTTGTTATTACATTTATTTGTAATCAGAGTGAATAAAAGATTTGATTTGATTTGATTTGATTTATGTAAAGTGGGATATACAGTAAAATTCCGATATTAAGACCACCTAAAATTAAGACTTATTCTGCTTTAAAAAGCTTAATTTGATGGGTGCAGTTATTCTTTCTTCGTGTTTTCTGCACACAATGTCCTCTAGACAGGGACCACCTTTGGGACTGTTCAAAAGTGGTCTTAAGGACCACTTTTGAACAGTCCCAAGGACCACTTTTGAACAGTCCCAAAGGTGGTCTTAATATAGGAATTTTACTGTACAGAGTATTCATTGCATGAGCAGGTGAACTCGATGTATTCCAGTAATGAATAAAATGTACTTTTTTCTTTCTTTCTTTCTTTCTACTTATACTGCGACCGGTCACATGTGTCAATTGACCATTTCTCGTAGGGAATATATAGATGGTGGTTGCTCGTTAGAATCGCCTCGACGAGACAGTTCTGAAGCGTGTCAACAATCCATGATTTGAACCAGAAATAAAAAACAAGGAAAATAATGTATAACCTTGCAGCCTTCACTTTTTCCCTTTTGCACCGATATTCATTGGACACACCAGTACGTGTAAAATGTAATCCAAGGGTAAAGCTTTGCATTTCACAAGCTTACCATAATACTAAAGAGTCTCTCTGTGGTTCGCACCCGGCTCGGGTTACACGTGAGACGTCAAATTCCGCAACGGAAGATCAGATGTTTTTTTGTTGTTGTTTTTTTCTCAGGGTACTCAGGTTTTCGCCCAGCTTTGATTAACGATTGGCTCGAAATAAGTGAAATAATCTTTAGAAAGGGCCGTTAAACAATACAAAACAAAACAAAACAACAAAAAAATTACTTCAGAAACTCACTTCGTTTTTCCATATTCCTTGACAGCGCTAAAACCTGTTTATCAGGCATGCATGCGCGAGCGCAACCGCTGAATGACGTTTGAAGCAAATTCCCCGGTTTCTTACGGGGAATGGGTTAACCTTTATGGGCGGTAACTCTTTCAAAATATTAAACTACAGTCGAACTTCAATAACTCAAACACCTTTAGGACCAGGAAAATTGTGCGAGACAGGGGTAGTTCGAGTTACATTGTACTGAGGTTTAACCATAGTATTAAGTCACGAGGCATAATGGGGAACATTAAGGGGAATAGGAACACCTGGCAGATTTTCCGCCATTTTTCAAAGGGAGGCAACTTTCGGGACTCCTGTTCGCTTTCTTTAAGCCCTGTCCCACTGAAAAAGGTGTCTTACTCTTAAAGGAAAGAATTTGCTCCTCAGGGGCAAATTCTTTGCTTTAAGAGTTAACCCCTATTGACATGGGCGACAAAAATACTTTTGCAGGAGTTGCCTCCCCTGAAGGTGTATCAATTCCCCTTAAGTGTATGTTGTATGAAAGATGTGTGTGTGCGTGCGCGCGCGCGTGCGTGTGTGCGTGTGTGTGTGTGTGTCCTACCAACAGCTAAGGTCATACGGAGATGGGACCTAGATTTAAAGACTCATCCAAAAGTTTGGAGAAGCCTAGGATCGAACCCGCGACCTTTGATTTATAAAGCAAGTAGCATAACCACTACACTACGGACTTTCTGTATGTTATGTGTACTCATTAAAGTCGCCTCTTTGAGGCAATTCTAATGAGTACACACGACATAAATCCCCCCTCCGCCCATCGGGGCTTGAAGAAACAGATGGGTTGCATGATGCTTCCATGCAGAGCTGAAACCGACCGTTCACGAGTACTGTGATCTAAGCCTGCCCAGGCAAAGCGGTGGAAGGGGGACAGTCCATGCTTATAAACAATATTGGTTTCATTGAGATGTCATTTTATCTCAGTGTCGGGTAAAAGTCCCACAAAATTGGAAGCAACGTCTCCCAAAATTACCTATACAGTGTTGACGGGGACGATAAACCTCAAATCAAATCAAATACAATTTTTTTTTTTATTTTTTTTTTCTGGCTGGACCAGACCAGCTAGTTTCAGCCAATTAAGCCTCATCAGTGACCCTCAGACATATTCAAAATTCACAGTAGAATCAATGATCCCAAAGGACTAGAAATATAATAGAGAATACCGGGTGAGTGTCTTTTGATATCAAGTTTATCAGGCAATGCTTCGAGAACGCTTGTAGAATCGCGACGCACCGACGTCGATTTGACGTTGCACCGACATATATGTGACGTCATAATTACGCCATGTTCATGGAATTGTTAACATGACGAGGAAGATAACCAAATGTAGCCAATTTCCTTAAAATAAATGACAACTTTAATGTACTTCATTAATTTGTTAATTATTATGTTGTTAGAATATTAGCTAACGAAGAGCGAGTTTGATGGATGCACTGTCAACGTTTTCGTCTCATCTATTGTCTTTCAGTAAATAGTCACCTACATTTGCCATTCGGAGTCATGCGGCGATATCACCCACAACGCCGATATATATAAAAATGTGAGATAAATTGTTTGTTTGTTTGTTTGTTTGTTTGTTTGTTTGTTTGACTTGAGGTTTAACGTCCCCGTCAACGCTGAATATGTCATTTTTGAGACGTTGCTTCAAATTTTGTAGGACTTTTACCCGACACACACTGAGATGAAATGACATCTCAAGCCCTGCCGCCCCATGAACCCAATAGGGTTTATTTGCATGGACGGTCCAACTCGCACCACTTTCCCTGGGCATGCTGATAATCTGTAAGCGGTTTACCAGTACTAATGGGCGGTTGGTTTCAGCTCTGCGTGGAAGCATCATGCAGCCCATTTATTTCTTCAAGCTCCAGTGGGCGGGGGCGGACGCCAATATACAAAAAAAAAAATAATGTGAGATAAGTAACAGGTCAATAATTATAGTGAAGTTTTAACGCTGTTTTCAATAACAGACATAAACCCTATTGGTTTCATTGGGCGACAGGGCTTGAGATGTCATTTCACCTCAATGTCGGGTAAATGTCCCACAAAATTGGAAGCAACGTCTCCAAAATGACTTTACAGTGTTGATGGGGACGTTAAACCTCAAATCAAACAAACAAATCAATAACAGACAAAGTCTCGTGCCAAAGTTACACTGTGGCCTATTGAGCTACGTTAACCCATTGTATGCTAATGGACTCTTCCATTGCTATATGTTGGACAAGTCCATTTGTCATATATGGGGTTTCAGGCTTATTTTATTTTCGTTTTTATTCTATTTTTGACTGAAAACTCTGTTAGCAAATAGTGTAGGCCCTGATCAGACGCCGCGTTCTGATCTGGGCCTGTACTGTTTGCCATGGTACTCCTTTGGGGGTTTCCCGCATACAAAGGGTTAATTTTGCAGGGCAGTGATACCTAGCAATACCTAACACCTACTGTTCAAAATGTAACATTTACATTTCCAGTGTAAAATCTAATGTAAACCTATAGGAAACAATGTAGTTCATACTTTCATGAATGCATCGAGACATGATTTTCAGTGACGTCAAGTGACATCAGTCTAAACCATGGTTCTCTACGGGTGTTGGTGACGTCAATACTGTCCCGCTCTTTGTAGAAAAACAGCGCGTAAATGTTTTTCAGCTTTAAAACTTTGCCATAAAAACATTTTTCGCCTAGTGATGAGGGGCAAGGAATGTAAATATAAAAAAATAAACTTTATTTTTCTGCTTTTCATGAAAGTATGGACGACAATGGGTCGCGTGTAGTATAAATTAATCCCGAATAAAATCGATTATTATAATAATAATAATAATAATAATAATAATAATAATAATAATAATAAAAATAATACTAATAATAATAATAATAATAATAATAATAATTATTATTATTATTATTATTATTATTATTTATGTAAACATTGCTCCAGCAAAACATATTAAGAAGATAATGTGTTGTGTAACATGTTTTAGACCTCTTGCTACTGTTGTCAGAGGATAAGTTGAAAGTGACGTCAGCGAATGTTGTTGTTGAGCATTGTCCACTGTTGTCAAAAGATAACGACGCTTCGGTAATGATAATTATAACGGTATAATCTGTCTTGCCAACCAATGGTGGGCACGATAATGATAACGGTACAACCTGTCAAACCTACCTGTGGTTAGTATTATCTTTTACGTCACTATCTACTAGTTCGAATTTTGAAAATTTCAAAGCAAACGTAGCTGTGCCACGAGTGTAGCCATATACTTGTATAGCCGTATGTATTACGTTTTATAGTAAGAGCGCTGACTCTTAGTCATTAGGTCTCTCACCGCCGTGGGTTCGAGCCTCGCTCGGGTCACGTGTGAGACGCCAAGTTCTGCAACGGAAGGTCAGGTGGTTTTTCTCCGGGTACTCCGGTTTTCGCCCACCTATGATTAACGATCGGCTCGATATGAGTGAAATAATCTTGAAAGGGCCGTAAAACCCAAACCAAAAAAAAAAAAAAAAAAAAAAAATACGTTTTATAACGGATATTGCGCCGTTAATACGCAGCAAAACCTCGCCCCCAATGCGTGAGAGTGAGACAGTGGTTTTTGTAGCCATATATAGGTGTATGCAATGCGTTTTCACTACGTTTTTCTGCGTTTGACCGTGACACAACCTGACAACCCTAAATTTTTAAATGAACTCCTGCTATATATAAGGCGGAAGGTTCCATTTGTACAAAAAGGGTTAATGGCTTACTAGCTTACATGTAGCTCTATAATATCTTCTTGGATGCAGGGATCAGGCCAAACCTCTTACATCTCAACGGTCATGTGACATTGAAGTCAGTTGGCGTGGGTGTCGACGGCATATCGTCGAGCCAACGTTGACTCGACCCCCGTCTGTCAGTCAACTCATTAGTTTTTTTTTCGACTGTCAGTATGTTTATTTGTCTGTCTAACTGTCCGTCCGTTTGTCTGTTAGTCAGTCAATTTGTCTGCCTGTCCGTCTGTCGGTTTGGATGTTTGTCTGTTGTCTGACTGTCTGTCTGTCTGTCTGTCTGTCTCAATCACAACCAATTTACTCAAAACGTTCAATCATATCACTCAAATGTAACGAAAATCAGTTTGTTTTAGGAGATGATATTTATAAGCCTCAGGCTTACTGTCAGATCGTATTTGTCAGTTCCAATGTATTTAATTGTAGAAGTAAAATATTGTTTAAACCAAAACAAACGTAGCATGTTCACAGGAATCTTCAATTTATGAAATTAATTTGCACATGGAGACAGATCGCTGGACATTCTTATCTGCACTTCTAGACAGATCGTTGGTCTTTTTTTTAAATTACACATGTAGACAGATCGTTGAACAGTTTTCTCAAGAGAGAGAGAGAGAGAGAGAGAGAGAGAGAGAGAGAGAAAAGAGAGAGAGAGAGAGAGAGAGAGAGAGAGAGAGAGAGAGAGAGAGAGAGAGAGAGAGAGAGAGAGAGAGAGAGGGATTGATCAAAGGTCTGTCCCGTATGTGATTTTTATACTTTGATAGCGAATAAAACGAAAAGTTACGTAAAACCTTATTTTGTAAGTAAGCTGTCGTGAATAACGGTATCTAAAGCCATTGACATGGGTCATTCACGAAGAGGTTTTCGTCAATTAAAAACGGATCCAGGATAAATGAATTTCAGTAATAAAAGCAAAATATCATTCTTTCCTTCTCGATTCATTATTTCAATGTAAACGGGTATATTTTCTCTCAAAATGTCTGAATATTGTTAGCATTTTAAGTTCCGCCAATACATTTGAATAGCGATGGCCGTTTCAACTGACGGCCAGTGCTTTTGCACATGCGCAAGAATGACGTCATAAACGGAATTCCTAAAACCTCCTATACGACAGAATGAGTGGCCGTCGACGGCCAGGGCTTTTCCGTTTCTATTTATAGAACCGGAAGTACGTCACGACAAAAGCTCATATATGTAATCAATGTTTCAATAGACACATCCAAACACTACGTCATCACTCAATATTACTATTTGCCGGGACTTACCGGTGGTTGGCAGAAAACTTAAAGGGCCGTTTATCGCCATTGTAAATGCTATGTTATTTTCTCTAAACTTGTATTTTGTTTGGAATCGAAAGGACAAAATTGACCTTTAAACTTTTATAATAGACATGTCTTGGCTAGTAATTATTGGTTTCTAGAAGATTTGAGGATGTTTTGATGATTAAATTACCTGTTAAACTTATACAGGTAACGAGACGGGACGGTCTTAATAATTTGTAATAAAAATGCGCAAAACGAATCACTAAACGTGGAAGATGCACGAATGAGCGCTAAAATATATTTATCTACTCATTTTAAGTGTAATTCGATCAATTTTCTGTGACAGTCAACTTGAATATGCCCGTTATATTGAACCTATTTACAGTGTGTTTATATGGAACCAGGGGCTTTTTGCCAACCACGAAAGATTGTAATCAAAAGGAAAAGTAGTTTTGCGCATGCGCAATGACAGGTAAACAAGGTCACGTGTCAAAACATTGGATCCGTCTATACGTTCTTGTCGCTTCTTGTCACTTATTGTCCGTTTTTTCTTTTCTCCTATTACTGCTACTCGCTCACATCCGAACATTACGAGCAGGATTTCCTGGGTGGTAACCAGTCCTTTTTTATTTTATTTTTAAGCAATGTGGATGAAGTGTCTTGCTCAAGGACACAACACGTTGGTCAGCGTGAGGCTCGAACCCGCAATCCCTCGATCACAAATCCGATGCGCTACTACTGCACCAAAGCGCTCCTTATCGCTAAATAGTGAGACCGTTTTGTTTCAGAACCCGACTGTCGCTGAGATAAACAATATGGCCGACATTTGAGTCCAGATAGATTATCACATAGTAATTTGTAAGTGTTAAGTTTTGTATCGATTAAAACAGAGATTTATTTTCTGTTCAGTTGTCGGCCCAGTTGTCTTTCATGAAGGAGATTCTTCTGGCAATTGTGGGTGACAGAGGGCATGTGGCGGAACCAGTGTTGTGTGAAGGTATCAGACCAAATATTGGTCCGATATCTATCTATCTATATATCCTGCAGCACCCTCTCGCGAGGATTATGTGCAGCTGCGCGCGTCAGAAAAAGAAAAGTGTGATAGAAGAAAAAGTATTAGATTTTAGGAGAATTGAAAGTAAAAACAGTCTTAGTAAAGTAGAGATTAAAAGCAAATAAAAACAATGTTTCACGGTTCATGGCATTGGGTGATGGAGGGTGCATATGGTCGATCTGAAAGAATCCAGATCGGAGCACACAACAGCATGAGGAGGAAGGTAATTCCATTGTACCACAACCAAGGGGAATAAACTGTATTTATAGTAACTGGCAGTAGTAGGGATTTGAATATAGTGCATAGTATGCATGTTTTTAGTAGTTCTGATTGGATGTCGGATGTATGTAGGGAGCAGAATCTCGACAAGGCCATATACTATCTTGTAGAACAATAGGAGCTTTTTTCGTGACGTACTTCCGGTTCTAAAAATAGAACGGGAAAAGCCCTGGCCGTCATCTGTCGTATTGCTTGAAAGGCAGCGGGACAGATGAAGTGTTAATTGCAGCGAAAACAGTGGAATTCTTTTAAACTTTTGGGGAATTCTAATGTAAGATAATGGGAGAAACACCGATATGCTGCCAGATGTGAAATTTCGCATTACGAAAATAATATATTTTACATACGATCTCTCTCTCTCTCTCTCTCTCTCTCTCTCTCTCTCTCTCTCTCTCTCTCTCTCTTAGCGCACCAACAATTAGCGAGCGCAGGCATATGTATATTACAGTTTGTCGTTAAACGACGCTACGTCAATCGACATGTGGCGTGTCAACAACGTCGTGTCTACATCAAACCAACTTCAAAGCGATGCATTGAATTTGACATTGCAACGTCAATGAAACGTCACAACGTTTCGTTGGCGATAATACGGCGTTGCTTGATAAAATGTCATTTGCCCAGTGCTCGGACCCATCAAGACTCAGTGGGATTGGAACATTAAATTCAAAACAAACGTAGAACACCCTTTCAGAGCATAAGCATGTTAAACACTCCTTCGCAAGTGCAAGATTTTACAGTAAAATCTGGTAGATTTGTAGATTGGTTCAACATGCCCAGCCCTTAGGTCTTCATTAACCCATTTGGTACCGGAAACCCCAAAAGGGGTAAGTGACAAACAGTGCAGGCCCAGATCAGACGCCGCAGAACGCGGCGTCTGATCAGGGCCTACACTGTTTGCAAAAAGTTCGGCCATTTTCCAAATAAATTTTGAAGAAAACACAACCTGACACCCCTAAATTTTGAAAATGACTCCTACTATATATAAAGAGGCAGATTCCATTAGGTACAAAAAGGGTTATGGGCTTCTTGGATACAGGGATCAGTCAAACCATCTCAACGGTCACGTGCCATTGAAGTGAGTTGGAGTGGTTGTCGACGGCATGACGTCGAGCCAACGATGACTCGACACCCGTCTGTAAGTCCACTCATTGGTTGTTGTTTTTTTCGACTGTCAGTATGTTTATTTGTCTGTCTAACAGTCAGTCCGTTCTTCTGTTAGTCATTCAGTCAGTCGGTCTGTGTGTCGTCGGTCTGTCTACTGTCAGTTTGTCAGTCAAACCTCTCTCTCTCTCTCTCTCTCGCTCTCTCTCTCTCTTATGCCAACGGTCATGTGACAATGAAGTGAGTTGGAGTGGGTGTCGACGGCAAGACGTCGGATCAACATTGACTCAATGCCCCTCCGTCAGTCCACTCATTAGTTTATTTCGACTGTCTGTATGGACATTTAAATTGCACATGTAGACAAATCGTTGGACAGATTTCTCAAGAAAGATAGATAGATAGATAGATAGATAGATTAGATAGATAGATAGATAGATAGATAGATAGATAGATAGATAGATAGATAGATAGATAGATAGATAGATAGATAGATAGATAGATAGATAGATAGATAGATAGATAGATAGATAGATAGATAGATAGATAGATAGATAGATAGATAGATAGATAGATAGATAGATAGATAGATAGATAGATAGATAGATAGATAGATAGATAGATAGATAGATAGATAGATAGATAGATAGATAGATAGATAGATAGATAGATAGATAGATAGATAGATAGATAGATAGATAGATAGATAGATAGATAGATAGATAGATAGATAGATAGATAGATAGATAGATAGATAGATAGATAGATAGATAGATAGATAGATAGATAGATAGATAGATAGATAGATAGATAGATAGATAGATAGATAGATAGATAGATAGATAGATAGATAGATAGATAGATAGATAGATAGATAGATAGATAGATAGATAGATAGATAGATAGATAGATAGATAGATAGATAGATAGATAGATAGATAGATAGATAGATAGATAGATAGATAGATAGATAGATAGATAGATAGATAGATAGATAGATAGATAGATAGATAGATAGATAGATAGATAGATAGATAGATAGATAGATAGATAGATAGATAGATAGATAGATAGATAGATAGATAGATAGATAGATAGATAGATAGATAGATAGCGAATAAAACGAAAGTTACGTATAAACTTATTTTGTGAATAACGGTATCTCAAGTCATTGACATGGGTCATTCACGAAAAGATTTTCGTCAATTAAAAACGGATTTAGGATAATTGAATTTCGTAGTGAAAGTAAAATATCATTCTTTCCTTCTCGAGGCATTATTTCAATGAAAACGAGTATATTTTCTCTCAAAATGTCTGAATATTGTTAGCATTTTAAGTTCCGCCAATACATTTGAATAGCGATGGCCGTTTCAATTGACGGCCAGAACTTTGCGCATGCGCAAGAATGACGTCATAAAAGGAATTCCTAAAACCTCCTATAGAAGGCGAGCATCTGCCCGCCTCTGTTCCAATGATATCCATTCCAGGGTATTAAGCATCTGGGTTACACTACTATATGAAGAGTAGTCATGTTTGACCCATCTAGCTACTCTTCTTTGGACTTGCTCAACCTTGTTTATATTTGACTGGGTATATGGGCTCCACACAGGGGAGGCATACTCAAGCTGGGGCCTAACAAGGGTATTATAAGCTGTTTCACGTATGCCTTGATGTTTGGTGCGTATATTCCTACGTATGAAGCCCAGGGTCCGATTTGCTTTGGTGGTCACGTTATGAATGTGGGTGTTTTATGAATGTGGGTGTTCCAAGTTAAATCACGGCTAAACTCAAGGCCCAGGTACTTGGCATGATCAGCCTCCTGGAGGACTTCACCATGGAGAATGTAATTGTGTCTAATGGGTTCTTTAGAACGGAAAAATGTGTAGGACCTGGCATTTACCCGGGTTAAATTCCATTTCCCAGTTCTTTTCCCAAGTTTCAAGCTTTTGGAGGTCCCTTTGCAATAAGGTACAGTCAGCATCACTGCGGACAGCCAAATATATTGCCGTGTCATCTGCAAAAAGTCTGACCTGTGAGTGGATCTGCTCTGGTAGGTCATTGATGTATAAAAGAAACAGGATCGGTCCCAGTACTGATCCTTGGGGAACCCCAGATGTGACCGGAATTGGGGATGAGGTTTCCCCCTCTAGGGCTACACGTTGAGTACGGCCAAATTGGAAAGCTTTGATCCAGTTTAGGGTGTTTGAGGTTATGCCATGTTGGTGCAGTTTGTGGAGTAATTTAATATGGCTAACCTTATCGAATGCTTTACTAAAATCCAGGAGTATCAGGTCAGTCTGGTGACCTGCTGATAGATTTCGTGCAAGCTCATCAACAAGTTGGATGAGCTGTGTTTCGCAGGACCTCCTTTCCCTAAATCCATGTTGAAGATCATACAAGATGTTATGTTTGTCGAGATGCTTAGTAAGGTTGGATGCAACAATATGCTCCATTAGCTTGCAGCAAATGCAAGTTAAGGAGATAGGCCTGTAATTTGCAGGGTCACTTTTGTCACCCTTTTTGAACAGGGGAGAAACAATGGCTGTCTTCCAATCCGAGGGGATTTGACCACTGGAAAGTGATTTCTGGAAAATGACCTGAAGCATAGGCGCTATTTGGTCTCTAAGGGATTTAAGGACTACTGGTTTAAGAGCATCTGGACCGGCGGCTTTGGTCGGGTTTAAGTTCGATAAGAGTTTAAGAATTCCTGCTGCTATGTTTATTGTAGGCATTTCCGGGAATTTGGGTAAATATTCTTCCGGAACAGATTCTTTAATAATGGTGCCATTTGCCAATCCATTCTTAAGAGCATTGTCAGAAAGCTGACTTAAACTCAATGGTGATAGGGGTGTGAAGGAGGACTGAAATTGTCTGTTGAGAGTATTTGTCTTATCTAAATTGGTTGTGGAATATTTGCCAGTTACAGGATCTAATAATGGACCTATATGTTTGTTTGTTTGATTTGAGGTTTAACGTCCCCGTCAACACTGTAAAGGTCATTTTGGAGAGGTTGTTTCCAATTTTGTGGGACTTTTACCCGACATTGAGATGAAATGACATCTCAAACCCTGTCGCCCAATGAAACCAATAGGGTCTATTAGCATGGACGGTCCGCCTCGCACCGCGTTTCCTGGACAGGCTTAGATCCTCTAAGCGGTTTACCAGTACTAGTGTGCAGGCTGGAATCAGCTCTGCGTGGAAGCATCATGCAGCCCATATATTTCTTCAAGCCCCTATGGGCGGGGGCCGAGATTCGATATGTGCATGGCGGATAAATTGTTTGTTTCATTTCATGATTTGAGATTTAGTCCACGTCAACACTGCATATGTCATTTTGGAGAGGTTGTTTCCAATTTTGCGGGGATATTACCTGACAGTGAGATGAAATGACACCTCAAGCCCTGCGCCATATTGAGATACTTGGGCAATATTGTTACTGTGATGTTAATGACATATTCAGTTTCAGGTAGATAGATTTTTCTTGTGTAGGCTTTCATCCTGCAAAACCTGGAGTGTATGTAATATATACCTGCGGTAATGGTCAAATGTGACCGACGCAGTATCAGAAGATAGATAGATAGAATAAGTTTTTAGTGAATCAAGGTATCAAAATGAAATTCCCCCAGCCATTTGAGATATATCCCAGTCCCAATATAAAAAGTTTGTGCTATATTTGTAAATAAATAAATGAATAATCAAAAACACACAAAAAAAACAACTTCTGTTCAGTGTATTCACGATATATGCATTATTAAATCACGCAAAATCACGCTCTTCTTTCCTAGCAAGATTTCGAGCTCGTGGGGGGGGGGGGGGGGGTCACGTGATCATCTAATATGGTCGCCAACGTTACTTCCTAGTTAAACAAGTTAAGCTCGTTGTAATTATTTACGTTTTTCTTGAAGTTTTGCCAACCAAATAAGATAAAATATTGAAGTGATAATTCCGAATATTGTTTTATTCCTGTTTAAATGAAATATTGATTTTCTAACGATAAGACAGTGGCTGAAATTGGTGAGCTGTTTGGCACTTATTTCGCAACAACAACATCGAGTGATTGAAATGTGGTCGTGTAAACAATGCATTCCGTAAGTGTGATTGCCATGGAGATGATCGTGTATTCACTTATGATATTTTGACGTTGCTCATGAACGCTCAAAGGGAGCAGTTTGCTCATTCTACAGGTTTCCAGAAAAGCCTGAATGGTATAGAAAGGCATGGCTTTCAAAAGTTTCACGGGTAATTGAGGTTGAGAGGAATGGAAAGACTGCGAAGTCTGGTGTTTTTGCCAGATTTCCATTGCTTTGTAACAGTCATTCCATTCCTTTATCCATGTACTTCAAACAAACAGTGTAGACTCAGATCACTGAGATCAGTCTACACGTTCTGACATTCTGTGTCTACACTGTTTGTCAAGTCTCCAAAACTAGGATGTCCGTCATATATGGGTTAATAAAAAATGAATACCATAAAAAATACGAAAAGACGCCTATTCAAATGCATTGACATGGCTTTCAAAAGTATCACGGGTAATAAAGGTTGAGAGGAATGGAAAGACTGCAACAAGCCATGGAAACCTGCAGTCTTTCCATTCCTCTCAACCTTTATTACCCTTGATACTTTTGAAAGCCACGCCTTTCTATACTATTCAGATTTTTCTGGAAACCTGTAGAATGAGCAAATTGCTCTACTGAGTGTTCATGGCTACAACCTGGAGCACAACAGAAGTCATTCTGACCCATAATTTTCCTGTTATAGACCGATAGAAACTTAAAAAAAAACACGTCAAAATATTATAAGTGAATACACAATCATCTCCATGGCAATTACACTTAAGGAATGCATTGTTTACAAGACCACATTTTCAATCACTCATTGTTGTTGCGAAATAAGTGCCAAAACAGCTCACCAATTTCAGCCACTGTCTTATCGTTAGAAAATCAATATTTCATTTAAATAACATCAAGCAAATAGGAATAAAACAATATTTCGGAATTATCACTTCACTATTTATCGTATTTGGTCGGCAAAACTTCAAGACAAACATAAGCAATTACAAGGACTTTAACTTGTTTAACTAGGAAGTAACGTTGGCGAGCATGTTAGATGATCACATGACCCCCCCCCCCCCCACGAGCTCGAAATTTCGCTAGGAAACGAGAGCGCGATTTTGCGGGATTTAATAATGCAAATAAGGTCAATACAGCAGACTCTGTGAGTCTGTATTGCTGAACAAACCCTTTTTAACCTTCACATCTCATGTCTGCTGCAGGTACATTTTCTCAATGCAGGGCTCAGTTGGACAAATAAGATAGATATTTAACACCTTTTGGAGTATGTTTATTGTCTTGTTATTAAATAAGGTATACAGATTACCAGATCAACACAGATGATCCACTTAATGAGCTGACAATGTAATCATGTTAGTGATAATTTATGTTTCAGAAGGTAAAGGGAAAGGCTTAAAAGCTACGAAGAAAAATAAATTGTTACATTACGGAAAAAACGCTAAGTATATTGAAAAATTTTTCAATCAAAAAGAAAAATAAATGATAATTTTCAGATAAAAATCATGGTACTTTATGCTCACCTGACTGAAAGTTATGTTGAGCTTTTGAGACCGTGAGATGTTCGGCGTCGTCTTACATGCATAAACTTTTCTTATGAACACTCTAGCGGCCACAGTTTTGATCCAATCATCATCAAACTTGGTCGGAATAATCATCATGACAATATCTCACTCAAGTTAGAATACGGGTCATGTCAGGTAAAAAGGTAGGTCAGTAGGTCATACCTTAGAAAAACCTTGTGTACACTCTAGAGACCACAGTAACTGTTTTGGTCCAATCTTCATCAAACTTGCTCAGAATGGTCATATTGACAATATCTTGGTCAAATTAGAATATGGGTCGTATTGGGTCAAAAAAGTTGGTCAGTCGGTCAAATCATTGTGTTACGAGCCAGGCGTAGCAGAAAGAAAAAGCAAACAAGCCTTTTGGAAAAATTTAACAAAATTTATTTACAAGTTAACTTTAACCTGTAGAAGTAAGAAAATTAAATGTACTTAGCTCTGTTATGAAATATCCTGAATGCATCTATTTTCCTTGATCCCACTGAATTCACAGTCAAAAATGAAAAGTAATATCCTTTAACAATCCAACACAGAATTTAGAAATAACTTTTCTTCTAAGCCCAAACTTGAAACTCCAGTCTGACTCAATGAGAAAAATCAAGCTCTTTTATAGACCCTAAGATTTCTCTAGAACATTCCAGAGGGCTGTGGAATAAGATGAGGTAATTTTATAAAAATAATGCAACCCAGAACTTTCTGGAAGGTTCTGAAGTACTTTTCCTTGTAAACATGTTGTTTACAAAAATGAAATTAATCTGTGACTCAGTTTTCGAGAATCTTCTATAAAAAGATTAACAAGATATTTATAGCACTATTAGGTCACAGTGGGGTGAAAGTGGGAATCAGAAAAATAAATTCTTATGCATAACACTCCCCCTCTTCGAGGAAAAGAAAGATTTATGTAATAAAGCTTTCTTTTGCTTTAAGATTAATAAAATATTGAACATAGCATATACAATTACATGTATCTACAATCCACTTCAGTATGAAAGAAAAACACAATTCCTGACACTGCTCAAGCTCTTGACAGGGCATCAGGGACAATGTTATCTCTCCCCCTGATATGGCTTATGTCTAAATTGTACTCTTGTAGCATGAGACTCCACCTGAGCAACCGCTGATTTTTGTTTTTCATTTTGTGTATGAAAGTCAGTGGGTTGTGATCACTGAAAACAACAATCGGTGCAGCAGTAGGAGTAAGATAAACTTCGAAATGTTGCAGAGCAAGAATCAGAGACAAGCACTCCATCTCTATGGTAGAGTAATTTCTCTGATGCTTATTAAACTTTTTGGAAAAGTAGCAAACTGGATGATCCACACCATTCTCATCTTCCTGCAACAAAACACTACCTGCACCTACGTCACTAGCATCTACAGTTAGCTTAAACTCCTTTGCAAAGTTTGGTGCTAAGAGAACTGGTTCACTCTTGAGTATGGCTTTAAGTTTATCAGAAGCATTTTGGCATATTGCATTCCAATTGAATTTTGTTCTTTTGCTGAGCAAATTTGTCAAAGGCTCAGCAATGACAGAAAAATTATTACAGAACTTTCTGTAATAACCAGCCATACCAAGAAATCGCATCAGCTGTCTTTTGCACGTGGGTACGGGAAAATTTGAGATAGCCTCAACTTTAGCATCAATGGGTTTCACATGACCTTGACCTACAACATGACCTAGAAATGTCAAACTTGCATGGCAGAATTCACTTTTAGCAAGATTGATTGTCAATTTGGCAATACTCAGTCTATCAAAGAATGTTCGAATAGTCCCAAGATGTTGATTCCACTGGTCGTTGTATATGATAGCATCATCGATATAAGCACTGCAACCTTCCAGCCCCACAATTACCATGTTTATTAAGCGCTGAAATGTTGCCGGAGAGTTTTTCGTTCCAAATGGCATGACTTTATAGTTAAATAATCCGTCTGGTGTTGTGAATGCCAAAATCTCCTTTGCTCTATCTGTAAGTGGAATTTGCCAAAATCCTTTCAGAAGGTCGAATTTCGTTATGTATTTGGCATTCCCGATGTTATCAATGCAGTCATCCATTCTTGGAATAGGAAAGCTATCTGTTTTACTTAAGGAATTAACTTTCCTAAAATCTGTATACATACGATATGTCCCATCAGGTTTTGGTACAAGAATACAAGGAGAACTCCACTCACTTTGGCTTGGTTCAATAAAGTCATTGTCTAATAGATACTGAACTTTTTCTTTAAGATATTTTTGTTTCACAGGATTCATCCTGTATGGGTGTTGTTTTACAGGTTTAGAACCATTTATGTCCACATCGTGCAATATTTTGTCTGTCCGTGTTGGAATGTCAGGAAATAAGTGTTCATATTCAAAAATCAACTGTTTCAGTTCATTCCGCTGATTTGGCTATAGATGTGACAGTTTCTGGTCAAGATTCCGTAGAATGTCAGAATTCTGAAGTTTTGATGATGTGGGATCCGATTTCACTGAATTGATATCCTCACACTCATTGTCACATGTATTAAGTGGAACAGAGCTAACTAGATTGACTGATGTTAAAGATGTATTGTCCCTATCTATGTATTCCTTAAGCATGTTAATATGACATAGCTGCTTTAGCTTGCGCCTCCCAGGAGTGTTTATTATGTAATTTACGTCACTGATCTTTTTGTCTACAGTGTATGGGCCATAATACCTGGCTTGCAAAGATTTTCCAGGAATAGGCAAAAGAGCTAGTACCTTATCACCTGGTTTAAAATTCCTTTCTTTTGTCCCTATGTCATATAGCTGTTTCATTTTCCCTTGGGCTGACTGAAGATTGGTCCGAGCAGCCTCACAAGCTTTTGAAAGTCTAGTTTTGAAATCAGACACATACTGAAGTAAATTCAGGGAGGTGTCATCATTGGAGAGAAATTTCTCTTTGAGAAGTTTCAAAGGACCACGAACAGTATGGCCAAATACTAATTCAAATGGACTGAAGCCAAGAGATTCTTGCACAGATTCTTGGACAGCAAATAAAAGGAGATGGATGCCTTCATCCCAATCTTTCTCTGTGTCAAAGCAATATGATCTTATCATGTTTTTCAATGTTTGATGGAATCTTTCAAGGCGCCTTGACTTTCAGGATGATAGGCCGATGACTTATACTGTACAATGCCAAGTTCATACATTACTTGTTGAAATATTCCAGACATAAAATTTGAGCCTTGGTCTGACTGAATAGATTTAGGAAGCCCAACAAATGTGAAAAACTTCACTAAGGCCTTGACGATTGTCTTAGTTTTTATATTTCTTAGTGGAATGGCTTCAGGAAAACGTGTGGAAGCACACATACTAGTCAATAGATATTCACAACAAAACTTTGTTCTGGGCAAGGGACCCACACAGTCTATAATTATTCGACTGAAAGGTTCATCAAAAGCAGGTATAGGCTGCAAATGAGCCTTAGGTATAGTCTGATTGGGTTTTCCTACCATTTGGCATGTATGGCAGGACCTACAATGCTGAGAAACATCTGATTTTAACCCAGGCCAGTAAAAATGATTGAGAATCTTGTGATAGGTTTTATTTACACCTAAATGTCCTGACATGGGAGTTTCATGTGCCAAGTTTAATATTGCAGGACGGTTAATCCGTGGAACCACTATCTGATGGTTGACAGTCCACTCGTCTTCTGCTGAGA